>OZ024728.1:47130907-47740794 GCA_964016875.1 Fallopia convolvulus
CAAGCTACTTGGCCAATGTTTGCAAGTTAATTATTAAGTATTTTTTTTATCTATTTACTTGTGTGCTATTCTCGCCGCTATTTGGACTGCACACTTAATAAATTAAATTGTATTAAATTTATAATTTAATGCAACTTAATACATTATATATCGCTTTTGAACTCATACAGCTTATGATGCCGACACTCCATGTGAGTTGCAATGAAATGGTGAGCAAATGGGAGGAGATGGTATCTAAAACAGGTTCGGTTGAACTCGATGTGTGGCCATATATTGTGAATTTGACGAGTGATGTTATATCTCGGGCAGCATTTAGTAGCAGTTACGTAGAAGGAAGAAAAGCATTTGAATTAATTGAGGAACAAAATCAAACTATCTTCAATAGCATGAAACAAGTTTTCATCCCAGGATGGAGGTATGCAAAAGTGGACAATTGCTTTTGATCAATTCATGTTGGACTTAACTTTGTGACCAGATATGCACAAATAGTGGAATTTGGACGTATAAACTATCATAGAAACTTTAAATTCAATGCATTTCGAGCATTTGTGGTTTCTTTGATGGCTAGGTATATGCCCACGAAGGCAAACAGAAGGTTTAGCAAAGTACAAAAAGAAATCCAAAATCTACTCAGAGGTATAGTTGATAAAAGAAGGATTGAAATGGAGGCCGGAGAAACAAGGAAGGAAGACATACTAGGTACATTGATGGAGAGCAACATGAAAGAAATGCAAAAACATGGGAATAAAGAGATCCAACTTGGAATGACTTTAGACGAAGTCATTAATGAGTGCAAAGTCTTCTACTTTGCGGGGCAAGAGACCACCTCGGTATTACTTACATATACTATGATTTTGTTAGGAAGGCATACAGATTGGCAAGAAAAAGCAAGAGAAGAGGTCATGGAAGCTTTTGGTGCAGGAGCACCTGATTTTGATGGATTACACCAATTAAAAATAGTAAGTCATCTTGTCATTCAAAAATTTACTGTTGAAACGATTGTGTTAGAATAAAAACACTATTCCTATGGGAACTCTTTTACAAGAAAAAGATCACTTATAGACTATAATGGTAACTCTCACTCAACCAATTAATTGAATAAGAGAAAACCACTCCCTCCTCCCTAGAGGAGTTGAAATGTTTTCTTAGTTTTATTAATTTCACATTAACTACAAGCAAGTAGAGACTTCAAGATAGTCTATTCTAATCTATAGAACCTAGACCTATCAAACTCTAACTTATTAGCATTAGAACGATTCAACAATAAAACTAATACGACACCAACAACTTATAACAATAGTCTTCAAGCTTCACACACGTTCGACAATGACTCTTGTGCTCGGTGACTAACCTAATTTCCTAATTGAATTTATAGTAAAATAATTTTCCACGATCTTATCTTACTTACTTCCGTAAATAATATATTCTCTAGGTTAATTAGACCTCCATAAATAGATTTACAATGATACGATCTTATCTATTCCTAGATAGAATCATATTGTTCCACACAATCTTTGTGAGACTTTCTAAGAATCCTAGCTTCGTCTTTATCTCTAAGTAACAATCTTCGAGAATCAAATCTTTCCTTAAGAGGTTGACATGCTTTCCAAATATTAAATCCTAGATCGTGCACACGCACTATTGTTCCCTCACGTTGTTCCCTCACAATAGTGCTTTCTTGATTCTATTTACAAGCTTCTTATTCAACCTGTATACTCTGTATCAACTATAGAAGCATGTAAATCATTAGTTCTTATAGAGTTTGTCATTATCAAAACGCAGAAGGACATTTGGTTATGTTCCCATGGTAACAATATTCATTCCTATTATACCATATATCAACAATTTCCCTCTTTTTGATGATGACAAACCTATACCACAAAAATTGCATTTTAACAAATAAACTAGATATATGTAGACATTGTTCCCCCTTAATGAGACGTTATCAATTTAGAACTTTCAAGTGGTATTATTCCCCCTCAACATTTGAACCATTCCCGTAGGAACAATACTCTAAACTTGTAAACTAGCTCATCTCTGCAATTTTCCAAATCCTCCCCCCCCCCCTTGACACCATCAAACAATTAGTAACACAATAAAGAAGAAATGCACAAAAGTCCTAATCATCACCAATTTCAATTAATAATGTAGAAAACATATTACATCATTCATAACATAAGACCATTGTTCATGAAGAGAGGTAATAGAGATAACAAAATGCATAATCCTTAGAAAAGTTGGGAGAAAAATTCTTATGGATAAAGTGGCTAAGGGAGAAAGGGATCCATTAATGATCGTGCAAAAGGGGCCTTCAAAACCCGGAGAGTGGGATCAATTAGTGTGTCCATCTTCATGTTGATCTCTTCCAGAACTCCAAAAGTCTAGGCTGCAATAGAATCACCTTTAGCAAGCTCAACCTTTGCCGAATTCCCTTTCTTGATAGATTTCTTGGACGTGTCATCCTTGGTATGTCCTTGAAAGTGCATCTTCTTAATGTTGGCTTTTTCCAAAAAGAACCCAAAATTCTCCTCAAGGTCAGCAGAATAAGCACCAAGTTTCTAGAGAATCTTTTTGACCAACCCGCGATAAGGTAGAGCATGGACATCTTGACCAATGCTTTTCTACATATGAGTCAGAGCAAGACGAGGGAGGTCGATGGGTTCCTTCGCCAGAAACTTGTCAAGGAAGAGCATTTCTTTGATGGTTAAACTACACCGTTTCTATTTTCTTAGGAGCATGACTTTCATAAGATATTGATGAGCCACACGACCGAACAAAGATAGGTCACTAGTAGAACACCCAACAGAAGGATTCTTTCCAAACAAACTCATTAAAGGTGGCATTCTTTCCACTTTGCCATGTTCCAAGAGGTGGTAAGGAATTAAAGTCAATAGATGGAATACCCCATAAATTTGCAATTTGAAGACTGAGAAGGAAAGATGCTCACCATTCACAGTAGTAGTGCCGACAAGTACAACTGTTGTTCGCAGACTATAGTTGGCGTAGAACTCGCGAACCAAGTCAACGTTGACAATCATAGGCTCACAACTTAGGGTTTCCCACCCTTGAAAGCAGATCAAATCCCACGACTCTTCTACGCCATTGGTGGCAAGAATCTCCTTTTTGACAATGAGGGGCGAGAGCGTTGTGCGATTGTCGAAGCCAACAGGGGTAGAAGATCCCTCATCGATTTTGGTGGGAGAGGTGAGTTTGGAGGTGGATCTTAGGGCCATTCTACGACTTGCACGATTGGGAGCCAAACACTTGAGATGTTTTGGTTTTGGTGTCGGGTGAGGATTAGACTGGGTTTCCTCATTGTCACTTTCAAGAATGGCATCGTTTAACTCGTAATTCGGCTTCGACTCAGAAGACACCTTTTCAATTTCCTCTTTTTTTATCTCCGCTATCTCATCTGGAGATGTAGATCATTTGCGTTTTGGCATAGTGGTTTCAAGAACTGGGAGGGATGGAGGAGATTTTTTCCTTTGGAGAAGAACTTTTGGTTGGGGTTTTCTTTCGTTTAGTAGCAATATCGTCCACATTGATTTAAGGGATGGGAGAAAATTTAGGATTAGTGGTCGTGGTGGGAGGAATCGTAAAAGGTGATGCAATTAGGGTTTCAGTCTCATCACCTCCTTTGGGGCTTTTTCCAAGAGAGGGATTAGGGTTTGTGGTGATTTCAAGATCGAAAAAGAAAGAGGGATTAGCCTAGGTGAAGACATCAGGGGTTTCCACCATCACGGTGGTGAAGGCTTCGAGATGAGAAGACATCTCAGCCAATTGAGTGGGTATGACCTTGGAGAAATAAAGAGAGAGGATTTGGAGGTGCGTATACCATTGATTTAGCTCTGATACCAATTGTTGGAATAGGTGTGTTAGAATACACACACTCTACTAGGCATCGAAAATATGCAAGAACAAGAACACAATCATTTACAGTGGAAACTCTTACTCAACCAACTAGTTGAATAAGAGAAAACCACTCCATCCATAGAGGAGTTGAAATGCTTTCCTTGTTTTATTGATTTCACACAAACTATAAGCAAGTAGAGACTTCAAGACAATCTATTCTAATCTCTAGAACCTAGACCTATCAAACTCTAACTTATCAGCCTTAGAACGTTTCAACAATAAAATTTATACGACACCAACAACTTACATCAATAGGCTTCAAGATTCATACATTCGGTGACTCTAACCTAATTTCGTAATCGTATTTATAGTGACTTAATTTCCCACGATCATATCTCACTTACTTTTGTAAATAATATATTCTCTATATTATTTATACCACCTGAAATAGATTTACAATGATAAGATCTTACCTATTCCTAGATAGAATCATATTGTTCCACACAATCTCTTGGAGAATATCCAAGAATCCTAGCTTCGTCTTTATCTCCAAGTAACAGTCTCGCACAACTGTCAAATCTTCGAGAACCAAATCTTTCCTCAAGAGGTTGACGTGCTTTCCAAATATTGATTCCTAGATCGCGTACACGCACTGATGTTCCCTCACGTTGTTCACTCGCATCAGTGCTTGCTTGATTCTGCTTACAAGCTTCTCATTCAACCTGTATACTCTGTATCAACTACATAAGCATGTAAATTATTAGTTCTTATAGAGTTTGTCATTATCAAAACACAAATGCATGTTTGGTACTGTTCCCATGGTAAGAATATTCGTTTCAATGGTACCATATACCAACATTAACTATCACTCATGTGCAATTTATGAGAACAATAGGATGAAAATACCCAAATTAAACTTTCATTTTTAAAACTTTTCTCAAATTCAAAAACAAATTTGTTCATTTTACAAAACATACTTGGTAATGAGATCACACATTATTGTTCTTGCCACTCTATCGAGCGGTTTGAACATTTCTGTTGTGTCAAATGAGTTGTTTATTTTTGTAAAATTGTAAAACTGTACGATAACATGATTTTTTTATGAAAGTCTAGTCTAGGTTGTTTAGAATCTTAATATAGACAATTCATGTAACTCCTCTCTAATTAAAGTAACAACTATATATCCTTACTTGAACCTTAACCTATACATACACACGCTAACTTGAGTGCGCAACTTACTCAATCTTGTGTTTTTTCTAAGGTAACTATGATACTATATGAGGTTCTTAGATTGTATCCACCACTTCCCATAACATGGCGAAAGGTTAACGGTGACACCAAGCTTGGAAAGTGGTCTTTGCCCGATGGTATTTATCTCAACATGCCCATTATTTGCTCTCACAACGATCCTCAATATTGGGGCAATGATACAACAGAGTTCAAACCAGAAAGATTTTCAAAAGGAATTTCAGAGGCAACCAAAGGAAATTTTGTTTTCTTTCCCTTTGGGTTGGGACCACGAGTATGTGTGGGGCAAAATCTTTCCTTGATCGAAGCCAAGATAGCATTGACAATGATCTTACAACGCTTCTCGTTTGAGCTTTCACCATTATATTCTCATTCTCCTTACCAGCTCTTAACCCTTAGGCCCCAATTCGGAGCTCATGTGATTCTGCATCAACTGTAACAATTCATGTATGAACGTGCTCGAAGACGACTCGTGTTATGTGACTTAATGTATTTTACTTTTCCAGTAAAGATGTGTTAATAAAATGGTTAAACATACCTTAATTTGATCATGATTAGTCCTTTGGGACGGTTGATGCTCATTTGGGCATTGGAATAAACATATCATTATTCCCTTTATCTTTGTAAACTTACATTGAATTAATTGACATCATTTCTTTTGGACTTTCGTTAAATAGAATGATTATTTTTTTTATCTTACATGAGATTATTATTAATTATTATTGTAGGAATTATTATTATGCATCCATCTTTCGAAGATCAAACGCTAGTGATCTTCCAATTATCAATCCATACATAGTGCTTGATACACAAATCCACTTAAAATCCTAAAACAAAGAGAGATACAATTAAAAAAGACCCATGAAGAATATGATGAAACCTCCTTTCAAATTTCCCCTTCTTTCACTAGTACTTGCAATCACCATAACCTACACTCCACCATACACAAAAACAGTACAAATCGTCAGATATATCAAATCTGCAAGTTTCCAGGAACCAAAACGTATACATAGAGAGAAGATTTTTAAAAAATTTAGACGATTCAATCGACGTTCTAGGATGAGTCAAGACATTAAGGCCGGAGATTCTGAAATCACAGTTTATTGGGCATAGTCCTTCACACAACGGAAAACAAACACAATAAAAGGACACGGTGATTTATAGATGAACCCTACGTCAACCAACTAGTCGAATGGGTAAACTTCTACCTTCCTGAGAAAGATTTTGAATGGTGCACATCTCTTATTGATTATCACGAACTGCAAATGATAATTAAGGATACCGACGTCAACTAGATTCTCCTAGAATACTCTCCTAACCTATCAGCCCTTAGAACGTATAAGCAATTCAAAGTAAATCAAAACCCAACTAAATTACCTCAGAAGCTAGCTTGGCCAATCAACCTTCAAAGATCATTCCTTCTTTCTATGTTAACAACACTCTCTGTTGTAGCCACTGTTCCTTCAGTAATGCCGATTGTCATTCCTGATTGCAATGACCTTACAGATCTTCACTTAGAACTCCAACAACTGCTTCTTTCTTCACCAATTACTTATTAACAAACCTCCAAAGGCTCCTTAACGTCGCTGCTTCTTCTCTTCAATGAAGTATTCTTTTCTCTTTCTCTCTCTCGTGGAAGTACTTCAAGTCTTTCTCTAT
Organism: Fallopia convolvulus; assembly: GCA_964016875.1. Lineage (NCBI taxonomy): Eukaryota > Viridiplantae > Streptophyta > Magnoliopsida > Caryophyllales > Polygonaceae > Fallopia > Fallopia convolvulus. The sequence continues at coordinate 47,137,667 of OZ024728.1, forward strand.
CGATGAATTAAAACCCTAGACTTAATTCGTATTTATACTAGATAATTATGTATGATATAATATTATTCTCTTGTCATAGAATAAAAATTTTCCACCTAATAATCTGCCATAAACAATTTACACAATAAAATCTTCTACCAAGATCAACTTTCCTTAACCAAATCTTCTCTCTCCTTAGCCCAGGTTATTTGCTATTGTAAAATGACTCTAGCTTCATTTTAAACCTGGTCATAGGCTCTTGGACCGAAGCCGGCGAAGTCTCATTGTGTGGATGGAATGCCAAATTTGCCAGGAAGAATCTTAGGAGTTCACTCAGTTGGTGACCATATAGCAATTGAACTTATAGGCAAAGACCGACCTGGTCTATTATCTGAAATCTTTGAAATCCTTGCGGACCTTTACTTCAACGTCGTTGCCGTTGAAATCTGGACCCACAACAGACGAACAGCCTCTGTCGTCTATGTAAACGAATGTTAATTCAATTTAATCTTAAATTCTAAGTGCTTAAAGGTCTAGATTTTAATTTGCAAGTCACGAAAGTGGATGTTTAATTGAGTCTAGATACGTCTGGTAACATTCGAAAGAATTTAGTGGATACATTAGGCAAATGCCTTCAAACAACGTCAAAATTAAGATTGTGCAATCATCCTTTATAGTCTACCAAAGCATTGTTTTGGGGATCCTTGATCGTAGAAGCTTTTCTCTCATTAATATTCTCTTATACTAAACATTTGCTTGTCACAATTAGTTCATAGCTAAAATCACACCTCAATCTTTTCTTATTTTTAGGACTTAGTTTGTTGATTTGACTACAATTGATACTACATAGTCCCAGAGTTCGACACCTTGGTATTACAACCGATCCCGTACACTTACGGGGTAGGATCTGGCCTATCATTTTACTTTAAGTAGATCAGACTATATTAGATAGTTTCATGTAGTTTCAGTCATGGACTTTAGAATTACGAATAACTTCCGGTCAAGTGCTTTTGAGTCGGGTGACTTCAATTTTCAGATGATTTCGAGTCGGTTAAATTCGAATTTTCGGATGATTTCAAGTTCGATAACTTCGAATTATCGGATGATTTCGGGTCCGATAACTTTGGATTATCGGATGCTTTCAGGTCACGTCGCATCGTGTATCAGGTTGTATTGGGCTAGTCCATTTTGGTATAATAAGTTTCAGATTAATCTTTTCTTTGGACTTTTTTCGTGTTCAAGCCTAATCGGTTTGCGTCAAACAAGTCTCGAGCATACGTGTTTTTTGTTCTTTTTGGATGCTAAGTCGGATCCAGAATCAGACAGGTCCGATGGGTTTGTCGGATCGGGTCAAGTTTTAACGGCTCTAGGTTCAATACCTATTTTGTGCTATGTCTTGGGGTTATATATGCTAAACCATAAAAATCTTAAGGTGTCTTTTATCATCAAAACCGGCCTAATTAAGGAAACGTCAATTTTTCAAACAAAAAACGAAAATTGGTAAAGTCTTTGAACCAAAAAAGAGGAGGAAGATGCATGTAAGTCACTGAAATGAAACATCATTAATTTCTTCGTTAAGAAATTAAATGACAGATTTGAAAGGAAATGACCTGTTTTGAACGTTTTCCAAAACCAGTTCATGACTACTTTGAATGGATTGAAATATTCAGAACTAACCTTAAACAAAAGCGGAAGATTAGGAAACAAGCGCACAATTAACCCATTTATTCAGTCAAGCACATGCATGGACTATTGTGCGAGGGTAAAACAAACGTAGTTACCATAATTATTTTCGTTATCAAAGGTATTTCTTAAATTACTGCGCATTTATTTTCCTATTATTAAAAATATGCCAGTTGTGCAACTTAATGAAAGATTCTATCCTTCAAATATGATTAGAATTAAACTTGGAGAAGGGGGATATTCCTAGCTTGGGCTCTAAGCAATCTGACTGGCCCTAGGATATCTGTAAAGTCGACCCCTCTGATCTCCTTCTTCCATTATAAATACACGCCCTAGGCATATAGGGAGAGACACATGTTGCATATCGGTGCATTCCGAAAACTTGAACATGCTAATACTCGCTTAGCTCGACTGTTCAGGGATTCATCGCTTTCTCGTTGTACCTCGACGTTCGAATCGACAGACTACTCTTTTGAATTAGGCCTCGGAGGTGGATTAGGTGGTCCCTGCCCCCTGTGTCCATTGTTTTGCAGGTTACATGTTGGAAGAATCAGTTTGGAACGGAAGAGGAAGGAGCATTCAATTCGTGCATTGAAGACGGAATTTTTGTGCACTAACAACTATTGCATCAGTGTCGGACCTATATTTCTCACTATCAATTCTCATGCTTTTTATAACGCTAGATTTGTAATAGTTTTTTCATTGTATTACGACAGATAATCTAGTGTAATAGTTTATTATTATATGTAACAGTAAGATCTATGGTAACAATTTGTTGTAACACAAGTCATCTAATGCAACATATGCTCATAACAAATGTAACAGTTATAAAAATATAATAAAGTATGATATAAGGTAATGGTTTATTGTAACATAAGTCATCTAATGGAACATATGCTTATAACAAAGGTCATAGTTATAAAAATTGAAAAAAGGGTAAAACCTAAGGTATCACATAGTATATCAACTATAATGAATAAATTTTGGGCCTCCCGAAATTAAGCCCAAATCCATATCGGTGAAGACGCTAGGCCCAAATCAGCAAGTATTAAACCAACGATGGAGTAATTGCGAAGATCGTGGCCAACAATGGAGTAATGGCAAAAATCAAGGTTGCGGGGGATCCCCAAAGCAACGGCTATGTCATTTAACAACGCTAGCGACATCCACGGGAGGAAAGTTAAGCTCACAACGGTCATAAAGAGAGAGGGATTATAAAAGGATAGCGAAGGGGACATCCAAGGGAGAGGCACGACCATATTCACAAGCGCTTGAACATCGATCGTCTTGAAGAATACCTCTGGCTAGTTCTTTCATTTCTTTTCCTTTAAGATTCATTAGGAAAGAGAACTCCAAAGCTTGTTATCATCATTCGATAAGCATATTCTATCTTTGATTTTATTCTTCTGTTTCTCATTTTGTAACACGTTCCATCTTGTTTGAAAGCTATAACACGTAACAACTATCTTTTGGTTAGGATTCCCTCATTATAGCAGGTAACACGTTTACGTGGTAAATCTGCCCAAAACAATTGGCGCCCACCGTGGGGCCCTAGCCAAAGAAAAATCGTCAAGAACCGTAAGCTCTACCTACGCAAGATGGAAGGCATCCATGCTACCTACAGTCGCGTAGACGATCCCGAGAACAATGAAATCAACCAGGATGGACACAACCAACAAACCGGAAAGGTGGAGGGAGTCGAGCAAGATTCTGGAAATGGGAATGGCAATCCCACCACCTCCACAGCAGTAGAACAAGGAGTAGCAATCGACTCCGATACCATCGCTGAACTCCGCGCAACCATGCTCACCCTACAAAGGGATTTGGAGAATCAAAAGAATGCTCACGCCAAATTCACTGAGGTATACGAAAAGCAGATAGAGACTTTAAGTAATGAACGTAATTTTCTTCAATCTCAGGTACAATCCGCACCAAATCGATAACGCATTACTGGAGCAGCAGAGGGCATCGCTCGACGACTGGACATGGACGATCCAAATCTCATAACCCCAGACGACATTAGACCAGTAACTGGTTATCAGGTAAATGGTAATTCATTAAGGGCCGTTAGGGAAGATGTCGAGGTTACCTAATTAAGGGAACGCCTCAAAGCCTTGGAGGACCTAGTTACACAGGTCCCTGGGGCCCCACAACCGATAGCAGTGGAAAGACGGGATGGATACAAAGATTCTCCCTTCGTGCCCGCTATTGCAAGGGTAGACATCTCTCGGAAATATCATGTCCCCGACGTACCAAAGTACGAAAGGATTACGGATCCGGACCAACACCTAGCTTCATTTAAACAAGCTATGAACATTAGTACAGTTCCCTTTGACATGAAGGAAATTGTTATGTGTTGTTGGTTCGGCAACACGTTATCTAGGCCCGCACTTAATTGGCATTCCCACTTACCTCTTGGGAGCATTTTATATTTTGCCGAGTTAATTGACAAGTTCAAGATAAGGTTTGCAAGCAGTCGACATGCTAAAAAGCGCTCGAGCGACTTATATCGCATGGTCCAAAAAGACCGGTGAATCCTTGAAAGCTTTTGTTAACAGGTACAATGAGGAGTTGGTTACCATAGAAGGATGTGATGCCACTACAGCTGTGCAAGCATTCCGAAGAGGCATATCGGCTGGTAATCCCGATCTTTATCGTGAATTAATTAAATATCCTTGCTCGAATTTCGATGAGGTACATGTAAAAGCATTGGCACATGTACGATTAAAAGAGGATGACCTCTTCACCGTCAAAGCTACTAGCCCTCACTGACCAGAGCGCAGGTAGGGGAGGCGAGAGACCAGATATGTTCCATACCTGATCCGTCACCCGCCAAACCAACTGTGAACACAGCGTTCGCTAGGCAGATGGAGCGATATGAGGACTCAAGGCTGCCTCCGAAGCTATCTCACTACAACTTTCGTGTAGACGCGACAGAAGTAGTCCGAACACTTAATGGCATGGGGGATAGTTGTTGTAAGGGTTTTACCTTGATCCTAACAAGAAAATAAATTTATAGATCAAGACCCCGCTGAGTACAGGGAGGTCAGGTTCGTCCACGGGAATTAGAAGAATCCAAGTCTAGCAATCAATCCTAACAAGAATAAAACAAAACAAAACAACAAACACGCAAGGGTGGCTTGGCACCGACCCCAACTGGGTCGGTAACGACCTAAAACTCGACACAAGACGCAGGAGAAAACCGGGAAACTAGATGCTCGGTACCGACCGAAAGTGGGTCGGTGACGACCTATTCGGGTAGCAATAAAACTTCGAAAAATCAATATAAAAGAGATCTAGATCAAATGATCCACCACAACAAAGCTATGCATGTAAACATGAACCAAAGATCAACCAACAATAATCTCATGAATGACTTTCGCCATAAATAATCAAGCACATATCTCAACTTTCATAAAGACAGAAACTCGCAATCCTATATGTTATTTAAAGGTTTCAACTTTCGCTTCAACCCGAATATCATCCAAATTCACAATTTAATCTTTCAACTTAATCATGAATATGAACATGCCTCAACTTTCATCAAGGTATTAAGAACAAATAAGAAGGATAAAGGATAGAGATTAAAAGGAATGGTTTTAATCAAAGATTCATGCTTTAATCATGCACAACTTGTCGGGTCTCACCCCAACCCTAGAAAAATAGACTACTCACGATTCATCATGCAATCAACAATCAAAGTTAAAAGAGAAGACATGATTGAAAACAAAGCAAACTTCAATTGAAATAACAACTTACAAATCTCAAGCAAACTTCCAAAACTCTCTCAAAATTGTCCAAGAGCTTGGAATAAAAGTTAACCCTAGAAAAACAACTTGCAAAACTCGTCCGTTCTGTCTTGTGCCTCCCCAAAAATCGTCCCCCCCCCAAAAAAAATTAACCCTAAAAGACCTTATCTAGTAGTAGGAATATTCTTATAAGGAAACTAAATTCTATCTTAAAAAGACCCATAAATAAAACATTTACTAAAACCTAACTTAAGGCGAAAGTTTATTTCCGCAAGGCACGGAGGGTGCTCGGTACCGACCCAAAGTGGGTCATCACCGACCTCAGCCAGCTCTTGATCTCTTCATTTCTTTGCTCAAAACTTGTCCCAAAGCTCGGTTCTTCTTCAATGTTTCTTCTTTAAACATCCTTGGTCTTCTTAGACTTCTTTAAGCTCCTTCTAAGAAATCTTCATCTTGCAAACTTCATCTTGAAACACAACAAATCTCCAAAGACAATGACTCTTGCCCTTCTAGCCAACACCACCACAAGACTACTCTAACGTCACCTCCTAGAAAGCTTGAAAAACCGGGATATCTCCTCCTCAATGCTTCAAATACCTACAAAAATAACAAACAAGCACAAACGACTCCAACTCTATAGAGAGGGTCGGAATTATATGCAAAACAACACAATAGACCTAGAAAAGACTCGACCTAGCTAGAAAACTACCCACAAAAACCAACTAAAAAGTGCGACATCAAAACACCCCATACTTAGACTTGCTTGTCCTCAAGCAATCACTTAACATGCATCAATATGAAATAACAAAGCCCAAGAATCACCTTTAAGGAAAAAGAAGCACAAGTAGAATAGTGAGCAAACAACTTCCACATCATAGCACACATGAACATTCTAAACAATCACAATCCAACCTCACCAAGGAATGTGTCTCACTCAACTCTCAAAGTGTTTAGGGTATATCAATAATCACTCGACTCAAATTCCAAACACAAAACCTCATAGTCAATGGAACTTATTGATGTCCGCCTTTTTAGTCATGTTTTTAGGGTGTGTTTTTGTGTGTTTGAGTCTTTTTCTTTAGTTTTGTGTTTTGTTTAGAGTCTTTTGTGTAGGTTTTCATATTTTCTTAAGATATGGAGTCTACATAAGCTTTGGTGGTGTTTTGTAGGTTTTTAGAAGCTATTTGGAGCACTTTTGAAGAAAGGAGCAAAGTCGGTTGAAGATAGCACTCAAGCATGAAGAGAAGATGAAGATTAATCGCTCAAGTAAAGTCATTGAAGATTAAGTTTGAGCTTGGAAAGAGATAGAAAAATTCGTTGCGAGAACATAGGAAAAAGAATTGAGTCAAACGGAGTTGTAACGAATCCGCTATGCAAGTTTTACTCAAAGCTGTTCGAATTGCTGAACAGGGTCGTTAACGAGGCTCTCAGCTCGTTAACGAGGCACCCCGAGGGGCAGCGAGATCTGAGTCGGTGTTTAATTAAAGGCTTCTATCTTGTTTTCTTTTATGTTATTAGATATATAGAAGAAATATATCTTATTAGAAGATTTATTTCCTTAGAGATAGATTTTAGATAGATTAGTTTCTCTATAAATACTCTTGTCTACCCTTTGTTTTTCTCTACACAAGACAACACACAATCAATTGCCTTGGAGGGCAAGTTAGGGGGAGAAGAGAGGAGAGAAGGGGGGGCGTAGAGAGTAGATAGAGAGGAGATTGTGGGAAACTTGGAAGACAAGTATTGTTTTGAATTTAAAGTTGTAAGCTTTCTATTTAATTTAATTGTTTGTTTTTAATTATGAATGGTGAGTAGTCTTCCTCTCTAAGGTTGGGGTTAAACCCAACAAGTGTTGTGCATGCTTGTTTGTGATCATGTTTTGATTGTTTTTACTGCATGAATCTATTCTCTTGCTCTTAATCCTTGAAACGAAAGTTGATGAATTTCTCATTCATAATTGAAGTGAAAACGAAAACTTTGAATCAGAATAGTCAATTTAGGGTTTTGAAGCGAAAGCGGATCAATCCTAATTGAAGTTGAAGAGATTAGATAGTAAGTTTATTGATTGAACGAAAGTTGATTGATTTACTTGCTTAAGTTGACGAAAGTTGACACCTTTATGTTATAAAAGCATGATCTTTATGTTTCATAGCGTTAGCATTGCATGATTATTGTTGGTGATACCTTTACCTTAGAATCTCTCTCTTTCTTGTTAAAATCCTTACTTTTTGTTGATTGCTTGCGTAATAAGTTACAAAACATGATACTGACTTTCTCCCTGCGGACGAACCTGACTCTGCTATACAACAACGGGGTCTTGATATAAATTTATTTGTTGTCGAGAAACCCTACCAACAAATTGGCGCCGTTGCCGGGGAGATTTCAATAGTGCCAAGTTTTGTTCTTTTTACGTTTTTCGGGACTCGGTCGAGTCGCTAACGGTACCGACCCTGCTGGGCAACCCAATTTCTGTGCTTTTCTATTTATTTTCTAGGTCACTGTCGAGTCGTTAACGACCCCCCGGGTCGGTAACGACCCTGTCGACAAGTAGTTGTTTCTCTCTTTTTAGTTTCGGTTTTACGGGATCACTCCTGGCTCGTTAACAACCCCCTAAGGTCGTTACCGCCCCTGTCCGAGACCCCTTTTTGCTTTTTGATTTCGTTTTTTGTTTTTGTTTTTGCTTACAACGTAGGACAGCTGAAGGACATCGAGTTGTCTCTAATTCAATAAAGTAGACCCTGAACTCGAGCGTTCCCTCCACAGGAGATCAAGAGAACGCAAAGCAATGGCTACAGATGAAGAACTAGCTAAGCAGATTGTTGAACTCAGTTTAGAGATAGAGGAGATCCAGAGAGAAAGGGAAACCATAGCTGCTGAGGCATATGAAAAAGCTAATTACATGAGGGGTCCATATAGGAACCAAGGTGATACTTTTTATACAGGGAGGAATTACAATCAACCCACCTGGGGCAATTATGCATATGGCCAAGGGAGCCAACCTCCTCAGCAAGAACAGATGGTTCCACCTTATAGACCTCAGAGCTATCAAGAGCCACCATCCTGGGTACAACGGTTACAAGAGGGCATTAATGGAGTCCATAGTAAATTCAATGACGTCCATAGCAAGATTGATGGAGTCCAAGCCAACCCTAACTACCAAATGAAACGGTGGGGAGAGTTCGAGATCTGGAAAAAGAGCATTGACTCCCAACTGGGTAACCTAGTTGCACGGATTCTAAGACCTCAAGGGAAATTTCCGGGCCGACCCAAAGAGAACCTTAGAGGGAAAATTGTAGCCATACACCTTAGAAGTGGCAAGAAGTTGCCAGATCGAGCCACGCCTAAAGACATTAAGCACGACAACAAAGATGATGCCCCGGTCAGGCTCGTTACCGAGCCCAACAGGGTCGTTAACGAGGCTCCCCAGTTCGATAACGCGCCATCCATGCCAGGTAAGTCTTCTAAACCAAGCTCTCAGCTCGTTACCGACCCCCCATCTGCACCGATCAACCCTCTTGTCGATTCGGTAGGGCCTCGATCCGGGTTTCTCTCTATCCCGAGCCCGTCAAAAACTCTTCCTTTCCCGATTAAAAAGTCTAATGATGTCACGGAAGGAAAGTTTAGACGCTTTGTTAAGATTCTTCAAGGGTTAAATATTTCAATTCTATTTACTAATGCCCTTAATGAAATGCCTGCCTACACTAAATTTTTGAAAGAGATTTTAAGCAGGAAAAGATCTATCTCAAAGCTGCATATTGAGGTTCACTCCATAAAGCTCCCTGAAAAACTTGGTGATCCAAGTAAGTTTGCAATTTCAATTGGTATTGGAACTCACCGTTTTAAAGCTCTATGTGATCTAGGTGCCAGTGCTAGTACCATTGTGTATCTGGATCTAGGCCAACATGGGACCACTGGAGCCTATCGATATGAAACTTTATATGGCGAATGGATCATGTGTCAAAGCAACTGGAGTCGTTGAGGATGTATCCATTCAAGTTGGCAAATTCTTTGTCCCAAACGACTTCATTGTTCTAGATATGCCTGAAGACTCTATGGTGCCAATCATTCTAGGCAGACCATTCTTAGCCACCGCAGGAGCACGTGTAGACGTCAGGAAGGGACTTCTCACATTTGATATTGGAGAAGAGAAGGTCGAATTTCATTTCAATTCGCCCATAAGCAAAGTGGCTAGTTGTAGTACTAAGGAGTCTACCGACCCACCATGGCTCGGTAACGACCCCTCCCTGAGTACAAAAACAGGCAAATTCGATGGAGACACGCCTATAGAGGAGCCTACCGACCCCCATGGGTCGGTAACGACCCTTATCTGAAGGAAAACAAGGTGGGAGGTGGATCCAGGCACGACATCGAGCCACTTCCAGATCTAGCAGGGTCGTTAACGACCCACATACCCTCGGTAACGAGCCACTTCCTGAACAACCCTGATGAATTTTCTTATTCTTATCGAATCAATTCTGGTCATGATCCCTTCTCCTATCCTTGTTCTATATTAAATCATACTGTTAGTCCTATGAAGGAGTCAAAACCTCCTTGGTTTTCGGATTTCACTAACCTTGTTGTAGGATTACCAAGCATTCTTACTGATGATCGAGGGCCAAATATTTTGGAGAGAAGCTATGATGTTTTTCAGGCTAAGTATGGGGTTTCTTATGATCCCTTCGATACTGGATGGAAGCCGTCCTAGATAAGCCAAGGTAAGTTCGTCGGGCTAACGACGTTAAAAATAGCGCTTACGGGAGGCAACCCGCTTTTAAGTTTTTGTTTTTATTTTCCTTTCTTAGATCTTTTTACTATCTTTCCTTTGACTTGTTTTTTTTAGATTAGTGTAGTAGGATAGAAGTTTTTCTAAAGTGACTCTGGTACAAGAAGAAGAAGTTGTAAATGGAAGATTCTAGACACTCGGTACAAGTGCAAAAAGGAAGAATCGGTGTACAACAAGCATGCCAAGCTCGGTAACGACCCCCTCAGGGTCGGTACCGACCTCTACCGAACCAAAAGAAAAGCAAAACTCTCAAAGTGATCAATGGTTTCAAACAGCTTTAGTTTTATTTTGTGAGTTCCCTTTTCTTTTTCCTCTTTATTTTTATGTCTTTGATTTAAACAGTGAGGACACTGTTCGGTTTAAGTATGGGGTATGGGAAAAGGAAACTCAGTTTTGTGTCAGTTTTTGTCTTTGTTTGTGTTTTTAGGATTGATAATATTCCACTTAGATGTCCTATGATATGCTTTAACTTGCTTGATCATATAATTCCATATCATATTTGGATAGCTTTGCCTGAATCATGTTGAAAATTTGTTTTTATGTGGATATTTAGCATGTGATGAAATTGAGCACATATGATCTTGAGTAGGTGTAACTAAAATTCAACAAAAATTGCTACCTTGTGAGTGATTTTTGGCATTATAGGGAGAACATCAAAAAAATCCCTCTTCTTTTCTTGTGTGATTTACTCTCCTTATGCATATTATCTCTTGTCATTGATATGATTATCTATTTCTTGAGACCTATATGAGATATTAGTTCATTGCATGTGAGATCATATGATGGAGAACTTATTTCTTTAAGCCACTTTTTATCCTCTCTTTTTATCTACCTTACATTATCCTCTTTTTGAAGCCAATTTGAGCCTTTAAGCCTTTTATTTTTAGCTCCACAAAATATTCCCTAGCCGAGATATAAGCTTGACCCTATCCGGGGATTAGGACTTAGTGTTGGTTATTGTGATGGTTTGCTGAGTGAGTTGTTTGGTTCAAGTGTGGGGTAATATGGAAGTGAAAAGTCTTGCAGTTTGTTATGTAAAAGGAGTTTGGTTCCCTAAATGCACTTACAAAAGAAAAGAAGTGGAAAGTAAAGAAAAGAAGTAAAGATCAGTACAATCAGAACTCGTTACCGACTCTGCAGGTTCGGTACTGACCTCCCACAGAAAAAAATGAAGATCATAAGGGAGGAAAAGAAAGAGAAAGAAAAAGAGCTGAATAGTAAAAGTGTGCATGAGCCAAATTTCCTTGTTGTTTGTAAGCAAGATTAGTTGTTATTAAAGGGGTTAAAGAAATGAGTGTGCATAATGTTAGAGTGAGTTTGGTATGTTCTTTTATGAGAGTTTTGGAGATGTGTGAGTTTTTAGGAGTCTTTGATTCCCAGATATTATTAGCACCACATGGCCAAAATATTTCCACGCCTATTTGTCTTTACCAAGCCTCGTTACAACCCGACCGAATGGAAACTTCTATGAAGTTTTTTTATTGAGCCTAAGTTCTCTTGATGATTTTTGCCTGTTTTGACCTCTCAGGTGGAGAGTTTGGTGATATAAGTAACAATGACTATGTTGATTTTTGTATATTGGATTGAGTTGAGAGTTGTTATTCTAAGCTTAAACACTTGAGAGTTAAGGAAACACATTACCCTTGTGAGGTTGGATTTTTAGTTGCTTTTGCTTGAGGTTGCTCATATATGTGTGATGATGTAAGATTCACTTGTCTATCTATTTCTACTCGAGCTTTGATGTTGCTTTTTGATAAAGGCATTGACTTGATATATGTGTTAATGGTTTGGTTCTTGTCTTGTTTATTGCTTGAGGATAAACAAGTTTAAGTATGGGGTATTTTGATGTCCGCCTTTTTAGTCGTGTTTTTAGGGTGTGTTTTTGTGTGTTTGAGTCTTTTTCTTTAGTTTTGTGTTTTGTTTAGAGTCGTTTGTGTAGGTTTTCGTATTTTCTTAAGATATGGAGTCTACATAAGCTTTGGTGGTGTTTTGTAGGTTTTTAGAAGCTATTTGGAGCACTTTTGAAGAAAGGAGCAAAGTCGATAGAAGATAGCACTCAAGCATGAAGAGAAGATGAAGATTAATCGCTCATGTAAAGTCATTGAAGATTAAGTTGAGCTTGGAAAGAGATAGAGAAATTCGTTACGAGAACATAGGAAAAAGAATCGAGTCAAACGGAGTTGTAACGAATCTGCTATGCAAGTTTTACTCAAAGCTGTTCGAAGTGCTGAACAGGGTCGTTAACGAGGCACCCCGAGGGGCAGTGAGATTCGAGTCCGTGTTTAATTAAAGGCTTCTATCTTGTTTCCTTTTATGTTATGAGATAGATAGAAGGAATATATATCTTATTAGAAGATTTATTTCCTTAGAGATAGATTTAAGATAGATTAGTTTCTCTATAAATACTCTTGTCTACCCTTTGTTTTTCTCTACACAAGACAACACACAATCAATTGCCTTGGAGGGCAAGTTAGGGGGAGAAGAGAGGAGAGAAGAGGGGGGCGTAGAGAGTAGATAGAGAGGAGATTGTGGGAAACTTGGAAGACAAGTATTGTTTTGAATTAAAGTTGTAAGCTTTCTATTTAATTTAATTGTTTGTTTATAATTATGAATGGTGAGTAGTCGTCCTCTCTAAGGTTGGGGTTAAACCCAACAATGGCTGTGCATGCTTGTTTGTGATCATGTTTTGATTGTTTTTATTGCATGAATCTATTCTCTTGCTCTTAATCCTTGAAACGAAAGTTGATAGGAATTTCTCATTCATAATTGAAGTGAAAACGGAAACTTTGAATCAGAATAGTCAATTTAGGGTTTTGAAGCGAGAGCGGATCAATCCTAATTGAAGTAGAAGAGATTAGATAGTAAGTTTATTGATTGAACGAATGTTGATTGATTTACTTGCTTAAGTTGATGAAAGTTGACACCTTTATGTTATAAAAGCATGATCTTTATGTTTCACAGCGTTAACATTGCATGATTATTGTTGTGGTGATACCTTTACCTTAGAATCTCTCTCTTTCTTGTTAAAATCCTTACTTTTTGTTGATTGCTTGCATAATAAGTTACAAAACTTGATACTGCCTTTCTCCCTGCGGACGAACCTGACTCTTCTATACAACAACGGGGTCTTGATATAAATTTATTTGTTGTCAAGAAACCCTACCAACACTTATATCAAAAACTCTCCACCGAAGAAATCAAAACAAGTCAAATCATCAAATGAACTTAGGGGGCTCAATAAAAACTTCAAAGAAGTTTCCATTCGGCTGGGTTGTAATGGGGCTTGGTAATTCAAAGGGCATGGAAATATTTTGGCCTTGTGGTGCTAACTAATCCGGGATCCAAGAACTCCTAGACTACACAACACTCAACCAACTCATTTTCTTCTTACAATCACCAAACACTTAATCTTTTCAATGCACTTCCCTCTCCACCTATTATCATTGTCTTTTGTCTTTTCTTACTTAGAAGGTTAAGGCCTTGGACTCCTGCACTTATTACATAATTCACCCCGTTTTATATATATATAGGGGGCGCTCAGGAGAAACGGGTTTTAAGGAGAAACGGGGGAATTCATGTGAGGCGTCAGATTAAAGGAAATGAATGACTATAAATGAGGGTGCAAATTAAGCAATATAGGGGGGAAATTAGGGGGATAAGCCACGATTTTTTAAATAAATAAGGGGGAGATATTTTAGGAGATCGTGGAATAAAAAACTGCCATATCTTGCAAAATTTGGTAGAATATATCACGATTTTTACAAAATCTCTATCGTAAAAAAATCTCGATTTTTACAAAAATAGGGGAGAGAAATTATAGGAGATCATAGGAAAAAACTGCCATATCTTATTCAAATTTCCATATTTATAATCTAAAATTTACACACATTTCGTACATCTATTTATTTGAATGTACACTAATATAAAAAATAAATCTGTCTTTAAACTTCGTCCATTTACACCTTTAGACCATTCTTGAATAACTCCATTGCAGAGCATGCATATGTGGATAACAATTCTCGCATAACAATACACAACATTTCACACTAATATAAAAAATAAGTCTTTGTCTTTGTCTTCAAACTTCACTGATTACATTTTTTCACCATTCTTGAATAACTCCATTGTAGAACACGCATATGTGGATAACGGTTCTCGCATTACAAGACGTGACATTCTTGAATAACTGCATAATAGAACAAACATCTATGAGTAACAAGCCACATATGTATGAATAACAAAACACACATATATGAATAACAATCCATATGCCTGTATGAATTACAAGTGCAGTTATCAAGCCAAATCGAACACGTCTCCAACTAGCGAAAATTCTAGCCTGGGTTGAAGCTGCTTTATCACTCTTAATTAATGCATACCTAAACACGCATATATGAATACCAAACAATGATTAAATGAATAACAAAACTCGCATATGTGAATACCAAGATACTCTCATATATGAATAAAAAGTCACGCATATTTGAATAATAAAATAAGCATATATGAATAAAAAGTCACGCATGTATGAATAACAAGGCAAACATATATGAATAAAATGCATATATCAATAACAATACACACATGTATGAATAAAAAGACACACATATATGAATAAATAACCACACATACTTGAATAACAAAACAAGCATAAATGAATAAAAAGTTACGTATATAGTAAACCGTTATCTTGTGCTCAAGAATTGCGTTGCTAAAATATCTCTTCGCCCCTTTATTGAGCGGATGTTAAGATTTCATGCATAAGCATTAAAATCCTACACACAACAGAATCGAAAACAATCAAAATCTGGGATTTATTAAGAAGAAAATTTAGAGCAACAAAAACGTTGAGTGATTACAGATCGAAACATTATGCCTGTAGCGCCATCACAAATCCAACATCCGACCTCAATTGGACGTTGTTAATCTCGTCAAAATCCTTTACAAACCCTTCGAATGGAGAGGGAACGAGCATCAGTTGGAATGGAGAGAGAACCCTTGAATGTGAGGGAGAGAACGATATGAATGGAGAGAATAATGGAGATGGGAAGTTATATGGAAAGAGAAAATCGGAACTGATATTGGAGTGTTAAAAAAGATACGTATTTTTAATTTCCCCATATATCTCACTTGAAAAATATTATAGTGTTGCATACCTATTTTCTATTTTGTGCACCCTAATTTAATAAATCCTGCCCATCCATTTAACTCGATCCAACGCATCCTATTAGTTCCCTAGTTTCTCTCCAATAGCCTGTTTCTCTAGAGCGTAATTCTATATATATATATATATATATTTTTTCAGGGGGTCGGTACCGACCTTCTTTGGGTCGGTAACGAGCTGCATTGTGCACTTTTCGAGCCCAAAACACTTCATTCTTTAATTTTTAAAAGACAACACTCCTTCCCCACCTTTCAAAATCACTTTATTTTTACCCAATCAATCCACACCACCCTTCAATAATCCATTCTAAGTCCTAATTCCCAGATCAAAGGGACAAGCTTATCATGCCTAGGGAATTTTTGTGGAGCTAGAAATAGGCTTTAAGCTCAAAACAAAGGGCTAAAAACAGAGGGATCATGTATAGGTGTAATACATTGAAAAATACAAAAATGAGAATGGTTACATCTCGAATACATACTCAAATGAATTTGAATAAGTACATCTATTTATTTGAATGTACACTAATATAAAAAATAAATCTGTCTTCAAACTTCGTCCATTTACACCTTTAGACCATTCTTGAATAACTCCGTTGCAGAGCAAGCATATGTGGATAACAATTCTCGCATAACAATACACAACATTTCACACTAATATAAAAAATAAGTCTTTGTCTTTGTCTTCAAACTTCACTGATTATATTTTTTCACCATTCTTGAATAACTCCATTGTAGAACACGCATATGTGGATAACGGTTCTCGCATTACAAGACGTGACATTCTTGAATAACTGCATAATAGAACAAACATCTATGAGTAACAAGCCACATATGTATGAATAACAAAACACACATATATGAATAACAATCCATATGCCTGTATGAATTACAAGTGCAGTTATCAAGCCAAATCGAACACGTCTCCAACTAGCGAAAAGTCTAGCCTGGGTTGAAGCTGCTTTATCACTCTTAATTAATGCATACCTAAACACGCATATATGAATACCAAACAATGATTAAATGAATAACAAAACTCGCATATGTGAATACCAAGATACTCTCATATATGAATAAAAAGTCACGCATATTTGAATAATAAAATAAGCATATATGAATAAAAAGACACGCATGTATGAATAACAAGGCAAACATATATGAATAAAATGCATATATGAATAACAATACACACATGTATGAATAAAAAGACACACATATATGAATAACAAAAACGCATATATGAATAAATAACCACACATACTTGAATAACAAAACAAGCATAAATGAATAAAAAGTTACGTATATAGTAAACCGTTATCTTGTGCACAAGAATTGCGTTGCTAAAATATCTCTTCGTCCCTTTATTGAGCAGATCTTAAGATTTCATGCATAAGCATTAAAAGCCTACACACAACAACATCGAAAACAATCAAAATCTGGGATTTATTAAGAAGAAAAATTAGAGCAACAAAAACGTTGAGTGATTACAGATCGAAACATTATGCCTGTAGCGCCATCACAAATCCAACATCCGACCTCAATTGGACGTTGTTAGTCTCGTCAAAATCCTTTACAAACGCTTCGAATGGAGAGGGAACGAGCATCAGTTGGAATGGAGAGAGAACCCTTGAATGTGAGGGAGAGAACGATATGAATGGAGAGAATAATGGAGATGGGTAGTTATATGGAAAGAGAAAATCGGAAATGAAATTGGAGTGTGAAAAAAGATACGTATTTTTAATTTCCCCATATATCTCACTTGAAAAATATTATAGTGTTGAATACCTATTTTCTATTTTGTGCACCCTAATTTAATAAATCCTGCCCATCCATTTAACTCGATCCAACACATCCTATTAGTTCCCTAGTTTCTCTCCAATAGCCTGTTTCTCTAGAGCGTAATTCTATATATATATATATATATTTTTTTTTTTCAGGGGGTCGGTACCGACCATCTTTGGGACGGTAACGAGCTGCATTGTGCACTTTTCGAGCCCAAAACACTTCATTCTTTAATTTTTAAAAGACAACACTCCTTCCCCACCTTTCAAAATCACTTTATTTTCACCCAATCAATCCACACCACCCTTCAATAATCCATTCTAAGTCCTAATTCCCAGATCAAAGGGACAAGCTTATCATGCCTAGGGAATTTTTGTGGAGCTAGAAATAGGCTTTAAGCTCAAAACAAAGGGCTATAAACAGAGGGATCATGTATAGGTGTAATACATTGAAAAATACAAAAATGAGAATGGTTACATCTAGAATACATACTCAAATGAATTTGAATAAGTACATCTATTTATTTGAATGTACACTAATATAAAAAATAAATCTGTCTTCAAACTTCGTCCATTTACACCTTTAGACCATTCTTGAATAACTCCATTGCAGAGCATGCATATGTGGATAACAATTCTCGCATAACAACACACAACACTTCACACTAATATAAAAAATAAGTCTTTGTCTCTGTCTTCAAACTTCACTGATTACATTTTTTCACCATTCTTGAATAACTCCATTGTAGAACACGCATATGTGGATAACGGTTTTGCATTACAAGACGTGACATTCTTGAATAACTGCATAATAGAACAAACATCTATGAGTAACAAGCCACATATGTATGAATAAAAAAACACACATATATGAATAACAATCCATATGCCTGTATGAATTACAAGTGCAGTTATCAAGCCAAATCGAACACGTCTCCAACTAGCGAAAAATCTAGCCTGGGTTGAAGCTGCTTTATCACTCTTAATTAATGCATACCTAAACACGCATATATGAATACCAAACAATGATTAAATGAATAACAAAACTCGCATATGTGAATACCAAGATACTCTCATATATGAATAAAAAGTCACGCATATTTGAATAATAAAATAAGCATATATGAATAAAAAGTCACGCATGTATGAATAACAAGGCAAACATATATGAATAAAATGCATATATGAATAACAATACACACATGTATGAATAAAAAGACACACATATATGAATAACAAAAACGCACATATGAATAAATAACCACACATACTTGAATAACAAAACAAGCTTAAATGAATAAAAAGTTATGTATATAGTAAACCGTTATCTTGTGCTCAAGAATTGCGTTGCTAAAATATCTCTTCGTCCCTTTATTGAGCAGATGTTAAGATTTCATGCATAAGGATTAAAATCCTACACACAACAGCATCGAAAACAATCAAAATCTGGGATTTATTAAGAAGAAAATTTAGAGCAACAAAAACGTTGAGTGATTACAGATCGAAACATTATGCCTGTAGCGCCATCACAAATCCAACATCCGACCTCAATTGGACGTTGTTAATCTCGTCAAAATCCTTTACAAACCCTTCGAATGGAGAGGGAACGAGCATCAGTTGGAATGGAGAGAGAACCCTTGAATGTGAGGGAGAGAACGATATGAATGGAGAGAATAATGGAGATGGGAAGTTATATGGAAAGCGAAAATCGGAACTGATATTGGAGTGTTAAAAAAGATACGTATTTTTAATTTCCCCATATATCTCACTTGAAAAATATTATAGTGTTGCATACCTATTTTCTATTTTGTGCACCCTAATTTAATAAATCCTGCCCATCCATTTAACTCGATCCAACGCATCCTATTAGTTCCCTAGTTTCTCTCCAATAGCCTGTTTCTCTAGAGCGTAATTCTATATATATATATATATATTTTCAGGGGGTCGGTACCGACCTTCTTTGGGTCGGTAACGAGCTGCATTGTGCACTTTTCGAGCCCAAAACACTTCATTCTTTAATTTTTAAAAGACAACACTCCTTCCCCACCTTTCAAAATCACTTTATTTTCACCCAATCAATCCACACCACCCTTCAATAATCCATTCTAAGTCCTAATTCCCAGATCAAAGGGACAAGCTTATCATGCCTAGGGAATTTTTGTGGAGCTAGAAATAGGCTTTAAGCTCAAAACAAAGGGCTAAAAACAGAGGGATCATGTATAGGTGTAATACATTGAAAAATACAAAAATGAGAATGGTTACATCTCGAATACATACTCAAATGAATTTGAATAAGTACATCTATTTATTTGAATGTACACTAATATAAAAAATAAATCTGTCTTCAAACTTCGTCCATTTACACCTTTAGACCATTCTTGAATAACTCCGTTGCAGAGCATGCATATGTGGATAACAATTCTCGCATAACAATACACAACATTTCACACTAATATAAAAAATAAGTCTTTGTCTTTGTCTTCAAACTTCACTGATTATATTTTTTCACCATTCTTGAATAACTCCATTGTAGAACACGCATATGTGGATAACGGTTCTCGCATTACAAGACGTGACATTCTTGAATAACTGCATAATAGAACAAACATCTATGAGTAACAAGCCACATATGTATGAATAACAAAACACACATATATGAATAACAATCCATATGCCTGTATGAATTACAAGTGCAGTTATCAAGCCAAATCGAACACGTCTCCAACTAGCGAAAATTCTAGCCTGGGTTGAAGCTGCTTTATCACTCTTAATTAATGCATACCTAAACACGCATATATGAATACCAAACAATGATTAAATGAATAACAAAACTCGCATATGTGAATACCAAGATACTCTCATATATGAATAAAAAGTCACGCATATTTGAATAATAAAATAAGCATATATGAATAAAAAGACACGCATGTATGAATAACAAGGCAAACATATATGAATAAAATGCATATATGAATAACAATACACACATGTATGAATAAAAAGACACACATATATGAATAACAAAAACGCATATATGAATAAATAACCACACATACTTGAATAACAAAACAAGCATAAATGAATAAAAAGTTACGTATATAGTAAACCGTTATCTTGTGCTCAAGAATTGCGTTGCTAAAATATTCTTCGTCCCTTTATTGAGCAGATCTTAAGATTTCATGCATAAGCATTAAAAGCCTACACACAACACCATCGAAAACAATCAAAATCTGGGATTTATTAAGAAGAAAAATTAGAGCAACAAAAACGTTGAGTGATTACAGATCGAAACATTATGCCTGTAGCGCCATCACAAATCCAACATCCGACCTCAATTGGACGTTGTTAGTCTCGTCAAAATCCTTTACAAACGCTTCGAATGGAGAGGGAACGAGCATCAGTTGGAATGGAGAGAGAACCCTTGAATGTGAGGGAGAGAATGATATGAATGGAAGAGAATAATGGAGATGGGTAGTTATATGGAAAGAGAAAATCGGAAATGAAATTGGAGTGTGAAAAAAGATACGTATTTTTAATTTCCCCATATATCTCACTTGAAAAATATTATAGTGTTGAATACCTATTTTCTATTTTGTGCACCCTAATTTAATAAATCCTGCCCATCCATTTAACTCGATCCAACGCATCCTATTAGAACCCTAGTTTCTCTCCAATAGCCTGTTTCTCTAGAGCGTAATTCTATATATATATATATATATATATATTTTTCAGGGGATCGGTACCGATCATCTTTGGGACGGTAACGAGCTGCATTGTCCACTTTTCGAGCCCAAAACACTTCATTCTTTAATTTTTAAAAGACAACACTCCTTCCCCACCTTTCAAAATCACTTTATTTTCACCCAATCAATCCACAACACCCTTCAATAATCCATTCTAAGTCCTAATTCCCAGATCAAAGGGACAAGCTAATCATGCCTAGGGAATTTTTGTGGAGCTAGAAATAGGCTTTAAGCTCAAAACAAAGGGCTATAAACAGAGGGATCATGTATAGGTGTAATACATTGAAAAATACAAAAATGAGAATGGTTACATCTAGAATACATACTCAAATGAATTTGAATAAGTACATCTATTTATTTGAATGTACACTAATATAAAAAATAAATCTGTCTTCAAACTTCGTCCATTTACACCTTTAGACCATTCTTGAATAACTCCATTGCAGAGCATGCATATGTGGATAACAATTCTCGCATAACAATACACAACATTTCACACTAATATAAAAAATAAGTCTTTGTCTTTGTCTTCAAACTTCACTGATTACATTTTTTCACCATTCTTGAATAACTCCATTGTAGAACACGCATATGTGGATAACGGTTCTCGCATTACAAGACGTGACATTCTTGAATAACTGCATAATTGAACAAACATCTATGAGTAACAAGCCACATATGTATGAATAACAAAACACACATATATGAATAACAATCCATATGCCTGTATGAATTACAAGTGTAGTTATCAAGCCAAATCGAACACGTCTCCAACTAGTGAAAATTCTAGCCTGGGTTGAAGCTGCTTTATCACTCTTAATTAATGCATACCTAAACACGCATATATGAATACCAAACAATGATTAAATGAATAACAAAACTCGCATATGTGAATACCAAGATACTCTCATATATGAATAAAGGCTTAAAACATATACAACCCCCTGTACTTGGGCAAATTTGTCAGATATACACCCCACCTTTGCGTTGGACCTATTGAACACTTAAACTTAACAATTTGGACCTATTAAACACCTGATAGCTGACGTGGCGAAGTACGTGTAAGTCAAACGCACATATACAGCTCTCCGTACTTGTGCAATTTTTTTTTCTTTTTGTATTTTTTTATATTTTCTGATTTTATTAAAATAATGGTGTTAAAGATTGGGCTTATGTGACATCTTATGTGGCAAAATAAGTATATGTGGCACACATTTGGACAAAAAATTGGAATATGTCAGCATGCGTGTGTTACACTCAACGAGATTGTCAACGACCAGGCGTTTAATGGGTCCAAATTGTTAAGTTTAAGTGTTCAATAGGTCCAAACCAAAGGTGGGGTGTCTATCTGACAAATTTGCACAAGTACAGGGGGCTGTATATGTTTTAAGCCTATGAATAAAAAGTCACGCATATTTGAATAATAAAATAAGCATATATGAATAAAAAGTCACGCATGTATGAATAACAAGGCAAACATATATGAATAAAATGCATATATGAATAACAATACACACATGTATGAATAAAAAGACACACATATATGAATAACAAAAACGCATATATGAATAAATAACCACACATACTTGAATAACAAAACAAGCATAAATGAAAAAAGTTACGTATATAGTAAACCGTTATCTTGTGCTCAAGAATTGCGTTGCTAAAATATCTCTTCGTCCCTTTATTGAGCAGATGTTAAGATTTCATGCATAAGCATTAAAATCCTACACACAACAGCATCGAAAACAATCAAAATCTGGGATTTATTAAGAAGAAAAATTAGAGCAACAAAAACGTTGAGTGATTACAGATCGAAACATTATGCTTGGTGCGCCATCACAAATCCAACATCCGACCTCAATTGGACGTTGTTAATATCGTCAAAATCCTTTACAAACGCTTCGAATGGAGAGGGAATGAGCATCAGTTGGAATGGAGAGAGAACCCTTGAATGTGAGGGAGAGAACGATATGAATGGAGAGAATAATGGAGATGGGTAGTTATATGTAAAGAGAAAATCGGATCTGAAATTGGAGTGTGAAAAAAGATATGTATTTTTAATTTCCCCATATATCTCACTTGAAAAATATTATAGTGTTGCATACCTAATTTCTATTTTGTGCACCCTAATTTAATAAATCCTGCCCATCGATTTAACTCGATCCAATGCATCCTATTAGTTCCCTAGTTTCTCTCCAATAGCATGTTTCTCTAGAGCGTAATTCTATATATATATATATATATATATATATTTTTTCAGGGGGTTGGTACCGACCTTCTTTGGGTCGGTAACGAGCTGCATTGTGCACTTTTCGAGCCCAAAACACTTCATTCTTTAATTTTTAAAAGACAACACTCCTTCCCCACCTTTCAAAATCACTTTATTTTCACCCAATCAATCCACACCACCCTTCAATAATCCATTCTAAGTCCTAATTCCCGGATCAAAGGGACAAGCTTATCATGTCTAGGGAATTTTTGTGGAGCTAGAAATAGGCTTTAAGCTCAAAACAAAGGGCTACAAACAGAGGGATCATGTATAGGTGGGGAAAAGGAATATAATAGGCTTATAAAAATAAGTTCAAAATCATTTGATTCAACCAAGTAATGAACAAATCTCCATTGGTTTCAAGTTTAAAATAACCACGCCATTGTCAAGCGGAAATTGCATTTGGAAGAGTAATCACACAAGAAAGAAAGAGGAATAAGATATACATTCCTTAATAAGATAACCACGCCATTGTTGGATTGCTTTCACTTAGAAATATGCATGCTCAATATCCATCATAAGCTCAAAATTCAAAAACAAGATCATGATTTAGGCGATTCTTGTAAAGCATGCTATAGGATTTACATGATGATGCAAGCAAGTTCCATCCTAGGACATCTAAGAAAAGGGCATTTATCCATCAAAAATCAAAAAGAAAAAGACTCAAGCAAAACTAGACATAGACACAAGAAAACAAGACATAAACAAGACAACACAAGACTCAAACAAGTAATTTCCCCAAACCACCCCATACTTAAACATCAATGTCCCCATTGATTAGAAAAGTAAAGAGAGGGAAAAGAGAAACTAACTTGGACACCTTGAAGCGTTGGAAGAGGAGGAGAATCACTCTTGAGGAGGGTTAGGAGGTGATGAAGCGTGGAAGAGTTGTTGCGCCAACCAATTGTTGTATTCCGCTTGAGCATTCCACCTCTCGACATCTTGCTTGTGGTCTTCATAATACTCAATACGGAAATTCTTCAGCTCGTTTTTGTGCTCAACAAACTGGTTGTGGTGATGGTTAAGCGCCCCATAGAGATGGTGTTGGTGAAGCATGAGGGCGTCCATCTTAGCGGATAGAAGGGAGATGTCGGGGTTGCCACCTGAGCTCGACCCGGTATGATATGTGCCTTGCCCTTGAAAGTGAGAGCCGCCGGACCCATCAAAGCCATAGGGGTGGGAGTAGTAGGGAACCATTTCCATCTGTTGTCCCATCGTGAAGTCCATTGGGACGGTACCGTGCTGTTGATGGTGGGTACCGCCCTCTGCTGGGTCATAACCGACCTCTTGTGGGTCGTCCCCGACCCCCTGGACTGGCCTCTTGGTGCTTCCCATTCAAAGCCGTGCTCTCTCGGAGGCGGGTTAGGCTCGGCTCTTCGGTACCGGCTGGGCTGACGTCGGATCGTCTCATCAACTCGAACATTGGGCACTAAAGGGTAGGGTGTGGTAGCCCATGCATCATACAAATTCGGGCGGTAGAAGAGCTCAAGATTCTCCTTTGTGAGCACCACGTCGTGTGTCGTGTTCTCATCGATTTTGAACTTGTTGATGAAGTCGGTGGCAGTTTGGTGGACAACCTTAGCATTGGTGTAGTTCTTCACATCCATAAAAATGACCCTCTTGGAAGAATAGGCAGAGAGTTTGATTTTCAAAGACTTGGCAAGGATAACCACGAGCCAACCAAAGTAAGTGCTGTTGTGGTGGTGTTGGCCACGGTGGCTAACGACTGCGGAGGCATACTCAAACCCCAAATTCATTTGCTTGGGCCTCTCAAAAAGCATATTTGCTAAGCATGCAAGATCTTGCTTGTGGGGGCGCGAGAGCTCGTACCTTGGCCAAATTTTTGAACCGAGGATACGCAAGATGACCCGGAAGACAAGGCTAGAAATGTACCGACCGGGGAGGGCGTTGGTGGGGAATTCGTCCCTCCCTGTGATGTAATGCCACAACCTCTTAATTGGGAAGTCCTTTGTTGTGTACACACCAGATGGTGCACGGAAGCCAAAGTGCTTGTTGAACTTCTTAATGTCCATCTCATGGCGGCGGTTGCCAAGCTGAAAACCGACAATCGACTTGTTGAAGTCGGTGTCGTCCACTTGCAAGCTAAAATCAGACATGAACTCGCACGTGAGAGGCACGTGATGCTCCTCTATAGGATGTAGAATGAGGTGTTGAGCCCTGAGCAAAGAGAAGGCCTCAAGTACCGCCTCATGGAAACCGATCATGTTGGCGCCGACTCACTGATACGCGCGCATATTGACATCTCCGTGCCACATCTCAACGAATCGGTCTTTTTGCTCGTTGGAAGCAAACTCCACATAATCTACCTTTTGCTTGTTTTTCTTTTGCTTCTTGGTGGGATGACTCGATCAAGAGGCCATGGTCCTACAAAACATTCAAACTCCCAAGGTAATTCCCGAATTTATAAAGGACAAAAACCATACAAAGATCACATATATCACCACCAAAGAAGTACCCCATACTTTACAATAAGCAACATGCTTCAATTAGAAAAATTTCAACCAAGCATGCTTAATCATGAAAAGTAGTTAAGTAGAGGGAAATCTCATGCTTAAAGCACTCAAATCATGGATAAATTAGCTCAATAAGCAAGCAACAATCAAGATTACGAGGCAACCAGGGTCGGAACCGACCCTTGGAGGCTCGTAATCACTCTAATACGCACTAGGGCACAAGCACTATGGCAATGGAGGGTCGTGACCGACCCACTTTGGGTCGTCACCGACCGTGCCGGGCAGAAATCCGTTCGAAAAAATCAGCATGAATGCCTCATAATGGCTACCAAAAATCCTAGAGAAATCATATATGATCACAATCAACCAAACAACCAAATATTAAGCAAGAAATCCACCCACAAACCACAAATCATCATAATATCATGTAGATCTAACCGCTAAAGCATACAAACAACCCAAAATTCCATATTCAAACTCAAGAACACCCAAAACCTAGATTTTCAACTAATCCTTCAAAATTAATCAAGTAAACTTGAATTTAAGAGCAAAGGAGTAGAGTAACATACCAAAGATGAGTGAAATTAGAAGAATGAAAGTAGAAAAAGGGTCGTAACCGAGCACTTAGAGCGGTTCAAAAATTGGGATTTGTTGGTAGGATCCGAATTTTCGGTTTTTAGTGATGGAATTGGAGGGATTATGTACCACAAGGATGGATTTTGGTAGATTGGAGAGGAGTAGTGATGGATTTGTGAAGCTTTTGAGAGCAATGGAGGCAATGGAATTTTTGAGAGGGAGAAGGGTCGGCGGTGTGGAAGGAAGAAAGGGGGAGGAGTAGGGTTAAAAGGGTTAAAAGTGCATGGACTTACTTGCAATTTTGGATTTTCTAAAATTTTTACCGTATTTGCTTGGAAGGGTCGGTACCGACCATATTTGGGTCGTCTCCGACCTCCCCTGGGCTTTGTTCCGTTGCGTTGTGGTGTGTTCGACCCTCTTGTTCCCTTTTCGATGCCTCGAGTCCCTACAAAACTTTAGTGGAGATGCAAGACAATAATCCTAGCTACTCTAAACTAATAAAAACAAATTAAACTAATCTAAAAAGGAGAAAGTCAAAAATAAAAGAAAAAGAAAAAGCGGGTTGCCTCCCCTAAGCGCTTTATTTAACGTCTTTAGCTAGACGAGACGTACCTCAGCTTAGTCGGAAGATGTGAGAGCCCATGTGGCTCGGATTTCCTCATCGGGTTCGGCTCTTGCATAGTACTTCTTCAATCGATGCCCGTTGACCTTTAAAATCCCTCCATTCTCGTCTATGAGGTCGATCGCCCCATGTGGGTAGATGTGGTGAACCACGAATGGTCCACTCCATCGAGTTCGTAGTTTTCCGGGGAAAAGTCGAGGTCTAGAGTTGAAAAGGAGTACTTGATCACCGTCTTTGAAGGTCTTTGGGACAAGCTTCTTGTCATTCCACGTTTTGGTTCTCTCTTTGTAAATCATGGCATTCCCATACGCCTTTAGCCTTAACTCCTCTAATTCTTACAAGTCCATGAATCGCTTTGCTCCGGCCGCGTCGAGGTCCATGTTGAGCTCCTTGAGAGCCCATAAAGCTTTGTGTTCAAGCTCGACGGGCAAGTGACATGACTTGCCATACACAAGATTGTAAGGAGTAGTGTGGAGTGGCGTCTTGTAGGCGGTGCGGTACGCCCAAAGTGCATCATCAAGCTTGGAGGACCAATCCTTCCTTGAGCGGGAAACCGTCTTCTCCAAAATGCTTTTAATTTGCCGGTTAGAGATCTCAACTTGACCACTTGTTTGGGGATGGTAAGGAGTTGCCACCTTGTGAGATACCTCATACTTGGTCAAAAGTGCCTCGAAGCTCCGCTCAATGAAGTGAGAACCGCCATCACTAATAAGGGCTCGGGGAACACCAAAGCGAGGAAAAATGTTGGTCTTCATGAATTTGGCCACCACTCATGCATCATTGGTTCTTGTTGCTATGGCCTCGACCCACTTAGAAACGTAGTTGACCGCTACGAGGATATACTTGTAGGGGCCCGAAGAGGGGAAGGGTCCCATGAAGTCAATACCCCATACGTCGAAGAGCTCGACCTCTAGGATTCTTGTGAGTGGGTTCTCGTTCCTCCATGTAATATTTCCAGCGCGTTGGCACTCATCACACACCGTTACATATGCTTGAACGTCCTTGAAAAGGGTGGGCCAATAGAATCCGTTATGAAGAATTTTTGCGGTGGTTTTGAATCCCTTAGCATGCCCGCTCGTTGGAAGAGTATGATAATGTCGAATTACTCCCTCTATCTCATCGTCTAGCACACAACGCCTAAAGATATGGTCGCTCCCTTGTTTGAATAGGTAGGGATCATCCCAATAGTATTGCTTGGCGTCGTGGAGGAACTTATTTTAAGCTTGGGAAGTCAATCCATCGGGAATAATGCCTCCTACAACATAGTTAGTAAAATCCGCAAACCAAGAGGTTGTCGCCCCTCTAATAGCATGTGTAGAACGGGAAGAGAGAATGGGAAGAGAAGAAGGAAGAATACTAGTAAGAACACAAGAAGAGGGGGAGAAGTGACCTGGATCGACCACATATAGGGTCGGAGTCGTGCTGTCTTGCTCGGAGTAGACCGACTCTTGAACAGGTGGGGTCGTCACCGACCGAGGGCAGGTCGTCACCGACCCATGACTGGTCGTACTCGACCCAAGATGGTTGAGATCGATCTGTATAACTTCATTGCTTAAGAGGATTTCGTTCGGGCGGGAGTCATTGATGGGTACCGTGTCTCCGGACTCTTTTATGTGCTCGATGGGTAACCTAGAAAGGTAGTCCGCCACAAGATTCTCCGCTCCTTTCTTGTCTCGTATCTCAAGGTCGAACTCTTGCAATAGGAGCATCCATCGGAGTAATCTCGGCTTGGCGTCCTTCTTGTCCATAAAGTAACCGATAGCTGCATGATCGGTGTAGACGATTACCTTGGAGCCCACCAAGTATGACAGGAACTTCTCAAAAGCAAACACCACGGCGAGGAACTCCTTCTCCGTAGTGGTGTACTTGTTTTGGACCTCATCGAGCGTTTTGCTCGCATAGTAAATAGCATGAAGCTTCTTCTCTTTCCTTTTCCCAAGAACCGTGCCCACGGCGTAGTCACTAGCGTCGCACATGATCTCGAAGGGAAGTGTCCAATCCGGAGGTTGCATGATAGGGGCTGACACAAGTGCATCCCGGATGCTATGAAAAGCTTCAAGACACTCGGAAGAAAACTCAAACACAACATCCTTCATCAATAGGTTAGTTAATGGTTTAGTAATCTTAGAGAAATCTTGAATGAACCTCCCATAAAACCCGACATGGCCTAGGAAACTTCTAACATCTTTCACGGAGGTAGAGGTGGCAATTTTTCAATCAATTCAATTTTAGCCTTATTAACTTCAATCCCCTTTTTAGACACTATATGACCTAAGACAATCCCTTCTTGCACCATAAAGTAACACTTCTCCCAATTAAGCACTAGTTTAGTCTCTTCACATCTCTTAAGGACTCTAGCAAGATTAGCAAGACAAGAGTCAAAAGTGGTACCGTAAACTGAGAAGTCATCCATAAACACCTCCACGATATCCTCAATCATGTTGGAGAAGATGGCCATCATACACCGTTGAAAGATGGCCGGGGCGTTGCAAAGCCCGAATGGCATCCTCCTATAGGCAAATGTACCATAAGGACACGTGAATGTGGTCTTCTCTTGATCATCGAGATGTATCGGAACTGCCAAAAACCACTATAGCCATCGAGATAACAAAAATAGTCATGCAAAGCTAATCTCTCTAGCACTTGGTCAATAAAGGGCAAGGGGAAGTGATCCTTTCTAGTGGCACTATTAAGTTTCCTATAATCTATGCACATGCGCCAACTAGTGGTGGTCCTAGTAGGAACCAACTGGCCTTTTTCATTCTCAACAACAGTAAGACCACTCTTTTTAGGCACAACATAAACCGGGCTTACCCACTTACTATCCGAAATTGGGAATATAATACCTGCATCAAGCATTCTTAAGATCTCTTTCTTTACCACTTCCTTCATGTTTGGGTTAAGCCTCCTTTGATGTTCTATGGTTGGCCTATGTCCTTCCTCAAGAAAAATACGATGCATACACAAAAATGGTGAAAGACCACTCAAGTCCTCAAGTGAGTACCAAATGGCCTTCCTATGAGTCCTAAGCACATCAAGCAACTTTCCAACTTCTTCCTTTTTAAGGTTAGCATTAACAATCACGGGAAAAGTGGAATTTGGGCCAAGAAACTCATACCTTAGAAACTCGGGGAGAGTCTTAAGCTCTGGAGTAGGTGGTGGTGGTGTAACAATGTCATCATCCTTCTCCATCTTGAATAGCTCCTCAAAGTAATCATTTTCGGTCAAGAGTTGCACATCGTCATCTACCTCCAGAAGGGTCGGATCCGACCACAAGGGGGTCGGTACCGAGCCAGAGGCATAAGCAAAATCCTCAGAAACGAGCGGAATGGGGGTAGGAGTCGAGCTCTCTGAGGTCGGTGATGACCTTTGTGGGGTCGGTGACGACCCTGCGGTTTCTTCCTTGTCTTTATCGACACTTGTGTAAGCCCCAAGCAAACGCTCTATCGGATCTTCGCAGTCAATGTAATCAGAGCGGGTGTACAACATCTTGACCTCCATGGCTTCATTAGTCTCCTTCATCGTTGGATTGAACAGGAACTCAACCACCTCATTACCGATTTCAAAAGTAAGGAGGCCTTTCTTCACATCAATGATAGATCCGGCGGTTACAAGGAACCGTCGCCCAAGAATGATCGGGACGACGAGATCTTCCGACATCTCCATAACAATGAAATCATTGGGCACAAAAAACTTGCCGACTTGGATAGGGAAATCGTCGACAACACCGGTTGGCTTCACACAAGAGTCGTCCGCCATATAGAGCCTCATGTTTACAGGGACCAAAGGACCCATGTTGGTTTTAGACCATATAGAAAGGGGAAGGAGACTAGCACTTGCACCAAGGTCACATAAAGCTTTAAAGCGATGAGCACCTATACCAATAGTAATTGCAAATTTTCCCGGATCACCGAGTTTCTCCGGAAGCTCTAGAGATCGCACCTCATCGGTTAACTCGAACATCGATCGCTTCATTGACAAGATGTCTTTAAGGAATTTGGTGTACGCGGGCATCTCGCTCAAGGCTTCGGAGAAAGGGATGGTGATATTGGGCCCTTGAAGAACCTGCACAAAACGCTTGAATTTGCCTTCCGTGGAATCCTTAGCCTTCTTGGATGGGAAAGGTAGCACCTTCGTTGTTGATGTAGCGGGAACGGATGTTGGAACACCGGGAAGTGGGTCGGTCACGACTTGGGGAGGGTCGGTGACGACCTCCTCTGTAGTGAAGGGAGGTCGGTTACGACCCTGGATGGGTCGGTAATGACCTCCCCAGAGCTAGGTTGGTCCTCATCATCCGCCGCCTTTTTTCTTATTTCTCGACCCGATAACTTCTTTCCGCTTCTCAGGTGGACCGCATCAATTTGACCTCTCGGGTTCTCATCGGGATGGCCCGGTAATCGCCCTTGGGGTCTTGGAATTTGAGCCGCTAGGTCACCAAGTTGGGAGTTCACATTCTTCCTCCATGCTTCAAAGTCTCCCAATTGATTTTGAACTCCTTTAAGATCTGTTCGGACGCCATTTATCCCCTCTAGGAGACCTTGCGCCCAAGCTGGTGGTTCTTGGTAACCGGGAGGTCTATAAGGAGGGGCTCTTTGCTCTTGTGGCTGTGGTGGGAAATATTGACCTTGGCCATTATTGTTCCATTGAGGATAATTGTTGTTGTTTCTTCCTGGATAAGCATTGTTTTGGCCTTGGTAGGGCCCTCGCATATAGTTCGCCTCCGCATAAGTCTCGGAGGCTTGGACTTGATCCACGTTTGTACAAGAAACGGTGGTTTGAGATTGTGATCCACATTCTTGACAAGGCTGAGCGGTGGATTTGAAGTAGCTTACTTGCTTCTTGAGCCGGTTAATCTCAACTTGCATGAATTGAAACCTCACATCTTGATCAATCGGTTCGGCATTAGGATCATAAAGCTTCTTCATTGGAACCTTGACGGCTTGTTGGGTGCCATACATTGCATCATAGTTGGTGAGTTTGTCAAACAAAGACCAAGCTTGATCGGGATCCATCTCAATGAACTCGCAATCGATGTGAAGGTTGATTCGGTCCTTTGTAGCGGCATTAATCCCTTGAAAGAAAATCTCCTGAAGCACATAGGGTGGTTGTCCATGAGTAGGACATTGCCGAAGAAGTTCCTTGAACCGCTCCCAAGTTTCCACAAAAGTCTCATGGGGAATTTGATGATAAGAAGTGATGCGCTTTCTTAGCTATGTAGTCTTAGCTGGTGGAAAGAATTTCGTCAGAAACTGGTCATGTAGAGCCTTCAATATAGTAATCGACCTAGGAGGTAGGCTTTCAAGCCAAGTAAGCACATTTCCGGCCAAAGACCACTTGAACGCCTTCAAGAGTACATATTCAAGTGATACGTCATCAACAACGATCGTGTCACATAGGTCGGTGAAGTTCTTGATGTGATCCATGGGGCACTCGGTGGGCTTGCCTTCAAATTGAGACCTCTTGATAAGAGTGATGAAGTTAATCTCAAAGGCGTGCTCAATCACAGGGAGCACAATAGCAGATTCGGGAACCCTGAATTCCGGATGCATGTATTGCTTCGCGTTTCGCGGAATAGCATTGAGTTGTTCCTGGAGATGGGCAACATCCTCTCTCTCTCTCTGCGCAACAGCAGCTTGAGCATCACGCTCTCTTTGCATACCTTCCATCTGAAGGCGAAGGTCAGCCATCTGGGGAGCAATTTCCTCAGCGTTGGCCATTGCTCTTCGTTCTCTTAGCATGCGGTGAAGGGTTCTCTCGAGTTCGGGATCAAAAGGAAAATAGTCGACTCCCCTTCGCGAACTAGAGGGCATACACCTGCATACACAATCACGAGAAAACGAATTAGTAAACACCAAAGGGTATGGGCTATTCCCAAACCCGAAAGATAACTAGACAAAGAAACTAGACTAATTCCCCGGCAACGGCGCCAATTTGTTGTAAGGGTTTTACCTTGATCCTAACAAGCAAATAAATTTATAGATCAAGACTCCGCTGAGTACAGGGAGGTCAGGTTCGTCCACGGGAATTAGAAGAATCCAAGTCTAGCAATCAATCCTAATAGGAATAAAACAACAAAACAACACACCCGCAAGGGTGGCTCGGCACCGACCCCAACTGGGTCGGTAACGACCTAAAACTCGACAGAAGACGCAGGAGAAAACCGGGAAACTAGATGCTCGGTACCGACCGAAAGTGGGTCAGTGACGACCTATTCGGGTAGCAATAAAACTTCGAAAAATCAATATAAAAGAGATCTAGAGCAAAGGATCCACCACAACAAAGCTATGCATGTAAACATGAACCAAAGATCAACCAACAATAATCTCATGAATGAATTTTGCCATAAATAATCAAGCGCATATCTCAACTTTCATAAAGATAGAAACTCGCAATCCTACTTGTTATTTACAGGTTTTAACTTTCGCTTCAACCCGAATATCATCCAAATTCACAATTTAATCTTTCAACTTAATCATGAATATGAACATGCCTCAACTTTCATCAAGGTATTAAGAACAAATAAGAAGGATAAAGGATAGAGATTAAAAGGAATGGTTTTAATCAAAGATTCATGCTTTAATCATGCACAACTTGTCGGGTCTCACCCCAACCCTAGAAAAATAGACTACTCACGATTCATCATGCAATCAACAATCAAAGTTAAAAGAGAAGACATGATTCAAAACAAAGCAAACTTCAATTGAAATAACAACTTACAAATCTCAAGCAAACTCCCAAAACTCTCTCAAAATTGTCCAAGAGCTTGGAATAAAAGTTAACCCTATAAAAACTTGTAAAACTCGTCCGTTCCATCTCGTGCCTCCCAAAATTCGCCCCCCCCCCCAAAAATTAACCCTAAAAGACCTTATATAGTAGTAGGAATGTTCTTATAAGGAAACTAAATTCTATCTGAAAAAGACCTATAAATAAAATACTTACTAAAACCTAACTTAAGGCGCAAGTTTATTTCCGCAAGGCACGGAGGGTGCTCGGTACCGACGCAAAGTGGGTCGTCACTGACCTCAGGCAGCTCTTGATCTCTTCATTTCTTTGCTCAAAACTTGTCCCAAATCTCGGTTCTTCTTCAATGTTTCTTCTTTAAACGTCCTTGGTGTTCTTAAACTTCTTTAAGCTCCTTCTAAGACATCTTCATCTTGCAAACTTTATCTTTAAACACAACAAATCTCCAAAGACAATGACTCTCGCCCTTCTAGCCAACACCGCCACAAGACAACTCTAACGTCACCTCCTAGAAAGCTTGAAAAACCGAGATATCTCCTCCTCAACGCTTCAAATACCTACAAAAACAACAAACAAGCACAAACGACTCCAACTCTCTAGAGAGGGTCGGAATTATATGCCAAACAACACAATAGATCTAGAAAAGACTCGACCTAGCTAGAAACCTACCCACAAAAACCAACTAAAAAGTGCGACATCAATAATGTCAAATGGCCAAGAAAAAGCAACACACCTTCGCATCAAAAAGACAAATCCAGATGGTGTGACTTCCATTTCGATCACGACCACAGGACGGACGAGTGCATCACGTTGAGGAAAGAGGTAAGCGAGTTGTTGCGCAGGGGGTACCTCAAGGATTTAATATCAGAAAAAGCAAGAGAGCAACTAGAACACAACAAAGGGAAGGCTAGTCCGCCACCACCCCCAAAGCATACAGGAGTAATCAACGTCATCACTGGGGGTCTGAAATTTGTGGCGTAACCTATTCAGCAGCTAAGAGGATTGTAAGGAGTACCCGGAAAGAGGAACCCAGAATCTTTGTTCGGAGGGGTCACGACGTGATGCCCATTACCTTCGATGATATCAAAGAAGAGGAAGTTCATCATGACTGTTTAATCATTTCCTTAACAATAGCAAATTTCCTTGTTAAAAGAGTTTTAATTGACCATGGAAGCTCCACTAATTTACTTATGTTGGATGCCTTGTACAGTTTAGGCTTGGGTTTGGACGACATCGTTAAGAAGTCTACGACTTTGGTGGGCTTCAGCGGCAAATCGCGCAACATGTTGGGGGAAATATCTTTACCAACCATCGCATGAGGGATAAACTACCAGGTAAAATTTCAAGTACTTGATTATCCATCACCTTTCAATGTTATCTTGGGCAGGCCCTAGATCCACGGGATGAAGGCCATTCCTTCAACCTATCATCAATGTGTAAAACTCCCATCACCATGGGGAATACAAAAGATCAAGGGGGAACAGAAGATAGCAAGGGAGTGTTACTTTATAACCATGAGGGCAACAACTTCGAAAAACCCGCAGGTCATGGCAGAAAAGAAGTCGTCAAAATAGAAATTAAAGGACTGTAAGACTCCCACTTACTATGTGAAGCCAGAAACACCAGAACTCGAAGAAGTAGCCCTTGACCCGCTCGATCCGTCCAGGAAAATCAGGATAGGGGCAGATTTGGAGCCAACTCTATGAAGACAATTAGTGGAATTCTTACGGTCCTACAGTGATTGCTTTGCTTGGTCGAATGAAGATATGATGGGAATCGATCCTGACGTGATCATACATGCACTCAACGTGAATCAGAAAATCCCACCAGTTAAACAAAAAAGGCTTAAATTCACGCCCGAATGGAATCAGGTACTAAACGATGAGGTAAAATCTTTACTTGAATCTAGGAAAATTAGAGAAGTAAAATACCCTGATTGGCTAGCAAATGTGGTTGTTGTCAAAAAGAAAAACGGGAAGTGGCGCGTTTGCGTCGACTTTACCGACTTGAACAAAGCATGTCCCAAAGACTCGTTCCCGTTGCCTCATATTGACGCAATGGTGGATGCGACAGCGGGACATGAGATGTTGACTTTCATGGATGTGTTTAGTGGGTACCATCAAATAATGATGCACCCTGACGACCAAGAAAAAACCGCGTTCGTAATGAATCAGGGAACCTTTTTTTACAAAGTTATGCCTTTCGGATTAAAAAACGCAGGTGCTACTTATCAGAGATTGGTTAATAAGATGTTTCAAGAAAAACTGGGGGATACAATGGAAGTATACATCGATGACATGCTAGTCAAGTCTTTAAAGGCGGAAGATCACATCCAATATTTGTAGGATGCATTCCAGATTCTACGAAGTTATCAGATGAAGCTAAACCCAACTAAGTGCTCCTTTGGAGTTACGTCAGGAAATTTTTTGGGTTACATAGTAATGCAGAGAGGAATCGAAGCAAGTGACGAGCACTTTTATGTCGCTGTAAAAGCACTGTCAAAGAATTATCCTAACTTCCTAACCTGAGTAAAGTGGAAGCAAGGGTCGAACCCATATGGACTCAGATTACTTGTATTTAAATAATATTACTAAGTTAAAGGGGGGTTTATGATTGATTTATCTAAACTAATATGCTAACTGAAAAGTAAATATAAATGCAAATACGATTGTAAATAACAAATATGAGAAAAGCGTGTTCAACTAGTTAAATCCATCATAGATATGCTTATTAATCATCGATTCTCTTGATTCTCAATTCCCTTGAATAATCTATTGTGGATTATACTCCTACTAAGGATTATGATCCAAACTTCAATTCTAGTTGAAAGAACTAACAGTCTAAACAACCCTAATCATTTAACAACCTAAAACAACATCTAGATTCAATTAAACGACAGTTTTACGAGTCAAGTTATCAATAGAAACAAACACTTAGAGCAAACAGACATCTAAGTTATTTGTGGATTTATTCTCTTCTACAACTGAATAACCCGAACGGGTCTAAACAATTATAGATGCTACTGATATGCTGTATTTCATATAGCATAACTAGGACTAGATAATACATTTTATTTGTAGATTTAGTTCTATTTAGTGCTTGTAATGATATATGAGTAGAAGACCGAAGACTTGAAGAAATTGGAGGAATTGAAGACCGAGTTTAAAGACCGAGAAGTGAAGGCTGCGGAGTAGAGTGCCCGCGGTGGAGCAAGGATTCAGTGCCGCGATCGTTGTGGCCTAAGGCCGCGGTCGCGGGTCAGCGTTGACTCGGATGAGGATTTCTACAGGTCCGCGATCACAGAGAGTGTTCACCGCGCCCGCGGAGTTTCACGTCAGCATAAATCCGAGACGACGACTGCTTTTTCTATTTTTCTATTTTTAATTATTTCCGATTTTTATCTTTAGTACGTACGCTTAGTTCGACTATTAAGACCTAGTTTTTCAGCCTTGTTTGGATATTCTCTCTTACACCTAATTTTCATACTTTGGTATTTTTCTGTTTTATGGAGAACTAAACTCCCTTTATTCTATTCAAGTTGAAGCTTTTCAGACTCAAGTTGTTGTGAGATTCGTCTATTCAGGTTTATTTCTACAAGTTATTTCAATTCTCTTGTGCGTAATTATTATTGATTGTATTGATTCTTTCAGGCCTAGCTAACTTGTTGGAATTAATATTATCTATTGCTAGATCTAGGTTTTCTCGTAGCAAAGCCTAATCTTTGTAGCAACTCAATTGATTTAGGACTCGTTGGACTAAAACAATTGAGAAGAGATTTGAATGCATGTTAATTGTTTGACTCGTTGGAATTCAATTGCATGTATCCTGTTTATCCTTGTTCTCATTGCTAATATCCCTAATATTTATGATCGTTTCATGAGTTTTTGGATATTAAGTTTGCATGTCTCGTTGCCATGTTATATTTCTGATCAGGATAGGAATAACCAAAGGAATAACTTGTCTGAATCTATGATCAATTGCTTGAGGAAGAAAAGTGGATACTTGAATAGGATTGCTTTCCTTTAACTTGATAAAAATCTAATCTTTTTCCCTGTTTGATTCATTGCTTTGTTTGTTTCAATTCTCTAGTTTTAGTTTACAATCCCCCCTTATTATTCTTGAGTTGATAACAATATAATTCTGAATTACAAAGTGTCTCTTGGGTTCGACCCCGACTTACCAACTATACTAGTTGAGTAACTAGGGAATTATTTTTTATTTGGCATCAACGATTTTAAGCCAGTCAGCTACTTTATTTAATCAAGCCCGAACGGGCATTAATCAGATTAGTTGTAAATTAACCTAGAAATTCTATTAGGTGATCAAGCTAACAAAACCCTAGAATAATACTGATTCAATTAAGCACAGGGAATAAAACCTACTCAAGTAGTTGAGAATCAATCAAACCTCACAATAGTATGCAATCTATGATTTCAATAACTAGTTAAACACAATTAATTTAGCAATGCATAATTAAATTAAAGAAAAACTTACAAGAGTTTTGTTCAAGGGTTTCTTGAACAAATAAATTTATATTCAAGACCCCTCTAAGTATAGCGGAGTCAGGTTCGTCCACGGGAATGAGAATAGTGCTAAAGTATTAGTCGATAAACTACGAAAAGCAAGGAAATCACGAGCAAAACACGCCAGGACCGAACTGAAGTGGGTCGTGCATGACCCTATGAGGGTCGGTCCTGAGTGTGTAATCACACACGAAAACACAAAAACTAGCAAAGGATCGAGCACGACTTTATGGGTCGAGATCGAAGTAAAGAAAAGAGTTTTAATCAATATAAAAGGCAAATCCTAGGGCTAGGGCTACCACAACAACAATCATACATGATTCCAACAAGAATTCACAACTATCATGCAATTTAGATCATAGAAGAGTCGACTTTCGCAAACAACTCAAGTTATTCAATCGACTTTGGTAAATTAAACAACTTTCTATCTATCCTTCAACCTAGAAATATCAACTTTCGCAAATAATCCTATTAGAACTAATCAAGCAATCAACTTTACACTTTCGCTTTTAGGTTAATCGCAAGATATACCTCAACTATCGTAAAGGAATTCAGCACAAGATAGATAGATATGATCATCAAGCATTAAAATTATGAATTCAAGTTCTACACATGCATGATTGCGTTGAGTTTTAACCCAACCCTAGAATCTAAGAAGACTACTCACTCATGGCAAAGAAACAAGAAGACATGATTAATCCAAACGAAATTCTAATTAAAAACAAGAAGAAGTCTTACAAATTCTCAAACTTGTTCTCCAAGTCTCTCTTCC
Organism: Fallopia convolvulus; assembly: GCA_964016875.1. Lineage (NCBI taxonomy): Eukaryota > Viridiplantae > Streptophyta > Magnoliopsida > Caryophyllales > Polygonaceae > Fallopia > Fallopia convolvulus. The sequence continues at coordinate 47,176,525 of OZ024728.1, forward strand.
AATAACCAAAAAGCAGAACTAAAAACGAGCCCCCCCTTTAAACTAAAGGGTTTAACCTCCTTTTATAGAAGAAAAGGAGCCCTAATTAAACTAGGAAACAATATAATATAATCCTCCTAAAATAAAAAGATAGAATATCTCTTAAAGATCTTGGATAGGGAGAACGTCAGCGCCACACACGACCCAAATGGGTCGTGCACGACCCTCATAGGATCGGTCCTGGGAGCTTGTTCTGTGGTTGGGTCGAGCACGACCCTGATAGGCACTACGAACATCCTTGAGTAAAACTTGCGTAGAGGATTCGTTACAACTCCGTTTGACTTGATTCTTTTTCCTATGTTCTTGTAACGAATTTCTCTATCACTTTCCAAGCTCAAACTTGATCTTCAATAACTTTACTTGAGAGCTTAATCTTTTTCTTCTCTTTATTCTTGAGTGCTATCTTCATGTGCTTTGCTCCTTTCTTCAAAAGTGCTCCAAATAGCTTCTAAAAACCTACAAAACACCACCAAAGCTTATGTAGACTCCATATCTCATGAAAATACGAAAACCTACACAAACGAATTAAAACAAAACACAAAACTAAAGAAAAAGACTCAAACACACTAAAACACACCCTAAAAACACGACTAAAAAGGCGGACATCAAAATACCCCATACTTAGACTTGCTTGTCCTCAAGCAATCAACAAGGCATGAACCAAAACCATCAATACATATATCAAGTCAATGCCCTTATCAAAAAGCAACATCAAAGCACAAGTAGAAAAAATAGACAAGTGAATTTAATGTCATCACACATATATAAGCAACCTTAAGCAAAAGCAACTAAGAATCCAACCTCACAAGGGTAATGTGTTTCTCTCAACTCTCAAGTGTTTAGTCTTAGAATAACAACTCTCAACTCAATCCAATATACAAAAATCAACATAGTCATTGTTACTTATATCACCAAACTCTCCACCTAAGATGTCAAAACACATAAAAATCATCAAGAGAACTTAGGCTCAATGAAAAACTTCATAGAAGTTTCCATTCGGCCGGGTTGTAATTGGGCTTGGTAATTCAAAGGCGTGGAAATATTTGGCTATGTGGTGCTAATAATATCCGGGAATAATGACTCCTAAAAACTCACACACAACAAAACTTCATAAAAACATACCAAACTTCACTCAAACATTATGCTCAAACTACTCACTTTCATTAACCCCTTTATCCCAACTAATCTTGCTTACAAAACAACAAGGAAATTTGGCTCATACACATTTTTCACTATTGAGCTCTTTCTTCACTTTCTTTTCCTCCCTTTTGATTTTCATTTTTTTTCTCTACGGGAAGGTCGGTACCGACCCTGCAGAGTCGGTAACGAGTTCTGATTGTACTGATCTTTACTTCCACTTCATTTCTTTTTTTCTTGTAAGTGCATTCAGGGAACCAAACTCCTTTTACATAATAAACTGCAAGATATTTCACTTTACCCAACCCATATTACCCAACACTTGAACCAATACAACTCACTCAACAAAATTATCACAACAACCAACACTAAGTCCTAATCCCCGGATAGGGTCAAGCTTATATTTCGGCTAGGGAATATAATTTTGAGGAGCTAAAAATAAAAGGCTTAAGGCTCAAATTGGCTTCAAAAAAAGGATAATGCAAGGGTGGATATGGATTAAATAGGGCTTATGAAAAATAAGTTCTCTATCATATGATTTCACATGCAATGAACTAATATCTCATATTGGTCTCAAGAAATAGATAACCATATCAATGACAAGAGATAATATGCATAAGGAGAGTAAATCACACAAGAAAAGAAGAAGGATTTTTGATGTTCTCCCTATAAGGCCAAAAACAACTCACAAGGTAGCAATTCTTGTTGGATTTCAGTCACTTCTACCTAAGATCATATGTGCTCAATTTCATCACAAGCTAAATATCTACATAAAAACAAAAAATTTTAATCATGATTCAGGCAAAGCTCTCCAAACATGTTATGGAATTACATGATCAAGCAAGTTAAAGCATATCATAGGACATCTAAGTGGAATATTATCAATCCTAAAAAACACAAACAAAGACACAAAAACTGAGACAAAACTGAGTTTTCTTTTCCCATACCCCATACTTAAACCAAAAAGTGTCCTCACTGTTTAAAACAAAGACATAAAAAGAATAAGGAAAAGGGAACTCACAAAATAAAACCTGAAACTACTCGAAACCATTGATCACGGAGGAGTTTGCTTTTCTTTCGGCTCTGTAGAGGTCGGTTCCGACCTGGTGAAGGTCGTTACCGAGCTTGCTTCTAATGCCACCGATTCTTTTGTATAGCACTTCTTCTTCTTGTAGTACCTGAGTCATCTTAGAAAAACTTCTATCCTACTACACTAATCTAACCTAAAAACAAGTCAAAAGAAAGCTAGCAAAAAGATCTAAGAAAACAAAAACTTAAAAGCGAAAACAAAAAAAAACTAAAAGAGGGTTGCCTCCCGTAAGCGCTATTTTTAACGTCGTGCCCGACGAACTTACCTTGGCGGATCAAGGTGGCTTCCATCCAGCTTTGTCGGGATCACAGAAAACCCCATACATAGATGGAAAAGCTTCAAAGCTTCTCTCCAAGACATTTGGCCCTCGATCATCCACAAGTATGCTCGGTAATCCTACAACAGGGTTAGTAAAATCCGAAAACCAAGGAGGTTTTGACTCCTTCATATGACTAACAGTAGGATCTAATATAGTGGAAAGGGCTAGTCCCAAACACAAATATCAACTGAACTAGGCACTATTGCACACTCCCCGGCAACGGTGCCAATTTGTTGAAGGGTTTCTTGAACAAATAAATTTATATTCAAGACCCCGCTGAGTATAGCGGAGTCAGGTTCGTCTACGGGAATGAGAATAGTGCTAAAGTATTAGTCGATAAACTACGAAAAGCAAGGAAATCACGAGCAAAACACGCCAGGACCGAACTGAAGTAGGTCGTGCACGACCCTATGAGGGTCGGTCCTGAGTGTGTAATCACACACGAAAACACAAAAACTAGCAAAGGATCGAGCACGACTTTATGGGTCGAGATCGAAGTAAAGACAAGAGTTTTAATCAATATAAAAGGCAAATCCTAGGGCTAGGGCTACCACAACAACAATCATACATGCTTCCAACAAGAATTCACAACTATCATGCAATTTAGATCATAGAAGAGTTGACTTTCGCAAACAATTCAAGTTATTCAATCGACTTTCGCAAATTAAACAACTTTCTATCTATCCTTCAACCTAGGAATATCAACTTTCACAAATAATCCTATTAGAACTAATCAAGCAATCAACTTTACACTTTCGCTTTTAGGTTAATCGCAAGATATACCTCAACTATCGTAAAGGAATTCAGCACAAGATAGATAGATATGATCATCAAGCATTCAAATTATGAATTCAAGTTCTAGACATGCATGATTACGTTGGGTTTTCACCCAACCCTAGAATCTAAGAAGACTACTCACTCATGGCAAACAAACAAGAAGACATAATTAATCCAAACGAAATTCTAATTAAAAACAAGAAGAAGTCTTACAAATTCTCAAACTTGTTCTCCAAGTCTCTCTTCCAATAACCAAAAAGCAGAACTAAAAACGGCCCCCCTTTAAACTAAAGGGTTTAACCTCTTTTTATAGAAGAAAAGGAGCCCTAATTAAACTAGGAAACAATATAATATAATCCTCCTAAAATAAAAAGATAGAATATCTCTTAAAGATCTCGGATAGGGAGAAAGTCGGCGTCACGCACGACCCAAATGGGTCGTGCACGACCCTCATAGGGTCGGTCCTGGGAGCTTGTTCTCTGGTTGGGTCGAGCACGACCGTGATAGGCACTAGGAACATCCTTGAGTAAAACTTGCATAGAGGATTCGTTACAACTCCGTTTGACTCGATTCTTTTTCCTATGTTCTTGTAATGAATTTCTCTATCACTTTCCAAGCTCAAACTTGATCTTCAATAACTTTACTTGAGAGATTAATCTTTTTCTTCTCTTTATTCTTGAGTGCTATCTTCAAGTGCTTTGCTCCTTTCTTCAAAAGTGCTCCAAATAGCTTCTAAAAACCTACAAAACACCACCAAAGCTTATGTAGACTCCATATCTCATGAAAATACGAAAACCTACACAAACGAATTAAAACAAAACACAAAACTAAAGAAAAAGACTCAAACACACTAAAACACACCCTAAAAACACGACTAAAAAGGCGGACATCAAAATACCCCATACTTAGACTTGCTTGTCCTCAAGCAATCAACAAGGCATGAACCAAAACCATCAATACATATATCAAGTCAATGCCCTTATCAAAAAGCAACATCAAAGCACAAGTAGAAAAAATAGACAAGTGAATTTAATGTCATCACACATATATAAGCAACCTTAAGCAAAAGCAACTAAGAATCCAACCTCACAAGGGTAATGTGTTTCTCTCAACTCTCAAGTGTTTAGGCTTAGAATAACAACTCTCAACTCAATCCAATATACAAAAATCAACATAGTCATTGTTACTTATATCACCAAACTCTCCACCTAAGATGTCAAAACACATAAAAATCATCAAGAGAACTTAGGCTCAATGAAAAACTTCATAGAAGTTTCCATTCGGCCGGGTTGTAATGGGGCTTGGTAATTCAAAGGCGTGGAAATATTTGGCTATGTGGTGCTAATAATATCCGGGAATAATGACTCCTAAAAACTCACACACAACAAAACTTCATAAAAACATACCAAACTTCACTCAAACATTATGCTCAAACTACTCACTTTCATTAACCCCTTTATCCCAACTAATCTTGCTTACAAAACAACAAGGAAATTTGGCTCATGCACATTTTTCACTATTGAGCTCTTTCTTCACTTTCTTTTCCTCCCTTTTGATTTTCATTTTTTTTCTCTATGGGAAGGTCGGTACCGACCCTGCAGAGTCGGTAACGAGTTCTGATTGTACTGTTCTTTACTTCCACTTCATTTCTTTTTTTCTTGTAAGTGCATTCACAGAACCAAACTCCTTTTACATAATAAACTGCAAGATATTTCACTTTACCCAACCCATATTACCCAACACTTGAACCAATACAACTCACTCAACAAAATTATCACAACAACCAACACTAAGTCCTAATCCCCGGATAGGGTCAAGCTTATATTTCGGCTAGGGAATATAATTTTGAGGAGCTAAAGATAAAAGGCTTAAGGCTCAAATTGGCTTCAAAAAGAGGATAATGCAAGGGTGGATATGGATTAAATAGGGCTTATGAAAAATAAGTTCTCTATCATATGATTTCACATGCAATGAACTAATATCTCATATTGGTCTCAAGAAATAGATAACCATATCAAACTTGATCTTCAATAACTTTACTTGAGAGCTTAATCTTTTTCTTCTCTTTATTCTTGAGTGCTATCTTCAAGTGCTTTGCTCCTTTCTTCAAAAGTGCTCCAAATAGCTTCTAAAAACCTACAAAACACCACCAAAGCTTATGTAGACTCCATATCTCATGAAAATATAAAAACCTACATAAACGACTTAAAACAAAACACAAAACTAAAGAAAATGACTCAAACACACTAAAACACACCCTAAAAACACGAATAAAAAGGCAGACATCAAGTTTCAAAGTTGCTCTTTTGAGAGAAAAACCTAGCCTCTAAAATTCTGATCAATGTTATGAGAGAGAAACTAAAAACAAGGTTTAAATACCCCACATGATATCCAAAGATAAAAATATCCCGAAATACAATCAAACACGTCGGTCAAGACCTAAGTTAAGCCCATCTCAAAGCCCAAAACACGCGGCCCAACATATCCGCATAAAACAGAAAGTCATGGTCTCCTTCTAACGTGCCCCGGTCGCGGCACCTTGTTCTCCAGCCCGCGTCACAGCTTAGTTCAGCATTTAGGCGACACTTCAGAGGCTGTTTTCACCCCCTTCGAGTTGGAATTTGGACTCAGAGTAAAAATTTGAATTGTAGCTCTTCGAGTTAGCTTTCCAGTGATAACAAATGCAGCTTCATCCGACCACTATAGCTCCAAAACCAAGCATTGCAAGATAGAGATGTCAAAACAAGTCTCCAATGCATAGCCCGGGTTTAAGTGTTCTTTTCACAAAAGCTCTTGGGTCTTGATTCTTCCAATATTTACTTGTATCACTCTAAGATTCCTCAAACACTTCCATAGTACACTAAGATCCATCCCGTCGATGCTTGTTTACCTAAAGATCTGCAAAACCGAACAAAACAAGCGCAAAACCCGAATTCAGTAGAAAACCTAAAAACCTAAGAACTACACTAAACTAAGCTAAAACACATGCAAAATAAACATAAATATGCTTCCTAAGCTATAACTAAATGCAAGCTATCAAATTCCCCCATGCTTAACCCTTGCTTGTCCTCAAGCAAGACATAAATCCATTTCATACAACAGAAATGCAATCATGCATCCATCTCATAATCAAACAAGCAATGAGGTCTTTTTAAGGGTTGTAATGGGGTCAAGGTAAAGAGAAATTTTGAAGGGATCATATTTGGCTTGTGGTGCTAAATCCAGGATAAAGAACTAATCTTAACCCAAACTTCAACACACTTTCTTCTCTTATAACGCTTCCCAACTTTCTTCACCAACTCCATGAACACTCATTTATGCACTTCGTTTCTTTCTTCATTTGTTTTTTTTCTTGCCTCTTCTTCAACTCTTTTCTTTTTCACTCATGAAGATTAATAACATTTGTACTCAACTTTTTCTTTTCTTTGCAACATACTTCTATCTTCATTTTTTTCACTTACACACACTTAGAGTTGTAATCCTCTTTTCCACTTTTCTCTTCAACCTCCCCCATACATATACCAAACTCACACAAAACAAAAATTCAACCTAAAGTCCTAAATCCCGGATGGGTCAAGCTTAATAGGCTAGGGAAATTTTGTGGAGCTATAAAAATAAGCTTAAAGCTTAAAGAAATGGGGTGTCAAGAACATGGTTTTTGTAAGGAAGGAAGGGAAATAATAGGCTAATAAGAAACAATGCCTCAATCATTTTAATGTCATGCATTCAATCATATAAAGCAGCCTTAAAAAAGAGTCATAACGCAAGTTCTAGAGCTAAATAATCATGGTGATACACTCAAGAAATATAGAGAACAAATAATCATGAAAGGCAAAAAATCTCACAAGGTAAATTTTGTCTAGAACTCAGAATGAATCTAAACTTAAGCTAAATACATGCTCAGTCCTATAGTCAAAGTAATCAATTAACGATCATGCTCACATCATAGAAATTTCAGCATATCATGCAAATCATGGGTTAGGACTTATACTTAGCATAGAAACACAAGAGGTATTAAATAATGGGGAAATAAGAACCTAAATGCAAAATTTTTTTTTTCAAATTTTCTGATTTTTTTTCATTTTTCAAAGATTTTTAATCAATGCATGCAAAAATTTTAAATATGCCTAAAGTAATGCAACTACATGCAATGCAAACAAGTAATTCCCTTCCCTCATGCTTAAAACATACTTTGTCCCCAAAGTATAGTAAAAAGTAAAGAGAAAGAGAAAAACTCACAAAGAATCTAGCTATCCGGGTAGTGCGGCGAGAAATCCGACGGTGGTGATGAAGGCTTCTTCCGGTTATCAATCTTTGGACCTGGGATATCTAATACACACAAAAACTACCTAAAAAGCAAAAGATTAACTAAAAAGTAAATCTACACTAAGCCTTGGGTTTCCTCCCAAGAAGCGCTTGTTTAACGTCATTAGCTTGACGTAAAAAGGATATCGAGAAGGATTTGAGCTATGGAATTCGATCTCCTTCCCATCGAATCATCTTCAAGATGCCCTGGGGAATATCAATAATGGTGTTTGCAGTCTTTAAGAACGGTCTCCCTAGCAGCATATATAGGCGCTCTTTCATTCCTCGGTCCCATGTCCAAAATCAGGAAATCAGTTGGAAATACCAAGGAACCCACTTTGACCAACACATCCTCAAGCTTCCCCTTCGGCCTAACAGTGGAATAATCAGCTAACTCGATGATTGTCTGAGTTTCCTTCAGAGGTCCCATATCTAGTTTCTCATACAAGGAGTAAGGCAAGACATTGACCGATGCACCCAAATCAATTAAAGCCTCATTCACCTTGGTGCTCCCGATCATACAAGGAATGGTGAACATGCCAAGGTCGCTGCACTTCTCAGGCAAACGCTTCTGAAACACATCAGACACATGTTCTTTCTCTTTAACTCGGTTCTTTCTCCTCTCCTTCTGACCTCTCTTGATAGTACACAACTCCTTCAAAAATTTAGCATAACGGGGCAAATTTTTGATCAATTTCAATAATGCACATTGACCCCGCATGCACTAAACGTTTCAAAAAGTTCATTATCATTCTTCGACTTCCGGGTCTCTTTCAAAGCCTCTGGGAATGGTGGAACAGGCGTGTAAAGCTTTGGAACGAAACTCGGAACAAACACCGTCGGCGCGGGCTTCGACACAAGGGACGGGGCGAGTCTCCTGTGCCGCAGTCGCGCCCTCTTCTTTTATGCCCGCGTCGCAAATCCCGAGCCCTCTGTCCAAATTACGCGGGCTTGGCTCACTATGGCGCGGGCGCGCCATTCCATGTTGGAGCCCGCGCTCTTCTAGGACTCCGTCATTTTCATTAACGACTTGCTCAATTTGTGTCACTAGTTTGCACAACTGTCCAACCACAGGATTATTGTAAATGGAGATAAAACTCACATTCTGCCTAGGATTGAGCTCTGTCTGTGATGGCAGTTTGCTGGACTCTCTAGCCTCCAATTTGCTCACCGTATTAGCAATTTGACTGACTTGGCTCTCCAAGTTCTTAATGCTAGATTTAGTCTCTTGTTGCAGTTGAGTTAAAGAGCCATGCATTATAGAAACACTTTGGACTAGATTTCTGATCATCTCTTCAGTGGACATAGAATTCTGATTTGTTCCTTGTGGTTGAGGTTGGAAAGGAGGCCTGTAAGGAGCTTGACCACCCTGCTAGTTGAATGGTTGATTGCTAGAATTGACATACCTCAGGTTAGGATGATCCCCCCAACCGGGATTGTAGGTGTTGGAGTAGGGATCATACCTGGGATTTTGTTGACCATAATTGCCCACCATATTGACATCAACTTGTGGCTCCTGAAGTGTGGGGCATGAATCAGTGGGATGCATATTGTTAGAGCAGATTCCGCAGGCTTTCACTTGTTGTTGTCCCTTTAACATGAATTGCTTGAACATTGACTTCAACTCATTCACCTCTTCATATAAAATTGTAGCATCGATAGAATGGGCAACCTTCATTGTAGCTCTTTTGCTGAATTGCTGGGAGCCTTCAGATAGTTCATGGAAAAGCTCAAAAGCTTCAGCAGGAGTCTTATTCAGGATGTTTCCTCCACAAGCAACATTAACATGTCGGCGTTCTTCATCCCATAAGCCTTCGTGGAGGTACATAACAAGATCCAGCTGAGAATAACCATGATAGGGGCAGCTTGAGATTAGCTTCTTGAACCTCTCAAAATACTCATAAAGCGATTCATTCGGGAGCTGCTCAATGTCGCTAATGCTCTTCTTCATACTTGAGAGCTTTGTGGCAGGGAAATATTTCTGCAGAAAAGCCTTCTTCAATTGCTCCCAAGTCTCAATACTGCGAGGAGCCAAATAATAGAGCCAATCACTAGCTCCATCTTTCAAAGAGAAAGAAAAAGCTCTCAACTTGATTTGATCATCAGTGACGCCTTTTGGTTTCATGTTAGAGCAGACAACATGAAATTCAGCTAGATGTTTGTTGGTATCTTCACCCGCCTTCCCATAGAATTGAGGAAGGAGGTGAATAACCCAAATTTCAGTTCAAATTGGACACCGTCAGGGAGCTTAGGTAGCTTCACCGCCAATGGTTGTTGGGCCAAATCAGGTGCAATCAACTGTCTCAGTGTCTGTTGAGCCATCTCTGCGATTTCATGAATGCTTTCAGTTTCAGAATCAGATGAGGAAGACGCCAGGTTGAACGGTAGTTCATGAGAAATCTCACGAGCTTGCCTGCGTAACCTAGAGAATGTCCTTTCAATTTCTGAATCAAATGCAACAAGAGATGGATCAGTAGCACGGGTATGAACCATGCAAGTGGTTCACACCCAAAAATAAAAATAAAAAGTAACACTAGATAAACACAAGTAATTAGCCAAGTCAGCGCCAAATTTGACGAGCACTTTTATGTCGCTGTAAAACCACTGTCAAAGATTTATCCTAACTTCTTAACCTGGGTAAAGTGGAAGTAAGGGTCGAACCCACAGGGACTCAAATTACTTGTATTTAAATAATATTACTAAGTTAAAGAGGGGTTTATGATTGATTTATCTAAACTAATATGCAAACTGAAAAGTAAATATGAATGCAAATATGATTGTAAATAACAAATATGAGAAAAGCGTGTTCAACTAGTTAAATCCATCATAGATATGCTTATTAATCATCGATTCTCTTGATTCTCAATTTCCTTGAATAATCTATTGTGGATTATACTCCTACTAAGGATTATGACCCAAACTTCAATTCTAGTTGAAAGAACTAATAGTCTAAACAACCCTAATCATTTAACAACCTAAAACAACATCTAGATTCAATTAAACGACAGCTTTACGAGTCAAGTTATCAATAGAAACAAACACTTAGAGCAAACAGACATCTAAGTTATTTGTGGATTTATTCCCTTCTACAATTGAATAACCCGAACGGGTCTAAACAATTATAGATGCTACTTTATCTAATCAACCCCGAACGGGCATTAATCAGATTAGTTGTAAATTAACCTAGAAATTCTATTAGGTGATCAAGCTAACAAAACCCTAGAATAATACTGATTCAATTAAGCACAGGGAATAAAACCTACTCAAGTTGTTGAGAATCAATCAAACCACACAATAGTATGCAATCTATGATTTCAATAACCAGTTAAACACAATTAATTTAGCAATGCATAATTAAATTAAAGAAAAACTTACAAGAGTTTCAAAGTTTCTCTCTTGAGAGAAAAACCTAGCCTCCAAAAGTCTGATCAATGTTATGAGAGAGAAAATAAAAACAAGGTTTAAATACCCCACAAGATATCCAAAGATAAAAATATCCCGAAATACAATCAAACACGTCGGTCAAGACACGCGGCCCAACATATCCGCGTAAAACAGAAAGGCGTGGTCTCCTTCTAACGTGCCCCGGTCGCGCACCTTGTTCTCCAGCCCGCGTCACAGCTTAGTTCAGCATTTAGGCGACACTTCAGAGGCTGTTTTCACCCCCTTCGAGTTGGAATTTGGACTCGGAGTAAAAATATGAATTGTAGCTCTTTGAGTTAGCTTTCCAGTGATAATAAATGCAGCTTCATCCGACCACTATAGCTCCAAAACCAAGCATTGCAAGATAGAGATGTCAAAACAAGTCTCCAATGCATAGCCCGGGTTTAAGCGTTCTTTTCACAAAAGCTCTTGGGTCTTGGTTCTTCCAATCTTCATTTGTATCACTCTAAGCTTCCTCAAACACGTCCATAGTCCACTAAGATCCATCCCGTCCATGCTTGTTTACCTAAAGATCTACAAAACCGAACAAAACAAGCGCAAAACCCGAATTCCCTAGAAAACCTAAAAACCTAAGAACTACACTAAACTAAGCTAAAACACATGCAAAATAAACATAAATATGCATCCTAAGCTATACCTAAATGCAAGCTAGCAGCAAGTCCAGACCAGATCAAGGCAATAATGGAGTTGCAATCACCAAGATGTGTCAAAGACGTTCAGAAGTTGACAAGACGAGTAGAGCAGCCCTTAACCGTTTCATATCCAGATCTTCGGACAGAAACAAGTTATTCTACGACATCCTAAAGAAAAACAAGTCGTTCGAATGGACAGAAGCACATGAAGAAGCCTTCAAGGAGTTAAAGGAGTATCTATCCCACCCACATATACTATCTAAACCCAAACCAGGTGAAATGTTGTACGTCTACCTGGCAGTCACAGAAGCAGCGGTAAGTGCAGTCTTGATTCGTGAAGAAGATGGAGACCAGTTGCCCATTTACTACGTAAGTAAAACTCTACTTGATGCAGAGACCAGGTATTCACCCGCTGAAAAACTCGTATTATCTTTGCTAATGGCTTCTATCAAGTTACGACCTTACTTTGAGAATCATTCTATTACTGTAAAGACTAACTTTCCAATGAAGAGTATCATGTCAAAACCGGAGTTATCAGGTCATTTGGTGAGGTGGTTGATTCACCTCAACGGGTACGATATCACCTATGAGCCGCGAACAGCGTTGAAGTCTCAAGACTTGGCGGATTTTGTGGCCGAGTTCATTCCTACCTTGCCAGAAGGAGAAAACCAAGAAATACTACAGGTTGCGAGGTCGCAGAGCAATGACAAATGGATGATGCATACCGACGGAGCGTCAAATCAAGTAGGCGTAGGGCTGGGGGTAGTCTAGAAGTCGCCACAGGGGGGATAGGATAGCCCAAGCTGTTCGGTGCACGTTCAAAGCTACCAACAACGAATCAGAATACGAGGCACTCATAGCAGGACTGCTTATTACCAAGGACTTGAATGTGCAAGAAATCGAGGTAATATGTGATTCATTTCTTATTGTGAATCAAGTCACAAATTCATATGTTTCCATGGATTCGAAAATGAAGGCGTAGTTGGAAAAAGTTCAAGAAATTATTAAAGACTTCAAGCACTTCGAGATAAAGCAAGTACCTAGAGATGATAACACGCAAGCCGACACTTTAGCAAATCTCGGATCCGCGATTGACCCAAGAGAGTATGACAAGATACCATTGGTATATCTAGATGCACCTTCGATAACGAAAGAAGCAGACATGTTTGAAGTACGGGATTCTGAAGCGACTACTTCATGGGTAACTCCTTACATAAGATGGTTACGAGATGGAGTTCTACCGGATGACGAAGAGGAAGCTCGACAGCTTAAGGTAAAGGCTTCTACTTTTGCCATTAAAGATAACATCTTGTTCAAGTGGATGTCATTAGGATTGTACGCACAATGCGTGAAAGAAGAAGAAGTACATAAGGTGTTGCAAGATATACACGATGGAGAGTGCGGAAATCACACAGGGGGTCGCAATTTGGCAAAGAAGGCAAGTAGGATGAGCTACTATTGGCCCACAATGAACAGAGACACAGTGGAGTTTGCCCAGAAGTGTGACGTGTGCCAGCGTCACGGACCCATTCCACATCAGCCACCAGAGTTGTTACATCCTATAATTTCCCCTTGGCCATTCATGAAGTGGGTAATAGACATCGTAGGGAAACTCCCTCCGGCTTCGAAGCCGAAGCCTTCAAGGAAGTAAAAGACACACAAGTTATCTCCTTCATAAAGAGAAATATCCTCAGTAGATTCGGGGTACCATTAACCATAGTATGTGACAACGGGTCCCAATTCATCAGCGACAGAACAAGATCCTTTTGCCAGTAATACAACATTCAGTTGGTGATGTCTACACCACGTTACCCTCAAGCCAATGGTCAAGCAGAAGCAAGTAACAAGGTGATCATAAACAACGTGAAGAAACGTCTCAAAGAGGCCAAAGGAAGATGGGCCGACTAGCTACCCCTTATTCTTTGGTCAGATAGGACAACTCCCAAGACTACGACCGGGCATACGCCTTTCTCACTAGTGTACGGGTGTGAAGCCGTATTTCCCGTTGAGATAACTCTGCCAACGATTCGATATGGCCTTACTATTGAAGTGTCAAATCTAGCCAACTTGTTCCATCATCTAGATACGGTAGACGAGTTACGAGATGAGGCATCTGTCCGCATGGCAGCATACAAACAGGGGGTAGCTCGAAGTTACAACAAACGCTACAAAACAAAAGTGTTTCAAGTAGGTGATTGGGTATTGAGAAAGGTTTTCTAAAATACCCAAGAGCTGAATGTGGGCAAGTTGGGAGCCAAGTGGGAAGGACCCTACCAGATCACGAAAGTCGTCGGACAAGGAGCTTACGAGTTAATCTCTCACGACGGGAGGATAGTCCCAAGAAGCTTGAACACGATGAATTTAAAACTTTACCACTTCTAATAGAGACACATCACAACAAGGTACTGATTTACTACTTGATCTTGTTTATCAAATGCATTTACATCCTTTCACACACACGAAACGACAACACCATTACAGAAACTAACAAGGGACACCTTGTGACGTTACAGGCCAAAATACCATACAAACACGTTGGCCTTCAGAAGCCTTCAAAAACCTGTATCACCTGCAAAACAGATAAACAAACAAAATACCATACAAACACAAAACAACATTCACAAAACACCCTCAAAAGCACGACATAGAGGGTTAAAGATATTGTTCACACAAACGGCCTTAAGACAAGAGGCTACCCAAAGGTTATTGCATTCAAACCCCGACACACTGGGGGTACCAAAACACTAAAAATTCAGAAGCAGAAATAAGAAAACTACTCCTTAGAAACGTCTTCAGAAGCCTTCTGGTTCTCCATTAGTTCCACTTGGGCTACTTCTTTGGCAACTTCAGCAATACTGTCTACAATCGAGGATTTCTTGAATGTGATCACCTCGTTAGAAAACAGATCCCAAATTGCTCTCTTTCCTTTACAACATCCCATGAGGTATGTTTTCCAGCAACGAACTCCTCTATCGTTTCCACACGAGCCTTAAGCGACCAGTAGTCAGCAGTGTCCTCGATCTCTTTAGCGAGAGCGGCTTCCTTCCTTGATGCGACATTGAATCTCTCTTCCCACTCCATAGATCTCCTGGAGGCCTTCTCAAGAGCAACCTTTAGAGCTTTTACCTTCTTCTCCAAAGCGTTCTTTTCTTGTCCCAAGATAGTGCTCCTATCCTTCTCTAGTTGCGTGCTGATCTTGCTCTGGGCCAGTGGATCAGGATAATCCTTGAAGGCATCAAACGCCAAAAGCGTAAGTTGAAGGCCCTGTAAAAAGTTAACGTATTATATCGTGAGAAGGGAGCAGAATGTGCAAAGTAAAATATGATGAGTTATAGACAGCCAGTAAACATACCAGCCATTGGGCAGCTAGCATTTCACCAATGAATTCCTGCATAGAGGAGCGACTTTCTGTACCGCGAAGACAGTTCACGTGGAGGGGTATCAGGGAACTCAGGCACTTCTCCGCCGCCATATCCAGCGACATCATGGAACCAGGAAGGTCGGTCAGACAAGAAGTAGCATTCTTCTTTGATGAGGAGGTCCTGGGAGTGGTATCAGCGATTTTTGGAGGAAGGGCTACCGCTAGGGATGTGTCTGTAGTCGAAACCATTTCAGCCTTCCTCTTCTTCCGAGCCTCGACTCTTTCCAGGGTTGACAGCGCAACGGTGGATCGAGTAGTCCTTGAGCCTGAGTAACATGCATAAACACACAGTCATAAGAAGTAAGCGCATCAGTATTCATTAGGCATGAAGGATACGTGTACTTACTTGACATCTCAGTTTCCTCGTAATCGACAGAGCACACTTTCACCAACTTTGGGTAAGATCTCTCCTCCAGCGATAAAGCTTCTACGCGAGAAATGATTTCAGTCGACACCTTACGAGGATGGAGTGAGGCAAGATTCACTGCATAAAAAACAAAGACACTTATAGGTTAATATTGCCAAGAAGAAGAACAATGAGAAAACAGAGGAGACACTACCTGATGACTGCTAAAAGGGTTTCAGAAAAGAAGTATCGATTTTGAAGGAAGACAGGTTTACAAAGAAGAATTTGTTGGCCCAGCCACGATCTGACTTCGACATGTTGTGAATCAAGTCAGACTTGTTCTTTAGGGTTTTTAGAGTGAAACGGCCAGGACCACTTTTTGAAAGAGGATAATTACAAAGAAAGCCGACAGCTTTGAACGGGATGTCATGAGAAGAGAACAATTGATCAACAGATAAGAGAAGTCGCCAGACTTGGGGGAGAATTTGCTCGAGTGACACATTAAGGGTGACAATAAAATCGATCACGAGAGGGGAGAAAGGAAAACGGTGTCCAATGCGGAAGGGGTATTCGTATAAACACACCCAATCATCATTATAGAAGTCGGCCCAAATACCAGTGGGAGGAAGAAACACTTCCGTTGAGGCTGGAAACCAGCAGAAAAAGCGAAAGAGCTAGGTTCCTTAGAGGTACTATTCCTCTGGTTATATGGAGTAAGGATTTTGGATGAAACAAGGGAAGGAGGATCGGAAGGTTCATAACAACGAGAAAGAGGTTCCGAAGAAAAACCAGAGGTCGCCATGGAGAAGGAAGAAAGGAAAGTAGAAGACGAAGAATTGGGAAAAGGGGACGTATCTGGTGACCGAGAAGCATAGTTGGGATTGTAGTAAATCATCAAAACCGCTTTAAATAAGAGTCGATGGGACCTGCTCTGCGCGCTACAACTTCCAAGACGTGAATCAAAAACCCTAAAAGTTTTTGGAGGGAACCTTCCCGGGTTTTTGAGGGGGTATTGTTGGGCCTCCCAAAATTAAGCCCAAATTCATATCGGTGAAGACGCTGGGCCCAAATCAGCAAGTATTAAACCAATGATGGAGTAATTACGAAGATCGTGGCCAATGGTGGAGTATTAAACCTCGTCCTTAGAGAGTTAGGACCTCGTCCTTAGAGAGTTAGCGAACCTCGTTCGCTTAGAGAGTTGAATTTGTGCATTTTTGCAAGACTTGATTCGAGTTGAATTTAGATCTATTGAAAAGATAATTGGTATGTTTCTCTTTGATTTAGATTTCTTTTCTCTCCACATTATGTCTAGCTAATTTCTTAGTTCCAAGGAAGGGTGAACCCAATGATTTAGTAAGTAGATCTAATGGTGATGATTGGTTGAATTGAGATTTGAATTGTTGTTTGATTCAACCTAGGATGCTTAATGACCTAATTTGCTTGAATTAGGAGTCTTGTTATGATTTGAGACCGAGAGGAGATAAGAATAACAAGAGATTGATTGAATTGAATTCACAAATTGTTAATTCATGTTAGATCCCTAGGTTTGAACTTGTTGAATTATTTGTGCGAGAGTGACTTAATTCACATGTGGAACTTAACCTATCCTAGAAATTATTGATTGAATAGTCTTAACGGAGCGCGAGTGCGGATGTTATTTCTATTGATTTATTGATCTGTAAAGAACTTAAAGGACCTAAATAAGACTTGCTTTGTGCGAGAGTGACTGCTAGTCGAGTCTAGGTACATGCATTAATCCTCTGAAAAGAGTTAATGTTGACACTTGAGATAGTTAGTCCTTCAAACAACATTTGAATTGAAATCCAAATAAATATCACCGGTAACCTACTGAATAATCATTGTTGGGATCCTGACCTTGGAATGCTTTTCTCCATCGATAGTTAATTCTAAAATTTGATTTTAGTTATTTCTGAAAGCAATTACAACTCCTTTTTCTTAATTTTGGCTTAGTCTACTGAATCGTGCTATAATCAATACTACAAGTTCCTTGTGTTCGACACCTTGATTACTACAACCAAACCGTATACTTGTGGTGTAGGAAAATAGCCTATCAAGTTTTTGGCGCCGTTGCCGGGGAACTTTTTTAGTATTGGTTGTGTTCCACAACCGGTAGATTAAGTCTTGTTTTTATTTTTAATTTGTTTCTTTTTGGTTTTGGTTCCAGTTTGTTCTCCTTCTTATGAGAAGAGCTCTGAGCGCTAGTGCACTAAACAACTACGATTCTGAACCCGAGCGTGCTTTTCATAGAAGAAGAAGAGAGCAAAAGGAAGCTGAAACCCAAACTATGGAAGGCGATCAGGCAAATGCGCAACAACAATTGTTGTTGCAACAACAACAACAACAACTACAACAACAACAATTGTTGTTGCAACAACAACAACAACTACAACAACAACTACAACAACAACAACAACTACAACAACAACAATTGTTGCAACAACAGCTGAATGCTCAACCACCTATGACATTGGGTGATTATGTGTTGCCACGCTATCAAGGACCCACAGTTGGTGTGGTCCGACCTCTAGTTCAGGCCCAGAATTTTGAGCTGAAGCCATCTCTGATTAATATGGTTCAGCAGAATCAGTTTGGAGGTCTACTTTCTGAGAATCCTCACCAACACCTCAACACTTTTCTGGAGCTTATGGATACGGTGAAGATTCATGATATTTCTAATGACGCGCTTTATTTGCGCACCTTCTCATTCTCTCTAAGAGACAGGGCTAAAGCATGGTTCAAGGCCCTGCCTCATGGTACTATCACTACATGGGACGAGTTAGCCAAAGCTTTCCTAACCAAGTATTTCCCGCCTAAGAAGACTGCAGAGATGAGGAATCAAATCAGTTCATTTCAAATGAAGGATGGGGAATCTCTTTATGAAGGTTGGGAGAGGTTCAAGGAGCTCTTATTGTTATGTCCTCACCATGGAATAGACAAGTGGGTACTTCTTCACACTTTTTACAATGCTGTTGACAACACCACCAGGCTGCTCATTGATGCCTCATCTGGAGGTACTATTATGAAGATGAATGTTGATGACGCTTGGGATCAGATTGAGGACATTGCTCAACACACTCACTATTATAATGATGCTCGTTCTCTTCCCAGTTCTAAGAAGTCAGCAAGTTTGTATGAGGTTGATACAGAGACTTTGCACCAGGCACAGATTGAAGCCATGAATCAGGAGATCAAGCAGTTGAAATTAAAGATGAATGGTTCTCCCGTTTCTACTAGTGGAAGTCCTTCTCAAGCTGTTTCAAATGTGGTTTGTCAGTTTTGTGGAGCTAGTGATCATACCATTAGATCTTGCCAATTATTTGCTTCTAAGGAAGAACCACATGATGAGGAGGTGAGATACATGAATAACTTTGACAAGGGGCCTAGGAATGATCCTTACTCTAATTCCTACAACCCTGGTTGGAGAAATCACCCCAACTTCTCTTATGGGAACAATCAACCACAACAACGAGCACCTCCTGGGTTTCCACCAAGGGCTCCACTGCACCCAAACCAAGAGGCTCAACCCTCCCAAAAGCCTGCATGGGAGATTGCTATTGAGAGCCTTGCCGCCTCCATGCAGACGCTAACAGAAGAAGTGAGAGCTCAAGGGAAGAATTTGAAGATCATAGAACAACAAGTGGCTCAACAAGCTTTGAATGTTCCTAGACCTCCTGGCCAACTTCCTGGGCAACCTGAAGTCAATCCTAAGGAGCAATGTCGGGCTGTCATTCTAAGGAGTGGAAAAGAGCTTGAAGAGCTCCCTCCGGTGAAAAATGAAGTTGAAGAAAAGACAACGGAGAAGCCATCTAATGATGAAGAACCTAAATAGGTTGCTCCCCCACCTTACAAACCACCTCTACCTTTCCCACAAAGAAAGATTCAGGTGGTGCAAGAGCAACTATTTGGAAAATTCACGAGTATGATAAAGAAGCTCCACATTGACATTCCTTTCATGGATGTCCTCACTCAAATGCCTACATATGCAAAATTTTTGAAGGAGATTCTATGCAAAAAGAGGAGGATTGAAGACTATGAGACAATCGCCTTGGTGATGGATCAAGTTGAGAAGATGCCAAGAAAGCTAAAAGATCCAGGCGAGTTCTTTATCCCTGCTGGTTTTGGTTCTCTTCAATTTGATTGCCTTTGTGATCTTGGTTCTAGTGTCAATATCATGCCCTTGTCAATTTGCAAAAATCTGAATTTGGGTGATCCTATTCCAACCAAGATGCATCTTATCATGGCTGATAATTCAGTCACTCATCCTGTGGGCATTATTGAAAACTTTCCAGTGAAAGTGGACAAGTTCTTTATACCAAGAGATTTTGTGATCCTTGACATGGAGGTGATGAACGACAGGACTCCTATCATCTTTGGGAGACACTTTTTAGCCACTGCTGGAGCTAACATTGATGTCAGGAATGAAAAGATCTCACTCACTATAGGGGAAGAGAAGAGTATGAATATTTCAAAGATAACTTCCTTAAAGTGGACAAGAATCCTCCACAAGAGACTGTCAAAGTAGCTTGCTGTAATATTGAAGTGAAGCTGGCTAATGAGGAGATTCAATCTAATATTGCTCAACCTTCTCAAGAAACCTCAGAAGTTAAAAGCCTCATGGATGGTTATATTGCTGAGGATATAAAGGGTAGGGATCACAAGAAAAAGAAGAAGGCCCGAGCAAAAGCTGAGATTAAAAGAGGAGACAAGGTGAATTTATTTCATGAAAGATCTAATATGTTTCCTGGGAGCAAAGGAACAAGATGGTCAGGGCCATACATAGTAACTCGAGTTTTAAAAGGAGGAGGAACTGAGCTTTGGCATAAAAACTCGGGGAAATTCAAAGTGCAAAGAAACAGGTTGAAGCTTGTAGATGAGCCTGATCCAGTCAGGGTGGGTATCAAAGACCCTCCTGACCCGACCACTTGAAAGAAGATGGGAGGTCGAGCTAACGACCTTAAACAAGCGTTGCTTGGGAGGCAACCCAAGGTTAGTGTTTTCTTATCTCTCTTTTATTTATACATTGGGGACAATGTATGGTTTAAGCATGGGGAGAGGGACACATGTTTCATGTTAGTTAGATGCATGTAGTTGCATGTTAGATTTGCATATATATATATATATATATATATATATATATATAAATTTGGAAAAAAATAGAAAAATGAAAAAAAAAAAATTTGCATTTTAGGAGTTATTAATTTTCCATAAAGTAACAAGCCCCTTGTTCTTCATAATTCTTGAATGAAATCCTATCCCCTAGACTTGCTTGAAGTGTTTGAAGTTTTGGTGATGTCTAGCAATGTTTATGAACTTGTTTGATGATTGAATGAGCATGTATATTGTTTGAGATTTTAGTTGACATTGAAGTTCTAAACAAAAGCCATGTGAGATTTTTGACCTTTGTAGGACTATTTTCTATTAAAAGTCCTCTCTTTTCATGTGTGATTCTCACTTTTGATTGCTTCCTCTAGAACTTGCATTAGACTCTCTTTCAAGACTGCTTTTATGACTTTTGTATGCATCTTTAAAGTGATTGAGGCATTATTTCCATGAGCCTATTATTCCCTTTCC
Organism: Fallopia convolvulus; assembly: GCA_964016875.1. Lineage (NCBI taxonomy): Eukaryota > Viridiplantae > Streptophyta > Magnoliopsida > Caryophyllales > Polygonaceae > Fallopia > Fallopia convolvulus. The sequence goes on from OZ024728.1 coordinate 47,197,627, forward strand.
ACCCTTATTTATGATCCTATTTTTGATAGCCCCATGTTAGCCTTTATTGCCTAATTATTTGGAAAGCTCCGCAAGATAATTCCGAGCCTAATGTTAAGCCTGACCCATCCGGGAAATAGGAATTTTAGTGGATTTATAAGTGTGAGTTTGAGCCAAGTTTGGGGGATTCAAAAAGGGTTGATGGTAATTGTCAAAAGTGTGGAAGGAGTTTGATGTGATGAGAAAAATGAAATGAAAAAAAAATGAGGAAAGAAGAGCTCATAAGAATAAAAAGAAAAAAATTCTTTAGATGAGCAAAGTGTTTAAGTGAAAAGGTTGTGGGAAATAAAAGAAAAAAAAGGGTGAAAGAGAAGGCGAAAAAGAAAACAAAAGAGAAAGTTTGGGAAAGAAGGGCATTAAGCTTGGCTTTGGTGTTTTGTTTAGAAATGATTCCTTTTCCCGGATTAGCACCACATGCCAAATATTTATCCCCGCCAAAATTGTTTTCACCCTGGCCTCATTACAACCTTATAAAAGACCTCATGATTATTGTTTGTGTACAAAGTCCCATGCGGTGGAGATTTAGAAACGACATGCAAGCTTATGGTAGCTAAGCTTTCAAAAGATGAGCCTTGAGTGAAACACGTCCTATTCAAACACTTGAGAGAGAGAGCGAAAACACAATTGTCCTATGTGAGGTTTAGAATGGATATGTTGGCTTTATCTCTTTGATATTACAAATGCATGCTATGATTTTGGTTGTCACTCTTTGCTTCTATAATTCTCGTCTAGGCTTTGTCAAAATGGATCCATGACTTGCTTGTCTTGTGGGGTGTCGGATTTGATTTCTTACTTGAGGACAAGTAAGGTTTAAGCTTGGGGGATTTTGATAGCATGCATTTAGACATAGTTTAGGACATGTTTACTTTCATGTTTTGAGTCTTTTTAGCTTAGTTTTGAGTTAGTTTTATGTTTGTTTCGTTTGTTTTCTCCGTTCGGTATCTACTCTTGTGTTGTGTGGATTTCAGGCTATTCTGGATGGAGATTCAAGCATTTGCAAGGATCATAGCTAAGAGGAGTGTTTCATGGAGACTAAGTGATGAAGGACGGAGCTTACAAGTGGTTGCTCGGGTGCCATGACGAAGAAATAGCGAAAAAAGGGAGAAAAGACAGTCCAGGTCACGACCGAGTTTTGGACCGAGTCGCGTCTTTTTCCGAGATTTCTCCTCCGCGTGTTATATTTATTAATTTCGGGTCTTTTCTATCTTGTTTTTTTAGGGTTTCATATAAATACTTGGAGATTAAGTTTGGATAATTATTAGGTTTTTATTCTCTTAGCCTCTCTCTTTGAAGAACCCTAGATTGGAGATTTGTGCATTTTTGCAAGACTTGATTCGAGTTGAATTTAGATCTATTGAAAAGATAATTGGTATGTTTCTCTTTGATTTAGATTTCTTTTCTCTCCACATTATGTCTAGCTAATTTCGTAGTTCCAAGGAAGGGTGAACCCAATGATTTAGTAAGTAGATCTAATGGTGATGATTGGTTGAATTGAGATTTGAATTGTTGTTTGATTCAACCTAGGATGCTTAATGACCTAATTTGCTTGAATTAGGAGTCTTGTTATGATTTGAGACCGAGAGGAGATAAGAATAACAAGAGATTGATTGAATTGAATTCACAAATTGTTAATTCATGTTAGATCCCTAGGTTTGAACTTGTTGAATTATTTGTGCGAGAGTGACTTAATTCACATGTGGAACTTAACCTATCCTAGAAATTATTGATTGAATAGTCTTAACGGAGCGCGAGAGCGGATGCTATTTCTATTGATTCATTGATCTGTAAAGAACTTAAAGGAACTAAATAAGACTTGCTTTGTGCGAGAGTGACTGCTAGACGAGTCTAGGTACATGCATTAATCCTCTGAAAAGAGTTAATTTTGACACTTGAGATAGTTAGTCCTTCAAACAACATTTGAATTGAAATCCAAACAAATATCACCGATAACCTACTGAATAATCATTGTGGGGATCCTGACCTTGGAATGCTTTTCTCCATCGATAGTAAATTCTAAATTTTGATTTTAGTTATTTCTGAAAGCAATTACAACTCCTTTTTCTTAATTTTGGCTTAGTGTACTGAATTGTGCTATAATAAATACTACAAGTTCCTTGTGTTCGACACCTTGATTACTACAATCCAACCGTATACTTGCGGTGTAGGAAAATAGCCTACCACTCGGCGGTTCTGCGCGTTACGAGGTTCGACGGCAACCCCAAGCGGGAAGCTCGACGGTTCCGCGCATAACGAGGTTCGACGGCAACCCCGAGCAGGAAGCTCGGCGGTTCCGCGCGCAAAGAGGTTCGACGGCAACCCCGAGCGGGAAGCTCGGCGGTTCCGCGCATAACAAGATTCGACGGCAACCCCGAGCTGGAAGCTCGGCGGTTCCGCGCGTAACGACGTTCGACGACAACCCCGAGCGGGAAGCTCGGTGGTTCCGCGCATAAGGAGGTTCGACGGAAACCCCGAGCGGGAAGCTCGGCGGTTCCGCGCGCAACGAGGTTCGACGGCAACCCCGAGCGGGAAGCTCGGCGGTTCCGCGCGTAACGAGGTTTGACGGTAACCCCGAGCGGGAAGCTCGGCGGTTCCGCGAATAAGGAGGTTTGACGGCAACATCGAGCGCGATGCTCGACGGTTCCGCGCATAACGAGGTTCGACGGCAACCCCGAGCGGGAAACTCGGCGGTTCCGCGCATAACAAGGTTCGACGGCAACCCCGAGCGGGAAGCTCGGCGGTTCCGCGTGTAACGAGGTTCGACGGCAACCCCGAGCGGAAAGCTCGGCGGTTCCGCGCATACCGAGGTTTGACGGCAACCCCGAGCGGGAAGCTCGGCGGTTCCGCGCGTAAGGAGGTTCGACGGCAACCCCGAGCGGGAAGCTCGGCTGTTCGGCGCATAAGGAGGTTTGACGGCAACCCCGAGCGGGAAGCTAGACGGTTCCGCGTGCAACGAGATTCGACAGATACCCGGAGCGGGAAGCTCACGATTTCGCGCGTAACGAGGTTCGACGACAACCCTGAGCGGGAAGCTCGGCGGTTCCGCACGTAACGAGTTTCGACGGTAACCCCGAGCGGGAAGCTCGGCGGTTCCGCGCATAAGGAGGTTTGACGGCAACACCGAGCGCGAAGCTCGACGGTTCCGCCCATAACGAGGTTCGACGGCAACCCCGAGCGGGAAGCTCGGCGGTTCCGCGCATAACGAGGTTCGACGGCAACCCCGAGCAAGAAGCTCGGCGGTTCCGCGCGCAACGAGGTTCGACAGCAACCCCGAGCGGGAAGCTCGGCGGTTCCGCGCATAACAAGATTCGACGGCAACCCTGAGCTGGAAGCTCGGCGGTTCCGCGCGTAACGACGTTCGACGACAACCCCGAGCGGGAAGCTCGGTGGTTCCGCGCATAAGGAGGTTCGACGGAAACCCCGAGCGGGAAGCTCGGCGGTTCCGCGCGCAACGAGGTTCGACGGCAACCCCGAGCGGGAAGCTCGGGGTTTCGCGCGTAACGAGGTTCGACGGCAACCCTGAGCGGGAAGCTTGGCGGTTCCGCACATACCGAGGTTCGACGGCCACCCCGAGCGTGAAGCTAGGCGATTCTGCGCTTAACGAGGTTCGACCGCAACCCCGAGCGGGAAGCTCGGCGGTTCCGCGCGTAACGAGGTTCGACGACAACCCCGAGCGGGAAGCTCGGCGGTTCCGCGTGCAACGAGGTTCGACGGAAACCCCGAGCGGGAAGCTCGGCGGTTTCGCGCGTAACGAGGTTCGACGGCAACCCCGAGAGGGAAGCTCGGCGGTTCCGCGCGTAATGAGGTTCGACGGCAACCCCGAGCGGGAAGCTCGGCGGTTCCGCGCTTAACGAGGTTCGACGGCAACCCCGTGCGGGAAGCTCGGCGGTTCCGCGCGTAATGAGGTTCGACGGCAACCCCGAGCTTCCCGCTCGGGGTTCCGCGCGTAATGAGGTTCGACGGAAACCCCGAGCTTCCCGCTCGGGGTTCCGCGCGTAACGAGGTTCGACGGCAACCCTGAGCGGGAAGCTTGGCGGTTCCGCGCGTAATGAGGTTCGACGGCAACCCCGAGCTTCCCGCTCTGGGTTCCGCGCGTAATGAGGTTCGACGGAAACCCCGAGCTTCCCGCTCGGGGTTCCGCGCATAACGAGGTTCGACGGAACCCCGAGCGGTAAGCTCGGCGGTTCCGCGCATAACGAGGTTTGACGGCAACCCCGAGCGGGAAGCTCGGCGTTTCCGCGCGTAACGAGGTTCGACGGCAACCCCGAGCGGAAAGCTCGGCGGTTCAGCGCATAATGAGGTTTGACGGCAACCCCGAGTGGGAAGCTCGGCGGTTCCGCGCGTAACGAGGTTCGACGACAACCCCGAGCGGGAAGCTCGGCGGTTCCGCGCGTAATGAGGTTCGACGGCAACCCCGAGCTTCCCGCTCGGGGTTCCGCGCGTAATGAGGTTCAACGGAAACCCTGAGCTTCCCGCTCGGGGTTCCGCGCGTAAAGAGGTTCGACGGCAACCCTGAGCGGGAAGCTTGGCGGTTCCGCACATACCGAGGTTCGACGGCCACCCCGAGCGGGACGCTCGGCGGTTCTGCGCGTAACGAGGTTCGACGAAAACCCCGAGCGGGAAGCTAGGCGGTTCCGCGCATAACGAGGTTCGACGACAACCCCGAGCGGGAAGCTCGGCGGTTTCGCGTGTAACGAGGTTCGACGGCAACCCCCGAGCGGGAAGCTCGGCGGTTCCGCGCATAAGGAGGTTTGACGGCAACACCGAGCGCGAAGCTCGACGGTTCCGCTCATAACGAGGTTCGACGGCAACCCCGAGCGGGAAGCTCGGCGGTTCCGCGGATAACGAGGTTCGACGGCAACCCCCAGCGGGAAGCTCGGCGGTTCCGCGCGTAAGGAGGTTTGACGGCAACACCGAGCGCGAAGCTCGAGGTTCCGCGCGTAACGAGGTTCGACGGCAACCCCGAGCGGGAAGCTCGGCGGTTCCGCGGATAACGAGGTTCGACGGCAACCCCAAGCGGGAAGCTCGGCGGTTCCGCGCGTAAGGAGGTTTGACGGCAACACCGAGCGCGAAGCTCGAGGTTCCGCGCGTAACGAGGTTCGACGGCAACCCCGAGCGGGAAGCTCGGCGGTTCCGCGCCTAACGAGGTACGACGGCAACCCCGAGCGGGAAGCTCGGCGGTTCCGCGCGTAACAAGGTTCGACGGCAACCCCGAGCGGGAAGCTCGGCGGTTCCGCGCGTAACGAGGTTCGACGACAACCCCGAGCGGGAAGCTCGGCGGTTCCGCGCATAAGGAGGTTCGACGGAAACCCCGAGCGGGAAGCTCGGCGGTTCCGCGCATAAGGAGGTTTGACGGCAACACCGAGCGCGAAGCTCGACGGTTCCGCGCATAACGAGGTTCGACGGCAACCCCGAGCGGGAAGCTCGGCGGTTCCGCGCATAACGAGGTTCGACGGCAACCCCGAGCGGGAAGCTCGGCGGTTCCGCGCGTAACGAGGTTCGACGGCAACCCCGAGCGGGAAGCTCGGGGTTCCGCGCGTAACGAGGTTCGACGGCAACCCTGAGCGGGAAGCTTGGTGGTTCCGCACATACCGAGGTTCGACGGCCACCCCGAGCGTGAAGCTCGGTGATTCTGCGCTTAACGAGGTTCGACGGCAACCCCGAGCGGGAAGCTCGGCGGTTCCGCGCGTAACGAGGTTCGACAACAACCCCGAGCGGGAAGCTCGGCGGTTCCGCGCATAAGGAGGTTCGACGGAAACCCCGAGCGGGAAGCTCGGCGGTTCCGCGCACAACGAGGTTCGACGGCGGTTTCGCGCCTAACGAGGTTCGACGGAAACCCCGAGCGGGAAGCTCGGCGGTTCCGCGCAGAACGAGGTTCGACGGCGGTTCCGCGCGTAACGAGGTTCGACGACAACCCCGAGCGGGAAGCTCGGCGGTTCCGCGCATAAGGAGGTTTGACGGCAACACCGAGCGCGAAGCTCGACGGTTCCGCGCATAACGAGGTTCGACGGCAACCCCGAGCGGGAAGCTCGGCGGTTCCGCGGATAGCGAGGTTCGACGGCAACCCCGAGCGGGAAGCTCGGCGGTTCCGCGCGTAAGGAGGTTTGACGGCAACACCGAGCGCGAAGCTCGGGGTTCCGCGCGTAACGAGGTTCGACGGCAACCCCGAGCGGGAAGCTCGGCGGTTCCGCGCCTAACGAGGTACGACGGCAACCCCGAGAGGGAAGCTCGGCGGTTACGCGCGTAACGAGGTTCGACGACAACCCCGAGCGGGAAGCTCGGCGGTTCCGCGCATAAGGAGGTTCGACGGAAACCCCGAGCGGGAAGCTCGGCTGTTCCGCGCACAACGAGGTTCGACGGCGGTTCCGCGCGCAACGAGGTTCGACGGCAACCCCGAGCGGGAAGCTCGGGGTTTCGCGCGTAACGAGGTTCGACGGCAACCCTGAGCGGGAAGCTTGGCGGTTCCGCACATACCGAGGTTCGACGGCCACCCCGAGCGTGAAGCTAGGCGATTCTGCGCTTAACGAGGTTCGACCGCAACCCCGAGCGGGAAGCTCGGCGGTTCCGCGCGTAACGAGGTTCGACGACAACCCCGAGCGGGAAGCTCGGCGGTTCCGCGTGCAACGAGGTTCGACGGAAACCCCGAGCGGGAAGCTCGGCGGTTTCGCGCGTAACGAGGTTCGACGGCAACCCCGAGAGGGAAGCTCGGCGGTTCCGCGCGTAATGAGGTTCGACGGCAACCCCGAGCGGGAAGCTCGGCGGTTCCGCGCTTAACGAGGTTCGACGGCAACCCCGTGCGGGAAGCTCGGCGGTTCCGCGCGTAATGAGGTTCGACGGCAACCCCGAGCTTCCCGCTCGGGGTTCCGCGCGTAATGAGGTTCGACGGAAACCCCGAGCTTCCCGCTCGGGGTTCCGCGCGTAACGAGGTTCGACGGCAACCCTGAGCGGGAAGCTTGGCGGTTCCGCGCGTAATGAGGTTCGACGGCAACCCCGAGCTTCCCGCTCTGGGTTCCGCGCGTAATGAGGTTCGACGGAAACCCCGAGCTTCCCGCTCGGGGTTCCGCGCATAACGAGGTTCGACGGAACCCCGAGCGGTAAGCTCGGCGGTTCCGCGCATAACGAGGTTTGACGGCAACCCCGAGCGGGAAGCTCGGCGTTTCCGCGCGTAACGAGGTTCGACGGCAACCCCGAGCGGAAAGCTCGGCGGTTCAGCGCATAATGAGGTTTGACGGCAACCCCGAGTGGGAAGCTCGGCGGTTCCGCGCGTAACGAGGTTCGACGACAACCCCGAGCGGGAAGCTCGGCGGTTCCGCGCGTAATGAGGTTCGACGGCAACCCCGAGCTTCCCGCTCGGGGTTCCGCGCGTAATGAGGTTCAACGGAAACCCTGAGCTTCCCGCTCGGGGTTCCGCGCGTAAAGAGGTTCGACGGCAACCCTGAGCGGGAAGCTTGGCGGTTCCGCACATACCGAGGTTCGACGGCCACCCCGAGCGGGACGCTCGGCGGTTCTGCGCGTAACGAGGTTCGACGAAAACCCCGAGCGGGAAGCTAGGCGGTTCCGCGCATAACGAGGTTCGACGACAACCCCGAGCGGGAAGCTCGGCGGTTTCGCGTGTAACGAGGTTCGACGGCAACCCCCGAGCGGGAAGCTCGGCGGTTCCGCGCATAAGGAGGTTTGACGGCAACACCGAGCGCGAAGCTCGACGGTTCCGCTCATAACGAGGTTCGACGGCAACCCCGAGCGGGAAGCTCGGCGGTTCCGCGGATAACGAGGTTCGACGGCAACCCCCAGCGGGAAGCTCGGCGGTTCCGCGCGTAAGGAGGTTTGACGGCAACACCGAGCGCGAAGCTCGAGGTTCCGCGCGTAACGAGGTTCGACGGCAACCCCGAGCGGGAAGCTCGGCGGTTCCGCGGATAACGAGGTTCGACGGCAACCCCAAGCGGGAAGCTCGGCGGTTCCGCGCGTAAGGAGGTTTGACGGCAACACCGAGCGCGAAGCTCGAGGTTCCGCGCGTAACGAGGTTCGACGGCAACCCCGAGCGGGAAGCTCGGCGGTTCCGCGCCTAACGAGGTACGACGGCAACCCCGAGCGGGAAGCTCGGCGGTTCCGCGCGTAACAAGGTTCGACGGCAACCCCGAGCGGGAAGCTCGGCGGTTCCGCGCGTAACGAGGTTCGACGACAACCCCGAGCGGGAAGCTCGGCGGTTCCGCGCATAAGGAGGTTCGACGGAAACCCCGAGCGGGAAGCTCGGCGGTTCCGCGCATAAGGAGGTTTGACGGCAACACCGAGCGCGAAGCTCGACGGTTCCGCGCATAACGAGGTTCGACGGCAACCCCGAGCGGGAAGCTCGGCGGTTCCGCGCATAACGAGGTTCGACGGCAACCCCGAGCGGGAAGCTCGGCGGTTCCGCGCGTAACGAGGTTCGACGGCAACCCCGAGCGGGAAGCTCGGGGTTCCGCGCGTAACGAGGTTCGACGGCAACCCTGAGCGGGAAGCTTGGTGGTTCCGCACATACCGAGGTTCGACGGCCACCCCGAGCGTGAAGCTCGGTGATTCTGCGCTTAACGAGGTTCGACGGCAACCCCGAGCGGGAAGCTCGGCGGTTCCGCGCGTAACGAGGTTCGACAACAACCCCGAGCGGGAAGCTCGGCGGTTCCGCGCATAAGGAGGTTCGACGGAAACCCCGAGCGGGAAGCTCGGCGGTTCCGCGCACAACGAGGTTCGACGGCGGTTTCGCGCCTAACGAGGTTCGACGGAAACCCCGAGCGGGAAGCTCGGCGGTTCCGCGCAGAACGAGGTTCGACGGCGGTTCCGCGCGTAACGAGGTTCGACGACAACCCCGAGCGGGAAGCTCGGCGGTTCCGCGCATAAGGAGGTTTGACGGCAACACCGAGCGCGAAGCTCGACGGTTCCGCGCATAACGAGGTTCGACGGCAACCCCGAGCGGGAAGCTCGGCGGTTCCGCGGATAACGAGGTTCGACGGCAACCCCGAGCGGGAAGCTCGGCGGTTCCGCGCGTAAGGAGGTTTGACGGCAACACCGAGCGCGAAGCTCGGGGTTCCGCGCGTAACGAGGTTCGACGGCAACCCCGAGCGGGAAGCTCGGCGGTTCCGCGCCTAACGAGGTACGACGGCAACCCCGAGCGGGAAGCTCGGCGGTTACGCGCGTAACGAGGTTCGACGACAACCCCGAGCGGGAAGCTCGGCGGTTCCGCGCATAAGGAGGTTCGACGGAAACCCCGAGCGGGAAGCTCGGCTGTTCCGCGCACAACGAGGTTCGACGGCAGTTCCGCGCGTAACGAGGTTCGACGACAACCCCGAGCGGGAAGCTCGGCGGTTCCGCGCATAAGGAGGTTTGACGGCAACACCGAGCGCGAAGCTCGACGGTTCCGCGCCTAACGAGGTTCGACGGCAACCCCGAGCAGGAAGCTCGGCGGTTCCGCGCATAACGAGGTTCGACGGCAACCCCGAGCGGGAAGCTCGGCGGTTCCGCGCGTAACGAGGTTCGAAGGCAACCCCGAGCGGGAAGCTCGGCGGTTCCGCTCATAACGAGGTTCGACGGCAACCCCGAGCGGGAAGCTCGGCGGTTCCGCGCGTAACGAGGTTCGACGGCAACCCCGAACGGGAAGCTCGGGGTTTCGCGCGTAACGAGGTTCGACGGCAACCCTGAGCGGGAAGCTTGGCGGTTCCGCACATACCGAGGTTCGACGACCACCCCGAGCGTGAAGCTAGGCGATTCAGCGCTTAACGAGGTTCGACCGCAACCCCGAGCGGGAAGCTCGGCGGTTCCGCGCGTAACGAGGTTCGACGACAACCCCGAGCGGGACGCTCGGCGGTTCTGCGCGTAACGAGGTTCGACGAAAACCCCGAGCGGGAAGCTAGGCGGTTCCGCGCATAACGAGGTTCGACGACAACCCCGTGCGGGAAGCTCGGCGGTTCCGCGCGTAATGAGGTTCGACGGCAACCCCGAGCTTCCCGCTCAGGGTTCCGCGCGTAATGAGGTTCGACGGAAACCCCGAGCTTCCCGCTCGGGGTTCCGCGCGTAACGAGGTTCGACGGCAACCCTGAGCGGGAAGCTTGGCGGTTCCGCGCGTAATGAGGTTCGACGGCAACCCCGAGCTTCCCGCTCTGGGTTCCGCGCGTAATGAGGTTCGACGGAAACCCCGAGCTTCCCGCTCGGGGTTCCGCGCATAACGAGGTTCGACGGAACCCCGAGCGGTAAGCTCGGCGGTTCCGCGCATAACGAGGTTTGACGGCAACCCCGAGCGGGAAGCTCGGCGTTTCCGCGCGTAACGAGGTTCGACGGCAACCCCGAGCGGAAAGCTCGGCGGTTCAGCGCATAATGAGGTTTGACGGCAACCCCGAGTGGGAAGCTCGGCGGTTCCGCGCGTAACGAGGTTCGACGACAACCCCGAGCGGGAAGCTCGGCGGTTCCACGCGTAATGAGGTTCGACGGCAACCCCGAGCTTCCCGCTCGGGGTTCCGCGCGTAATGAGGTTCAACGGAAACCCTGAGCTTCCCGCTCGGGGTTCCGCGCGTAAAGAGGTTCGACGGCAACCCTGAGCGGGAAGCTTGGCGGTTCCGCACATACCGAGGTTCGACGGCCACCCCGAGCGGGACGCTCGGCGGTTCTGCGCGTAACGAGGTTCGACGAAAACCCCGAGCGGGAAGCTAGGCGGTTCCGCGCATAACGAGGTTCGACGACAACCCCGAGCGGGAAGCTCGGCGGTTTCGCGTGTAACGAGGTTCGACGGCAACCCCCGAGCGGGAAGCTCGGCGGTTCCGCGCATAAGGAGGTTTGACGGCAACACCGAGCGCGAAGCTCGACGGTTCCGCTCATAACGAGGTTCGACGGCAACCCCGAGCGGGAAGCTCGGCGGTTCCGCGGATAACGAGGTTCGACGGCAACCCCAAGCGGGAAGCTCGGCGGTTCCGCGCGTAAGGAGGTTTGACGGCAACACCGAGCGCGAAGCTCGAGGTTCCGCGCGTAACGAGGTTCGACGGCAACCCCGAGCGGGAAGCTCGGCGGTTCCGCGGATAACGAGGTTCGACGGCAACCCCAAGCGGGAAGCTCGGCGGTTCCGCGCGTAAGGAGGTTTGACGGCAACACCGAGCGCGAAGCTCGAGGTTCCGCGCGTAACGAGGTTCGACGGCAACCCCGAGCGGGAAGCTCGGCGGTTCCGCGCCTAACGAGGTACGACGGCAACCCCGAGCGGGAAGCTCGGCGGTTCCGCGCGTAACAAGGTTCGACGGCAACCCCGAGCGGGAAGCTCGGCGGTTCCGCGCGTAACGAGGTTCGACGACAACCCCGAGCGGGAAGCTCGGCGGTTCCGCGCATAAGGAGGTTCGACGGAAACCCCGAGCGGGAAGCTCGGCGGTTCCGCGCATAAGGAGGTTTGACGGCAACACCGAGCGCGAAGCTCGACGGTTCCGCGCATAACGAGGTTCGACGGCAACCCCGAGCGGGAAGCTCGGCGGTTCCGCGCATAACGAGGTTCGACGGCAACCCCGAGCGGGAAGCTCGGCGGTTCCGCGCGTAACGAGGTTCGACGGCAACCCCGAGCGGGAAGCTCGGGGTTCCGCGCGTAACGAGGTTCGACGGCAACCCTGAGCGGGAAGCTTGGTGGTTCCGCACATACCGAGGTTCGACGGCCACCCCGAGCGTGAAGCTCGGTGATTCTGCGCTTAACGAGGTTCGACGGCAACCCCGAGCGGGAAGCTCGGCGGTTCCGCGCGTAACGAGGTTCGACAACAACCCCGAGCGGGAAGCTCGGCGGTTCCGCGCATAAGGAGGTTCGACGGAAACCCCGAGCGGGAAGCTCGGCGGTTCCGCGCACAACGAGGTTCGACGGGGGTTTCGCGCCTAACGAGGTTCGACGGAAACCCCGAGCGGGAAGCTCGGCGGTTCCGCGCAGAACGAGGTTCGACGGCGGTTCCGCGCGTAACGAGGTTCGACGACAACCCCGAGCGGGAAGCTCGGCGGTTCCGCGCATAAGGAGGTTTGACGGCAACACCGAGCGCGAAGCTCGACGGTTCCGCGCATAACGAGGTTCGACGGCAACCCCGAGCGGGAAGCTCGGCGGTTCCGCGGATAACGAGGTTCGACGGCAACCCCGAGCGGGAAGCTCGGCGGTTCCGCGCGTAAGGAGGTTTGACGGCAACACCGAGCGCGAAGCTCGGGGTTCCGCGCGTAACGAGGTTCGACGGCAACCCCGAGCGGGAAGCTCGGCGGTTCCGCGCCTAACGAGGTACGACGGCAACCCCGAGCGGGAAGCTCGGCGGTTACGCGCGTAACGAGGTTCGACGACAACCCCGAGCGGGAAGCTCGGCGGTTCCGCGCATAAGGAGGTTCGACGGAAACCCCGAGCGGGAAGCTCGGCTGTTCCGCGCACAACGAGGTTCGACGGCAGTTCCGCGCGTAACGAGGTTCGACGACAACCCCGAGCGGGAAGCTCGGCGGTTCCGCGCATAAGGAGGTTTGACGGCAACACCGAGCGCGAAGCTCGACGGTTCCGCGCCTAACGAGGTTCGACGGCAACCCCGAGCAGGAAGCTCGGCGGTTCCGCGCATAACGAGGTTCGACGGCAACCCCGAGCGGGAAGCTCGGCGGTTCCGCGCGTAACGAGGTTCGAAGGCAACCCCGAGCGGGAAGCTCGGCGGTTCCGCTCATAACGAGGTTCGACGGCAACCCCGAGCGGGAAGCTCGGCGGTTCCGCGCGTAACGAGGTTCGACGGCAACCCCGAACGGGAAGCTCGGGGTTTCGCGCGTAACGAGGTTCGACGGCAACCCTGAGCGGGAAGCTTGGCGGTTCCGCACATACCGAGGTTCGACGACCACCCCGAGCGTGAAGCTAGGCGATTCAGCGCTTAACGAGGTTCGACCGCAACCCCGAGCGGGAAGCTCGGCGGTTCCGCGCGTAACGAGGTTCGACGACAACCCCGAGCGGGAAGCTCGGCGGTTCCGCGTGCAACGAGGTTCGACGGAAACCCCGAGCGGGAAGCTCGGCGGTTTCGCGCGTAACGAGGTTCGACGGCAACCCCGAGAGGGAAGCTCGGCGGTTCCGCGCGTAAAGAGGTTCGACGGCAACCCCGAGCGGGAAGCTCGGCGGTTCCGCGCTTAACGAGGTTCGACGGCAACCCCGTGCGGGAAGCTCGGCGGTTCCGCGCGTAAGGAGGTTCGACGGCAACCCCGAGCTTCCCGCTCGGGGTTCCGCGCGTAATGAGGTTCGACGGAAACCCCGAGCTTCCGCTCGGGGTTCCGCGCGTAACGAGGTTCGACGGCAACCCTGAGCGGGAAGCTTGGCGGTTCCGCGCGTAATGAGGTTCGACGGCAACCCCGAGCTTCCCGCTCTGGGTTCCGCGCGTAATGAGGTTCGACGGAAACCCCGAGCTTCCCGCTCGGGGTTCCGCGCATAACGAGGTTCGACGGAACCCCGAGCGGTAAGCTCGGCGGTTCCGCGCATAACGAGGTTTGACGGCAACCCCGAGCGGGAAGCTCGGCGTTTCCGCGCGTAACGAGGTTCGACGGCAACCCCGAGCGGAAAGCTCGGCGGTTCAGCGCATAATGAGGTTTGACGGCAACCCCGAGTGGGAAGCTCGGCGGTTCCGCGCGTAACGAGGTTCGACGACAACCCCGAGCGGGAAGCTCGGCGGTTCCGCGCGTAATGAGGTTCGACGGCAACCCCGAGCTTCCCGCTCGGGGTTCCGCGCGTAATGAGGTTCAACGGAAACCCCGAGCTTCCCGCTCGGGGTTCCGCGCGTAAAGAGGTTCGACGGCAACCCTGAGCGGGAAGCTTGGCGGTTCCGCACATACCGAGGTTCGACGGCCACCCCGAGCGGGACGCTCGGCGGTTCTGCGCGTAACGAGGTTTGACGAAAACCCCGAGCGGGAAGCTAGGCGGTTCCGCGCATAACGAGGTTCGACGACAACCCCGAGCGGGAAGCTCGGCGGTTTCGCGTGTAACGAGGTTCGACGGCAACCCCCGAGCGGGAAGCTCGGCGGTTCCGCGCATAAGGAGGTTTGACGGCAACACCGAGCGCGAAGCTCGACGGTTCCGCTCATAACGAGGTTCGACGGCAACCCCGAGCGGGAAGCTCGGCGGTTCCGCGGATAACGAGGTTCGACGGCAACCCCAAGCGGGAAGCTCGGCGGTTCCGCGCGTAAGGAGGTTTGACGGCAACACCGAGCGCGAAGCTCGAGGTTCCGCGCGTAACGAGGTTCGACGGCAACCCCGAGCGGGAAGCTCGGCGGTTCCGCGCCTAACGAGGTACGACGGCAACCCCGAGCGGGAAGCTCGGCGGTTCCGCGCGTAACAAAGTTCGACGGCAACCCCGAGAGGGAAGCTCGGCGGTTCCGCGCGTAACGAGGTTCGACGACAACCCCGAGCGGGAAGCTCGGCGGTTCCGCGCATAAGGAGGTTCGACGGAAACCCCGAGCGGGAAGCTCGGCGGTTCCGCGCATAAGGAGGTTTGACGGCAACACCGAGCGCGAAGCTCGACGGTTCCGCGCATAACGAGGTTCGACGGCAACCCCGAGCGGGAAGCTCGGCGGTTCCGCGCATAAGGAGGTTTGACGGCAACACCGAGCGCGCCGCTCGACGGTTCCGCGCATAACGAGGTTCGACAGAACCCCGAGCAGTAAGCTCGGCGGTTCCGAGCGTAACGAGGTTCGACGGCAACCCCGAGCGGAAAGCTCGGCGGCTCAGCGCATAATGAGGTTTGACGGCAACCCCGAGTGGGGAGCTCGGCGGTTCCGCGCGTAACGAGTTTCGACCGCAACCCCGAGCGGGAAGCTCGGCGGTTCCGCGCGTAACGAGGTTCGACGACAACCCCGAGCGGGAAGCTCGGCGGTTCCGCGTGCAACGAGGTTCGACGGAAACCCCGAGCGTGAAGCTCGGCGGTTTCGCGCGTAACGAGGTTCGACGGCAACCCCGAGCGGGAAGCTCGGCGGTTCCGCGCGTAACGAGGTTCGACGGCAACCCCGAGCGGGAAGCTCGGCGGTTCCGCGCGTAACGAGGTTCGACGGCAACCCCGAGCGGGAAGCTCGGCGGTTCCGCTCATAACGAGGTTCGACGGCAACCCCGAGCGGGAAGCTCGGCGGTTCCGCGCATAACGAGGTTCGACGGCAACCCCGAGCGGGAAGCTCGGGGTTTCGCGCGTAACGAGGTTCGACGGCAACCCTGAGCGGGAAGCTTGGCGGTTCCGCACATACCGAGGTTCGACGGCCACCCCGAGCGTGAAGCTAGGCGATTCTGCGCTTAACGAGGTTCGACCGCAACCCCGAGCGGGAAGCTCGGCGGTTCCGCGCGTAATGAGGTTCGACGACAACCCCGAGCGGGAAGCTCGGCGGTTCCGCGGGCAACGAGGTTCGACGGAAACCCCGAGCGGGAAGCTCGGCGGTTTCGCGCGTAACGAGGTTCGACGGCAACCCCGAGAGGGAAGCTCGGCGGTTCCACGCGTAATGAGGTTCGACGGCAACCCCGAGCGGGAAGCTCGGCGGTTCCGCGCTTAACGAGGTTCGACGGCAACCCCGTGCGGGAAGCTCGGCGGTTCCGCGCGTAATGAGGTTCGACGGCAACCCCGAGCTTCCCGCTCGGGGTTCCGCGCGTAATGAGGTTCGACGGAAACCCCGAGCTTCCCGCTCGGGGTTCCGCGCGTAACGAGGTTCGACGGCAACCCTGAGCGGGAAGCTTGGCGGTTCCGCGCGTAATGAGGTTCGACGGCAACCCCGAGCTTCCCGCTCTGGGTTCCGCGCGTAATGAGGTTCGACGGAAACCCCGAGCTTCCCGCTCGGGGTTCCGCGCATAACGAGGTTCGACGGAACCCCGAGCGGTAAGCTCGGCGGTTCCGCGCATAACGAGGTTTGACGGCAACCCCGAGCGGGAAGCTCGGCGTTTCCGCGCGTAACGAGCTTCGACGGCAACCCCGAGCGGAAAGCTCGGCGGTGCAGCGCATAATGAGGTTGGACGGCAACCCCGAGTGGGAAGCTCGGCGGTTCCGCGCGTAACGAGGTTCGACGACAACCCCGAGCGGGAAGCTCGGCGGTTCCGCGCGTAATGAGGTTCGACGGCAACCCTGAGCGGAAAGCTTGGCGGTTCCGCACATACCGAGGTTCGACGGCCACCCCGAGCGGGACGCTCGGCGGTTCTGCGCGTAACGAGGTTCGACGAAAACCCCGAGCGGGAAGCTAGGCGGTTCCGCGCATAACGAGGTTCGACGACAACCCCGAGCGGGAAGCTCGGCGGTTTCGCGCGTAACGAGGTTCGACGGCAACCCCCGAGCGGGAAGCTCGGCCGTTCCGCGCCTAACGAGGTACGACGGCAACCCCGAGCGGGAAGCTCGGCGGTTCCGCGCGTAACAAGGTTCGACGGCAACCCCGAGCGGGAAGCTCGGCGGTTCCGCGCATAACGAGGTTCGACGGCAACCCCGAGCGGGAAGCTCGGCGGTTCCGCGCGTAACAAGGTTCGACGGCAACCCCGAGCGGGAAGCTCGGCGGTTCCGCGCGTAACGAGGTTCGACGACAACCCCGAGCGGGAAGCTCGGCGGTTCCGCGCATAAGGAGGTTCGACGGAAACCCCGAGCGGGAAGCTCGGCGGTTCCGCGCACAACGAGGTTCGACGGCGGTTCCGCGCGTAACGAGGTTCGACGACAACCCCGAGCGGGAAGCTCGGCGGTTCCGCGCGTAACGAGGTTCGACGACAACCCCGAGCGGGACGCTCGGCGGTTCTGCGCGTAACGAGGTTCGACGAAAACCCCGAGCGGGAAGCTAGGCGGTTCCGCGCATAACGAGGTTCGACGACAACCCCGTGCGGGAAGCTCGGCGGTTCCGCGCGTAATGAGGTTCGACGGCAACCCCGAGCTTCCCGCTCAGGGTTCCGCGCGTAATGAGGTTCGACGGAAACCCCGAGCTTCCCGCTCGGGGTTCCGCGCGTAACGAGGTTCGACGGCAACCCTGAGCGGGAAGCTTGGCGGTTCCGCGCGTAATGAGGTTCGACGGCAACCCCGAGCTTCCCGCTCTGGGTTCCGCGCGTAATGAGGTTCGACGGAAACCCCGAGCTTCCCGCTCGGGGTTCCGCGCATAACGAGGTTCGACGGAACCCCGAGCGGTAAGCTCGGCGGTTCCGCGCATAACGAGGTTTGACGGCAACCCCGAGCGGGAAGCTCGGCGTTTCCGCGCGTAACGAGGTTCGACGGCAACCCCGAGCGGAAAGCTCGGCGGTTCAGCGCATAATGAGGTTTGACGGCAACCCCGAGTGGGAAGCTCGGCGGTTCCGCGCGTAACGAGGTTCGACGACAACCCCGAGCGGGAAGCTCGGCGGTTCCGCGCGTAATGAGGTTCGACGGCAACCCCGAGCTTCCCGCTCGGGGTTCCGCGCGTAATGAGGTTCAACGGAAACCCCGAGCTTCCCGCTCGGGGTTCCGCGCGTAAAGAGGTTCGACGGCAACCCTGAGCGGGAAGCTTGGCGGTTCCGCACATACCGAGGTTCGACGGCCACCCCGAGCGGGACGCTCGGCGGTTCTGCGCGTAACGAGGTTTGACGAAAACCCCGAGCGGGAAGCTAGGCGGTTCCGCGCATAACGAGGTTCGACGACAACCCCGAGCGGGAAGCTCGGCGGTTTCGCGTGTAACGAGGTTCGACGGCAACCCCCGAGCGGGAAGCTCGGCGGTTCCGCGCATAAGGAGGTTTGACGGCAACACCGAGCGCGAAGCTCGACGGTTCCGCTCATAACGAGGTTCGACGGCAACCCCGAGCGGGAAGCTCGGCGGTTCCGCGGATAACGAGGTTCGACGGCAACCCCAAGCGGGAAGCTCGGCGGTTCCGCGCGTAAGGAGGTTTGACGGCAACACCGAGCGCGAAGCTCGAGGTTCCGCGCGTAACGAGGTTCGACGGCAACCCCGAGCGGGAAGCTCGGCGGTTCCGCGCCTAACGAGGTACGACGGCAACCCCGAGCGGGAAGCTCGGCGGTTCCGCGCGTAACAAAGTTCGACGGCAACCCCGAGAGGGAAGCTCGGCGGTTCCGCGCGTAACGAGGTTCGACGACAACCCCGAGCGGGAAGCTCGGCGGTTCCGCGCATAAGGAGGTTCGACGGAAACCCCGAGCGGGAAGCTCGGCGGTTCCGCGCATAAGGAGGTTTGACGGCAACACCGAGCGCGAAGCTCGACGGTTCCGCGCATAACGAGGTTCGACGGCAACCCCGAGCGGGAAGCTCGGCGGTTCCGCGCATAAGGAGGTTTGACGGCAACACCGAGCGCGCCGCTCGACGGTTCCGCGCATAACGAGGTTCGACAGAACCCCGAGCAGTAAGCTCGGCGGTTCCGAGCGTAACGAGGTTCGACGGCAACCCCGAGCGGAAAGCTCGGCGGCTCAGCGCATAATGAGGTTTGACGGCAACCCCGAGTGGGGAGCTCGGCGGTTCCGCGCGTAACGAGTTTCGACCGCAACCCCGAGCGGGAAGCTCGGCGGTTCCGCGCGTAACGAGGTTCGACGACAACCCCGAGCGGGAAGCTCGGCGGTTCCGCGTGCAACGAGGTTCGACGGAAACCCCGAGCGTGAAGCTCGGCGGTTTCGCGCGTAACGAGGTTCGACGGCAACCCCGAGCGGGAAGCTCGGCGGTTCCGCGCGTAACGAGGTTCGACGGCAACCCCGAGCGGGAAGCTCGGCGGTTCCGCGCGTAACGAGGTTCGACGGCAACCCCGAGCGGGAAGCTCGGCGGTTCCGCTCATAACGAGGTTCGACGGCAACCCCGAGCGGGAAGCTCGGCGGTTCCGCGCATAACGAGGTTCGACGGCGACCCCGAGCGGGAAGCTCGGGGTTTCGCGCGTAACGAGGTTCGACGGCAACCCTGAGCGGGAAGCTTGGCGGTTCCGCACATACCGAGGTTCGACGGCCACCCCGAGCGTGAAGCTAGGCGATTCTGCGCTTAACGAGGTTCGACCGCAACCCCGAGCGGGAAGCTCGGCGGTTCCGCGCGTAATGAGGTTCGACGACAACCCCGAGCGGGAAGCTCGGCGGTTCCGCGGGCAACGAGGTTCGACGGAAACCCCGAGCGGGAAGCTCGGCGGTTTCGCGCGTAACGAGGTTCGACGGCAACCCCGAGAGGGAAGCTCGGCGGTTCCGCGCGTAATGAGGTTCGACGGCAACCCCGAGCGGGAAGCTCGGCGGTTCCGCGCTTAACGAGGTTCGACGGCAACCCCGTGCGGGAAGCTCGGCGGTTCCGCGCGTAATGAGGTTCGACGGCAACCCCGAGCTTCCCGCTCGGGGTTCCGCGCGTAATGAGGTTCGACGGAAACCCCGAGCTTCCCGCTCGGGGTTCCGCGCGTAACGAGGTTCGACGGCAACCCTGAGCGGGAAGCTTGGCGGTTCCGCGCGTAATGAGGTTCGACGGCAACCCCGAGCTTCCCGCTCTGGGTTCCGCGCGTAATGAGGTTCGACGGAAACCCCGAGCTTCCCGCTCGGGGTTCCGCGCATAACGAGGTTCGACGGAACCCCGAGCGGTAAGCTCGGCGGTTCCGCGCATAACGAGGTTTGACGGCAACCCCGAGCGGGAAGCTCGGCGTTTCCGCGCGTAACGAGCTTCGACGGCAACCCCGAGCGGAAAGCTCGGCGGTGCAGCGCATAATGAGGTTGGACGGCAACCCCGAGTGGGAAGCTCGGCGGTTCCGCGCGTAACGAGGTTCGACGACAACCCCGAGCGGGAAGCTCGGCGGTTCCGCGCGTAATGAGGTTCGACGGCAACCCTGAGCGGAAAGCTTGGCGGTTCCGCACATACCGAGGTTCGACGGCCACCCCGAGCGGGACGCTCGGCGGTTCTGCGCGTAACGAGGTTCGACGAAAACCCCGAGCGGGAAGCTAGGCGGTTCCGCGCATAACGAGGTTCGACGACAACCCCGAGCGGGAAGCTCGGCGGTTTCGCGCGTAACGAGGTTCGACGGCAACCCCCGAGCGGGAAGCTCGGCCGTTCCGCGCCTAACGAGGTACGACGGCAACCCCGAGCGGGAAGCTCGGCGGTTCCGCGCGTAACAAGGTTCGACGGCAACCCCGAGCGGGAAGCTCGGCGGTTCCGCGCATAACGAGGTTCGACGGCAACCCCGAGCGGGAAGCTCGGCGGTTCCGCGCGTAACAAGGTTCGACGGCAACCCCGAGCGGGAAGCTCGGCGGTTCCGCGCGTAACGAGGTTCGACGACAACCCCGAGCGGGAAGCTCGGCGGTTCCGCGCATAAGGAGGTTCGACGGAAACCCCGAGCGGGAAGCTCGGCGGTTCCGCGCACAACGAGGTTCGACGGCGGTTCCGCGCGTAACGAGGTTCGACGACAACCCCGAGCGGGAAGCTCGGCGGTTCCGCGCATAAGGAGGTTTGACGGCAACACCGAGCGCGAAGCTCGACGGTTCCGCGCATAACGAGGTTCGACGACAACCCCGAGCGGGAAGCTCGGCGGTTCCGCGCATAACGAGGTTCGACGGCAACCCCGAGCGGGAAGCTCGGCGGTTCCGCGCGTAACGAGGTTGGACGGCAACACGGAGCGGGAAGCTGGGCGGTTCCGCACATACCGAGGTTCGACGGCCACCCCGAGCGTGAAGCTCGGCGGTTCCGCGCATAACGAGGTTCGACCACAACCCCGAGCGGGAAGCTCGGCGGTTCCGCGCATAAGGAGGTTCGACGGAAACCCCGAGCGGGAAGCTCTGCGGTTCCGCGCACAACGAGGTTCGACGGCGGTTTCGCGCCTAACGAGGTTCGACGGAAACCCCGAGCGGGAAGCTCGGCGGTTCCGCGCGTAACGAGGTTCGACGACAACCCCGAGCGGGAAGCTCGGCGGTTCCGCGCATAAGGAGGTTCGACGGAAACCCCGAGCGGGAAGCTCGGCGGATCCGCGCACAACGAGGTGCGACGGCGGTTTCGCGCGTAACGAGGTTCGACTGTAACCCCGAGCGGGAAGCTCGGCGGTTCCGCGCATAAGGAGGTTTGACGGCAACACCGAGCGCGCCGCTCGACGGTTCCGCGCATAACGAGGTTCGACAGAACCCCGAGCAGTAAGCTCGGCGGTTCCGCGCATAACGAGGTTCGACGGGAACCCCGAGCGGGAAGCTCGGCGGTTCCGAGCGTAACGAGGTTCGACGGCAACCCCGAGCGGAAAGCTCGGCGGCTCAGCGCATAATGAGGTTTGACGGCAACCCCGAGTGGGGAGCTCGGCGGTTCCGCGCGTAACGAGGTTCGACCGCAACCCCGAGCGGGAAGCTCGGCGGTTCCGCGCGTAACGAGGTTCGACGACAACCCCGAGCGGGAAGCTCGGCGGTTCCGCGTGCAACGAGGTTCGACGGAAACCCCGAGCGTGAAGCTCGGCGGTTTCGCGCGTAACGAGGTTCGACGGCAACCCCGAGCGGGAAGCTCGGCGGTTCCGCGCATAACGAGGTTCGACGGCAACCCCGAGCGGGAAGCTCGGCGGTTCCGCGCGTAACGAGGTTCGACGGCAACCCCGAGCGGGAAGCTCGGCGGTTCCGCTCATAACGAGGTTCGACGGCAACCCCGAGCGGGAAGCTCGGCGGTTCCGCGCGTAACGAGGTTCGACGGCAACCCCGAGCAAGAAGCTCGGCGGTTCCGCGCGCAACGAGGTTCGACAGCAACCCCGAGCGGGAAGCTCGGCGGTTCCGCGCATAACAAGATTCGACGGCAACCCTGAGCTGGAAGCTCGGCGGTTCCGCGCGTAACGACGTTCGACGACAACCCCGAGCGGGAAGCTCGGTGGTTCCGCGCATAAGGAGGTTCGACGGAAACCCCGAGCGGGAAGCTCGGCGGTTCCGCGCGCAACGAGGTTCGAAGGCAACCCCGAGCGGGAAGCTCGGGGTTTCGCGCGTAACGAGGTTCGACGGCAACCCTGAGCGGGAAGCTTGGCGGTTCCGCACATACCGAGGTTCGACGGCCACCCCGAGCGTGAAGCTAGGCGATTCTGCGCTTAACGAGGTTCGACCGCAACCCCGAGCGGGAAGCTCGGCGGTTCCGCGCGTAACGAGGTTCGACGACAACCCCGAGCGGGAAGCTCGGCGGTTCCGCGTGCAACGAGGTTCGACGGAAACCCCGAGCGGGAAGCTCGGCGGTTTCGCGCGTAACGAGGTTCGACGGCAACCCCGAGAGGGAAGCTCGGCGGTTCCGCGCGTAATGAGGTTCGACGGCAACCCCGAGCGGGAAGCTCGGCGGTTCCGCGCTTAACGAGGTTCGACGGCAACCCCGTGCGGGAAGCTCGGCGGTTCCGCGCGTAATGAGGTTCGACGGCAACCCCGAGCTTCCCGCTCGGGGTTCCGCGCGTAATGAGGTTCGACGGAAACCCCGAGCTTCCCGCTCGGGGTTCCGCGCGTAACGAGGTTCGACGGCAACCCTGAGCGGGAAGCTTGGCGGTTCCGCGCGTAATGAGGTTCGACGGCAACCCCGAGCTTCCCGCTCTGGGTTCCGCGCGTAATGAGGTTCGACGGAAACCCCGAGCTGCCCGCTCGGGGTTCCGCGCATAACGAGGTTCGACGGCAACCCCGAGCGGGAAGCTCGGCGTTTCCGCGCGTAACGAGGTTCGACGGCAACCCCGAGCGGAAAGCTCGGCGGTGCAGCGCATAATGAGGTTGGACGGCAACCCCGAGTGGGAAGCTCGGCGGTTCCGCGCGTAACGAGGTTCGACGACAACCCCGAGCGGGAAGCTCGGCGGTTCCGCGCGTAATGAGGTTCGACGGCAACCCCGAGCTTCCCGCTCGGGGTTCCGCGCGTAATGAGGTTCGACGGAAACCCCGAGCTTCCCGCTCGGGGGTTCGACGGCAACCCTGAGCGGGAAGCTTGGCGGTTCCGCGCGTAATGAGGTTCGACGGAAACCCCGAGCTTCCCGCTCGGGGTTCCGCGCATAACGAGGTTCGACGGAACCCCGAGCGGTAAGCTCGGCGGTTCCGCGCATAACGAGGTTCGACGGCAACCCCGAGCGGGAAGCTCGGCGGTTCCGAGCGTAACGAGGTTCGACGGCAACCCCGAGCGGAAAGCTCGGCGGCTCAGCGCATAATGAGGTTTGACGGCAACCCCGAGTGGGGAGCTCGGCGGTTCCGCGCGTAACGAGGTTCGACCGCAACCCTGAGCGGGAAGCTTGGTGGTTCCGCACATACCGAGGTTCGACGGCCACCCCGAGCGTGAAGCTCGGCGATTCTGCGCTTAACGAGGTTCGACGGCAACCCCGAGCGGGAAGCTCGGCGGTTCCGCGCGTAACGAGGTTCGACAACAACCCCGAGCGGGAAGCTCGGCGGTTCCGCGCATAAGGAGGTTCGACGGAAACCCCGAGCGGGAAGCTCGGCGGTTCCGCGCACAACGAGGTTCGACGGCGGTTTCGCGCCTAACGAGGTTCGACGGAAACCCCGAGCGGGAAGCTCGGCGGTTCCGCGCAGAACGAGGTTCGACGGCGGTTCCGCGCGTAACGAGGTTCGACGACAACCCCGAGCGGGAAGCTCGGCGGTTCCGCGCATAAGGAGGTTTGACGGCAACACCGAGCGCGAAGCTCGATGGTTCCGCGCATAACGAGGTTCGACGGCAACCCCGAGCGGGAAGCTCGGCGGTTCCGCGGATAACGAGGTTCGACGGCAACCCCGAGCGGGAAGCTCGGCGGTTCCGCGCGTAAGGAGGTTTGACGGCAACACCGAGCGCGAAGCTCGGGGTTCCGCGCGTAACGAGGTTCGACGGCAACCCCGAGCGGGAAGCTCGGCGGTTCCGCGCCTAACGAGGTACGACGGCAACACCGAGCGGGAAGCTCGGCGGTTCCGCGCGTAACGAGGTTCGACAACAACCCCGAGCGGGAAGCTCGGCGGTTCCGCGCATAAGGAGGTTCGACGGAAACCCCGAGCGGGAAGCTCGGCGGTTCCGCGCACAACGAGGTTCGACGGCGGTTTCGCGCGTAACGAGGTTCGACGGCCACCCCGAGCGTGAAGCTCGGCGATTCGGCGCTTAACGAGGTTCGACGGCAACCCCGAGCGGGAAGCTCGGCGGTTCCGCGCGTAACAAGGTTCGACGGCAACCCCGAGCGGGAAGCTCGGCGGTTCCGCGCGTAACGAGGTTCGACGACAACCCCGAGCGGGAAGCTCGGCGGTTCCGCGCATAAGGAGGTTCGACGGAAACCCCGAGCGGGAAGCTCGGCGGTTCCGCGCACAACGAGGTTCGACGGCGGTTCCGCGCGTAACGAGGTTCGACGACAACCCCGAGCGGGAAGCTCGGCGGTTCCGCGCATAAGGAGGTTTGACGGCAACACCGAGCGCGCAGCTCGACGGTTCCGCGCATAACGAGGTTCGACGGCAACCCCGAGCGGGAAGCTCGGCGGTTCCGCGCATAACGAGGTTCGACGGCAACCCCGAGCGGGAAGCTCGGCGGTTCCGCGCGTAACGAGGTTCGACGGCAACACTGAGCGGGAAGCTTGGCGGTTCCGCACATACCGAGGTTCGACGGCCACCCCGAGCGTGAAGCTCGGCGATTCTGCGCTTAACGAGGTTCGACGGCAACCCCGAGCGGGAAGCTCGGCGGTTCCGCGCATAACGAGGTTCGACCTCAACCCCGAGCGGGAAGCTCGGCGGTTCCGCGCATAAGGAGGTTCGACGGAAACCCCGAGCGGGAAGCTCGGCGGTTCCGCGCACAACGAGGTTCGACGGCGGTTCCGCGCGTAACGAGGTTCGACGACAACCCCGAGCGGGAAGCTCGGCGATTCGGCGCTTAACGAGGTTCGACGGCAACCCCGAGCGGGAAGCTCGGCGGTTCCGCGCGTAACCAGGTTCGACGGCAACCCCGAGCGGGAAGCTCGGCGGTTCCGCGCGTAACGAGGTTCGACGACAACCCCGAGCGGGAAGCTCGGCGGTTCCGCGCATAAGGAGGTTCGACGGAAACCCCGAGCGGGAAGCTCGGCGGTTCCGCGCACAACGAGGTTCGACGGCGGTTCCGCGCGTAACGAGGTTCGACGACAACCCCGAGCGGGAAGCTCGGCGGTTCCGCGCATAAGGAGGTTTGACGGCAACACCGAGCGCGAAGCTCGACGGTTCCGCGCATAACGAGGTTCGACGGCAACCCCGAGCGGGAAGCTCGGCGGTTCCGCGCATAACGAGGTTCGACGGCAACCCCGAGCGGGAAGCTCGGCGGTTCCGCGCGTAACGAGGTTCGACGGCAACACTGAGCGGGAAGCTTGGCGGTTCCGCACATACCGAGGTTCGACGGCCACCCCGAGCGTGAAGCTCGGCGATTCTGCGCTTAACGAGGTTCGACGGCAACCCCGAGCGGGAAGCTCGGCGGTTCCGCGCATAACGAGGTTCGACCACAACCCCGAGCGGGAAGCTCGGCGGTTCCGCGCATAAGGAGGTTCGACGGAAACCCCGAGCGGGAAGCTCGGCGGTTCCGCGCACAACGAGGTTCGACGGCGGTTTCGCGCCTAACGAGGTTCGACGGAAACCCCGAGCGGGAAGCTCGGCGGTTCCGCGCGTAACGAGGTTCGACGACAACCCCGAGCGGGAAGCTCGGCGGTTCCGCGCATAAGGAGGTTCGACGGAAACCCCGAGCGGGAAGCTCGGCGGATCCGCGCACAACGAGGTGCGACGGCGGTTTCGCGCGTAACGAGGTTCGACTGTAACCCCGAGCGGGAAGCTCGGCGGTTCCGCGCATAAGAAGGTTTGACGGCAACACCGAGCGCGCCGCTCGACGGTTCCGCGCATAACGAGGTTCGACAGAACCCCGAGCAGTAAGCTCGGCGGTTCCGCGCATAACGAGGTTCGACGGCAACCCCGAGCGGGAAGCTCGGCGGTTCCGAGCGTAACGAGGTTCGACGGCAACCCCGAGCGGAAAGCTCGGCGGCTCAGCGCATAATGAGGTTTGACGGCAACCCCGAGTGGGGAGCTCGGCGGTTCCGCGCGTAACGAGGTTCGACCGCAACCCCGAGCGGGAAGCTCGGCGGTTCCGCGCGTAACGAGGTTCGACGACAACCCCGAGCGGGAAGCTCGGCGGTTCCGCGTGCAACGAGGTTCGACGGAAACCCCGAGCGTGAAGCTCGGCGGTTTCGCGCGTAACGAGGTTCGACGGCAACCCCGAGCGGGAAGCTCGGCGGTTCCGCGCATAACGAGGTTCGACGGCAACCCCGAGCGGGAAGCTCGGCGGTTCCGCGCGTAACGAGGTTCGACGGCAACCCCGAGCGGGAAGCTCGGCGGTTCCGCTCATAACGAGGTTCGACGGCAACCCCGAGCGGGAAGCTCGGCGGTTCCGCGCGTAACGAGGTTCGACGGCAACCCCGAGCGGGAAGCTCGGGGTTTCGCGCGTAACGAGGTTCGACGGCAACCCTGAGCGGGAAGCTTGGCGGTTCCGCACATACCGAGGTTCGACGGCCACCCCGAGCGTGAAGCTAGGCGATTCTGCGCTTAACGAGGTTCGACCGCAACCCCGAGCGGGAAGCTCGGCGGTTCCGCGCGTAACGAGGTTCGACGACAACCCCGAGCGGGAAGCTCGGCGGTTCCGCGTGCAACGAGGTTCGACGGAAACCCCGAGCGGGAAGCTCGGCGGTTTCGCGCGTAACGAGGTTCGACGGCAACCCCGAGAGGGAAGCTCGGCGGTTCCGCGCGTAATGAGGTTCGACGGCAACCCCGAGCGGGAAGCTCGGCGGTTCCGCGCTTAACGAGGTTCGACGGCAACCCCGTGCGGGAAGCTCGGCGGTTCCGCGCGTAATGAGGTTCGACGGCAACCCCGAGCTTCCCGCTCGGGGTTCCGCGCGTAATGAGGTTCGACGGAAACCCCGAGCTTCCCGCTCGGGGTTCCGCGCGTAACGAGGTTCGACGGCAACCCTGAGCGGGAAGCTTGGCGGTTCCGCGCGTAATGAGGTTCGACGGCAACCCCGAGCTTCCCGCTCTGGATTCCGCGCGTAATGAGGTTCGACGGAAACCCCGAGCTTCCCGCTCGGGGTTCCGCGCATAACGAGGTTCGACGGAACCCCGAGCGGTAAGCTCGGCGGTTCCGCGCATAACGAGGTTTGACGGCAACCCCGAGCGGGAAGCTCGGCGTTTCCGCGCGTAACGAGGTTCGACGGCAACCCCGAGCGGAAAGCTCGGCGGTGCAGCGCATAATGAGGTTGGACGGCAACCCCGAGTGGGAAGCTCGGCGGTTCCGCGCGTAACGAGGTTCGACGACAACCCCGAGCGGGAAGCTCGGCGGTTCCGCGCGTAATGAGGTTCGACGGCAACCCCGAGCTTCCCGCTCGGGGTTCCGCGCGTAATGAGGTTCGACGGAAACCCCGAGCTTCCCGCTCGGGGGTTCGACGGCAACCCTGAGCGGGAAGCTTGGCGGTTCCGCGCGTAATGAGGTTCGACGGCAACCCCGAGCTTCCCGCTCTGGGTTCCGCGCGTAATGAGGTTCGACGGAAACCCCGAGCTTCCCGCTCGGGGTTCCGCGCATAACGAGGTTCGACGGAACCCCGAGCGGTAAGCTCGGCGGTTCCGCGCATAACGAGGTTCGACGGCAACCCCGAGCGGGAAGCTCGGCGGTTCCGAGCGTAACGAGGTTCGACGGCAACCCCGAGCGGAAAGCTCGGCGGCTCAGCGCATAATGAGGTTTGACGGCAACCCCGAGTGGGGAGCTCGGCGGTTCCGCGCGTAACGAGGTTCGACCGCAACCCTGAGCGGGAAGCTTGGTGGTTCCGCACATACCGAGGTTCGACGGCCACCCCGAGCGTGAAGCTCGGCGATTCTGCGCTTAACGAGGTTCGACGGCAACCCCGAGCGGGAAGCTCGGCGGTTCCGCGCGTAACGAGGTTCGACAACAACCCCGAGCGGGAAGCTCGGCGGTTCCGCGCATAAGGAGGTTCGACGGAAACCCCGAGCGGGAAGCTCGGCGGTTCCGCGCACAACGAGGTTCGACGGCGGTTTCGCGCCTAACGAGGTTCGACGGAAACCCCGAGCGGGAAGCTCGGCGGTTCCGCGCAGAACGAGGTTCGACGGCGGTTCCGCGCGTAACGAGGTTCGACGACAACCCCGAGCGGGAAGCTCGGCGGTTCCGCGCATAAGGAGGTTTGACGGCAACACCGAGCGCGAAGCTCGACGGTTCCGCGCATAACGAGGTTCGACGGCAACCCCGAGCGGGAAGCTCGGCGGTTCCGCGGATAACGAGGTTCGACGGCAACCCCGAGCGGGAAGCTCGGCGGTTCCGCGCGTAAGGAGGTTTGACGGCAACACCGAGCGCGAAGCTCGGGGTTCCGCGCGTAACGAGGTTCGACGGCAACCCCGAGCGGGAAGCTCGGCGGTTCCGCGCCTAACGAGGTACGACGGCAACCCCGAGCGGGAAGCTCGGCGGTTCCGCGCGTAACGAGGTTCGACAACAACCCCGAGCGGGAAGCTCGGCGGTTCCGCGCATAAGGAGGTTCGACGGAAACCCCGAGCGGGAAGCTCGGCGGTTCCGCGCACAACGAGGTTCGACGGCGGTTTCGCGCGTAACGAGGTTCGACGGCCACCCCGAGCGTGAAGCTCGGCGATTCGGCGCTTAACGAGGTTCGACGGCAACCCCGAGCGGGAAGCTCGGCGGTTCCGCGCGTAACAAGGTTCGACGGCAACCCCGAGCGGGAAGCTCGGCGGTTCCGCGCACAACGAGGTTCGACGGCGGTTTCGCGCCTAACGAGGTTCGACGGAAACCCCGAGCGGGAAGCTCGGCGGTTCCGCGCAGAACGAGGTTCGACGGCGGTTCCGCGCGTAACGAGGTTCGACGGCAACCCCGAGCGGGAAGCTCGGCGGTTCCGCGGATAACGAGGTTCGACGGCAACCCCGAGCGGGAAGCTCGGCGGTTCCGCGCGTAAGGAGGTTTGACGGCAACACCGAGCGCGAAGCTCGGGGTTCCGCGCGTAACGAGGTTCGACGGCAACCCCGAGCGGGAAGCTCGGCGGTTCCGCGCCTAACGAGGTACGACGGCAACCCCGAGCGGGAAGCTCGGCGGTTCCGCGCGTAACGAGGTTCGACAACAACCCCGAGCGGGAAGCTCGGCGGTTCCGCGCATAAGGAGGTTCGACGGAAACCCCGAGCGGGAAGCTCGGCGGTTCCGCGCACAACGAGGTTCGACGGCGGTTTCGCGCGTAACGAGGTTCGACGGCCACCCCGAGCGTGAAGCTCGGCGATTCGGCGCTTAACGAGGTTCGACGGCAACCCCGAGCGGGAAGCTCGGCGGTTCCGCGCGTAACAAGGTTCGACGGCAACCCCGAGCGGGAAGCTCGGCGGTTCCGCGCGTAACGAGGTTCGACGACAACCCCGAGCGGGAAGCTCGGCGGTTCCGCGCATAAGGAGGTTCGACGGAAACCCCGAGCGGGAAGCTCGGCGGTTCCGCGCACAACGAGGTTCGACGGCGGTTCCGCGCGTAACGAGGTTCGACGACAACCCCGAGCGGGAAGCTCGGCGGTTCCGCGCATAAGGAGGTTTGACGGCAACACCGAGCGCGCAGCTCGACGGTTCCGCGCATAACGAGGTTCGACGGCAACCCCGAGCGGGAAGCTCGGCGGTTCCGAGCGTAACGAGGTTCGACGGCAACCCCGAGCGGAAAGCTCGGCGGCTCAGCGCATAATGAGGTTTGACGGCAACCCCGAGTGGGGAGCTCGGCGGTTCCGCGCGTAACGAGGTTCGACCGCAACCCTGAGCGGGAAGCTTGGTGGTTCCGCACATACCGAGGTTCGACGGCCACCCCGAGCGTGAAGCTCGGCGATTCTGCGCTTAACGAGGTTCGACGGCAACCCCGAGCGGGAAGCTCGGCGGTTCCGCGCGTAACGAGGTTCGACAACAACCCCGAGCGGGAAGCTCGGCGGTTCCGCGCATAAGGAGGTTCGACGGAAACCCCGAGCGGGAAGCTCGGCGGTTCCGCGCACAACGAGGTTCGACGGCGGTTTCGCGCCTAACGAGGTTCGACGGAAACCCCGAGCGGGAAGCTCGGCGGTTCCGCGCAGAACGAGGTTCGACGGCGGTTCCGCGCGTAACGAGGTTCGACGACAACCCCGAGCGGGAAGCTCGGCGGTTCCGCGCATAAGGAGGTTTGACGGCAACACCGAGCGCGAAGCTCGACGGTTCCGCGCATAACGAGGTTCGACGGCAACCCCGAGCGGGAAGCTCGGCGGTTCCGCGGATAACGAGGTTCGACGGCAACCCCGAGCGGGAAGCTCGGCGGTTCCGCGCGTAAGGAGGTTTGACGGCAACACCGAGCGCGAAGCTCGGGGTTCCGCGCGTAACGAGGTTCGACGGCAACCCCGAGCGGGAAGCTCGGCGGTTCCGCGCCTAACGAGGTACGACGGCAACCCCGAGCGGGAAGCTCGGCGGTTCCGCGCGTAACGAGGTTCGACAACAACCCCGAGCGGGAAGCTCGGCGGTTCCGCGCATAAGGAGGTTCGACGGAAACCCCGAGCGGGAAGCTCGGCGGTTCCGCGCACAACGAGGTTCGACGGCGGTTTCGCGCGTAACGAGGTTCGACGGCCACCCCGAGCGTGAAGCTCGGCGATTCGGCGCTTAACGAGGTTCGACGGCAACCCCGAGCGGGAAGCTCGGCGGTTCCGCGCGTAACAAGGTTCGACGGCAACCCCGAGCGGGAAGCTCGGCGGTTCCGCGCGTAACGAGGTTCGACGACAACCCCGAGCGGGAAGCTCGGCGGTTCCGCGCATAAGGAGGTTCGACGGAAACCCCGAGCGGGAAGCTCGGCGGTTCCGCGCCCAACGAGGTTCGACGGCGGTTCCGCGCGTAACGAGGTTCGACGACAACCCCGAGCGGGAAGCTCGGCGGTTCCGCGCATAAGGAGGTTGGACGGCAACACCGAGCGCGAAGCTCGACGGTTCCGCGCATAACGAGGTTCGACGGCAACCCCGAGCGGGAAGCTCGGCGGTTCCGCGCATAACGAGGTTCGACGGCAACCCCGAGCGGGAAGCTCGGCGGTTCCGCGCGTAACGAGGTTCGACGGCAACACTGAGCGGGAAGCTTGGCGGTTCCGCACATACCGAGGTTCGACGGCCACCCCGAGCGTGAAGCTCGGCGATTCTGCGCTTAACGAGGTTCGACGGCAACCCCGAGCGGGAAGCTCGGCGGTTCCGCGCATAACGAGGTTCGACCACAACCCCGAGCGGGAAGCTCGGCGGTTCCGCGCATAAGGAGGTTCGACGGAAACCCCGAGCGGGAAGCTCGGCGGTTCCGCGCACAACGAGGTTCGACGGCGGTTTCGCGCCTAACGAGGTTCGACGGAAACCCCGAGCGGGAAGCTCGGCGGTTCCGCGCGTAACGAGGTTCGACGACAACCCCGAGCGGGAAGCTCGGCGGTTCCGCGCATAAGGAGGTTCGACGGAAACCCCGAGCGGGAAGCTCGGCGGATCCGCGCACAACGAGGTGCGACGGCGGTTTCGCGCGTAACGAGGTTCGACTATAACCCCGAGCGGGAAGCTCGGCGGTTCCGCGCATAAGGAGGTTTGACGGCAACACCGAGCGCGCCGCTCGACGGTTCCGCGCATAACGAGGTTCGACAGAACCCCGAGCAGTAAGCTCGGCGGTTCCGCGCATAACGAGGTTCGACGGCAACCCCGAGCGGGAAGCTCGGCGGTTCCGAGCGTAACGAGGTTCGACGGCAACCCCGAGCGGAAAGCTCGGCGGCTCAGCGCATAATGAGGTTTGACGGCAACCCCGAGTGGGGAGCTCGGCGGTTCCGCGCGTAACGAGGTTCGACCGCAACCCCGAGCGGGAAGCTCGGCGGTTCCGCGCGTAACGAGGTTCGACGACAACCCCGAGCGGGAAGCTCGGCGGTTCCGCGTGCAACGAGGTTCGACGGAAACCCCGAGCGTGAAGCTCGGCGGTTTCGCGCGTAACGAGGTTCGACGGCAACCCCGAGCGGGAAGCTCGGCGGTTCCGCGCATAACGAGGTTCGACGGCAACCCCGAGCGTGAAGCTCGGCGGTTTCGCGCGTAACGAGGTTCGACGGCAACCCCGAGCGGGAAGCTCGGCGGTTCCGCTCATAACGAGGTTCGACGGCAACCCCGAGCGGGAAGCTCGGCGGTTCCGCGCGTAACGAGGTTCGACGGCAACCCCGAGCGGGAAGCTCGGGGTTTCGCGCGTAACGAGGTTCGACGGCAACCCTGAGCGGGAAGCTTGGCGGTTCCGCACATACCGAGGTTCGACGGCCACCCCGAGCGTGAAGCTAGGCGATTCTGCGCTTAACGAGGTTCGACCGCAACCCCGAGCGGGAAGCTCGGCGGTTCCGCGCGTAACGAGGTTCGACGACAACCCCGAGCGGGAAGCTCGGCGGTTCCGCGTGCAACGAGGTTCGACGGAAACCCCGAGCGGGAAGCTCGGCGGTTTCGCGCGTAACGAGGTTCGACGACAACCCCGAGAGGGAAGCTCGGCGGTTCCGCGCGTAATGAGGTTCGACGGCAACCCCGAGCGGGAAGCTCGGCGGTTCCGCGCTTAACGAGGTTCGACGGCAACCCCGTGCGGGAAGCTCGGCGGTTCCGCGCGTAATGAGGTTCGACGGCAACCCCGAGCTTCCCGCTCGGGGTTCCGCGCGTAATGAGGTTCGACGGAAACCCCGAGCTTCCCGCTCGGGGTTCCGCGCGTAACGAGGTTCGACGGCAACCCTGAGCGGGAAGCTTGGCGGTTCCGCGCGTAATGAGGTTCGACGGCAACCCCGAGCTTCCCGCTCTGGATTCCGCGCGTAATGAGGTTCGACGGAAACCCCGAGCTTCCCGCTCGGGGTTCCGCGCATAACGAGGTTCGACGGAACCCCGAGCGGTAAGCTCGGCGGTTCCGCGCATAACGAGGTTTGACGGCAACCCCGAGCGGGAAGCTCGGCGTTTCCGCGCGTAACGAGGTTCGACGGCAACCCCGAGCGGAAAGCTCGGCGGTGCAGCGCATAATGAGGTTGGACGGCAACCCCGAGTGGGAAGCTCGGCGGTTCCGCGCGTAACGAGGTTCGACGACAACCCCGAGCGGGAAGCTCGGCGGTTCCGCGCGTAATGAGGTTCGACGGCAACCCCGAGCTTCCCGCTCGGGGTTCCGCGCGTAATGAGGTTCGACGGAAACCCCGAGCTTCCCGCTCGGGGGTTCGACGGCAACCCTGAGCGGGAAGCTTGGCGGTTCCGCGCGTAATGAGGTTCGACGGCAACCCCGAGCTTCCCGCTCTGGGTTCCGCGCGTAAAGAGGTTCGACGGAAACCCCGAGCTTCCCGCTCGGGGTTCCGCGCATAACGAGGTTCGACGGAACCCCGAGCGGTAAGCTCGGCGGTTCCGCGCATAACGAGGTTCGACGGCAACCCCGAGCGGGAAGCTCGGCGGTTCCGAGCGTAACGAGGTTCGACGGCAACCCCGAGCGGAAAGCTCGGCGGCTCAGCGCATAATGAGGTTTGACGGCAACCCCGAGTGGGGAGCTCGGCGGTTCCGCGCGTAACGAGGTTCGACCGCAACCCTGAGCGGGAAGCTTGGTGGTTCCGCACATACCGAGGTTCGACGGCCACCCCGAGCGTGAAGCTCGGCGATTCTGCGCTTAACGAGGTTCGACGGCAACCCCGAGCGGGAAGCTCGGCGGTTCCGCGCGTAACGAGGTTCGACAACAACCCCGAGCGGGAAGCTCGGCGGTTCCGCGCATAAGGAGGTTCGACGGAAACCCCGAGCGGGAAGCTCGGCGGTTCCGCGCACAACGAGGTTCGACGGCGGTTTCGCGCCTAACGAGGTTCGACGGAAACCCCGAGCGGGAAGCTCGGCGGTTCCGCGCAGAACGAGGTTCGACGGCGGTTCCGCGCGTAACGAGGTTCGACGACAACCCCGAGCGGGAAGCTCGGCGGTTCCGCGCATAAGGAGGTTTGACGGCAACACCGAGCGCGAAGCTCGACGGTTCCGCGCATAACGAGGTTCGACGGCAACCCCGAGCGGGAAGCTCGGCGGTTCCGCGGATAACGAGGTTCGACGGCAACCCCGAGCGGGAAGCTCGGCGGTTCCGCGCGTAAGGAGGTTTGACGGCAACACCGAGCGCGAAGCTCGGGGTTCCGCGCGTAACGAGGTTCGACGGCAACCCCGAGCGGGAAGCTCGGCGGTTCCGCGCCTAACGAGGTACGACGGCAACCCCGAGCGGGAAGCTCGGCGGTTCCGCGCGTAACGAGGTTCGACAACAACCCCGAGCGGGAAGCTCGGCGGTTCCGCGCATAAGGAGGTTCGACGGAAACCCCGAGCGGGAAGCTCGGCGGTTCCGCGCACAACGAGGTTCGACGGCGGTTTCGCGCGTAACGAGGTTCGACGGCCACCCCGAGCGTGAAGCTCGGCGATTCGGCGCTTAACGAGGTTCGACGGCAACCCCGAGCGGGAAGCTCGGCGGTTCCGCGCGTAATGAGGTTCGACGACAACCCCGAGCGGGAAGCTCGGCGGTTCCGCGCATAAGGAGGTTTGACGGCAACACCGAGCGCGAAGCTCGACGGTTCCGCGCATAACGAGGTTCGACGGCAACCCCGAGCGGGAAGCTCGGCGGTTCCGCGGATAACGAGGTTCGACGGCAACCCCGAGCGGGAAGCTCGGCGGTTCCGCGCGTAAGGAGGTTTGACGGCAACTCCGAGCGCGAAGCTCGGGGTTCCGCGCGTAACGAGGTTCGACGACCACCCCGAGCGGGAAGCTCGGCGGTTCCGCGCGTAATGAGGTTCGACGGCAACCCTGAGCTTCCCGCTCGGGGTTCCGCGCGTATTGAGGTTCGACGGAAACCCCGAGCTTCCCGCTCGGGGTTCCGCGCGTAACGAGGTTCGACGGCAACCCTGAGCGGGAAGCTTGGCGGTTCCGCACATACCGAGGTTCGACGGCCACCCCGAGCGGGACGCTCGGCGGTTCTGCGCGTAACGAGGTTCGACGAAAACCCCGAGCGGGAAGCTAGGCGGTTCCGCGCATAACGAGGTTCGACGACAACCCCGAGCGGGAAGCTCGGCGGTTTCGCGTGTAACGAGGTTCGACGGCAACCCCCGAGCGGGAAGCTCGGCGGTTCCGCGCGTAACGAGGTTCGACGGCAACCCCGAGCGGGAAGCTCGGGGTTTCGCGCGTAACGAGGTTCGACGGCAACCCTGAGCGGGAAGCTTGGCGGTTCCGCACATACCGAGGTTCGACGGCCACCCCGAGCGTGAAGCTAGGCGATTCTGCGCTTAACGAGGTTCGACCGCAACCCCGAGCGGGAAGCTCGGCGGTTCCGCGCGTAACGAGGTTCGACGACAACCCCGAGCGGGAAGCTCGGCGGTTCCGCGTGCAACGAGGTTCGACGGAAACCCCGAGCGGGAAGCTCGGCGGTTTCGCGCGTAACGAGGTTCGACGACAACCCCGAGAGGGAAGCTCGGCGGTTCCGCGCGTAATGAGGTTCGACGGCAACCCCGAGCGGGAAGCTCGGCGGTTCCGCGCTTAACGAGGTTCGACGGCAACCCCGTGCGGGAAGCTCGGCGGTTCCGCGCGTAATGAGGTTCGACGGCAACCCCGAGCTTCCCGCTCGGGGTTCCGCGCGTAATGAGGTTCGACGGAAACCCCGAGCTTCCCGCTCGGGGTTCCGCGCGTAACGAGGTTCGACGGCAACCCTGAGCGGGAAGCTTGGCGGTTCCGCGCGTAATGAGGTTCGACGGCAACCCCGAGCTTCCCGCTCTGGATTCCGCGCGTAATGAGGTTCGACGGAAACCCCGAGCTTCCCGCTCGGGGTTCCGCGCATAACGAGGTTCGACGGAACCCCGAGCGGTAAGCTCGGCGGTTCCGCGCATAACGAGGTTTGACGGCAACCCCGAGCGGGAAGCTCGGCGTTTCCGCGCGTAACGAGGTTCGACGGCAACCCCGAGCGGAAAGCTCGGCGGTGCAGCGCATAATGAGGTTGGACGGCAACCCCGAGTGGGAAGCTCGGCGGTTCCGCGCGTAACGAGGTTCGACGACAACCCCGAGCGGGAAGCTCGGCGGTTCCGCGCGTAATGAGGTTCGACGGCAACCCCGAGCTTCCCGCTCGGGGTTCCGCGCGTAATGAGGTTCGACGGAAACCCCGAGCTTCCCGCTCGGGGGTTCGACGGCAACCCTGAGCGGGAAGCTTGGCGGTTCCGCGCGTAATGAGGTTCGACGGCAACCCCGAGCTTCCCGCTCTGGGTTCCGCGCGTAAAGAGGTTCGACGGAAACCCCGAGCTTCCCGCTCGGGGTTCCGCGCATAACGAGGTTCGACGGAACCCCGAGCGGTAAGCTCGGCGGTTCCGCGCATAACGAGGTTCGACGGCAACCCCGAGCGGGAAGCTCGGCGGTTCCGAGCGTAACGAGGTTCGACGGCAACCCCGAGCGGAAAGCTCGGCGGCTCAGCGCATAATGAGGTTTGACGGCAACCCCGAGTGGGGAGCTCGGCGGTTCCGCGCGTAACGAGGTTCGACCGCAACCCTGAGCGGGAAGCTTGGTGGTTCCGCACATACCGAGGTTCGACGGCCACCCCGAGCGTGAAGCTCGGCGATTCTGCGCTTAACGAGGTTCGACGGCAACCCCGAGCGGGAAGCTCGGCGGTTCCGCGCGTAACGAGGTTCGACAACAACCCCGAGCGGGAAGCTCGGCGGTTCCGCGCATAAGGAGGTTCGACGGAAACCCCGAGCGGGAAGCTCGGCGGTTCCGCGCACAACGAGGTTCGACGGCGGTTTCGCGCCTAACGAGGTTCGACGGAAACCCCGAGCGGGAAGCTCGGCGGTTCCGCGCAGAACGAGGTTCGACGGCGGTTCCGCGCGTAACGAGGTTCGACGACAACCCCGAGCGGGAAGCTCGGCGGTTCCGCGCATAAGGAGGTTTGACGGCAACACCGAGCGCGAAGCTCGACGGTTCCGCGCATAACGAGGTTCGACGGCAACCCCGAGCGGGAAGCTCGGCGGTTCCGCGGATAACGAGGTTCGACGGCAACCCCGAGCGGGAAGCTCGGCGGTTCCGCGCGTAAGGAGGTTTGACGGCAACACCGAGCGCGAAGCTCGGGGTTCCGCGCGTAACGAGGTTCGACGGCAACCCCGAGCGGGAAGCTCGGCGGTTCCGCGCCTAACGAGGTACGACGGCAACCCCGAGCGGGAAGCTCGGCGGTTCCGCGCGTAACGAGGTTCGACAACAACCCCGAGCGGGAAGCTCGGCGGTTCCGCGCATAAGGAGGTTCGACGGAAACCCCGAGCGGGAAGCTCGGCGGTTCCGCGCACAACGAGGTTCGACGGCGGTTTCGCGCGTAACGAGGTTCGACGGCCACCCCGAGCGTGAAGCTCGGCGATTCGGCGCTTAACGAGGTTCGACGGCAACCCCGAGCGGGAAGCTCGGCGGTTCCGCGCGTAATGAGGTTCGACGACAACCCCGAGCGGGAAGCTCGGCGGTTCCGCGCATAAGGAGGTTTGACGGCAACACCGAGCGCGAAGCTCGACGGTTTCGCGCATAACGAGGTTCGACGGCAACCCCGAGCGGGAAGCTCGGCGGTTCCGCGGATAACGAGGTTCGACGGCAACCCCGAGCGGGAAGCTCGGCGGTTCCGCGCGTAAGGAGGTTTGACGGCAACTCCGAGCGCGAAGCTCGGGGTTCCGCGCGTAACGAGGTTCGACGACCACCCCGAGCGGGAAGCTCGGCGGTTCCGCGCGTAATGAGGTTCGACGGCAACCCTGAGCTTCCCGCTCGGGGTTCCGCGCGTATTGAGGTTCGACGGAAACCCCGAGCTTCCCGCTCGGGGTTCCGCGCGTAACGAGGTTCGACGGCAACCCTGAGCGGGAAGCTTGGCGGTTCCGCACATACCGAGGTTCGACGGCCACCCCGAGCGGGACGCTCGGCGGTTCTGCGCGTAACGAGGTTCGACGAAAACCCCGAGCGGGAAGCTAGGCGGTTCCGCGCATAACGAGGTTCGACGACAACCCCGAGCGGGAAGCTCGGCGGTTTCGCGTGTAACGAGGTTCGACGGCAACCCCCGAGCGGGAAGCTCGGCGGTTCCGCGCATAAGGAGGTTTGACGGCAACACCGAGCGCGAAGCTCGACGGTTCCGCTCATAACGAGATTCGACGGCAACCCCGAGCGGGAAGCTCGGCGGTTTCGCGCATAAGGAGGTTCGACGGAAACCCCGAGCGGGAAGCTCGGCGGTTCCGCGCACAACGAGGTTCGACGGCGGTTCCGCGCGTAACGAGGTTCGACGACAACCATGAGCGGGAAGCTCGGCGGTTCCGCGCATAAGGAGGTTTGACGGCAACACCGAGCGCGAAGCTCGACGGTTCCGCGCATAACGAGGTTCGACGGCAACCCCGAGCGGGAAGCTCGGCGGTTCCGCGCATAACGAGGTTCGACGGCAACCCCGAGCGGGAAGCTCGGCGGTTCCGCGCGTAACGAGGTTCGACGGCAACCCCGAGCGGGAAGCTCGGGGTTCCGCGCGTAACGAGGTTCGACGGCAACCCCGAGCGGGAAGCTCGGCGGTTCCGCGCGTAACGAGGTTCGACAACAACCCCGAGCGGGAAGCTCGGCGGTTCCGCGCATAAGGAGGTTCGACGGAAACCCCGAGCGGGAAGCTCGGCGGTTCCGCGCACAACGAGGTTCGACGGCGGTTTCGCGCGTAACGAGGTTCGACGGCCACCCCGAGCGTGAAGCTCGGCGATTCGGCGCTTAACGAGGTTTGACGGCAACCCCGAGCTGGAAGCTCGGCGGTTCCGCGCGTAACGAGGTTCGACGACAACCCCGAGCGGGAAGCTCGGCGGTTCCGCGCATAAGGAGGTTTGACGGCAACACCGAGCGCGAAGCTCGACGGTTCCGCGCATAACGAGGTTCGACGGCAACCCCGAGCGGGAAGCTCGGCGGTTCCGCGGATAACGAGGTTCGACGGCAACCCCGAGCGGGAAGCTCGGCGGTTCCGCGCGTAAGGAGGTTTGACGGCAACACCGAGCGCGAAGCTCGGGGTTCCGCGCGTAACGATGTTCGACGACAACCCCGAGCGGGAAGCTCGGCGGTTCCGCGCATAACGAGGTTCGACGGCAACCCCGAGCGGGAAGCTCGGCGGTTCCGCGCATAACGAGGTTCGACGGCAACCCCGAGCGGGAAGCTCGGCGGTTCCGCGCGTAACGAGGTTCGACGGCAACCCCGAGCGGGAAGCTCGGCGGTTCCGCGCGTAACGAGGTTCGACGGCAACCCCGAGCGGGAAGCTCGGCGGTTCCGCACATACCGAGGTTCGACGGCCACCCCGAGCGGGAAGCTCGGCGGATCCGCGCACAACGAGGTGCGACGGCGGTTTCGCGCGTAACGAGGTTCGACTGTAACCCCGAGCGGGAAGCTCGGCGGTTCCGCGCATAAGGAGGTTTGACGGCAACACCGAGCGCGCCGCTCGACGGTTCCGCGCATAACGAGGTTCGACAGAACCCCGAGCAGTAAGCTCGGCGGTTCCGCGCATAACGAGGTTCGACGGCAACCCCGAGCGGGAAGCTCGGCGGTTCCGCGCGTAAGGAGGTTTGACGGCAACACCGAGCGCGAAGCTCGGGGTTCCGCGCGTAACGAGGTTCGACGGCAACCCCGAGCGGGAAGCTCGGCGGTTCCGCGCCTAACGAGGTACGACGGCAACCCCGAGCGGGAAGCTCGGCGGTTCCGCGCGTAACGAGGTTCGACAACAACCCCGAGCGGGAAGCTCGGCGGTTCCGCGCATAAGGAGGTTCGACGGAAACCCCGAGCGGGAAGCTCGGCGGTTCCGCGCACAACGAGGTTCGACGGCGGTTTCGCGCGTAACGAGGTTCGACGGCCACCCCGAGCGTGAAGCTCGGCGATTCGGCGCTTAACGAGGTTCGACGGCAACCCCGAGCGGGAAGCTCGGCGGTTCCGCGCGTAACAAGGTTCGACGGCAACCCCGAGCGGGAAGCTCGGCGGTTCCGCATGTAACGAGGTTCGACGACAACCCCGAGCGGGAAGCTCGGCGGTTCCGCGCATAAGGAGGTTCGACGGAAACCCCGAGCGGGAAGCTCGGCGGTTCCGCGCCCAACGAGGTTCGACGGCGGTTCCGCGCGTAACGAGGTTCGACGACAACCCCGAGCGGGAAGCTCGGCGGTTCCGCGCATAAGGAGGTTGGATGGCAACACCGAGCGCGAAGCTCGACGGTTCCGCGCATAACGAGGTTCGACGGCAACCCCGAGCGGGAAGCTCGGCGGTTCCGCGCATAACGAGGTTCGACGGCAACCCCGAGCGGGAAGCTCGGCGGTTCCGCGCGTAACGAGGTTCGACGGCAACACTGAGCGGGAAGCTTGGCGGTTCCGCACATACCGAGGTTCGACGGCCACCCCGAGCGTGAAGCTCGGCGATTCTGCGCTTAACGAGGTTCGACGGCAACCCCGAGCGGGAAGCTCGGCGGTTCCGCGCATAACGAGGTTCGACCACAACCCCGAGCGGGAAGCTCGGCGGTTCCGCGCATAAGGAGGTTCGACGGAAACCCCGAGCGGGAAGCTCGGCGGTTCCGCGCACAACGAGGTTCGACGGCGGTTTCGCGCCTAACGAGGTTCGACGGAAACCCCGAGCGGGAAGCTCGGCGGTTCCGCGCGTAACGAGGTTCGACGACAACCCCGAGCGGGAAGCTCGGCGGTTCCGCGCATAAGGAGGTTCGACGGAAACCCCGAGCGGGAAGCTCGGCGGATCCGCGCACAACGAGGTGCGACGGCGGTTTCGCGCGTAACGAGGTTCGACTGTAACCCCGAGCGGGAAGCTCGGCGGTTCCGCGCATAAGGAGGTTTGACGGCAACACCGAGCGCGCCGCTCGACGGTTCCGCGCATAACGAGGTTCGACAGAACCCCGAGCAGTAAGCTCGGCGGTTCCGCGCATAACGAGGTTCGACGGCAACCCCGAGCGGGAAGCTCGGCGGTTCCGAGCGTAACGAGGTTCGACGGCAACCCCGAGCGGAAAGCTCGGCGGCTCAGCGCATAATGAGGTTTGACGGCAACCCCGAGTGGGGAGCTCGGCGGTTCCGCGCGTAACGAGGTTCGACCGCAACCCCGAGCGGGAAGCTCGGCGGTTCCGCGCGTAACGAGGTTCGACGACAACCCCGAGCGGGAAGCTCGGCGGTTCCGCGTGCAACGAGGTTCGACGGAAACCCCGAGCGTGAAGCTCGGCGGTTTCGCGCGTAACGAGGTTCGACGGCAACCCCGAGCGGGAAGCTCGGCGGTTCCGCGCATAACGAGGTTCGACGGCAACCCCGAGCGGGAAGCTCGGCGGTTCCGCGCGTAACGAGGTTCGACGGCAACCCCGAGCGGGAAGCTCGGCGGTTCCGCTCATAACGAGGTTCGACGGCAACCCCGAGCGGGAAGCTCGGCGGTTCCGCGCGTAACGAGGTTCGACGGCAACCCCGAGCGGGAAGCTCGGGGTTTCGCGCGTAACGAGGTTCGACGGCAACCCTGAGCGGGAAGCTTGGCGGTTCCGCACATACCGAGGTTCGACGGCCACCCCGAGCGT
This sequence comes from Fallopia convolvulus, assembly GCA_964016875.1. Lineage (NCBI taxonomy): Eukaryota > Viridiplantae > Streptophyta > Magnoliopsida > Caryophyllales > Polygonaceae > Fallopia > Fallopia convolvulus. The sequence goes on from OZ024728.1 coordinate 47,239,071, forward strand.
GAAGCTAGGCGATTCTGCGCTTAACGAGGTTCGACCGCAACCCCGAGCGGGAAGCTCGGCGGTTCCGCGCGTAACGAGGTTCGACGACAACCCCGAGCGGGAAGCTCGGCGGTTCCGCGTGCAACGAGGTTCGACGGAAACCCCGAGCGGGAAGCTCGGCGGTTTCGCGCGTAACGAGGTTCGACGGCAACCCCGAGAGGGAAGCTCGGCGGTTCCGCGCGTAATGAGGTTCGACGGCAACCCCGAGCGGGAAGCTCGGCGGTTCCGCGCTTAACGAGGTTCGACGGCAACCCCGTGCGGGAAGCTCGGCGGTTCCGCGCGTAATGAGGTTCGACGGCAACCCCGAGCTTCCCGCTCGGGGTTCCGCGCGTAATGAGGTTCGACGGAAACCCCGAGCTTCCCGCTCGGGGTTCCGCGCGTAACGAGGTTCGACGGCAACCCTGAGCGGGAAGCTTGGCGGTTCCGCGCGTAATGAGGTTCGACGGCAACCCCGAGCTTCCCGCTCTGGGTTCCGCGCATAACGAGGTTCGACGGAACCCCGAGCGGTAAGCTCGGCGGTTCCGCGCATAACGAGGTTTGACGGCAACCCCGAGCGGGAAGCTCGGCGTTTCCGCGCGTAACGAGGTTCGACGGCAACCCCGAGCGGAAAGCTCGGCGGTGCAGCGCATAATGAGGTTGGACGGCAACCCCGAGTGGGAAGCTCGGCGGTTCCGCGCGTAACGAGGTTCGACGACAACCCCGAGCGGGAAGCTCGGCGGTTCCGCGCGTAATGAGGTTCGACGGCAACCCCGAGCTTCCCGCTCGGGGTTCCGCGCGTAATGAGGTTCGACGGAAACCCCGAGCTTCCCGCTCGGGGGTTCGACGGCAACCCTGAGCGGGAAGCTTGGCGGTTCCGCGCGTAATGAGGTTCGACGGCAACCCCGAGCTTCCCGCTCTGGGTTCCGCGCGTAATGAGGTTCGACGGAAACCCCGAGCTTCCCGCTCGGGGTTCCGCGCATAACGAGGTTCGACGGAACCCCGAGCGGTAAGCTCGGCGGTTCCGCGCATAACGAGGTTCGACGGCAACCCCGAGCGGGAAGCTCGGCGGTTCCGAGCGTAACGAGGTTCGACGGCAACCCCGAGCGGAAAGCTCGGCGGCTCAGCGCATAATGAGGTTTGACGGCAACCCCGAGTGGGGAGCTCGGCGGTTCCGCGCGTAACGAGGTTCGACCGCAACCCTGAGCGAGAAGCTTGGTGGTTCCGCACATACCGAGGTTCGACGGCCACCCCGAGCGTGAAGCTCGGCGATTCTGCGCTTAACGAGGTTCGACGGCAACCCCGAGCGGGAAGCTCGGCGGTTCCGCGCGTAACGAGGTTCGACAACAACCCCGAGCGGGAAGCTCGGCGGTTCCGCGCATAAGGAGGTTCGACGGAAACCCCGAGCGGGAAGCTCGGCGGTTCCGCGCACAACGAGGTTCGACGGCGGTTTCGCGCCTAACGAGGTTCGACGGAAACCCCGAGCGGGAAGCTCGCCGGTTCCGCGCAGAACGAGGTTCGACGGCGGTTCCGCGCGTAACGAGGTTCGACGACAACCCCGAGCGGGAAGCTCGGCGGTTCCGCGCATAAGGAGGTTTGACGGCAACACCGAGCGCGAAGCTCGACGGTTCCGCGCATAACGAGGTTCGACGGCAACCCCGAGCGGGAAGCTCGGCGGTTCCGCGGATAACGAGGTTCGACGGCAACCCCGAGCGGGAAGCTCGGCGGTTCCGCGCGTAAGGAGGTTTGACGGCAACACCGAGCGCGAAGCTCGGGGTTCCGCGCGTAACGAGGTTCGACGGCAACCCCGAGCGGGAAGCTCGGCGGTTCCGCGCCTAACGAGGTACGACGGCAACCCCGAGCGGGAAGCTCGGCGGTTCCGCGCGTAACGAGGTTCGACAACAACCCCGAGCGGGAAGCTCGGCGGTTCCGCGCATAAGGAGGTTCGACGGAAACCCCGAGCGGGAAGCTCGGCGGTTCCGCGCACAACGAGGTTCGACGGCGGTTTCGCGCGTAACGAGGTTCGACGGCCACCCCGAGCGTGAAGCTCGGCGATTCGGCGCTTAACGAGGTTCGACGGCAACCCCGAGCGGGAAGCTCGGCGGTTCCGCGCATAAGGAGGTTCGACGGAAACCCCGAGCGGGAAGCTCGGCGGTTCCGCGCACAACGAGGTTCGACGGCGGTTTCGCGCCTAACGAGGTTCGACGGAAACCCCGAGCGGGAAGCTCGGCGGTTCCGCGCAGAACGAGGTTCGACGGCGGTTCCGCGCGTAACGAGGTTCGACGGCAACCCCGAGCGGGAAGCTCGGCGGTTCCGCGGATAACGAGGTTCGACGGCAACCCCGAGCGGGAAGCTCGGCGGTTCCGCGCGTAAGGAGGTTTGACGGCAACACCGAGCGCGAAGCTCGGGGTTCCGCGCGTAACGAGGTTCGACGGCAACCCCGAGCGGGAAGCTCGGCGGTTCCGCGCCTAACGAGGTACGACGGCAACCCCGAGCGGGAAGCTCGGCGGTTCCGCGCGTAACGAGGTTCGACAACAACCCCGAGCGGGAAGCTCGGCGGTTCCGCGCATAAGGAGGTTCGACGGAAACCCCGAGCGGGAAGCTCGGCGGTTCCGCGCACAACGAGGTTCGACGGCGGTTTCGCGCGTAACGAGGTTCGACGGCCACCCCGAGCGTGAAGCTCGGCGATTCGGCGCTTAACGAGGTTCGACGGCAACCCCGAGCGGGAAGCTCGGCGGTTCCGCGCGTAACAAGGTTCGACGGCAACCCCGAGCGGGAAGCTCGGCGGTTCCGCGCGTAACGAGGTTCGACGACAACCCCGAGCGGGAAGCTCGGCGGTTCCGCGCATAAGGAGGTTCGACGGAAACCCCGAGAGGGAAGCTCGGCGGTTCCGCGCACAACGAGGTTCGACGGCGGTTCCGCGCGTAACGAGGTTCGACGACAACCCCGAGCGGGAAGCTCGGCGGTTCCGCGCATAAGGAGGTTTGACGGCAACACCGAGCGCGCAGCTCGACGGTTCCGCGCATAACGAGGTTCGACGGCAACCCCGAGCGGGAAGCTCGGCGGTTCCGAGCGTAACGAGGTTCGACGGCAACCCCGAGCGGAAAGCTCGGCGGCTCAGCGCATAATGAGGTTTGACGGCAACCCCGAGTGGGGAGCTCGGCGGTTCCGCGCGTAACGAGGTTCGACCGCAACCCTGAGCGGGAAGCTTGGTGGTTCCGCACATACCGAGGTTCGACGGCCACCCCGAGCGTGAAGCTCGGCGATTCTGCGCTTAACGAGGTTCGACGGCAACCCCGAGCGGGAAGCTCGGCGGTTCCGCGCGTAACGAGGTTCGACAACAACCCCGAGCGGGAAGCTCGGCGGTTCCGCGCATAAGGAGGTTCGACGGAAACCCCGAGCGGGAAGCTCGGCGGTTCCGCGCACAACGAGGTTCGACGGCGGTTTCGCGCCTAACGAGGTTCGACGGAAACCCCGAGCGGGAAGCTCGGCGGTTCCGCGCAGAACGAGGTTCGACGGCGGTTCCGCGCGTAACGAGGTTCGACGACAACCCCGAGCGGGAAGCTCGGCGGTTCCGCGCATAAGGAGGTTTGACGGCAACACCGAGCGCGAAGCTCGACGGTTCCGCGCATAACGAGGTTCGACGGCAACCCCGAGCGGGAAGCTCGGCGGTTCCGCGGATAACGAGGTTCGACGGCAACCCCGAGCGGGAAGCTCGGCGGTTCCGCGCGTAAGGAGGTTTGACGGCAACACCGAGCGCGAAGCTCGGGGTTCCGCGCGTAACGAGGTTCGACGGCAACCCCGAGCGGGAAGCTCGGCGGTTCCGCGCCTAACGAGGTACGACGGCAACCCCGAGCGGGAAGCTCGGCGGTTCCGCGCGTAACGAGGTTCGACAACAACCCCGAGCGGGAAGCTCGGCGGTTCCGCGCATAAGGAGGTTCGACGGAAACCCCGAGCGGGAAGCTCGGCGGTTCCGCGCACAACGAGGTTCGACGGCGGTTTCGCGCGTAACGAGGTTCGACGGCCACCCCGAGCGTGAAGCTCGGCGATTCGGCGCTTAACGAGGTTCGACGGCAACCCCGAGCGGGAAGCTCGGCGGTTCCGCGCGTAACAAGGTTCGACGGCAACCCCGAGCGGGAAGCTCGGCGGTTCCGCGCGTAACGAGGTTCGACGACAACCCCGAGCGGGAAGCTCGGCGGTTCCGCGCATAAGGAGGTTCGACGGAAACCCCGAGCGGGAAGCTCGGCGGTTCCGCGCCCAACGAGGTTCGACGGCGGTTCCGCGCGTAACGAGGTTCGACGACAACCCCGAGCGGGAAGCTCGGCGGTTCCGCGCATAAGGAGGTTGGACGGCAACACCGAGCGCGAAGCTCGACGGTTCCGCGCATAACGAGGTTCGACGGCAACCCCGAGCGGGAAGCTCGGCGGTTCCGCGCATAACGAGGTTCGACGGCAACCCCGAGCGGGAAGCTCGGCGGTTCCGCGCGTAACGAGGTTCGACGGCAACACTGAGCGGGAAGCTTGGCGGTTCCGCACATACCGAGGTTCGACGGCCACCCCGAGCGTGAAGCTCGGCGATTCTGCGCTTAACGAGGTTCGACGGCAACCCCGAGCGGGAAGCTCGGCGGTTCCGCGCATAACGAGGTTCGACCACAACCCCGAGCGGGAAGCTCGGCGGTTCCGCGCATAAGGAGGTTCGACGGAAACCCCGAGCGGGAAGCTCGGCGGTTCCGCGCACAACGAGGTTCGACGGCGGTTTCGCGCCTAACGAGGTTCGACGGAAACCCCGAGCGGGAAGCTCGGCGGTTCCGCGCGTAACGAGGTTCGACGACAACCCCGAGCGGGAAGCTCGGCGGTTCCGCGCATAAGGAGGTTCGACGGAAACCCCGAGCGGGAAGCTCGGCGGATCCGCGCACAACGAGGTGCGACGGCGGTTTCGCGCGTAACGAGGTTCGACTATAACCCCGAGCGGGAAGCTCGGCGGTTCCGCGCATAAGGAGGTTTGACGGCAACACCGAGCGCGCCGCTCGACGGTTCCGCGCATAACGAGGTTCGACAGAACCCCGAGCAGTAAGCTCGGCGGTTCCGCGCATAACGAGGTTCGACGGCAACCCCGAGCGGGAAGCTCGGCGGTTCCGAGCGTAACGAGGTTCGACGGCAACCCCGAGCGGAAAGCTCGGCGGCTCAGCGCATAATGAGGTTTGACGGCAACCCCGAGTGGGGAGCTCGGCGGTTCCGCGCGTAACGAGGTTCGACCGCAACCCCGAGCGGGAAGCTCGGCGGTTCCGCGCGTAACGAGGTTCGACGACAACCCCGAGCGGGAAGCTCGGCGGTTCCGCGTGCAACGAGGTTCGACGGAAACCCCGAGCGTGAAGCTCGGCGGTTTCGCGCGTAACGAGGTTCGACGGCAACCCCGAGCGGGAAGCTCGGCGGTTCCGCGCATAACGAGGTTCGACGGCAACCCCGAGCGGGAAGCTCGGCGGTTCCGCGCGTAACGAGGTTCGACGGCAACCCCGAGCGGGAAGCTCGGCGGTTCCGCTCATAACGAGGTTCGACGGCAACCCCGAGCGGGAAGCTCGGCGGTTCCGCGCGTAACGAGGTTCGACGGCAACCCCGAGCGGGAAGCTCGGGGTTTCGCGCGTAACGAGGTTCGACGGCAACCCTGAGCGGGAAGCTTGGCGGTTCCGCACATACCGAGGTTCGACGGCCACCCCGAGCGTGAAGCTAGGCGATTCTGCGCTTAACGAGGTTCGACCGCAACCCCGAGCGGGAAGCTCGGCGGTTCCGCGCGTAACGAGGTTCGACGACAACCCCGAGCGGGAAGCTCGGCGGTTCCGCGTGCAACGAGGTTCGACGGAAACCCCGAGCGGGAAGCTCGGCGGTTTCGCGCGTAACGAGGTTCGACGACAACCCCGAGAGGGAAGCTCGGCGGTTCCGCGCGTAATGAGGTTCGACGGCAACCCCGAGCGGGAAGCTCGGCGGTTCCGCGCTTAACGAGGTTCGACGGCAACCCCGTGCGGGAAGCTCGGCGGTTCCGCGCGTAATGAGGTTCGACGGCAACCCCGAGCTTCCCGCTCGGGGTTCCGCGCGTAATGAGGTTCGACGGAAACCCCGAGCTTCCCGCTCGGGGTTCCGCGCGTAACGAGGTTCGACGGCAACCCTGAGCGGGAAGCTTGGCGGTTCCGCGCGTAATGAGGTTCGACGGCAACCCCGAGCTTCCCGCTCTGGATTCCGCGCGTAATGAGGTTCGACGGAAACCCCGAGCTTCCCGCTCGGGGTTCCGCGCATAACGAGGTTCGACGGAACCCCGAGCGGTAAGCTCGGCGGTTCCGCGCATAACGAGGTTTGACGGCAACCCCGAGCGGGAAGCTCGGCGTTTCCGCGCGTAACGAGGTTCGACGGCAACCCCGAGCGGAAAGCTCGGCGGTGCAGCGCATAATGAGGTTGGACGGCAACCCCGAGTGGGAAGCTCGGCGGTTCCGCGCGTAACGAGGTTCGACGACAACCCCGAGCGGGAAGCTCGGCGGTTCCGCGCGTAATGAGGTTCGACGGCAACCCCGAGCTTCCCGCTCGGGGTTCCGCGCGTAATGAGGTTCGACGGAAACCCCGAGCTTCCCGCTCGGGGGTTCGACGGCAACCCTGAGCGGGAAGCTTGGCGGTTCCGCGCGTAATGAGGTTCGACGGCAACCCCGAGCTTCCCGCTCTGGGTTCCGCGCGTAATGAGGTTCGACGGAAACCCCGAGCTTCCCGCTCGGGGTTCCGCGCATAACGAGGTTCGACGGAACCCCGAGCGGTAAGCTCGGCGGTTCCGCGCATAACGAGGTTCGACGGCAACCCCGAGCGGGAAGCTCGGCGGTTCCGAGCGTAACGAGGTTCGACGGCAACCCCGAGCGGAAAGCTCGGCGGCTCAGCGCATAATGAGGTTTGACGGCAACCCCGAGTGGGGAGCTCGGCGGTTCCGCGCGTAACGAGGTTCGACCGCAACCCTGAGCGGGAAGCTTGGTGGTTCCGCACATACCGAGGTTCGACGGCCACCCCGAGCGTGAAGCTCGGCGATTCTGCGCTTAACGAGGTTCGACGGCAACCCCGAGCGGGAAGCTCGGCGGTTCCGCGCGTAACGAGGTTCGACAACAACCCCGAGCGGGAAGCTCGGCGGTTCCGCGCATAAGGAGGTTCGACGGAAACCCCGAGCGGGAAGCTCGGCGGTTCCGCGCACAACGAGGTTCGACGGCGGTTTCGCGCCTAACGAGGTTCGACGGAAACCCCGAGCGGGAAGCTCGGCGGTTCCGCGCAGAACGAGGTTCGACGGCGGTTCCGCGCGTAACGAGGTTCGACGACAACCCCGAGCGGGAAGCTCGGCGGTTCCGCGCATAAGGAGGTTTGACGGCAACACCGAGCGCGAAGCTCGACGGTTCCGCGCATAACGAGGTTCGACGGCAACCCCGAGCGGGAAGCTCGGCGGTTCCGCGGATAACGAGGTTCGACGGCAACCCCGAGCGGGAAGCTCGGCGGTTCCGCGCGTAAGGAGGTTTGACGGCAACACCGAGCGCGAAGCTCGGGGTTCCGCGCGTAACGAGGTTCGACGGCAACCCCGAGCGGGAAGCTCGGCGGTTCCGCGCCTAACGAGGTACGACGGCAACCCCGAGCGGGAAGCTCGGCGGTTCCGCGCGTAACGAGGTTCGACAACAACCCCGAGCGGGAAGCTCGGCGGTTCCGCGCATAAGGAGGTTCGACGGAAACCCCGAGCGGGAAGCTCGGCGGTTCCGCGCACAACGAGGTTCGACGGCGGTTTCGCGCGTAACGAGGTTCGACGGCCACCCCGAGCGTGAAGCTCGGCGATTCGGCGCTTAACGAGGTTCGACGGCAACCCCGAGCGGGAAGCTCGGCGGTTCCGCGCGTAATGAGGTTCGACGACAACCCCGAGCGGGAAGCTCGGCGGTTCCGCGCATAAGGAGGTTTGACGGCAACCCCGAGCGGGAAGCTCGGCGGTTCCGCGGATAACGAGGTTCGACGGCAACCCCGAGCGGGAAGCTCGGCGGTTCCGCGCGTAAGGAGGTTTGACGGCAACTCCGAGCGCGAAGCTCGGGGTTCCGCGCGTAACGAGGTTCGACGACCACCCCGAGCGGGAAGCTCGGCGGTTCCGCGCGTAATGAGGTTCGACGGCAACCCTGAGCTTCCCGCTCGGGGTTCCGCGCGTATTGAGGTTCGACGGAAACCCCGAGCTTCCCGCTCGGGGTTCCGCGCGTAACGAGGTTCGACGGCAACCCTGAGCGGGAAGCTTGGCGGTTCCGCACATACCGAGGTTCGACGGCCACCCCGAGCGGGACGCTCGGCGGTTCTGCGCGTAACGAGGTTCGACGAAAACCCCGAGCGGGAAGCTAGGCGGTTCCGCGCATAACGAGGTTCGACGACAACCCCGAGCGGGAAGCTCGGCGGTTTCGCGTGTAACGAGGTTCGACGGCAACCCCCGAGCGGGAAGCTCGGCGGTTCCGCGCATAAGGAGGTTTGACGGCAACACCGAGCGCGAAGCTCGACGGTTCCGCTCATAACGAGATTCGACGGCAACCCCGAGCGGGAAGCTCGGCGGTTTCGCGCATAAGGAGGTTCGACGGAAACCCCGAGCGGGAAGCTCGGCGGTTCCGCGCACAACGAGGTTCGACGGCGGTTCCGCGCGTAACGAGGTTCGACGACAACCATGAGCGGGAAGCTCGGCGGTTCCGCGCATAAGGAGGTTTGACGGCAACACCGAGCGCGAAGCTCGACGGTTCCGCGCATAACGAGGTTCGACGGCAACCCCGAGCGGGAAGCTCGGCGGTTCCGCGCATAACGAGGTTCGACGGCAACCCCGAGCGGGAAGCTCGGCGGTTCCGCGCGTAACGAGGTTCGACGGCAACCCCGAGCGGGAAGCTCGGGGTTCCGCGCGTAACGAGGTTCGACGGCAACCCCGAGCGGGAAGCTCGGCGGTTCCGCGCGTAACGAGGTTCGACAACAACCCCGAGCGGGAAGCTCGGCGGTTCCGCGCATAAGGAGGTTCGACGGAAACCCCGAGCGGGAAGCTCGGCGGTTCCGCGCACAACGAGGTTCGACGGCGGTTTCGCGCGTAACGAGGTTCGACGGCCACCCCGAGCGTGAAGCTCGGCGATTCGGCGCTTAACGAGGTTTGACGGCAACCCCGAGCTGGAAGCTCGGCGGTTCCGCGCGTAACGAGGTTCGACGACAACCCCGAGCGGGAAGCTCGGCGGTTCCGCGCATAAGGAGGTTTGACGGCAACACCGAGCGCGAAGCTCGACGGTTCCGCGCATAACGAGGTTCGACGGCAACCCCGAGCGGGAAGCTCGGCGGTTCCGCGGATAACGAGGTTCGACGGCAACCCCGAGCGGGAAGCTCGGCGGTTCCGCGCGTAAGGAGGTTTGACGGCAACACCGAGCGCGAAGCTCGGGGTTCCGCGCGTAACGATGTTCGACGACCACCCCGAGCGGGAAGCTCGGCGGTTCCGCGCGTAATGAGGTTCGACGGCAACCCTGAGCTTCCCGCTCGGGGTTCCGCGCGTAATGAGGTTCGACGGAAACCCCGAGCTTCCCGCTCGGGGTTCCGCGCGTAACGAGGTTCGACGGCAACCCTGAGCGGGAAGCTTGGCGGTTCCGCACATACCGAGGTTCGACGGCCACCCCGAGCGGGACGCTCGGCGGTTCTGCGCGTAACGAGGTTCGACGAAAACCCCGAGCGGGAAGCTAGGCGGTTCCGCGCATAACGAGGTTCGACGACAACCCCGAGCGGGAAGCTCGGCGGTTTCGCGTGTAACGAGGTTCGACGGCAACCCCCGAGCGGGAAGCTCGGCGGTTCCGCGCATAAGGAGGTTTGACGGCAACACCGAGCGCGAAGCTCGACGGTTCCGCTCATAACGAGGTTCGACGGCAACCCCGAGCGGGAAGCTCGACGGTTCCGCGCATAACGAGGTTCGACGGCAACCCCGAGCGGGAAGCTCGGGGTTCCGCGCATAAGGAGGTTTGACGGCAACACCGAGCGCGAAGCTCGACGGTTCCGCGCATAACGAGGTTCGACGGCAACCCCGAGCGGGAAGCTCGGCGGTTCCGCGCATAACGAGGTTCGACGGCAACCCCGAGCGGGAAGCTCGGCGGTTCCGCGCATAACGAGGTTCGACGGCAACCCCGAGCGGGAAGCTCGGCGGTTCCGCGCGTAACGAGGTTCGACGGCAACCCCGAGCGGGAAGCTCGGCGGTTCCGCGCGTAACGAGGTTCGACGGCAACCCCGAGCGGGAAGCTCGGCGGTTCCGCACATACCGAGGTTCGACGGCCACCCCGAGCGGGAAGCTCGGCGGATCCGCGCACAACGAGGTGCGACGGCGGTTTCGCGCGTAACGAGGTTCGACTGTAACCCCGAGCGGGAAGCTCGGCGGTTCCGCGCATAAGGAGGTTTGACGGCAACACCGAGCGCGCCGCTCGACGGTTCCGCGCATAACGAGGTTCGACAGAACCCCGAGCAGTAAGCTCGGCGGTTCCGCGCATAACGAGGTTCGACGGCAACCCCGAGCGGGAAGCTCGGCGGTTCCGCGCGTAAGGAGGTTTGACGGCAACACCGAGCGCGAAGCTCGGGGTTCCGCGCGTAACGAGGTTCGACGGCAACCCCGAGCGGGAAGCTCGGCGGTTCCGCGCCTAACGAGGTACGACGGCAACCCCGAGCGGGAAGCTCGGCGGTTCCGCGCGTAACGAGGTTCGACAACAACCCCGAGCGGGAAGCTCGGCGGTTCCGCGCATAAGGAGGTTCGACGGAAACCCCGAGCGGGAAGCTCGGCGGTTCCGCGCACAACGAGGTTCGACGGCGGTTTCGCGCGTAACGAGGTTCGACGGCCACCCCGAGCGTGAAGCTCGGCGATTCGGCGCTTAACGAGGTTCGACGGCAACCCCGAGCGGGAAGCTCGGCGGTTCCGCGCGTAACAAGGTTCGACGGCAACCCCGAGCGGGAAGCTCGGCGGTTCCGCATGTAACGAGGTTCGACGACAACCCCGAGCGGGAAGCTCGGCGGTTCCGCGCATAAGGAGGTTCGACGGAAACCCCGAGCGGGAAGCTCGGCGGTTCCGCGCCCAACGAGGTTCGACGGCGGTTCCGCGCGTAACGAGGTTCGACGACAACCCCGAGCGGGAAGCTCGGCGGTTCCGCGCATAAGGAGGTTGGACGGCAACACCGAGCGCGAAGCTCGACGGCAACCCCGAGCGGGAAGCTCGGCGGTTCCGCGCATAACGAGGTTCGACGGCAACCCCGAGCGGGAAGCTCGGCGGTTCCGCGCGTAACGAGGTTCGACGGCAACACTGAGCGGGAAGCTTGGCGGTTCCGCACATACCGAGGTTCGACGGCCACCCCGAGCGTGAAGCTCGGCGATTCTGCGCTTAACGAGGTTCGACGGCAACCCCGAGCGGGAAGCTCGGCGGTTCCGCGCATAACGAGGTTCGACCACAACCCCGAGCGGGAAGCTCGGCGGTTCCGCGCATAAGGAGGTTCGACGGAAACCCCGAGCGGGAAGCTCGGCGGTTCCGCGCACAACGAGGTTCGACGGCGGTTTCGCGCCTAACGAGGTTCGACGGAAACCCCGAGCGGGAAGCTCGGCGGTTCCGCGCGTAACGAGGTTCGACGACAACCCCGAGCGGGAAGCTCGGCGGTTCCGCGCATAAGGAGGTTCGACGGAAACCCCGAGCGGGAAGCTCGGCGGATCCGCGCACAACGAGGTGCGACGGCGGTTTCGCGCGTAACGAGGTTCGACTGTAACCCCGAGCGGGAAGCTCGGCGGTTCCGCGCATAAGGAGGTTTGACGGCAACACCGAGCGCGCCGCTCGACGGTTCCGCGCATAACGAGGTTCGACAGAACCCCGAGCAGTAAGCTCGGCGGTTCCGCGCATAACGAGGTTCGACGGCAACCCCGAGCGGGAAGCTCGGCGGTTCCGAGCGTAACGAGGTTCGACGGCAACCCCGAGCGGAAAGCTCGGCGGCTCAGCGCATAATGAGGTTTGACGGCAACCCCGAGTGGGGAGCTCGGCGGTTCCGCGCGTAACGAGGTTCGACCGCAACCCCGAGCGGGAAGCTCGGCGGTTCCGCGCGTAACGAGGTTCGACGACAACCCCGAGCGGGAAGCTCGGCGGTTCCGCGTGCAACGAGGTTCGACGGAAACCCCGAGCGTGAAGCTCGGCGGTTTCGCGCGTAACGAGGTTCGACGGCAACCCCGAGCGGGAAGCTCGGCGGTTCCGCGCATAACGAGGTTCGACGGCAACCCCGAGCGGGAAGCTCGGCGGTTCCGCGCGTAACGAGGTTCGACGGCAACCCCGAGCGGGAAGCTCGGCGGTTCCGCTCATAACGAGGTTCGACGGCAACCCCGAGCGGGAAGCTCGGCGGTTCCGCGCGTAACGAGGTTCGACGGCAACCCCGAGCGGGAAGCTCGGGGTTTCGCGCGTAACGAGGTTCGACGGCAACCCTGAGCGGGAAGCTTGGCGGTTCCGCACATACCGAGGTTCGACGGCCACCCCGAGCGTGAAGCTAGGCGATTCTGCGCTTAACGAGGTTCGACCGCAACCCCGAGCGGGAAGCTCGGCGGTTCCGCGCGTAACGAGGTTCGACGACAACCCCGAGCGGGAAGCTCGGCGGTTCCGCGTGCAACGAGGTTCGACGGAAACCCCGAGCGGGAAGCTCGGCGGTTTCGCGCGTAACGAGGTTCGACGGCAACCCCGAGAGGGAAGCTCGGCGGTTCCGCGCGTAATGAGGTTCGACGGCAACCCCGAGCGGGAAGCTCGGCGGTTCCGCGCTTAACGAGGTTCGACGGCAACCCCGTGCGGGAAGCTCGGCGGTTCCGCGCGTAATGAGGTTCGACGGCAACCCCGAGCTTCCCGCTCGGGGTTCCGCGCGTAATGAGGTTCGACGGAAACCCCGAGCTTCCCGCTCGGGGTTCCGCGCGTAACGAGGTTCGACGGCAACCCTGAGCGGGAAGCTTGGCGGTTCCGCGCGTAATGAGGTTCGACGGCAACCCCGAGCTTCCCGCTCTGGGTTCCGCGCATAACGAGGTTCGACGGAACCCCGAGCGGTAAGCTCGGCGGTTCCGCGCATAACGAGGTTTGACGGCAACCCCGAGCGGGAAGCTCGGCGTTTCCGCGCGTAACGAGGTTCGACGGCAACCCCGAGCGGAAAGCTCGGCGGTGCAGCGCATAATGAGGTTGGACGGCAACCCCGAGTGGGAAGCTCGGCGGTTCCGCGCGTAACGAGGTTCGACGACAACCCCGAGCGGGAAGCTCGGCGGTTCCGCGCGTAATGAGGTTCGACGGCAACCCCGAGCTTCCCGCTCGGGGTTCCGCGCGTAATGAGGTTCGACGGAAACCCCGAGCTTCCCGCTCGGGGGTTCGACGGCAACCCTGAGCGGGAAGCTTGGCGGTTCCGCGCGTAATGAGGTTCGACGGCAACCCCGAGCTTCCCGCTCTGGGTTCCGCGCGTAATGAGGTTCGACGGAAACCCCGAGCTTCCCGCTCGGGGTTCCGCGCATAACGAGGTTCGACGGAACCCCGAGCGGTAAGCTCGGCGGTTCCGCGCATAACGAGGTTCGACGGCAACCCCGAGCGGGAAGCTCGGCGGTTCCGAGCGTAACGAGGTTCGACGGCAACCCCGAGCGGAAAGCTCGGCGGCTCAGCGCATAATGAGGTTTGACGGCAACCCCGAGTGGGGAGCTCGGCGGTTCCGCGCGTAACGAGGTTCGACCGCAACCCTGAGCGAGAAGCTTGGTGGTTCCGCACATACCGAGGTTCGACGGCCACCCCGAGCGTGAAGCTCGGCGATTCTGCGCTTAACGAGGTTCGACGGCAACCCCGAGCGGGAAGCTCGGCGGTTCCGCGCGTAACGAGGTTCGACAACAACCCCGAGCGGGAAGCTCGGCGGTTCCGCGCATAAGGAGGTTCGACGGAAACCCCGAGCGGGAAGCTCGGCGGTTCCGCGCACAACGAGGTTCGACGGCGGTTTCGCGCCTAACGAGGTTCGACGGAAACCCCGAGCGGGAAGCTCGGCGGTTCCGCGCAGAACGAGGTTCGACGGCGGTTCCGCGCGTAACGAGGTTCGACGACAACCCCGAGCGGGAAGCTCGGCGGTTCCGCGCATAAGGAGGTTTGACGGCAACACCGAGCGCGAAGCTCGACGGTTCCGCGCATAACGAGGTTCGACGGCAACCCCGAGCGGGAAGCTCGGCGGTTCCGCGGATAACGAGGTTCGACGGCAACCCCGAGCGGGAAGCTCGGCGGTTCCGCGCGTAAGGAGGTTTGACGGCAACACCGAGCGCGAAGCTCGGGGTTCCGCGCGTAACGAGGTTCGACGGCAACCCCGAGCGGGAAGCTCGGCGGTTCCGCGCCTAACGAGGTACGACGGCAACCCCGAGCGGGAAGCTCGGCGGTTCCGCGCGTAACGAGGTTCGACAACAACCCCGAGCGGGAAGCTCGGCGGTTCCGCGCATAAGGAGGTTCGACGGAAACCCCGAGCGGGAAGCTCGGCGGTTCCGCGCACAACGAGGTTCGACGGCGGTTTCGCGCGTAACGAGGTTCGACGGCCACCCCGAGCGTGAAGCTCGGCGATTCGGCGCTTAACGAGGTTCGACGGCAACCCCGAGCGGGAAGCTCGGCGGTTCCGCGCGTAACGAGGTTCGACGACAACCCCGAGCGGGAAGCTCGGCGGTTCCGCGCATAAGGAGGTTTGACGGCAACACCGAGCGCGAAGCTCGACGGTTCCGCGCATAACGAGGTTCGACGACCACCCCGAGCGGGAAGCTCGGCGGTTCCGCGCGTAATGAGGTTCGACGGCAACCCTGAGCTTCCCGCTCGGGGTTCCGCGCGTATTGAGGTTCGACGGAAACCCCGAGCTTCCCGCTCGGGGTTCCGCGCGTAACGAGGTTCGACGGCAACCCTGAGCGGGAAGCTCGGCGGTTTCGCGTGTAACGAGGTTCGACGGCAACCCCCGAGCGGGAAGCTCGGCGGTTCCGCGCATAAGGAGGTTTGACGGCAACACCGAGCGCGAAGCTCGACGGTTCCGCTCATAACGAGATTCGACGGCAACCCCGAGCGGGAAGCTCGGCGGTTTCGCGCATAAGGAGGTTCGACGGAAACCCCGAGCGGGAAGCTCGGCGGTTCCGCGCACAACGAGGTTCGACGGCGGTTCCGCGTGTAACGAGGTTCGACGACAACCATGAGCGGGAAGCTCGGCGGTTCCGCGCATAAGGAGGTTTGACGGCAACACCGAGCGCGAAGCTCGACGGTTCCGCGCATAACGAGGTTCGACGGCAACCCCGAGCGGGAAGCTCGGCGGTTCCGCGCATAACGAGGTTCGACGGCAACCCCGAGCGGGAAGCTCGGCGGTTCCGCGCGTAACGAGGTTCGACGGCAACCCCGAGCGGGAAGCTCGGGGTTCCGCGCGTAACGAGGTTCGACGGCAACCCCGAGCGGGAAGCTCGGCGGTTCCGCGCGTAACGAGGTTCGACAACAACCCCGAGCGGGAAGCTCGGCGGTTCCGCGCATAAGGAGGTTCGACGGAAACCCCGAGCGGGAAGCTCGGCGGTTCCGCGCACAACGAGGTTCGACGGCGGTTTCGCGCGTAACGAGGTTCGACGGCCACCCCGAGCGTGAAGCTCGGCGATTCGGCGCTTAACGAGGTTTGACGGCAACCCCGAGCTGGAAGCTCGGCGGTTCCGCGCGTAACGAGGTTCGACGACAACCCCGAGCGGGAAGCTCGGCGGTTCCGCGCATAAGGAGGTTTGACGGCAACACCGAGCGCGAAGCTCGACGGTTCCGCGCATAACGAGGTTCGACGGCAACCCCGAGCGGGAAGCTCGGCGGTTCCGCGGATAACGAGGTTCGACGGCAACCCCGAGCGGGAAGCTCGGCGGTTCCGCGCGTAAGGAGGTTTGACGGCAACACCGAGCGCGAAGCTCGGGGTTCCGCGCGTAACGATGTTCGACGACCACCCCGAGCGGGAAGCTCGGCGGTTCCGCGCGTAATGAGGTTCGACGGCAACCCTGAGCTTCCCGCTCGGGGTTCCGCGCGTAATGAGGTTCGACGGAAACCCCGAGCTTCCCGCTCGGGGTTCCGCGCGTAACGAGGTTCGACGGCAACCCTGAGCGGGAAGCTTGGCGGTTCCGCACATACCGAGGTTCGACGGCCACCCCGAGCGGGACGCTCGGCGGTTCTGCGCGTAACGAGGTTCGACGAAAACCCCGAGCGGGAAGCTAGGCGGTTCCGCGCATAACGAGGTTCGACGACAACCCCGAGCGGGAAGCTCGGCGGTTTCGCGTCTCCGAGCGGGAAGCTCGGCGGTTCCGCGCATAAGGAGGTTGGACGGCAACACCGAGCGCGAAGCTCGACGGTTCCGCGCATAACAAGGTTCGACGGCAACCCCGAGCGGGAAGCTCGGCGGTTCCGCGCATAACGAGGTTCGACGGCAACCCCGAGCGGGATGCTCGGGGTTCCGCGCGTAACGAGGTTCGACGGCAACCCTGAGCGGGAAGCTTGGCGGTTCCGCACATACCGAGGTTCGACGGCCACCCCGAGCGTGAAGCTCGGCGATTCTGCGCTTAACGAGGTTCGACGGCAACCCCGAGCGGGAAGCTCGGCGGTTCCGCGCGTAACGAGGTTCGACGGCAACCCCGAGCGGGAAGCTCGGCGGTTCCGCGCCTAACGAGGTACGACGGCCACCCCGAGCGGGAAGCTGGGCGGTTCCGCGCCTAACAAGGTTCGACGGCAACCCCGAGCGGGAAGCTCGGCGGTTCCGCGCGTAACGAGGTTCGACGACAACCCCGAGCGGGAAGCTCGGCGGTTCCGCGCATAAGGAGGTTTGGCGGAAACCCCGAGCGGGAAGCTCGGCGGTTCCGCGCACAACGAGGTTCGACGGCGGTTCCGCGCGTAACGAGGTTCGACGACAACCCCGAGCGGGAAGCTCGGCGGTTCCGCGCATAAGGAGGTTGGACGGCAACACCGAGTGGGAAGCTCGGCGGTTCCGCGCGTAACGAGGTTCGACGGCAACCCTGAGCGGGAAGCTGGGCGGTTCCGCACATACCGAGGTTCGACGGCCACCCCGAGCGTGAAGCTCGGCGATTCGGCGCTTAACGAGGTTCGACGGCAACCCCGAGCGGGAAGCTCGGCGGTTCCGCGCGTAACGAGGTTCGACGACAACCCCGAGCGGGAAGCTCGGCGGTTCCGCGCATAAGGAGGTTCGACGGAAACCCCGAGCGGGAAGCTCGGCGGTTCCGCGCACAACGATGTTCGACGGCGGTTCCGCGCGTAACGAGGTTCGACGACAACCCCGAGCGGGAAGCTCGGCGGTTCCGCGCATAAGGAGGTTTGACGGCAACACCGAGCGCGAAGCTCGACGGTTCCGCGCATAACGAGGTTCGACGGCAACCCCGAGCGGGAAGCTCGGCGGTTCCGCGCATAACGAGGTTCGACGGCAACCCCGAGCGGGAAGCTCGGCGGTTCCGCGCGTAACGAGGTTCGACGGCAACCCCGAGCGGGAAGCTCGGGGTTCCGCGCGTAACGAGGTTCGACGGCAACCCTGAGCGGGAAACTCGGTGGTTCCGCACATACCGAGGTTCGACGGCCACCCCGAGCGTGAAGCTCGGCGATTCTGCGCTTAACGAGGTTCGACGGCAACCCCGAGCGGGAAGCTCGGCGGTTCCGCGCGTAACGAGGTTCGACGGCAACCCCGAGCGGGAAGCTCGGCGGTTCCGCACATACCGAGGTTCGACGGCCACCCCGAGCGGGACGCTCGGCGGTTCTGCGCGTAACGAGGTTCGACGAAAACCCCGAGCGGGAAGCTAGGCGGTTCCGCGCATAACGAGGTTCGACGACAACCCCGAGCGGGAAGCTCGGCGGTTTCGCGTGTAACGAGGTTCGACGGCAACCCCCGAGCGGGAAGCTCGGCGGTTCCGCGCATAAGGAGGTTTGACGGCAACACCGAGCGCGAAGCTCGACGGTTCCGCTCATAACGAGGTTCGACGGCAACCCCGAGCGGGAAGCTCGGCGGTTCCGCGGATAACGAGGTTCGACGGCAACCCCGAGCGGGAAGCTCGGCGGTTCCGCCCGTAAGGAGGTTTGACGGCAACACCGAGCGCGAAGCTCGGGGTTCCGCGCGTAACGAGGTTCGACGGCAACCCCGAGCGGGAAGCTCGGCGGTTCCGCGCCTAACGAGGTACGACGGCAACCCCGAGCGGGAAGCTCGGCGGTTCCGCGCGTAACAAGGTTCGACGGCAACCCCGAGCGGGAAGCTCGGCGGTTCCGCGCGTAACGAGGTTCGACGCCAACCCCGAGCGGGAAGCTCGGCGGTTCGGCGCATAAGGAGGTTCGACGGAAACCCCGAGCGGGAAGCTCGGCGGTTCCGCGCACAACGAGGTTCGACGGCGGTTCCGCGCGTAACGAGGTTCGACGACAACTCCGAGCGGGAAGCTCGGCGGTTCCGCGCATAAGGAGGTTTGACGGCAACACCGAGCGCGAAGCTCGACGGTTCCGCGCATAACGAGGTTCGACGGCAACCCCGAGCGGGAAGCTCGGCGGTTCCGCGCATAACGAGGTTCGACGGCCACCCCGAGCGGGATGCTCGGGGTTCCGCGCGTAACGAGGTTCGACGGCAACCCTGAGCGGGAAGCTTGGCGGTTCCGCACATACCGAGGTTCGACGGCCACCCCGAGCGTGAAGCTCGGCGATTCTGCGCTTAACGAGGTTCGACGGCAACCCCGAGCGGGAAGCTCGGCGGTTCCGCGCGTAACGAGGTTCGACGGCAACCCCGAGCGGGATGCTCGGGGTTCCGCGCGTAACGAGGTTCGACGGCAACCCTGAGCGGGAAGCTTGGCGGTTCCGCACATACCGAGGTTCGACGGCCACCCCGAGCGTGAAGCTCGGCGATTCTGCGCTTAACGAGGTTCGACGGCAACCCCAAGCGTGAAGCTCGGCGGTTCCGCGCGTAACGAGGTTCGACGGCAACCCCGAGCGGGAAGCTCGGCGGTTCCGCGCCTAACGAGGTACGACGGCCACCCCGAGAGGGAAGCTTGGCGGTTCCGCGCCTAACAAGGTTCGACGGCAACCCCGAGCGGGAAGCTCGGCGGTTCCGCGCGTAACGAGGTTCGACGACGACCCCGAGCGGGAAGCTCGGCGGTTCCGCACATAAGGAGGTTCGACGGAAACCCCGAGCGGGAAGCTCGGCGGTTCCGCGCACAACGAGGTTCGACGGCGGTTCCGCGCGTAACGAGGTTCGACGACAACTCCGAGCGGGAAGCTCGGCGGTTCCGCGCATAAGGAGGTTTGACGGCAACACCGAGCGCGAAGCTCGACGGTTCCGCGCATAACGAGGTTCGACGGCAACCCCGAGCGGGAAGCTCGGCGGTTCCGTGCATAACGAGGTTCGACGGCAACCCCGAGCGGGAAGCTCGGCGGTTCCGCGCGTAACGAGGTTCGACGGCAACCCTGAGCGGGAAGCTGGGCGGTTCCGCACATACCGAGGTTCGACGGCCACCCCGAGCGTGAAGCTCGGCGATTCGGCGCTTAACGAGGTTCGACGGCAACCCCGAGCGGGAAGCTCGGCGGTTCCGCGCGTAACGAGGTTCGACGACAACCCCGAGCGGGAAGCTCGGCGGTTCCGCGCATAAGGAGGTTCGACGGAAACCCCGAGCGGGAAGCTCGGCGGTTCCGCGCACAACGATGTTCGACGGCGGTTCCGCGCGTAACGAGGTTCGACGACAACCCCGAGCGGGAAGCTCGGCGGTTCCGCGCATAAGGAGGTTTGACGGCAACACCGAGCGCGAAGCTCGACGGTTCCGCGCATAACGAGGTTCGACGGCAACCCCGAGCGGGAAGCTCGGCGGTTCCGCGCATAACGAGGTTCGACGGCAACCCCGAGCGGGAAGCTCGGCGGTTCCGCGCGTAACGAGGTTCGACGGCAACCCCGAGCGGGAAGCTCGGGGTTCCGCGCGTAACGAGGTTCGACGGCAACCCTGAGCGGGAAACTCGGTGGTTCCGCACATACCGAGGTTCGACGGCCACCCCGAGCGTGAAGCTCGGCGATTCTGCGCTTAACGAGGTTCGACGGCAACCCCGAGCGGGAAGCTCGGCGGTTCCGCGCGTAACGAGGTTCGACGGCAACCCCGAGCGGGAAGCTCGGCGGTTCCGCACATACCGAGGTTCGACGGCCACCCCGAGCGGGACGCTCGGCGGTTCTGCGCGTAACGAGGTTCGACGAAAACCCCGAGCGGGAAGCTAGGCGGTTTCGCGCATAACGAGGTTCGACGACAACCCCGAGCGGGAAGCTCGGCGGTTTCGCGTGTAACGAGGTTCGACGGCAACCCCCGAGCGGGAAGCTCGGCGGTTCCGCGCATAAGGAGGTTTGACGGCAACACCGAGCGCGAAGCTCGACGGTTCCGCTCATAACGAGGTTCGACGGCAACCCCGAGCGGGAAGCTCGGCGGTTCCGCGGATAACGAGGTTCGACGACAACCCCGAGCGGGAAGCTCGGCGGTTCCGCGCGTAACAAGGTTCGACGGCAACCCCGAGCGGGAAGCTCGGCGGTTCCGCGCGTAACGAGGTTCGACGACAACCCCGAGCGGGAAGCTCGGCGGTTCGGCGCATAAGGAGGTTCGACGGAAACCCCGAGCGGGAAGCTCGGCGGTTCCGCGCACAACGAGGTTCGACGGCGGTTCCGCGCGTAACGAGGTTCGACGACAACTCCGAGCGGGAAGCTCGGCGGTTCCGCGCATAAGGAGGTTTGACGGCAACACCGAGCGCGAAGCTCGACGGTTCCGCGCATAACGAGGTTCGACGGCAACCCCGAGCGGGAAGCTCGGCGGTTCCGCGCATAACGAGGTTCGACGGCAACCCCGAGCGGGATGCTCGGGGTTCCGCGCGTAACGAGGTTCGACGGCAACCCTGAGCGGGAAGCTTGGCGGTTCCGCACATACCGAGGTTCGACGGCCACCCCGAGCGTGAAGCTCGGCGATTCTGCGCTTAACGAGGTTCGACGGCAACCCCGAGCGGGAAGCTCGGCGGTTCCGCGCGTAACGAGGTTCGACGGCAACCTCGAGCGGGAAGCTCGGCGGTTCCGCGCCTAACGAGGTACGACGGCAACCCCGAGCGGGAAGCTCGGCGGTTCCGCGCGTAACTAGGTTCGACGGCAACCCCGAGCGGGAAGCTCGGCGGTTCCGCGCGTAACGAGGTTCGACGACAACCCCGAGCGGGAAGCTCGGCGGTTCCGCGCATAAGGAGGTTCGACGGAAACCCCGAGCGGGAAGCTCGGCGGTTCCGCGCACAACGAGGTTCGACGGCGGTTCCGCGCGTAACGAGGTTCGACGACAACTCCGAGCGGGAAGCTCGGCGGTTCCGCGCATAAGGAGGTTTGACGGCAACACCGAGCGCGAAGCTCGACGGTTCCGCGCATAACGAGGTTCGACGGCAACCCCGAGCGGGAAGCTCGGCGGTTCCGCGCATAACGAGGTTCGACGGCAACCCCGAGCGGGATGCTCGGGGTTCCGCGCGTAACGAGGTTCGACGGCAACCCTGAGCGGGAAGCTTGGCGGTTCCGCACATACCGAGGTTCGACGGCCACCCCGAGCGTGAAGCTCGGCGATTCTGCGCTTAACGAGGTTCGACGGCAACCCCGAGCGGGAAGCTCGGCGGTTCCGCGCGTAACGAGGTTCGACGGCAACCCCGAGCGGGATGCTCGGGGTTCCGCGCGTAACGAGGTTCGACGGCAACCCTGAGCGGGAAGCTTGGCGGTTCCGCACATACCGAGGTTCGACGGCCACCCCGAGCGTGAAGCTCGGCGATTCTGCGCTTAACGAGGTTCGACGGCAACCCCGAGCGGGAAGCTCGGCGGTTCCGCGCGTAACGAGGTTCGAAGGCAACCCCGAGCGGGAAGCTCGGCGGTTCCGCGCCTAACGAGGTACCACGGCCACCCCGAGCGGGAAGCTTGGCGGTTCCGCGCCTAACAAGGTTCGACGGCAACCCCGGGCGGGAAGCTCGGCGGTTCCGCGCGTAACGAGGTTCGACGACAACCCCGAGCGGGAAGCTCGGCGGTTCCGCGCATAAGGAGGTTCGACGGAAACCCCGAGCGGGAAGCTCGGCGGTTCCGCGCACAACGAGGTTCGACGGCGGTTCCGCGCGTAACGAGGTTCGACGACAACTCCGAGCGGGAAGCTCGGCGGTTCCGCGCATAAGGAGGTTGGACGGCAACACCGAGCGCGAAGCTCGACGGTTCCGCGCATAACAAGGTTCGACGGCAACCCCGAGCGGGAAGCTCGGCGGTTCCGCGCATAACGAGGTTCGACGGCAACCCCGAGCGCGATGCTCGGGGTTCCGCGCGTAACGAGGTTCGACGGCAACCCTGAGCGGGAAGCTTGGCGGTTCCGCACATACCGAGGTTCGACGGCCACCCCGAGCGTGAAGCTCGGCGATTCTGCGCTTAACGAGGTTCGACGGCAACCCCAAGCGGGAAGCTCGGCGGTTCCGCGCGTAACGAGGTTCGACGGCAACCCCGAGCGGGAAGCTCGGCGGTTCCGCGCCTAACGAGGTACGACGGCCACCCCGAGAGGGAAGCTTGGCGGTTCCGCGCCTAACAAGGTTCGACGGCAACCCCGAGCGGGAAGCTCGGCGGTTCCGCGCGTAACGAGGTTCGACGACGACCCCGAGCGGGAAGCTCGGCGGTTCCGCACATAAGGAGGTTCGACGGAAACCCCGAGCGGGAAGCTCGGCGGTTCCGCGCACAACGAGGTTCGACGGCGGTTCCGCGCGTAACGAGGTTCGACGACAACTCCGAGCGGGAAGCTCGGCGGTTCCGCGCATAAGGAGGTTTGACGGCAACACCGAGCGCGAAGCTCGACGGTTCCGCGCATAACGAGGTTCGACGGCAACCCCGAGCGGGAAGCTCGGCGGTTCCGTGCATAACGAGGTTCGACGGCAACCCCGAGCGGGAAGCTCGGCGGTTCCGCGCGTAACGAGGTTCGACGGCAACCCTGAGCGGGAAGCTGGGCGGTTCCGCACATACCGAGGTTCGACGGCCACCCCGAGCGTGAAGCTCGGCGATTCGGCGCTTAACGAGGTTCGACGGCAACCCCGAGCGGGAAGCTCGGCGGTTCCGCGCGTAACGAGGTTCGACGACAACCCCGAGCGGGAAGCTCGGCGGTTCCGCGCATAAGGAGGTTCGACGGAAACCCCGAGCGGGAAGCTCGGCGGTTCCGCGCACAACGATGTTCGACGGCGGTTCCGCGCGTAACGAGGTTCGACGACAACCCCGAGCGGGAAGCTCGGCGGTTCCGCGCATAAGGAGGTTTGACGGCAACACCGAGCGCGAAGCTCGACGGTTCCGCGCATAACGAGGTTCGACGGCAACCCCGAGCGGGAAGCTCGGCGGTTCCGCGCATAACGAGGTTCGACGGCAACCCCGAGCGGGAAGCTCGGCGGTTCCGCGCGTAACGAGGTTCGACGGCAACCCCGAGCGGGAAGCTCGGGGTTCCGCGCGTAACGAGGTTCGACGGCAACCCTGAGCGGGAAACTCGGTGGTTCCGCACATACCGAGGTTCGACGGCCACCCCGAGCGTGAAGCTCGGCGATTCTGCGCTTAACGAGGTTCGACGGCAACCCCGAGCGGGAAGCTCGGCGGTTCCGCGCGTAACGAGGTTCGACGGCAACCCCGAGCGGGAAGCTCGGCGGTTCCGCACATACCGAGGTTCGACGGCCACCCCGAGCGGGACGCTCGGCGGTTCTGCGCGTAACGAGGTTCGACGAAAACCCCGAGCGGGAAGCTAGGCGGTTTCGCGCATAACGAGGTTCGACGACAACCCCGAGCGGGAAGCTCGGCGGTTTCGCGTGTAACGAGGTTCGACGGCAACCCCCGAGCGGGAAGCTCGGCGGTTCCGCGCATAAGGAGGTTTGACGGCAACACCGAGCGCGAAGCTCGACGGTTCCGCTCATAACGAGGTTCGACGGCAACCCCGAGCGGGAAGCTCGGCGGTTCCGCGGATAACGAGGTTCGACGACAACCCCGAGCGGGAAGCTCGGCGGTTCCGCGCGTAACAAGGTTCGACGGCAACCCCGAGCGGGAAGCTCGGCGGTTCCGCGCGTAACGAGGTTCGACGACAACCCCGAGCGGGAAGCTCGGCGGTTCGGCGCATAAGGAGGTTCGACGGAAACCCCGAGCGGGAAGCTCGGCGGTTCCGCGCACAACGAGGTTCGACGGCGGTTCCGCGCGTAACGAGGTTCGACGACAACTCCGAGCGGGAAGCTCGGCGGTTCCGCGCATAAGGAGGTTTGACGGCAACACCGAGCGCGAAGCTCGACGGTTCCGCGCATAACGAGGTTCGACGGCAACCCCGAGCGGGAAGCTCGGCGGTTCCGCGCATAACGAGGTTCGACGGCAACCCCGAGCGGGATGCTCGGGGTTCCGCGCGTAACGAGGTTCGACGGCAACCCTGAGCGGGAAGCTTGGCGGTTCCGCACATACCGAGGTTCGACGGCCACCCCGAGCGTGAAGCTCGGCGATTCTGCGCTTAACGAGGTTCGACGGCAACCCCGAGCGGGAAGCTCGGCGGTTCCGCGCGTAACGAGGTTCGACGGAAACCCCGAGCGGGATGCTCGGGGTTCCGCGCGTAACGAGGTTCGACGGCAACCCTGAGCGGGAAGCTTGGCGGTTCCGCACATACCGAGGTTCGACGGCCACCCCGAGCGTGAAGCTCGGCGATTCTGCGCTTAACGAGGTTCGACGGCAACCCCGAGCGGGAAGCTCGGCGGTTCCGCGCGTAACGAGGTTCGACGGCAACCCCGAGCGGGAAGCTCGGCGGTTCCGCGCCTAACGAGGTACGACGGCCACCCCGAGCGGGAAGCTTGGCGGTTCCGCGCCTAACAAGGTTCGACGGCAACCCCGAGCGGGAAGCTCGGCGGTTCCGCGCGTAACGAGGTTCGACGGCAACCCCGAGCGGGAAGCTCGGCGGTTCCGCGCGTAACGAGGTTCGACGACAACCCCGAGCGGGAAGCTCGGCGGTTCCGCACATAAGGAGGTTCGACGGAAACCCCGAGCGGGAAGCTTGGCGGTTCCGCGCACAACGAGGTTCGACGGCGGTTCCGCGCGTAACGAGGTTCGACGACAACTCCGAGCGGGAAGCTCGGCGGTTCCGCGCATAAGGAGGTTTGACGGCAACACCGAGCGCGAAGCTCGACGGTTCCGCGCATAACGAGGTTCGACGGCAACCCCGAGCGGGAAGCTCGGCGGTTCCTCGCATAACGAGGTTCGACGGCAACCCCGAGCGGGATGCTCGGGGTTCCGCGCGTAACGAGGTTCGACGGCAACCCTGAGCGGGAAGCTTGGCGGTTCCGCACATACCGAGGTTCGACGGCCACCCCGAGCGTGAAGCTCGGCGATTCTGCGCTTAACGAGGTTCGACGGCAACCCCGAGCGGGAAGCTCGGCGGTTCCGCGCGTAACGAGGTTCGACGGCAACCCCGAGCGGGAAGCTCGGCGGTTCCGCGCCTAACGAGGTACGACGGCCACCCCGAGCGGGAAGTTTGGCGGTTCCGCGCCTAACAAGGTTCGACGGCAACCCCGAGCGGGAAGCTCGGCGGTTCCGCGCGTAAGGAGGTTGGACGGCAACACCGAGCGCGAAGCTCGGCGGTTCCGCGCATAAGGAGGTTCGGCGGAAACCCCGAGCGGGAAGCTCGGCGGTTCCGCGCATAACGAGGTTCGACGGCAACCCCGAGCGGGATGCTCGGGGTTCCGCGCGTAACGAGGTTCGACGGCAACCCTGAGCGGGAAGCTTGGCGGTTCCGCACATACCGAGGTTCGACGGCCACCCCGAGCGTGAAGCTCGGCGATTCTGCGCTTAACGAGGTTCGACGGCAACCCCGAGCGGGAAGCTCGGCGGTTCCGCGCGTAACGAGGTTCGACGGCAACCCCGAGCGGGAAGCTCGGCGGTTCCGCGCCTAACGAGGTACGACGGCCACCCCGAGCGGGAAGCTGGGCGGTTCCGCGCCTAACAAGGTTCGACGGCAACCCCGAGCGGGAAGCTCGGCGGTTCCGCGCGTAACGAGGTTCGACGACAACCCCGAGCGGGAAGCTCGGCGGTTCCGCGCATAAGGAGGTTCGGCGGAAACCCCGAGCGGGAAGCTCGGCGGTTCCGCGCACAACGAGGTTCGACGGCGGTTCCGCGCGTAACGAGGTTCGACGACAACCCCGAGCGGGAAGCTCGGCGGTTCCGCGCATAAGGAGGTTGGACGGCAACACCGAGTGGGAAGCTCGGCGGTTCCGCGCGTAACGAGGTTCGACGGCAACCCTGAGCGGGAAGCTGGGCGGTTCCGCACATACCGAGGTTCGACGGCCACCCCGAGCGTGAAGCTCGGCGATTCGGCGCTTAACGAGGTTCGACGGCAACCCCGAGCGGGAAGCTCGGCGGTTCCGCGCGTAACGAGGTTCGACGACAACCCCGAGCGGGAAGCTCGGCGGTTCCGCGCATAAGGAGGTTCGACGGAAACCCCGAGCGGGAAGCTCGGCGGTTCCGCGCACAACGATGTTCGACGGCGGTTCCGCGCGTAACGAGGTTCGACGACAACCCCGAGCGGGAAGCTCGGCGGTTCCGCGCATAAGGAGGTTTGACGGCAACACCGAGCGCGAAGCTCGACGGTTCCACGCATAACGAGGTTCGACGGCAACCCCGAGCGGGAAGCTCGGCGGTTCCGCGCATAACGAGGTTCGACGGCAACCCCGAGCGGGAAGCTCGGCGGTTCCGCGCGTAACGAGGTTCGACGGCAACCCCGAGCGGGAAGCTCGGGGTTCCGCGCGTAACGAGGTTCGACGGCAACCCTGAGCGGGAAACTCGGTGGTTCCGCACATACCGAGGTTCGACGGCCACCCCGAGCGTGAAGCTCGGCGATTCTGCGCTTAACGAGGTTCGACGGCAACCCCGAGCGGGAAGCTCGGCGGTTCCGCGCGTAACGAGGTTCGACGGCAACCCCGAGCGGGAAGCTCGGCGGTTCCGCACATACCGAGGTTCGACGGCCACCCCGAGCGGGACGCTCGGCGGTTCTGCGCGTAACGAGGTTCGACGAAAACCCCGAGCGGGAAGCTAGGCGGTTCCGCGCATAACGAGGTTCGACGACAACCCCGAGCGGGAAGCTCGGCGGTTTCGCGTGTAACGAGGTTCGACGGCAACCCCCGAGCGGGAAGCTCGGCGGTTCCGCGCATAAGGAGGTTTGACGGCAACACCGAGCGCGAAGCTCGACGGTTCCGCTCATAACGAGGTTCGACGGCAACCCCGAGCGGGAAGCTCGGCGGTTCCGCGGATAACGAGGTTCGACGGCAACCCCGAGCGGGAAGCTCGGCGGTTCCGCCCGTAAGGAGGTTTGACGGCAACACCGAGCGCGAAGCTCGGGGTTCCGCGCGTAACGAGGTTCGACGGCAACCCCGAGCGGGAAGCTCGGCGGTTCCGCGCCTAACGAGGTACGACGGCAACCCCGAGCGGGAAGCTCGGCGGTTCCGCGCGTAACAAGGTTCGACGGCAACCCCGAGCGGGAAGCTCGGCGGTTCCGCGCGTAACGAGGTTCGACGACAACCCCGAGCGGGAAGCTCGGCGGTTCGGCGCATAAGGAGGTTCGACGGAAACCCCGAGCGGGAAGCTCGGCGGTTCCGCGCACAACGAGGTTCGACGGCGGTTCCGCGCGTAACGAGGTTCGACGACAACTCCGAGCGGGAAGCTCGGCGGTTCCGCGCATAAGGAGGTTTGACGGCAACACCGAGCGCGAAGCTCGACGGTTCCGCGCATAACGAGGTTCGACGGCAACCCCGAGCGGGAAGCTCGGCGGTTCCGCGCATAACGAGGTTCGACGGCCACCCCGAGCGGGATGCTCGGGGTTCCGCGCGTAACGAGGTTCGACGGCAACCCTGAGCGGGAAGCTTGGCGGTTCCGCACATACCGAGGTTCGACGGCCACCCCGAGCGTGAAGCTCGGCGATTCTGCGCTTAACGAGGTTCGACGGCAACCCCGAGCGGGAAGCTCGGCGGTTCCGCGCGTAACGAGGTTCGACGGCAACCCCGAGCGGGATGCTCGGGGTTCCGCGCGTAACGAGGTTCGACGGCAACCCTGAGCGGGAAGCTTGGCGGTTCCGCACATACCGAGGTTCGACGGCCACCCCGAGCGTGAAGCTCGGCGATTCTGCGCTTAACGAGGTTCGACGGCAACCCCAAGCGGGAAGCTCGGCGGTTCCGCGCGTAACGAGGTTCGACGGCAACCCCGAGCGGGAAGCTCGGCGGTTCCGCGCCTAACGAGGTACGACGGCCACCCCGAGAGGGAAGCTTGGCGGTTCCGCGCCTAACAAGGTTCGACGGCAACCCCGAGCGGGAAGCTCGGCGGTTCCGCGCGTAACGAGGTTCGACGACGACCCCGAGCGGGAAGCTCGGCGGTTCCGCACATAAGGAGGTTCGACGGAAACCCCGAGCGGGAAGCTCGGCGGTTCCGCGCACAACGAGGTTCGACGGCGGTTCCGCGCGTAACGAGGTTCGACGACAACTCCGAGCGGGAAGCTCGGCGGTTCCGCGCATAAGGAGGTTTGACGGCAACACCGAGCGCGAAGCTCGACGGTTCCGCGCATAACGAGGTTCGACGGCAACCCCGAGCGGGAAGCTCGGCGGTTCCCTGCATAACGAGGTTCGACGGCAACCCCGAGCGGGAAGCTCGGCGGTTCCGCGCGTAACGAGGTTCGACGGCAACCCTGAGCGGGAAGCTGGGCGGTTCCGCACATACCGAGGTTCGACGGCCACCCCGAGCGTGAAGCTCGGCGATTCGGCGCTTAACGAGGTTCGACGGCAACCCCGAGCGGGAAGCTCGGCGGTTCCGCGCGTAACGAGGTTCGACGACAACCCCGAGCGGGAAGCTCGGCGGTTCCGCGCATAAGGAGGTTCGACGGAAACCCCGAGCGGGAAGCTCGGCGGTTCCGCGCACAACGATGTTCGACGGCGGTTCCGCGCGTAACGAGGTTCGTCGACAACCCCGAGCGGGAAGCTCGGCGGTTCCGCGCATAAGGAGGTTTGACGGCAACACCGAGCGCGAAGCTCGACGGTTCCGCGCATAACGAGGTTCGACGGCAACCCCGAGCGGGAAGCTCGGCGGTTCCGCGCATAACGAGGTTCGACGGCAACCCCGAGCGGGAAGCTCGGCGGTTCCGCGCGTAACGAGGTTCGACGGCAACCCCGAGCGGGAAGCTCGGGGTTCCGCGCGTAACGAGGTTCGACGGCAACCCTGAGCGGGAAACTCGGTGGTTCCGCACATACCGAGGTTCGACGGCCACCCCGAGCGTGAAGCTCGGCGATTCTGCGCTTAACGAGGTTCGACGGCAACCCCGAGCGGGAAGCTCGGCGGTTCTGCGCGTAACGAGGTTCGACGGCAACCCCGAGCGGGAAGCTCGGCGGTTCCGCACATACCGAGGTTCGACGGCCACCCCGAGCGGGACGCTCGGCGGTTCTGCGCGTAACGAGGTTCGACGAAAACCCCGAGCGGGAAGCTAGGCGGTTCCGCGCATAACGAGGTTCGACGACAACCCCGAGCGGGAAGCTCGGCGGTTTCGCGTGTAACGAGGTTCGACGGCAACCCCCGAGCGGGAAGCTCGGCGGTTCCGCGCATAAGGAGGTTTGACGGCAACACCGAGCGCGAAGCTCGACGGTTCCGCTCATAACGAGGTTCGACGGCAACCCCGAGCGGGAAGCTCGGCGGTTCCGCGGATAACGTGGTTCGACGACAACCCCGAGCGGGAAGCTCGGCGGTTCCGCCCGTAAGGAGGTTTGACGGCAACACCGAGCGCGAAGCTCGGGGTTCCGCGCGTAACGAGGTTCGACGGCAACCCCGAGCGGGAAGCTCGGCGGTTCCGCGCCTAACGAGGTACGACGGCAACCCCGAGCGGGAAGCTCGGCGGTTCCGCGCGTAACAAGGTTCGACGGCAACCCCGAGCGGGAAGCTCGGCGGTTCCGCGCGTAACGAGGTTCGACGACAACCCCGAGCGGGAAGCTCGGCGGTTCGGCGCATAAGGAGGTTCGACGGAAACCCCGAGCGGGAAGCTCGGCGGTTCCGCGCACAACGAGGTTCGACGGCGGTTCCGCGCGTAACGAGGTTCGACGACAACTCCGAGCGGGAAGCTCGGCGGTTCCGCGCATAAGGAGGTTTGACGGCAACACCGAGCGCGAAGCTCGACGGTTCCGCGCATAACGAGGTTCGACGGCAACCCCGAGCGGGAAGCTCGGCGGTTCCGCGCCTAACGAGGTACGACGGCAACCCCGAGCGGGAAGCTCGGCGGTTCCGCGCGTAACAAGGTTCGACGGCAACCCCGAGCGGGAAGCTCGGCGGTTCCGCGCGTAACGAGGTTCGACGATAACCCCGAGCGGGAAGCTCGGCGGTTCCGCGCATAAGGAGGTTTGACGGCAACACCGAGCGCGAAGCTCGACGGTTCCGCGCATAACGAGGTTCGACGGCAACCCCGAGCGGGAAGCTCGGCGGTTCCGCGCCTAACGAGGTACGACGGCAACCCCGAGCGGGAAGCTCGGCGGTTCCGCGCGTAACAAGGTTCGACGGCAACCCCGAGCGGGAAGCTCGGCGGTTCCGCGCGTAACGAGGTTCGACGATAACCCCGAGCGGGAAGCTCGGCGGTTCCGCGCATAAGGAGGTTCGACGGAAACCCCGAGCGGGAAGCTCGGCGGTTCCGCGCACAACGAGGTTCGATGGCGGTTCCGCGCGTAACGAGGTTCGACGACAACCCCGAGCAGGAAGCTCGGCGGTTCCGCGCATAAGGAGGTTTGACGGCAACACCGAGCGCGAAGCTCGACGGTTCCGCGCATAACGAGGTTCGACGGCAACCCCGAGCGGGAAGCTCGGCGGTTCCGCGCATAACGAGGTTCGACGGCAACCCCGAGCGGGAAGCTCGGGGTTCCGCGCGTAACGAGGTTCGACGGCAACCCTGAGCGGGAAGCTTGGCGGTTCCGCACATACCGAGGTTCGACGGCCACCCCGAGCGTGAAGCTCGGCGATTCTGCGCTTAACGAGGTTCGACGGCAACCCCGAGCGGGAAGCTCGGCGGTTCCGTGCACAACGAGGTTCGACGGCGGTTTCACGCGTAACGAGGTTCGACGGTAACCCCGAGCGGGAAGCTCGGCGGTTCCGCGCATAAGGAGGTTTGACGGCAACACCGAGCGCGCCGCTCGACGGTTCCGCGCATAACGAGGTTCGACGGAACCCCGAGCGGTAAGCTCGGCGGTTCCGCGCATAACGAGGTTTGACGGCAACCCCGAGCGGGAAGCTCGGCGTTTCCGCGCGTAACGAGGTTCGACGGCAACCCCGAGCGGAAACTCGGTGGTTCCGCGCCTAACGAGATTCGACGGCAACCCCGAGCGGGAAGCTCTGCGGTTCCGCGCATAAGGAGGTTTGACGGCAACACCGAGCGCGAAGCTCGACGGTTCCGCGCATAACGAGGTTCGACAGCAACCCCGAGCGGGAAGCTGGGCTGTTCCGCGCATAGCGAGGTTCGACGGCATCCCCGAGCGGGAAGCTCGGCGGTTCCGCGCGTAATGAGGTTCGACGGCAACCCCGAGCGGGAAGCTTGGCGGTTCCGCACATACCGAGGTTCGACGGCCACCCCGAGCGAGAAGCTCGGCGGTTCCGCGCGTAACGAGGTTCGACTACAACATTGAGCGGGAAGCTCGGCGGTTCCGCGCATAAGTTGGTTCGACGGAAACCCCGAGTGGGAAGCTCGACGGTTCCGCGCGCAACGAGGTTCGACGGCAACACGGAGCGGGAAGCTCGGCGGTTTCGCGCGTAACGAGGTTTGACGGCAACCCCGAGAGGGAAGCTAGGCGGTTCCGCGTGCAACGAGGTTTGACGGCAACCCAGAGCGGGAAGCTCGGCTGTTTCGCGCGTAACGAGGTTCGACGGCAACCCTGAGAGGGAAGCTCGACGGTTCCGCGCGTAACGAGGTTCGACGGTAACCCCGAGCGGGAGGCTCGGCGGTTCCGCGCATAAGGAGGTTTAACGGCAACACCGAGTGTGAAGCTCGACGGTTCCACGCATAACGAGGTTCGACGGCAACCCCGAGCGGGAAGCTCGGCGGTCCGCGCATAAGGAGGTTTGACGGCAACCCTGAACGGGAAGCTAGGCGGTTCCGCGTGCAACGAGGTTCGACGGCAACCCGGAGCGGGAAGCTCGGCGGTTCCGCGCATAACGAGCTTCGACGGCAACCCCGTGCGGGAAGCTCGGCGTTTCCGCGCATAAGGAGGTTCGACAGCAACACCGAGGGGGAAGCTCGGCGGTTCCGCGCGTAACGAGTTTCGACGGTAACCCCGAGCGGGAAGCTCCGCGGTTCCGCGCATAAGGAGGTTTGACGGCAACACCGAGCGCGAAGCTCGACGGTTCCGCGCATAACGAGGTTCGACGGCAACCCCGAGTGGGAAGCTCGACGGTTCCGCGCATAACGAGGTTCGACGGCAACCCCGAGCGGGAAGCTCGACGGTTCCGCGCATAACGAGGTTCGACGGCAACCCCGAGCGGGAAGCTCGGCGGTTCCGCGCATAACGAGGTTCGACGGCAACCACGAGCGGGAAGCTCGGCGGTTCCGCGTGTAACGAGGTTAGACGGTAACACCGAGCGGGAAGCTCGGCGGTTCCGCGCGCAACGAGGTTCGACGGCAACTCCGAGTGGGAAGCTCGACGGTTCCGCGCATAACGAGGTTCGACGGCAACCCCGAGCGGGAAGCTCAGCGGTTCCGCGCATAACGAGGTTCGACGGCAACCACGAGCGGGAAGCTCGGCGGTTCCGCGCGTAACGAGGTTCGACGGTAACACCGAGCGGGAAGTTCGGCGGTTCCGCGCATAAGGAGGTTTGACGGCAACACCGAGCGCGCAGCTCGACGGTTCCGCGCATAACGAGGTTCGACAGCAACCCCGAGCGGGAAGCTGGGCTGTTCTGCGCATAACGAGGTTGGACGGCATCCCCGAGCGGGAAGCTCGGCGGTTCCGCGCGTAATGAGGTTCGACGGCAACCCCGAGCGGAAAGCTCGGCGGTTCCGCGCATAACGAGGTTTGACGGCAACCCCGAGCGGGAAGCTCGGCGGTTCCGCGCGTAATGAGGTTCGACGGCAACCCCGAGCGCGAAGCTCGGCGGTTCGGCGCATAAGGAGGTTTGACGGCAACCCCGAGCGGGAAGCTAGGCGGTTCCGCGTGCAACGAGATTCGACGGCAACCCGGAGCGGGAAGCTCGGCGGTTTCGCGCGTAACGATGTTTGATGGCAACCCCGAGCGGGAAACTCGGCGGTTCCGCGCATAAGGAGGTTGGACGGCAACCCCGAGCGGGAAGCTCGGCGGTTCTGCGTGTAACGAGGTTCGACGGCAACCCCGAGCGGAAAGCTTGGCGGTTCCGCGCATAACGAGGTTTGACTGCAACCCCGAGCGGGAAGGTCGGCGGTTCCGCGCGTAATGAGGTTCGACGGCAACCCCGAGCGGGAAGCTCGGCGGTTCGGTGCATAAGGATGTTTGACGGCAACCCCGAGCGGGAAGCTAGGCGGTTCCGCGTGCAACGAGATTCGACGGCAACCCGGAGCGGGAAGCTCGGCGGTTTCGCGCGTAACGAGGTTCGACGGCAACCCCGAGCGGGATGTTCGGCGGTTCCGCGCGTAACGAGTTTCGACGGTAACCCCGAGCGGGAAGCTCGGCGGTTCCGCGCATAAGGAGGTTTGACGGCAACACCGAGCGCGAAGCTCGACGGTTCCGCGCATAACGAGGTTCGACGGCAACCCCGAGTGGGAAGCTCGACGGTTCCGCGCATAACGAGGTTCGACGGCAACCCCGAGCGGGAAGCTCGGCGGTTCCGCGCATAACGAGGTTCGACGGCAACCACGAGCGGGAAGCTCGGCGGTTCCGCGTGTAACGAGGTTCGACGGTAACACCGAGCGGGAAGCTCGGCGGTTCCGCGCATAAGGAGGTTTGACGGCAACCCCGAGCGGGAAGCTCGGCGGTTCCGCGCATAAAGAGGTTCGACGGCAACCCCGAGCGGGAAGCTCGGCGTTTCCGCGCATAACGAGGTTCGACAACAACCCCGAGCGGGAAGCTGGGCTGTTCCGCGCATAACGAGGTTAGACGGCAACCCCGAGCGGGAAGCTCGGCGGTTCCGCGCCTAACGAGGTTCGACGGCAACCCCGAGCGGGAAGCTCGGCGGTTCCGCGCATGATGAGGTTTGACGGCAACCCGGAGCGGGATGCTCGGTGGTTCCGCGCGTAACGAGGTTCGACGGCAACCCCGAGCGCGAAGCTCGGCGGTTCCACCCATAATGAGGTTCGACAGCAACCCCGAGCGGGAAGCTCGGCGGTTCCGCGCATAACGAGGTTCGACGACAACCCCGAGCGGGAAGCTCGGCGGTCCGCGCATAAGGAGTGTCCCATGGAGCATATCAAAAACTTCACTGATTTATGTGATACCATTGCTGTCGATGACGTGTCACTTGAATATGTGCTCTTGAAGGCATTCAAATGGTCTTTGTCTGGAAAGGCACTTACTTGGCTCAAAAGCTTACCTCCTAGGTCGGTTCGTACATGGAAGGCTTTGCACGACCTCTTTCTGACAAAGTTCTTTCCACCGGCCAAGACTACAGAGCTAAGAAAGCGCATCACTTCTTATCATCAACTTCCCAATGAAACTCTTGTGGAAACTTGGGAGCGGTTTAAGGAACTTCTTCGGCAATGTCCTACTCATGGACAACCACCCTATGTGCTTCAGGAGATTTTCTTTCAGGGGATTAATGCCGCTACAAAGGACAGAATCAACCTTCACACCGATTGCGGGTTCATTGAGATGGATCCCGCTCGAGCTTGGGCTTTGTTGGACAAACTAACCAACTATGATGCTATGTACGGTACCCAACAAGCTCAGCCGATGGAGAGGAATCTTTATGAACCACAATCCGATGTGGTTGATCGGGATGTGAAGTTCCAATTCATGCAAGATGAGATCAACCGATTGAAAAAGCAAGTAAGTTACTTTAAATCTTCTCAATCTTGCCAAGAATGCGGGTCTTCCGCCCATACTACTTCCAATTGCACTAACTTGCAGCAAGTACGAGCCGCTGAGGCTTATGAGGAGGCAAACTACATGAGAGGTTCCTATAGGAACCAAAACAACTATGCAGGGAGGAACAATGATCAACCATCTTGGGGCAATCCTAATTATGATCAATAAAAGCAACCCCCTCAACAAGAGCAACGTCCCCCTCCCTACTGTCCTCCGGGCTATCAAGAGCAACCATCATGGGTGCAAGGGCTGCAAGAAGGAATCAATGGCGTCCGAGCCGAGATCAACGGAGTCCAGAACGGGATCAATGAAGTCCGAGCCGAGGTCAATGGAGTACGAGCCGAGCTTACCACGCAGATGAAAGGTGTTCATGCAAGGTTTGGAGAATTTGACTCATGGAGGAAGAACGTCGATTCCCAACTTGGCCAGCTAGCTACTCAAATCTCGAGACCTCATGGACAAATCTCGGGCCGCACCGACGAGAATCCTAGAGGCCGACCAAGCGACGGTGAAATCCGAGCCATGAACCTAAGGAATGGCAAAGCGTTGCCTGAGCCAATCAAGCATAAAGAGAAGGAACAACCCTCAGGACCGACCCATTTAGGGCCGCGCACGACCCATTTAGGGTCGAGCACGACCCATTTAGGGTCGAACACGACCCCCCTAGGGGTCGATCCTGAGGACGCTACTAATGAGGAAGAAGAGGCGATCGACCCAACTGGGGTCGAGCTCGACCACCCTTTGCCAGGTAAGTCTTCTAACCCTTCTACTTCTATTCAATCCCAATCTAAGGTACTTCCTTTCCCTTCTAAGAAACCCAAGGACTCAACGGAAGCAAAGTTTAAGCGCTTCGTTAAGTTGCTTCAAGGCTTGAATCTTTCCATTCCTTTCATCGAGGGCTTGAATGAAATGCCTGCTTATACTAAATTCTTGAAGGAGATTTTATCTAGGAAGCGATCAATGTCGGAACTAACAGATGAGGTGAGATCGTTGGAGCTTCCCGAGAAGCTAGGCGACCCAGGTAAGTTTGCTATTACAATTGGTATTCGAGCTTACCGTTTCAAAGCTTTGTGTGATCTAGGTTCTAGTACAAGCTTGCTTCCTCTCTCTATTTGGTCCAAAGCCAATATGGGACCGCTGGAACCTGTCAATATGAATCTTTACATGGCAAATGGATCATGCGTCAAAGCCACTGGAGTCGTAGAGGATGTTCCTGTGCAAGTAGGCAAATTCTTTGTTCCCAACGACTTCATAGTGATGGAGATGCCAGAAGACCCTATGGTACCAATCATTCTTGGAAGACCATTCTTAGCCACCGCAGGGGCAAGAGTTGATGTTAGAAAGGGATTACTCACATTTGACATTGGAGAAGAGAAGGTCGAGTTTCGCTTCAATACTGCTGCGATTGAGGTCGTTAAAAGCATCAACGAGGAGCCTACCGACCCACCATGGTGGGTCGGTACCGATCATTCTCTGAAGAATCACAACGATGTGGGTGACAGGCATAATACCGGGGCATTCCTTGATCTAGTGGGGTCGATGACGACCCATATACCGTCGGTAACGACCCCTCCTCAAAGTAACAAAGGTAAGTCTCCTTACTCTAATCTATTTGATTCTGGTCATGATCCTTTCTTTCATCCTTCTTTTACAACTCCTACTATTGAGCATACTGTGAAAGAGTCGAAACCTCCTTGGTTTTCGGATTTTTCTAACCCTAATGTAGGACTTCCAAGCAATAATAGAGGACCGAATGTCCTAGAGAGAAGCTTTGAAGCTTTTCCATCTAAGTACGGGGTTTCCCATGATCCCGACACAACTGGATGGAAGCCGCCCTAATGAGCTAAGGTAAGTTCGTCAAGCTAATGACGTTAAACAAGCGCTTACGGGAGGCAACCCGGTCTGTAGTTAGTTTTATTATTTTTATTTTTATTTTATTTTATTTTTAGATTAGGTTCTTTTTCTAACCTTCTTTAGACTAGGATAGAATACATTTGTTTGGAATGGAATTTTTGTGGGATTCTTACAGCGGGGTCGAGATCGACCCTATTTGGGTTGTGCACGACCCTATCTGGAGATTCCAAAAATATCCCTTCTCCATTGAGGTTCACCATGATGAGCTCCACCTCCATTCCAAGCTTCAAAGAGTTCTCTGTGAGTTTTCTTCTTCTTTTCGCTTTACTTTTTCATATTATTTTCATGCATGAGGACATTGCATAATTTAAGTATGGGGTAGGGGAAGAAGAAATCTCACATGTTGTATATAATTGAGTTTTTGTGTTGGTTTTGCTTGTTTGTTTGTTAGTTTGTTTTGTTAAGAAAAAAAATCTAAAAATCAAAATCAAAAAAAAAAATTGAAAAATATCGAAAAATCCAAAAATATTTGCTTCTTTGTTTTAGGATAGAGAAATGCTCCATCTTAGATGTCCTATGATGAGATCTAATTTTCATTCTTATCATATAATTCCTTTGGCATATTTGGATAGTATAGCCCAAGTCTTGAGAAATTGCTTTTGATTGTGAAAATAGACTTGTGGTGAAATTGAGCATATGTGTCTTGAGTAGAAGTAGTTGCAATCCAACAAAATTTTTACCTAGTGAGGAATTTTGGCCTTATAGGGAGATCTTCATAAAATCCCTCTTCTTTATATGTGTGTTTTGCTCTCTTTATGCATTTATCTCTTGTCATTGATATGGTTATCTATTTCTTGAAGCCGCTATGAGTTCGTTCATGCATGTTAACTATGATTAAGAACTTATTTTTCATAAGCCACTTTCTTTCCTCTTTTTACCTACCCTTACATTATCCTCTTTTTGAAGCCAAGTTGAGCCTTTAAGCCTTTTTTTTAGCTCCACAAAATTGTTCCCTAACCAATAAAGCTTGACCCTATCCGGGGATTAGGACTTAGTATTGGTTGTTTTGATGGTTTTGTTGAGTGAAATTGTTTGGTTCAAGTGTGGGGTAATTTTGGGTTGGGTATTTGAGAATCTTGCAGTTTCTCATGTAAAAGGATTTTGGTTCCCTGAATGCACTTGCAAAGAAGAAAAAAAAATCGGTACCGACTTCCCATAGAAAAAAAAAATGAAGATCATAAGGGGAGAAAGAAAAAAGAGCTAATGAATAAGGTGTGCATGAGCAAAATTTCCTTAGTATTTAGAAGCAAGATAAATTGGGATAAAAGGGGTTGAGTGAAAGGAAAAGTGCATAAAGAAAAGAAAGAGTTTGGTATAATCTCTTTTGAGAGTTTTTGGAGATATGTGAGTTCTTAGGAGTCTATGATTCCCGGATATTATTAGCACCACATGGCCAAAATAACTCCCTACCTGATGTTATTACCAAGCCCCATTACAACCCGGTCGAATGAAAGCTTCTATGAAGTTTTTCATTGAGCCTAAGTTCTTATGATGATTGATGTGTTTTGACTTCTCTAGGTAGAGAGATTGGTCATATAAGTCTCAATGATTAAGTTGATATTGCATGAAGATTGAGATGAGAGTTGATTTAATAGCCTAAACACATGAGAGTTAAGAGAAACACATTAATATCCCTTGTGAGGTTGGATTGTGGTTGCCTACGCCTAAGACTCATACATATGTGATTACGTTAAAATTACTTGTCTTCTTTTTCACTTGTGTTTAAAATGTTTTGACAAGGGCTATGCTTGAAGATTGTGTTCATATGAATTGACTTTGCATGATTATTGCTTGAGGACAAGCAAGTCTATGTATGGGATATTTTGATATCCGCTTTTTAGGTAGGGTTTTTAGTGTCTAGATAGATTAGATTGAGTTGGTTTTTGTGCTTGAGTTTTATGTTTCCGAGTCTTTTTGCTTTAGTTTTCGTATTTCCTTGAGATTCGGAAGCTACACATTTTTTGTGTCTTTTTGTAGGAGTTTTGGAGCTTGAAAGAAGAGTTTGGAGCATTGCAAGAAAAGATGGAGATTAAGCGCTCAAGTAAATTTGTTGAAGATCAAGTTTGAGCTTGGAAAGAGATAGAGGAATTCGTTACCAGAACATAGGAAAAAGAATCAAGTCAAACGGAGTTGTAACGAATCTTCTACGCAAGTTTTACTCAAGGTTGTTCCTAGTGCATATCAGGGTCGTGCACGAGCCAAGCCAAGTCTTGCTCGACCCAATCAGAATTCATGCCCTCAGGACCGACCCTAGGAGGGTCGTGCACGACCCATTTTGGGTCGTGCGTGTCGCAGACTTTGCTATTATTCCGAGATCTTTAGGATTATTCTATCTTTGTATTTTAGGAAGGTGTTATTATCTTGTTTCCTAGTTTAATTAGGACTCCTTTTTCTCTATAAAAGGAGGCTAAACCCTTTAGTTCAAGGGTCCGGTTTTTAGTTTGATTTTTATTCACTTTTTGGCATTGGGAGAAGACTTGAAGAACAAGTTGGAGACTTTTGTAAGACTTCTTCTTATTTTAATTTGAATTTCGTTTGGATTGATCATGTCTTCTTGTTTCTTTGCTATGAGTGAGTAGTTTTCTTAGATTCTAGGGTTGGGTGAAAACCCAACAAAATCATGCATGTCTAAAACGTGAAATTATAATTTGAATGCTTGAAGATCATATCTATCTATCTTGTGCTTGAATCCTTTGCGACAGTTGAGGCATGTCTTGCAATTAACCTAAAAGCGAAAGTGTAAAGTTTATTGCTTTGATTAGTTCTAATAGGATTATTTGCGAAAGTTGATATTCCTATGTTGAAGGATAGATAGAAAGTTATTTTATTTGCGAAAGTTGATTGAATAACTTGAATTGATTGCGAAAGTTGACTCTTCTATGATCTAGATTGGATGATATTTATGAGTTCTTATTGGAAGCATGTATGATTGTTGTTGTGGTAGCCCTAGCCCTGGAATTCGTCATTTATATTGATTAAAATTCGTGACTTTAATTCGATCTCGACCCCATAAAGTCGTGCTCGAAGCCTTGCTTGCTTTTGTGTGCTCGTTCGTGTGTGTTTGTGTGCTCAGGACCGACCCTAATAGGGTCGTGCACGACCCACTACGGTTCGGTCCTGCCATTGTTCGCTTGTTATTTCTTGCTTTTCGTAGTTTATTGACTAATCTTTAGCACTATTCTCATTCCCGTGGACGAACCTGACTCCGCTATACTCAGCGGGGTCTTGAATATAAATTTATTTGTTCAAGAAACCCTTCAACAGAGGTCGACTCGAAGATTGGTCGCCAAGAGACTAACCAAGTTCCCGGAGCATACTTCTTTTGACTTCATTCCTTGCTTCTCCACATAATGTAGCCATTCCTACCCCAAGTTCAATGGGACGGGATCCTCGAATAGTATGGTTCGGAGGCATGCAAATTCCATCCTCGTTGGCCTGTTCAACTCTCTTTGTGGCCAAAATGTAGCGGCTAGGACTCGGAGAATGATCCTGAAAATGAGGTTAATGATGCTTGCCCCGGAAAGTGCTGCAGAGGAAGGCTCTACTTCCCTGGTGATGTAGCTCCAAGTCCTAATCACCTTGTAATCCTTGATGTTGTAATCCCGAGATGGATTAGGGAGATCGAGAATAGCATTGAACTCCTCCATGGTGTACTCACGACTGACATTACCGAGCCTAAATCTAATCCGTCCAGTCGAGGTCTTGGTCGGGAATCTCGTCTCAAGTGTAGCTAGAAACTCAGAAGTGAGAGCCGGGAAGTGCGGTACCTCTTCCTTCTTTAACAAGTGAGGCACACCAAGAAGAGAAAAGGCCTCTTTGACATCATCATACAACCTCATCGCCTTAGTACTCGACCTTGAGAACCACCTAGTGTAGTGGTCCTTGTTTAATAGAGCATTGTATCGATCAGCTTGTGCTTGGGTGCGCAAGATCACATTATCCATGCACGGAGGAGATGGGGACCGCTGAGTTCTCTTCTTCTTGTCGGCTCTTGTTGTGACCTATAAAAATATGAATTGACAAAGATAAGATCCATACAAATCAATAGAAAAGAGACCCCATACTTGGTCTCGAAATTGCTCTCGAAGTGCCTCGTTAACGACCCAACTGGGGTCGGTAACGAGCCTGGACTGGTGTTTGTGACTAGAAAATATGCAGGGTCGTTAACGAGCCTGGACAGGTTGTTAACGATCCTGTACGAGAACCAGTTCGCAGTTTTCGAGTGCAAAATTCTCAAAATTATGCATTGAATAAAACATGCATCATACACAATCCTACATAAGACACACAATCGCGTATATGCACCCCATACTTGCTCGATTACCCATCCCGAATATGCTATAATTGCCAAAAAATTCATGGTGAAGATCACTCAAATCTAGAACAAGGTCACTCATGCTTTTTCTAATCAAATTTCAATGGAGAATCAAGCAAGAATAAACCAACATAGATCAAAATCAACCACCAATAAATCTAACACAAAAGTCATTGAGCAAAAATAAACATGCCATCGATCTACTATACAAACAAAATCAAGATATGAAATTTCGACCCTATTAATCATGAATCATGCAAATAGAAAGTTAGGGTTTAGAAATCATACCGTTAGATCGAGAAATTGAAGAACAAAGATCGAAAGGAAGAGTGGTTAACGAGCTTGACTCTCGCCGATAACGAATGCAAGGATTTGGGGATTCGTTAATGGGGCAAAATCCGGGGGTAGGGCAGTGATGCAGATTCCGATCGGTAGAAGGGGAAACCGGTAGGAATTTTGAGAGTTTAGGCTTTGGATTGAGAATTTGAGAGTGAGATTTTGGTAATTTTGGAAGGGTTTTATAGAAGAGGGCTAGAGGTAGGTGAAGAGGTGAAAGGGGCGGCACAAGTGGTAAGAGATAGAAGATAGATTAGGTTAAAAACGTACCTGCCCATTTTGATTTCGGGTCGCCAAACTGGGTCGTTAACGACCCTGGATGGGGACGTTAACGAGCCTGCGTAACCTCTTCTGAGTGATTTTCCGAGCCCAACTCCTGTTTCAGGTTAGCCTAAAAACAATTCCATCTTGCTACCTCAAAAACTAATACTAAAAATCAAAAAGAAAGCTAGGAAAAAGATCTAAAAAGAAAAGGAAAAAAACTAAACTATACTAAAAAACGGGTTGCCTCCCGTGAGCGCTATTTTTAACGTCGTCAGCCCACCGTACTTACCTTGGCTAGTCCAACGTTGTAAGAGCCATGGTGACTCTAATCTCTTCATCCGGGTCGGGTTGCTCATGAAACTTTTTCAATCTGTGGCCGTTAACTTTGAAGATAGCGCCTTGGTTATCGATCAACTCTACTGCCCCGTGAGGATAGATATGGTGAAACAAAAATGGCCCGCTCCATCTTGTCCTTAGCTTTCTTGGAAATAAACGGAGTCCAGAGTTGAAAAGAAGAACCTTGTCACCAACTTCATAAGTTTTTGGCACTAGTTTCTGATCGTGCCACCGTTTGGTGCGATCTTTGTAGATTTCAGCATTTTCATACGCCTTGAGCCTTAACTCTTCTAGTGCTTGCAAGTCCATGAATCTTTTTGCTCCGGATGCGTCGAGGTTCATGTTGAGCTGCTTAAGGGCCCATAATGCTTTATGCTCCATCTCGATCGGTAAATGGCATGCCTTGCCATACACTAGATTGTAGGGAGTGGTGCGTAGAGGCGTCTTGTATGCTGTTCGATATGCCCATAAAGAATCATCCAACTTAGACGACCAATCCTTCCTAGAGAGGGACACCGTCTTTTCCAATATGCTCTTGATCTTCCTATTTGAAACCTCAACTTGGCCACTAGTTTGGGGATGGTATGGTGTTGCCACCCGGTGTGATACCCCATACTTAGCCAAAAGTGCTTCAAAGCTCCGCTCAATGAAATGAGATCCACCATCACTAATGAGGACCCTTGGGATACCAAACCTAGGAAAAATGTTAGTTTTAATAAATTTGGCCACGGTTTTAGCATCATTGGTCCTTGTAGCGACGGCCTCCACCCACTTAGAGATGTAATCAACCGCAACCAGGATATACTTGTAGGGGCCCGATGCGGGAAAAGGTCCCATGAAGTCTATGCCCCATACGTCGAATAACTCGACCTCTAGTATCCCGGTTAACGGGTTCTCATGTCTCCAAGTGATGTTGCCCGAGCGTTGGCATTCATCGCATGCTATCACATAAGCATGTACATCTTTAAAAATGGTTGGCCAGTATAGACCACTTTGAAGGATCTTCGTTGTAGTCTTGAATCCTTTTGCATGGCCTCCGGTGGGAAGTGTGTGACATTGACGGATCACGCTCTCTATCTCCTCTTCTGGGATACAGCATCTAAAGAGGTGATCACTTCCTTGCTTGAACAAGTAAGGATCATCCCAATAGTACTGTTTTACATCGTGAAGAAACTTCTTCTTCTTTTTTGGGGTTAGTCCCTCGGGGATTACGCCTCCTACAAGATAGTTAGAAAAATCCGTAAACCAAGGGGTTTTTGACCCTCTAACAACATGAATTGATGTGCAAGAAGTAGAGGCAAGAAGCGAGGAAGGAATGGAATTGAATTGAATGAGTTTCGGTTGAAAAATCTTACCGGGTCCCCACATTCGATAAATTCATTGTGGGTGTGGAGCATCTTGACTTTGGCTCTATTTGTCTCCTTCATTGTTGGGTTGAACCGAAATTCCGTCTCCTCATCTCCAATTTCAAAAGTTAGGAGTCCCTTCCTAACATCAATTATGGCTCATGTTGTGGCGAGGAATGGTCTCCCTAAGATGATAGGAACCACCGGGTCTTCGGGCATTGCCATGACTATAAAATCATTAGGAACAAAGAATTTGCCCACTTGGACCTGAATGTCTTCTATGACCCCTGTTGGCTTGACACACTAGCGATCTGCCATGTATAACCTCATATTGATCGGCTCCAATGGTCCCATGTTGGCTTTTGACCATATGGAAAGAGGGAGTAAACTGGTACTGGCTCCCAAATCACATAAAGCTTTGAATTTGTGGTCGCCTATGCCAATTGTTATGGCAAACCTCCCTGGATCGCCAAGTTTCTCTGGTAGAGCGATGGATTGGACCTTATCTTGCAACTCTGTGATGGATCGTTTCCTGCTAAGAATATCTTTCAAGAATTTTGTGTAAGCCGGCATTTCGCTTAGGGCCTCAGCGAATGGGATTGAAATATTAATGCCCTAGAGAATCTTTACGAAACGCTTAAACTTACTTTCTATAGAG
This sequence comes from Fallopia convolvulus, assembly GCA_964016875.1. Lineage (NCBI taxonomy): Eukaryota > Viridiplantae > Streptophyta > Magnoliopsida > Caryophyllales > Polygonaceae > Fallopia > Fallopia convolvulus. The sequence goes on from OZ024728.1 coordinate 47,283,331, forward strand.
TCCTTAGACTTCTTAGTGGGAAAAGGAAGAGAATTCACCTTTCTCGGAACAAATGCGGGCTCGAGAGGTGATGATACCGGGTCGACATTAGGGTCGATTGGTATGCTCGGAGGATCTTTAACGACCCCATTGGGGTCGTTAACGAGCCTGGGATTGGGAGAGGAGCTCGGGATAGGAAACTTACCTGGGTTGGGGTCGTTAACGACCTTGGGAGCATCGTCATCATGGTGTGCAGGTTCGGTAATGACTCTCTCTGGCTCATTATCGAGCTGAGCCGTAGCTTCCTCATTAGTCGTGGGGCTCGTCTCCTAAGCTTGGAAACACTCCGGTAGTGTCTTTCCGCTCCTAAGGTATATCGCTGCTATTTGTCCTCTCGGGTTCTCCTCGGGTCGGCCCGGGAGTTTCCCTTGTGGCCTTGGAATCTGTGCAGCAAGGTTCCCTAGTTGGGAGTCAACATTCTTCTTCCACACATCGAACTCTCCCCATCTTTTGTTTTGATTGTCAAGGTTTGCTTGGATTCCATCAATCTTGCTATGCACTGCATTGAATTTGTTATGGACTCCGTTAATGCCTTCATGTAACCCTTGTGCCCATGATGGTGGATCTTGATAGCATGGAGGTCGATATGGCTCAGGTCGTCTATCCGGTGGAGGCGCTGCATAGTTCGAATTCGGATTTTGATTGCCCCATGTTGGATAATTGTTTGACCTGTCAAAATGACTAGGCTGGATTCTGTATGGGCCTCTCATATAGTTCACTTCAGCATATGTCTCAGCGGCTCTTACCTTCTCTATGTTAGTGCAAGCAGAAGTAGTATGGGCAGAAGAGCCACATTCTTGACAAGATTGAGAGGATTTCAGAAAACTTACCTGCTTCTTCAGGCGGTTGACCTCGTCTTGCAGAAATTGATTTTTGACATTTGGGTCAACTTCTTCCTTGTTAGGCATGTAGAGACGCCTCTGGGGCTGGGGAGATTGTTGGGTACCATACATGGCATCATAGTTGGACAGCTTGTCCAGCAATTCCCATGCAACCATGGGATATATCTCTATAAAACCGCACACTGTATGCGTGTTGATGCGGTTCTTCGTCTCTGCATTAATACCCTGGAAAAAGATTTATTGGAGAACATATAAAGGTTGCCCATGAGTAGGGCACTGTCTAAGCATTTTCGTAAATCTTTCCCAAGTTTCTACAAAGGTCTCATTAGGCAGCTGGTAATAGGAGGTGATGCGTTTTCTCAACTCTGTTGTCTTGGCAAGAGGGAAAAACTTTGTAAGAAATTGATCATACAAAGCCTTCCAAGTCCTGATAGACTTAGGAGGTAAGCTGTCCAACCAGCTCAAGGCCTTTCCAGTAAGAGACCACCTAAAAGCTTTTAACAGAACATATTCAAGTGAGACACCTTCAGCAGCTATGGTGTCACATAAATCAAGAAAATTTCTAATATGTTCCATAGGGCACTCAGTAGGTTTCCCTTCAAACTGAGCCCTTTTAATCAAGGATATAAATTGAGACTTTATCTCAAAAGTCTTCTCTATCTCCGGAAGCACAATTGGAGACTCCGGCACCCTCAGTTCTGGATGCATGTATTGCTTGGCATTCCTCGGACAGGCATTCAACTCTTCCTGTAGACGAGTGTTGTTGACTCGTTGACGTTCAGCTTGAGCAGCAGCGGCATCTCTATCAGCTTTTAACGCCTCCATCTGTTGTTGAAGTGCTTCCATCTGTCGAGCCATCTCTTCAGGTGTAGCCATGGCTCGCGTTTCTCTTCGTCTACGATGCAAGGTGCACTCAGGTTCAGAATAATAACCGGTGTTGTCAAATTCGAGCATGCGACGTCCTGTTGGCATACGCTGAGGAAACAAACAAAAAACCAAATTAAAACAAAAAACGGGGCCGGGCTATTCCCTGACCCACAGATAAACAAACGAACTGTTGCTTCCCCGGCAAGGGCGCCAATTTGTTGAGAGGGTTTCTTGACAACAAATAAATTTATAAGTCAAGACCCCACTGAGTATAGCGAAGTCAGGATCGTTCCACAGGAAGCAAGGTTGTTTGTCTATCGACTACTAAAAACAAGTAATACAACACAAAATACTTACGACCAACCCCGTTAACGACTTCGTCATTTTCGTTAACGAACTTGGATGACTCTACGAACACACACTAATGACCTTGATAGGTTCGGTACCGAGGCAAGTAACTCGATAACGAATGAAGCGATTGCAAACTCAAATAAGAATAAAAACCTAGGACAACGGTTACCGCAACATAGCTATGCATAAAAACTCATAAGAAGATAAAGATCATGCCTTTAAATAGATAAATTCCTCAACTTTCGCTGATTAACAAGCAAATAAATCAATTCTCATCAATTAATTCACCCAATCACTTATTTTAGATCCAAAGCTCGAAACTTTCGTAATCGAACAATATCAACCTTCAAGTTGACAACTTTCTCTTTCGATCAAATTGCAATCTCAAATTACCTCGACTATCGTCTAAGCATAAGAGCAACAAGCAATCTAAAAATAGATAAAAGGCATTCAAAACATCAACTCACTTATCAAACATGCATAACTATGTCGGGTTTCAACCCCGACCCTAGATAAGAAAACTACTCACTACTCATATTAATAAAGCAAACAACTTCAACAAAAGAAAACATTGAAAACAAAACAAACTTCAAATTAATAAGAAAAACTAATGTCTTACAAACTTCAGAAGAAACCAAAAAATACAAAAACAACCGAGTAGAAAAACCTGATTAACGACCCAACCTCTCTCTTTCGATCGACCTTAGTTCGCTACTTCTCCCACTCGACCTCGTCAATTTCGGCTCTCTTCTTAAAAATTGTTCACCCCCTCCTAGGCTAGAAAGAAGGGTATTTATACTACTAAAGCTATCTATTAAAACCTCTAAAAGATAGAAACTAACTCTAAAAAGATAACAAGATATAAGATAGAAGATATAACAACCTTAAAAATTATTAAAAAACCCTAAAAACACTTAATACCTCTACCGACACAAAATCATCATCAACGACTTCCGCACAGGGTCGGTAGGAATCACAAAATCCATCCAAAAAACTCTATCTTTATGCCTCATTAACGACCCTTCACAACCTCGTTAATGAGCCTGTGATTTAGCTTCTTCAACTTTTCTTCACTTAAAAACTTAGACTTCAACCTTGTTATCTTCAGATTCTTCTAACTTCCACCATAGCACTCCAATCCAGCTCAAAAAGCGCTCTTTCCTGCAAAAAGACACAAAACAGAGTACCTTCCATACTTGTCACAAAATATGCAAACTTATCCAAAAACACACCAAACTAACTCTAAAAACTTCCAAAACTAAACCTAAACAAACTAAGAAACAAACCAAAAACTAGACTAAAAACATGAATATCACGCCGCACCAGAGACTGCGGCCCGCGCACGCCAGGGGCGAACCCCGTGGCACCGCACCAGAGACTGGGGCTAATTAAAGAGGGAAGAGGACGCACTTACTTGATTATCCGAGGTCGGATAGGGAGAGCAGGTTCCCACAGACGGCGTCGGTGTTGATACCCGAAATAAACCGCGCTATAAACGGGATTATAAAAATACTAACTCTCGGAAATTCGTACAACCAAACTTTTTTCGTACATGAATTATTCGTCCTCCCCACCCCACAGCTGATTGTTTTTGTACTCTTTACAAATAAAGCCTTTAGACTTTATACCGTAAATAGCGCGATCTCACTCGGAGATCAAACACGTCGAGCTTTGGCAAACGAGATAGTTCTCGAGCCAGAGGGGATTTTCGACCTTTTACTTAGAATCACACCCATTCTAATATATCAAATTATGCTTGCGTGTTTGTGCGTTTGATCGATGTGGGATGATCGGTTTGAATACTTTCTTTACTAACTAATGCACCTACATGCTTGTATATATATTGTTCGATGTGGGAAGTAATCACGTGGCCAAAATTGATCTTTAATCATGAGAGAATCGGTTCGGCCCAAAACCCACTTATTAGCCATTCTTGGCCAAACACATTTATGCCCACTTAATGGGCCAAGTCCATATGGAATATTGTTTTGCTTATGATCAAGCCATACGCACGAGCTATACTCCTTTCATGCATTGATCATGTTGGGCATAATTTACATAAAACAACAACGAGCTTGGTATGAATACATAGATAAACAACGCCCCTTTCGGCCTAGCTAGCGATTTATTTGCTCGTTTCATAACATCTCTGATTATATCGTGTCATTTTGTAAGATTTTATCCTTTAATTATTGGCGATTATTTCGCGCACCATCAGATACGAGCTTAGAAGTGTTAGGTTTGAGTTCCTTGTTTTAGTTGATATGTTGTCCTAGTACATAGTTTGAGAGAGTTCATTAGTGTTCCCAAAGTTTGGTGACTCTTGGGGACAAAGAAGTTTGAAATTTACCTTGTAGTAGCTTAGGGAACTATCAATAAAAGAAGGAAGTCATTCAAAATCAGCCAAGCGAAGGTAGAGGTTTATCCATACAACTAGTCGGTTGTAGTGGGGTTCCTCTATAAAGGAGTGTCCCATCCTACTTGATTACTTGTGTATTCCCAACTCTTAACTAACAGTTATGATACAACACAAGACCGGAGGAGAGTTCGTCCGATCGAAGATCTGTTGCCACCAAGACATCATTTTTATTAGCATAATCTCCATTTTCTTTCAATCTAATAAATAATAAAAGTCACACAAGTGCATTATATTATATTATATTATTAAATTATACTTGAAGCTGAATATTATCCATCTCAATCCCATCTTTCTTACGTATTTTAAGCACATCATAATTCAAAAGTTCATTTACGTTTTACTTGTGAGGCAAGTTTGACTTCTTTTCTTGCAGGTTAGCTCAAGGCTTATCTTATGTACTTTTTTCCGAGGAGTTGCAGCTGAGTTTGGCATTGGACCGAGTTATATTGGGCCAGGTCGCTTGGTGTTCTGAGACTTCTGAAGATTCTTCATCTCGGTGGAGAGAACGTCAGTTGTCCATTTTGCACGCCGAAGAGGGGTCGACTTGCTTCCTACGACGCTATTCTTATAGTGCTTTACTCATCCCAATCACAAACTCATGGTAGTTCTTATTTTTGGAGATTTTTACTTTTCATAGCTATTCCTGCTTGATTTTGACTTCTTAGAGGTTTACGGCTGCCGTTTTCTTACAACCACTCAGAGTACCAAGCATGTATGGTATTCAAAATTCTTACCTTATTAAAAAAATAATTCAGAAGTTTATAACCTAAACACATTAATTAATGTGCATAAACAAGCCACAATTTGTAAGCATAAAGAGAACATCATAATTTTTGTTTGAGCAGATTATATATATGAGGCGTGATCAGGAAAAACGGGTTTTAAGAAGAAACGGGAGAATTTATGTGGGACGTCATGCATACATGAATAACACAACACGGATATATTATTGAGACACGTTTTATACATTGTTCTAAAAATCCCTTCTAGGCTCTATCTAGGCCCCGCCTAGCCGTCTAGACCTCCTAGGCACCTGTCTAGGACCGCCTATGCTACCGTTCAGGCCGTCTAGGCACTAGGCGGTCCCTCTCTGCCCAGCATCCGCCTAGCGTTTTTTAGAACATTGCATATATAAATACCAAGACACTCTAATATGAATAAAAAGGAATGCATGTATGAATAAAAATACATGCATACATGAATAACATAACACTAATGTATGAATAATAAACTACACATATATGAATAACAAGCTAAGCATATATGAATAACAAAACACACATATATGAATAATCAAACACATATATTTGAATGACAAAACATGCATACATAAAAGTCAATTTAACAAGTTCATAACAATCAGTCCAAATATTCAAGGTTTACCATGCGCTTGTTAAAATTATTAGAGTATAAATTTATTATTGTTCAATTCAACTAACACGAATATTCCATATTCAATCATTACATATTCATGATTCCTCACTTATAATTCAATGTCAATTTGATATTTATCCAAATAAACCTAGAATATCACAATTATTCAAAACATTAATTGTATTATTTCACGTTTAACTGATTAGTTTTTCAACTCAATATTGAGTTACATTCAAGTTTTTTTTATCAATTACATGACAACTTTTATAAAAGTCATATGAACATGCGCTTGTTCAAAACTATCAAACAAAATATTCAAGGCTTACCATGCGCTTGTTCATTTTTTTAGCGTATACATTTGTAATACTCATTAACGACAACATAAAATTCATCGATTATTAGCCTAGCTCATAAACAAAATAAACGATTGAAATACTAGATTCGTGATTGATCAAACAAGAAAATGATAGTATGAAACTACAAACTAAAAAGGCCTAATGACCAAAAACCACCCATATAATATGCCATATTACACTTAACCACCTGTTGCAATCAAAATTACCGAAACTACTAGTATTAAAATCTCCGTTACAAATTAATCACCCATGCCCACTTTTTCGTGAACTCACTCGTTAGTGCGCGTGGAAGATTTTTTTGTCTTATTTCTATTTATTAAAGGGAAAAAAATTAGTACAATTTTTAATTATAATCCATAGCATAGTGAAATTCATTCAAACAAATTCATACCCAGGGAATCAATTTTTGGCATAACTCGAAGTTAATCCCCATGATTGAATCCAAATTGGACGATTCTCTACCTTTCGAGGAATACGTCATCCTATAAGTACGTATGAGAGCCCTTTTCGACAAACTTTGGCTTAGAAGGGAGCATTGGCGGGAATTATTACAATTCCAAGGGCACCGACATGAATGATTGCAACCTCAACGAGTAGAAGTGTTTGCAACCTCCACCAGGTAGATTCGTCCAAAAGCATCCCATATATGCAGAAAATGGGCAAATCCCTAATTTGCAACCCCAACAGAATAAGAGTAGACAAATCAAAGCTCCATACAGCTTGGAAGATTGTCTTGAGGTTGCGCAAGGAGAACGAGGTGGTGGGAAGCACTAATGTGGCAGAGAAGTTGAGGACGTGTGGTCGAGGAGTTGAGGACGGTGAGTCGACACCCTGTTGGTAGGGGCCGAAGAGATCAATTTTAAGCGAGAAGAGATGAGGGGAGGAAGGGGAAATTAAGAGGGAAGGTGGCGTTAAGGGTTGGTTGAGGATGGTGAGGATGAGGTGGCAAGCGAAGAATGATGGTGGAGAGGGTGAAGAGGAGCGGAATATGTTGAAGGATAACGAGAGATAATGTTTTACCTTTTTCTCTAATAATGATAATTAGATAAAAGAAATGAAAAAATATTGGGCCACACGTGTTAATGGGTGAGTTCACTGAAAAGTGGGCATGGGTGGTTGATTTGGAACTGAGAGTTTAATACGGGTGGTTTTCGGTACTTTCGATTTTTATGGGTAGTTAAGTGTAATATGTCCTATTATATGGGTGGCTTTCGGTGATTAGGCCAATTGAAAAAGAATGAAAAAATTATTACCTATCCTTTTGACAATCTTCGAATAATAGAATGGAATGCTTGGTTGCACTTGAGAAAAGGGTTCAGAGAGAGAAAGACGACGGAAATATGGAATGAGAGAAAGAGACATGGAAAAAGGGGGATTTGAAAGATAGGAGAGAGAAAAAAACAAATCAAGCGAGATTTTGCCCCAATCTTATGCAATTCACCCACAAAAGCACTTTTATACCTCCTTTTCTATTAATCATGTAGGTTTAAAAAAAAACACAGATCAACACTTTTTACTCTTTTCCAGGCTTATTTATCCTTAAAACTGTTGAGAGGGTTTCTTGACAACAAATAAATTTATAATCAAGACCCCGCTATGTATAGCAGAGTCAGGTTCGTCCACATGATAAAGTCAGTATCAAGTTTTGTTCTTACTTAGGGTGCAAGTAAGAGAGAAAAGCAAGGATTTTTATCAATAGAAGAGAAAATCTAAAGTTAAGGTATCACCACAACAACAATCATGCAATGCCAACACTCATAAAACACAAAGATCGTGCTTTTATCAGATAAAGGTGTCAACTTTCGTCAACTAATAGCAAGTAAATCAACTAATTTTCCTTCAATCAATAAACTTAACTATCTTTCTCTTCTACTTTAACTAGGATTGATCCGCCTTCGCTTCAAAACCCTAAGTTGACTATTCTAATTCAAAGTTTCAGCTTTCGCTTCAACTATGAATGAGAAATTCCTATCAACTTTCGTTTCAAGGAGTTAAGAACAAGAGAATAGAACCATGTAATAAAAACAATCAAAACATGATCAAGAGCAAGCATGCGCAGCCATTGTTGGGTTAACCCCAACCTTAGAGAAGAAGACTACTCACTAAACGTGATTAGAAAATAACTAATTGAATTAAGAAAAGACTTACAAACTGAATTCAAAATGAAACTTGTCTTCCAAGCAATCTCCACAAACTCGTCCTCTCTATCTCTACTCTATCTCACGCTCCTCTCTCTATTCTATCTTCCCCAAAAGATGATCGGTCGTTGAAAAACTAGAGCTAGACAAGAGTATTTATAGAGAAAACTAATCTATCTAAAACTATCTATAAGGAAATAAATCTTCTAAAAGATATATCCCTTAAAACTGTCTAATAAAAGGGGTAAATGTATATTTAATTGCGCCGACTCTGTCTTCGCTACCGACACAAGACCCTCGGTACCGACACCATCAGGGTCGGTAGAACTCTGATTTTTGCTGAACTTTTCCTCCTTTGCTGAACACCTTGGTACCGACCCTATGTACCTCGGTAACGATGCTCCTGGCATGTAAACTGGCTCGTTATCGTACATCTTGCTTCGGTAGAGGGATCATTACACTCGTTTTTGCCTTAAATCTCCATCCTTAAGCTCGGTAACAGATCTCTTAACTTCTTTCCTGGCTTGAACTCGATCTTCATATCTCTTTTGAGTGCTTTATTCCTTCGGTGTCTCATCTTCTCCTAAAATATGCTCCAAACAGCTCCAAAACCTATAAAAACACCACCAAAGCTTATGTAGACTCCATATCTTAAGAAAATTCAAAAACCTACACAAACGACTCAAAACAAAACACAAAACTAAAGAAAAAGAATCAAACATATAAAAACACACCCTAAAAACACAACTAAAAAGGCGGATATCAAAATACCCCATACTTAGACTTGCTTGTCCTCAAGCAATAAACAAGACATCAACCAAAACCAACAACACATATATCAAGTCTATGCCCTTATCAAAAAGCAACATCAAACCACAAGTAGAATAGATAGACAAGTGAATCTAATGTCATCACACATATATGAGCAACCTCAAGCAAAAGCAACTAAAAATCCAACCTCACAAGGGTAATGTGTTTCTCTCAACTCTCATGTGTTTGGGCTTATAATAACAACTCTCAACTCAATCCAATATACACAAATCAACATAGTCATTGTTACTTATATCACCAAACTCTCCGCCAGAGATGTCAAAACACATAAAAATCATCAAGAGAACTTACGGTCAATGAAAAACTTCATAGAACTTTCTATTCGGCTGGGTTGTAATGGGGCTTGGTAATAACAAACAGGCATGGAAATATTTTGGCTATGTGGTGCTAAAAATCTGGGAATATAGACTCCTAAACCTCACACACATCACCTCAACAACTCAAAAACAACTTACCAAACTCACTCAAACTTTTAAAGAACAAACTTCGACTTCTTTCAACCCCTTTAATATCCCAACTAATCTTGCTTATAAACACTAAGGAAACTTTTGGCTCATGCACTTTATTCACTATTCAAATCCTTCTTTTTCTTTTCTCTTTTTTTTTCTCCCTTTCGGTACTTTCGGTACCGACCCTACCAGGGTCGGTAACAAATTCTGCTCATCATTTTTCTTTCTTTCTTCCTCTTTTCTTTCCACTTCTTTTGTAAGTGCATTCAGAGAACCAAACTCCTTTTATATGATAAACTTTAAGATCTTTAAATACCATACCAAATATTACCCCCCACTTGAACCAAAACATCTCACTCAAGAAAACAATCACAATAACCAACACTAAGTCCTAATCCCCGGATAGGGTCAAGCTAACATTGGCTAAGGAATCTTTGTGGAGCTAAAAATAAAAGGCTTCAAGGCTCAAATTGGCTTTAAAAAGAGGATAATGCATAAGGTAGGTAAAAAGAAAGGATAAAAAGTGGTTAAAGAAATAAGTTCTCCATCATATGATCTCACATGTAATGAACAAATATCTCATAAAGGTATCAAGTAATAGATAACCATATCAATGACAAAAGATAATATGCATAAGGAGTAAATCACACAAGAAAAGAAGAGGGATTTATTGATGTTCTCCCTATAAGGCCAAAAAAAATAACTAACAAAGTAGTAATTTTTGTTGGATTCAATTCACTTCTACCTAAGATTATATGTGCTCAATTTCATCACAAGCTAAGTATCCACATAAAATAATTTTCAACATGATTCGGGCAAAGCTATCCAAACATGCTCAAGAAATTACATGATCAAGCAAGTTAAAGCATATCATAGAACATCTAAGTGGAACATTATCAATCCTAAAACACAAACAAAGACACAAAACTGAGTTCCCTTTTCCCATACCCTATTCTTAAACCAAACAGTGTCCTCACTGTTTAAAACATAAAAAGAATAAAGAGGATAAGAAAAGGGAACTCACAAAATAAAACTAAAGCTGTCTGAAATCATTGATCATGGAGGAGTGATAGCTTTCATATAGGTGTAGTTTAGATGCATGTTTTATGTTGGTTTTGCATAAGTTTTAGTTAGTTTTAGTTGGTTTTAGTTTAGTATATAGGATCTTGTGTTTTTGGGTAGTTTGCACTTGTTTGCTCGGTTTTACATGTTTCTAGGTTTATGATCAACAGCGGGACGGTTTACAACTTAGTATGGTGGTGTCTTGAAGATTAAAGAGAGTTAGGAGGTGGTGCAAAGGAGCATTGAGAGTCAAAGTGAACAACAAGGAAGAAAGGAAATTACGCCGCTTGCAAAGGAGGAAAAGCGCGCCCGAGCAATTTCAGTAGAATCGAATTGCGCGGGTTAGAAGGTAATTACGCGACCGCGTAATCTGATGTTAAGCCGCACAATTTGGATTTCACGCGGAAGTAATTGGGCCGACTTGTGGGCTGAGTTTTGGGCCTTGTCTTGATATTTGTCCGAAGTGTGCTTGTTTGTAAGCTTATGAGGATATGTTTCCTTGGATAATTTTAGTACTTTAAGACTGTAGTTAGTTTTATCTTTTATTATAACTTGGATTTACAACTTAGAGGCTAGGGTTTTTAGAGAGGTTTTTCTCAAGAGATCCTTGAACCTAATTTGTAAGTTTGCTCTTAATTTAATTATGAATTGCTAAATTTATTGTGTTTGGCTAGTTAATTGAAGTCATGATTTGCATGAGTTGTGAGGTTTGATTGATTCTCAACAAACTTGAATAGAGTTTATTCCCTGTGCTTATTTGAATCTAAACTAGGGTTTTGTTAGATTGATCACCTAATTGAATTTTTAGTTATAACTGAGTCTTGTTAATTACCGGTCGGAGTTAAATTGATCAAGAGTATACTTTAATCAACATAGTACCGATTGGACTAGTTGGTTAAAGAAGGGAATAAATTCACAAGTCACCTAGATGTCTGGTTGCTCTAAGTGCTTGTTTCTATTGATAACTTGAATCGTTGTGTTGTTTTTTAATTGAATCTAGAAGGTCTTCTAGGTTGTTAGATGATTAGGGTTGTTAGACTCGTAGTTCTATCAACTAAATTTGAAGTTCGGGTCATAATCCTTACTAGGGTCATAATCCACAATAGATTATTCAAGTAAGAAGAGAATCAAGAGCATCAATGATCAACAAAGCAATGTCATGCTGAACACGCTTGTCTCTCATATATTACAATCATACTTGCATTCATATTTACTTTCAATTTTCCATAGTAGTTTAGATAATAAATCACAAAAACCCCCCATAATTCTATTACTTGGCACGCAAGTAAGAACATAAATACACGAGTCTTTGTGGGTTCGACCCTTACTTGCCGCTCTACTAAGGATGGTAAAGCTAAGGTTACTTTGATAGATATAACGACCACCGAAAATACCTCATCAAATTTGGCGCTGTTGTCGGGGACTCGTTGTTATTTGTGTGTTTATTTCTATGCTATTTTTGGTGTTGTGAACCTATATTACGGTTCATAACTCCTGTGCTACTAATGCATGGCTATCTTTGAGTGTAGGCAATTGCGTGATGAACACTTCCATGAAAACTTTTATAGATCCCAAGACTATATGTATGAACATTGGATTTCGGGTTACCATTACTCTAAGAGGGAGTTATGTCAATACATATTTGAGGGTATGAACCCTAGGACTTTTAGTCTAGCCTTGTGTAGGAGCAATAAAAGACTGTTGGATATGCAATTTGAGGAATGTTGGGATTTCTTTTGCTCCATGGTGATATTCATGTTTTTAGTCTAGTTTTTAGTATGTTTTCTTAGTTTTTTTGGTTTAATTTTAGTACTTTTAGAGTTAGTTTTATGTGTTTTTGGATTAGTTTGCATATTTTGTGGAAAGTATGGAAGCTACTCCGTTTTGTGTCTTTTTGTAGGTTTTGAGCAAGAAAGAGCGTTTTTTGGAGCTGAATGGAGTACTATGGTGGAAGACGGAAGAGTATGAAGATGGAGAAGTCGAAGTCCAAGCTTTTAGAGTTGAAGAATTGAAGAAAACCAAATCCAGGCTCGTTAACGAGGCTGTGAAGGGTCGTTAACGAGGCTTAGAGATAGAGTTTTCCGAGAGATCTTATGCCTACCGACCTTGTGCGGAAATCTATCTTGTTAATTCCGTGTCGGTAGGGTTTGTAATGAGTTTTAGGGTTATTATATTTTATGTTTTATATCTTGTTATCTTTCTAGGTTATCTTTTCTATCTTTTTAGGGTTAGTTTCTATCTTTTAGGAATGTTTTCATCTTCTAGCCTTTTTATTAGACAGCTTTATTAGTATAAATACCCTTCTTTCTAGCCAAAAAAAGAAAAAAAAAGAAAAAGGAGGAGATCAGCTTTAGGAGAGCCGAGAGAGAGGAGAAGTCGAGTGGAGGATTGTCGAGTCGAGGTGGAACGAGAGCAAAGCCAGGGTCGTTAATCGTGTCTTCTGTTTGGTATTCTTGTTGTTCTCGGTTTCTTCTGAAGTCTGTACGATGATAATTTTCTTATTAATTTGAAGTAGTTTTGTTTTCAATGTTTTCTCTTATTGAAGTTGTTTGTTTTATAGTTATGATTAGTGAGTAATTTTCCTATCTAGGGTCGGGGTTGAAACCCGACGTAGTTATGTATGTTTGATGAGTAAGTTGATGTGTTGAATGCCTTTTATCTATTTTTAGCTTGCTTGTTGTGTTTATGCCTAGATGAGAATCGAGGTAATTTGAGTTCTTAACTTGATTGAGAAAGAAAGTTATACACTTGAAAGTTGATATTGTTCGATTTACGAAAGTTTCGAGCTTTGGATCCAAACAAGTAATTGAGTGAATTAGTTTATGAGAATAGATTGATTTGCTTGCTAGTCAGCGAAAGTTGAGAATTTGTCTATTTAAAGGCATGATCTTTATCTTCTTACGAGTTTATATGCATGTCTATGTTGTGGTAACCCTTGTCCTAGATTTTTATTCCTATTTGAGTTTTCTTCGTTACATTCGTTACTGAGTTCGTTGCCTCGGTACCGACCTTGTGTTTGAAGTCGTTAGTAGTGTTATCCAGGTTCGTTAACGACCCTGACAAAGTCGTTAACGAGGTTGATCGTAGGTGTTTTGTGTTGTTTTGCTTAGTTTTTATATCTTTTTAGTTCGTAAACAAACAACCGTGCTTCCCGTGGAACGATCCTGACTCCCCTATACTCAGCGGGGTCTTGACTATAAATTTTCCTAGTTTTCTTTTGAGTTTTAGCAGTAGTTTTTAGAAGTAGAAAGATAGAATAGTTTTAAGCTAACAAGATGCAGGAGTTGGGCTCGTAAATCACTCGAAAAGAGGCTACGTCGGTTCGTTAACGACCCAACCCAGGGTCGTTAACGACCCGGTTTGGCGACCCGAATTGGCGGAACAGGCAGGTAAGTATTTTTTACCCTAATCTATCTTATATCTTTACCCATGTGCCGCCCCTTTCACCTCTTCCCCTACCTCTAGCCTTCTCCTATAAAACCCTTTCAAACCTCCCGAAATTCCATTCTCAAATCCTCAATCCAAAACCTTAAGTTCTCCAAGAATCCTACCGATATTTCTCACCACCGATCGGAAATCTCACCACCACCGAACTTCGAAGTCCCACCCTAAGTTAACGAGTTCGCCGCCCTTGATTTGCTTACCGATAAGATCCGAGCTTGTTAACCACCTAAATTTTCGAACTTTGTTCTTCAAATTCTCGATCTAACGGTATGATTTCTAAACCCTAACTCTCTATTTGCATGATTCATGTTTTACAAGGGTCAAAGTTTCATATCTTGTTCATATAGAAGATCGAATGGCATGTTTATTGTTGCTCAACAATTGTATTGCTTGATATATTGGTAGTTGATCTTTATTTCTATGGGTTTGTTCTTGCTTGATTCTCCGTTGAAATTTGATTAAGAAAAGCATGAACTACTTTGTTTTGGAATTATTTGATCTTCACCATAATTTTCTTGGGAAATTATAGCATGTTCGGGTTGGGTAATTGAGCAAGTATGGGGTGCATATACCCGATTGTGTGTCTTACGTAGGATTATGACTGATGCATGCTTGATTCATGGCTTAATTTTGGAGTATTTTACACTCGGAAATTCGCGACTGGTTCTCGTACAGGCTCGTTAATGACCAGCCCAGGTTCGTTAACGACCCTGCGTATTATCAAGCCTAAAAATCAGTCGAGAACCGTTACCGACCCTAGTTGGGTCGTTAACGGGGCATTCTGAGAGCTACTTCGAGACCCAGTATGGGGTCTTTTGTCTAATAATGTGAATGGATCTTATCTTGGAAAATTCGTATTTTGTAGGTCCACATGGAAAGTTCTAACCGAGCCGCAACCCGCGCCCAAAAGAAGAAGAGGAATCAAAGGTCCCCATCTCCACCCCGCATGGACAACGTGATCTTGTGCACTCAAGGACAAGCGGACCGCTACAATGCTATACTAGACAAGGACCACTATACTAGGTGGTTCTCGAGGTCGAGTGCTAAGCAAATGAGGATCTATGATGATGTCAAGGAGGCCTTTTCTATTCTCGGTGTGCCTCACTTGTTGAAGAAGGAGAATGTACCACACTTCCCGGCTCTCACATCCGAGTTCCTAGCCACTCTAGAGACAAGATTCCCGACGAAGACTTCGGAAGGACGAATCAGATTCAGGCTCGGTAATGTGAACCGTGAGTTTACTTTGGCGGAGTTCAATGGTATTCTGGAGCTCCCAAATCCTTCTCGAGATTATAGTCTAAAGGATTACAAGGTGACAAGGACTTGGAGCTACATTACAGGGGAAGTAGAGCCTTCCACTGCAGCATTATCCGGGGCAAGCATCATCAACCCCATTTTTCGGATCATCCTCCGAGTCCTAGCGGCTACATTCTGGCCTAAGAGAGAGTTGAACAGGCCGACAAGGACAGAAGTTGCATGCCTCCGCA
The DNA here is from genome assembly GCA_964016875.1 of Fallopia convolvulus. Lineage (NCBI taxonomy): Eukaryota > Viridiplantae > Streptophyta > Magnoliopsida > Caryophyllales > Polygonaceae > Fallopia > Fallopia convolvulus. The sequence continues at coordinate 47,298,990 of OZ024728.1, forward strand.
CCATTCTATTCGAGGAGCCCACCCCATTGAACTTGGGGTATGAATGGCTATACTATGTTGAGAAGTCGATCAAGTCGAAGGAAATATGGTGTGGAAATTTGGTTAGTCTCTTGGCGACCAATCTTGGAGTTGATCTCACCCTCTACACACCGTCCCACGCTCAATTGCTCAACATCAATTATTGGTTTAGCTACGGTATTTTCACTCAAACCGAGGGCGGGTACACTACAAAAGTTCTCGGCCAAGATGTTGCACCCACCCTGGATAAGCTGGAGCTGCTTTATGTACCGAATTGGTACGAGGCATGGACGGGGCATGCATTCCCATTAGAGCCCAAGCCGCAAGATGAGTTAACACTCCGGCCGTGTGAATCCTGGTTCGAAAGAGAGGAAGAAGCCATGGACGAAGATGGGATTGAAGAAGAAGCTACCAAGGGAGGTACAGAAGAGCTCGACATTGAGGAAGAGGACCTCGATATAGAAATTCTGGGCAATAATGTCTTCGTTAACGAGCCTCTCATGGTCGTTAACAACCACTTCGAGGCTTCTAACGATGCTCCTACCGAGGCTCACAGCGTCGGTAACGACTCCACGCAGCAACCTATCGACCCACAGTCATATGGTCTCAAGCCTTACAATCCTGTACTTTTTCAAGACCACTTCCAGTCCCACTACCAACCACCTCCTCCACCCGAGTACACTGGATCGAGTATCCCGCCTCCATGGGCCGAAGATCTTTCTGCTCAAATGCAACAGCTTAACCTTCAGCAGACACATATTCATCGGAGGATGGATAGATGGGAGAGTGTCTATTCTTCTCGCATGGCGATGGAGGATACGAGGCATCAGCAGAGAGAGGCGGATGATGCAGAGCGTTGGAGGACGATGTATGCGTTCATGGGGAACGTCGAGCATTATTTTCCACCACCTGGGCATTGATTCAGTTTGAAGAGTGTTTTCTTTTCTGCTTTCAGGATCTTGTAAGTTTTTCTTTTGTTTTCTTTTGTTTTCTTCTTCTTATTTTTATTACAGTAGGGACACTGTAATTTTATGTATGGGGTGGGTAAGGATATAAAAGTTAGTGTTTTGTTTGTTTAGTGTCTTATGTGTTTTAAGTAGTTCTTTATTTCTTAAAAAAATCAAAAATCGAAAAAAAAATTGAAAATTTGAAAATTCCACAAAACAAAAAAAGAGTTTTAGAATTGATAGATACCTTTTTCTTATGGTTCTATGATAGTAGTTGCTAGCATGATCATATAATTCTTTGCAAGCATGTCTTTGATAAGTATAGCCTGATTCTTGTTTTGAAATAGTTTTTATGAAGGAATAGCATATGATGAAATTGAGCATGTATACTTTTTAGTATAAGTGATGCAATCCAACAAAATAATTACCTTGTGAGTTATTTTTGGCCTTATAGGGAGAACAATCATAAAAAATCCCTCTTCTTTTCTTGTGTGATTCACTCTCTATATGCATATTATCTCTTGGAATTGTGATGGTTATCTATTACTTGAGACCTATATAAGATTTATAGTTCATTGCATGTGAAGATCATATGATAGAGAACTTATTTTTCTTAAGCCTTATTCATCCTTATTCTACCCTTTTCATTATCCTTCTTTTGAAGCCAAGTTTGAGCCTTTAAGCCTTTATTTTTAGCTCCACAAAATTATTTCCTAGCCGAGATAAGCTTGACCCTATCCGGGGATTAGGACTTAGATTGGAGAGGTTTGTTTTGTTGAGTGAAAAGATATGATTGGTTTTGAAATTTAGGGATTATTTGGAAGGGTAGATTGGAAGTCTCTTAGTTTATTTTGTAAGAAAGATCTCTTGGTAATAAAGGATGCACAAAGAATGAAGAGAAGTTGAAAAAAATGCAGATAACGAGTAGGAGTTAGCTTGGTTAACGACCCTGCTGGTTCGTTAACGAGGCTAAGCAAGCATAAAAAGAGTTGAAAGAAATAAGAAAAAGATAGAGAAGTAAGATGTGCATTTGTGTTTAAAGACAAACTAGAGATTCTTTTGAGTTTTTTATGAGACTTTCTAGGATATGTTGGGTGAGTGAGAAAGAGAAAGTGCATATTGAAGAGTGAGTTTGGTTTTGTTTTTATGAGAGTTTTGTTTATATGTGAGTTTTTAGGAGTCTTTTGATTCCCAAATATTATTAGCATCACATGACCAAAATATTTCAATGCCTTATTCTCTTTACCAAGCCTCGTTACAACCCGGCCGAATGGAAGCTTCTATGAAGTTTTTCATTGAGCCTAAGTTTATCTTGATGATTTTTGCTTGTTTTGACAAATCTTAGGTGGAGAGTTTGGTGATATAAGTTCCAATTTCTATGAGTTTTTGAATGTAAGATGAGTTGAGAGATGAATTTATAAGCCCAAACACTTGAGAGTTGAGTGAAACACATTATCCCTTGTGAGGTTGGATTGTCTTTTCTTATGTCTATTTCGTGCATATACATGTGATGACATTGATAATCATTTGTTATTTTCTTCTATGTGTTGAAGATGCTTTTTAGATGATGGCTATTTGCTTGATGAGTATGTTTGTTTGGTTTTGATTTATGTTTAGTGATTGCTTGAGGACAAGCAAGTCTAAGTATGGGGTATTTTGATATTCATGTTTTTAGTCTAGTTTTTAGTATGTTTTCTTAGATTGTTTGGTTTAGTTTTAGTACTTTAGAGTTAGTTTTATGTGTTTTTGGATTAGTTTTCATATTTTGTGGAAAGTATGGAAGCTACTCCGTTTTGTGTCTTTTTGTAGGTTTTGAGCAAGAAAGAGCGTTTTTTGGAGGTGAATGGAGTACTATGGTAGAAGACGGAAGTGTATGAAGATGGAGAAGTCGAAGTCCAAGCTTTTAGAGTTGACGAATTGAAGAAAACCAAATCCAGGCTCGTTAACGAGGCTGTGAAGGGTCGTTAACGAGGCTTAGAGATAGAGTTTTTCGAGAGATCTTATACCTACCGACCCTGTGCGGAAATCTATCTTGTTAATTCCGTGTCGGTAGGGTTTTTAATGAGTTTTAGGGTTATTATATTTTATGTTTTATATCTTGTTATCTTTCTAGGTTATCTTTTCTATCTTTTTAGGGTTAGTTTCTATCTTTTAGGAAACTTTTTATCTTCTAGCCTTTTTATTAGATAGCTTTATTAGTATAAATACCCTTCTTTCTAGCCTAAAAAAGAAAAAAAAAAGAAAGAAAAAGCAGGAGATCATCTTTAGGAGAGCCGAGAGAGAGGAGAAGATGAGTGGAGGATTGTCGAGTCGAGGTGGAACGAGAGCAAAGCCAGGGTCGTTAATCGTGTCTTCTATTCGGTATTCTTGTTGTTTTCGGTTTCTTCTGAAGTCTGTAAGACGATAATTTTCTTATTAATTTGAATTAGTTTTGTTTTCAATGTTTTCTCTTATTGAAGTTGTTTGTTTTATAGTTATGATTAGTGAGTATTTTTCCTATCTAGGGTCGGGGTTGAAACCCGGCATAGTTATGTATGTTTGATGAGTAAGTTGATGTGTTGAATGCCTTTTATCTATTTTTAGCTTGCTTGTTGTGTCTATGCCTAGATGAGAATCGAGGTAATTTGAGTTCTTAACTTGATTGAGAAAGAAAGTTATACACTTGAAAGTTGATATTGTTCGATTTACGAAAGTTTCGAGCTTTGGATCCAAACAAGTAATTGAGTGAATTAGTTTATGCGAATTGATTCATTTGCTTGCTCGTCAGCGAAAGTTGATGAATTTATCTATTTAAAGGCATGATCTTTATCTTCTTACGAGTTTATATGCATGACTATGTTGTGGTAACCCTTGTCCTAGATTTTTATTCCTATTTGAGTTTTCTTCGTTACATTCGTTACAGAGTTCGTTGTCTCGGTACCGACCTTGTGTTTGAAGTCGTTAGTAGGGTTATCCAGGTTCGTTAACGACCCTGACAAAGTCGTTAATGAGGTTGGTCGTAGGTGTTTTGTGTTGTTTTGCTTAGTTTTTATTTCTTTGTAGTTGGTAAACAAACAATCGTGCTTCCCGTGGAACGATCCTGACTCCCCTATACTCAGCGGGGTCTTGACTATAAATTTTATTTGTTGTTAAATCACCCTCTCAACACATGGGCTATCAAATGAAAGTTGAGGAGGAATCCACTAGACTTGAGTCGGGTTATGAAGATGATTCTGATGTTAAGACTGAGTCTACTCCTGTAATTCAATTTGAGGAAACTATTGCTTTGAAGGAGGAGGATTGTTTCTCTGACAATGACAACTTCTTTGAGGATGACATAGAGGATCATGAAGAAAAAAATAAGAAAGATTACACCATTAAGGTTGTCAAGGCTCCATGTATCCTTTACCCCAATCTCTCATTCTTTGTTACTCCCAACAAACTTGAGGTAGAACCAGGTGTAGAGACTAAAGTGAAATCTAGAGATTACTTGGAGTTCATCATTGATAAGAGTGGTAATGTTGATGAGTGCTTTGATCCATATAGTAAGTATTTTGAGTATCCACCTCTTGAGCTAAATTGGTTTCATTATATACCTTCTCATGAAAATAGTGCTCATACTTTTGATAAGTTGAAACGGTTTTTGAATGGTATATTATTCAATTCAATTTATCATTGTGTTACTTATGCTTTTCTAAGATGTGTGCACAAGGATTTGACAGGTTATTAAGGGCATTGAAAATGTCTAATCTTGTCAAATCATGTTAAGAGTCAAGCTAATGACGTTAAATAAGCGTTTCCTAGGAGGCAACCCATGACTTAGAGTAGTTTTGTTTTTCAGTTATAATCTTTTGTTTTTTAGGTAGTTTTTATGTGTGTTTTAGATACACAGGTCCGAAGACAGATTACTCACCACTACCACCGTCAGATTTCCAGCAATACCCGAATAGCTAGATCTTTGTGAGTTTTTCTTTTTCCCTTTGCTTTTACTTTACTTTGGGGACAAAGTAAGTTTTAAGCATGGGGGAAGGGAACTACTTTTGCATTGCATGTAGTTGCATTAGATTAGGCATATTTAATTTTTGCATGCATTGATTAAAATTCTTGGAAAAATGAAAAAAATCAGAAAAATTTGAAAACAAATACAAAAATATTGCATTTAGGTTCTTATTTCCCCATTGTTTGATACCTCTTGTGTTTCTATGCTAAGTGTGAGTCCTAACCCATGATTTGCATGATTTGCTAAAGTTTCTATGATATGAGCATGATCTTTGATTGATTACTTTGACTATAGGATTGAACATGTATTTAGCTTGAGTTTTAGATTTATTTTGAAGTTCTAGACACAATTTGCCTTGTGAGATTTTTGGCCTTTCACTGATTATATTTGTTCTCTATATTCTTGAGTGTATCACCATGATTATCTAGCTCTAGAACTTGCGTTTAGACTCTTTTTCAAGTATGATTTATATGATTAAATGCATGACATTAATATGAATAAGACATTGTTTCTTATTAGCCTATTATTTCCCTTCCTACCTTACATGATCCATGTTTTGACACCTCATTTCATTATGCTTTAAGCCTATTTTTATAACTCCACAAAATTTTCCTAGCCTAATAAGCTTGACCCATCCGGGATTTAGAACTTTAGGTTGGTTTTGTTTTGTGTGAGTTTGGAATAAGTATGGGGGAAGTTGAAGAAAAGGTGGAAAAGAGGAGATACAACTCTAGTGTGCAAAGTGAAAAAAAATGAAGGTGAAAGATAAGTGCAAGGAAAGAAAAAGTGAGCTTGAAAGGTTCGTAACCTTCATAAAGTTTAAAAAGAGTTAAAAAGAGGCAAAAGTGGAAAAGAAAGAAGAAACAAAGTGCTTAAATGAGTTTATGGAGTTTGTGAAGAAGTTTGGGAGTATTAAGAGGAAAAGTGTAAAGTTTGGGTTTAGGATTTGTTCTTTATCCCGGATTTAGCACCACAAGCTAAATATGATACCTTCCAAATTTCTCTTTACCTTGGCCCCATTACATCCCTTAAAACATGTTGATAGGGTTTCTTGACAACAAATAAATTTATAATCAAGACCCCGCTGAGTATAGGGAGGTCAGGATCGTTGCACAGGAAGCAAGGTTGTTTGTTTATCAATTACTAAAAATAACAAACAAAATAAAACAAACACACTCACGAGCAGCCTCGTTAACGACGTTGTCAGGGTCGTTAACGAACCAATGTACACAAAAGACTCAATCTAACGACCTAAATAAATTCGGTACCGAGCCAACTGACTCAGCAACGAAATTCACTTAAGATAATTCAAATAAAAACAAAGATCTAGGACTAGGGACACCACAACATAGTCATGCATATAAACTTGTAAGAAGAATGGATCATGCCTTTAAATAGATAGAGTCATCAACTTTCGTTGACTATCAAGTAAATTAACCTACTTTCGTAACCCAATTCACTTAATTGCTTGTTTTGGATCTAAAGCTTGAAACTTTCGTATTCAAACAATATCAACCTTCAAGTTACTAACTTTCTCTTTCAATCAAGTTAAAAACTCAAATTACCTCAACTTTCATCTTGGTATAAGCACAACAAACAATCTAAATAATAGATAAAAGGCATTCAACACACAATCTTACTCATCAAACATGCTTAACTATGCCGGGCTTAACCCGATCCTAAAAAAGAAGACTACTCACTAATCATAATTATGAAATAAATAAATTCAACAAAAGAAATCATTGAAAACAAATTGCTACTCAAATTAATAACCAAAAATATTGTCTTACAGAAAATCAGAAGAAACCGAAAAAAATACAAAGCACCGAACCAAAATCTTGATCAACAAACTCGGTAACTCTCGTTCACCGACCTCCGAACTTGACTCCGATCCTCTCTCGACTCTCTCGGCTCTTCCTCCTCTCTAAAAATCCACCTCATCTATGCTAAACAAGAAGGCTATTTATACTAAAAAGGCTAAAAACTAATAAGGCTAGAAGATAAAAAACTTTCCTAAAAGATAGAAATAAAAACCTAAAAAGATAGAAATAAAATCTAGAAAGATAAAAAGACCTAAAATACATAATATAATAACCCTAAAAATTATAAAAAGATACTCTACCGACACGGAAATAATTTCCCGCACAGGATCGGTGAGTTACAAAGTCAACCCTCAAAATTTCTATCACGTGGCCTCGTTAACGAGCCCTCACAACCTCGTTAACGAGCCTGGGCTTGGTTTCTTCCACACTTCATCTCGTAAAACCTGGACTCTGACTTCTCCATACTTGTATTCCTTTGTCTTTCATTGTAGCGCTCCAAATTCAGCTCCATATAGCACCTTTTCCTTGCTAAAACCTACAAAATACACAAAATAGAGTAGCTTCCATACTTTCCATGAAAATATGCAAAACCATCCAAAAACACACAAAACTAAACCTAATTTTATCAAAACTAAACCTAATAAACAAAGAAAACCTACTAAAAACTATACGAAAAACACGAACATCAAAATACCCCATACTTAGACTTGCTTGTCCTCAAGCAATCACTAAACAATAACCAAAACCAAACGAACATACTTATCAAGATATAGCCATCTCTAAAAAGCAACATCCACACATGAGAAAAATATAGCAAAAGATTATTAATGTCATTACACATATATGCACCAAATAGACATAAGAAAATACAATCCAACCTTACAAGGGATATAATGTGTTTCACTCGACTCTCAAGTGTTTAGGCTTATAAATTCAATCTGTCAACTCATCTTATATACAAAAACTCATAGAAATTGGAACTTATATCACCAATACTCTCCACCCAAGATTTGTCAAAACAAGCAAAAATCATCAAGAGCAACTTAGGGGGCTCAATGGAAAACTTCATAGAAGCTTCCATTCGGCCGGGTTGTAATGCGGCTTGGTAAAAACAATAAGGCGTGGAAATATTTTGGTCATGTGGTGCTAATAATATCCGGGAATCAAAGACTCCTAAAAACTCACACATAATCCAAAACTCTCATAAAAACATATACCAAACTCACTCTCTCATTATGCACACTCTCTTTCACTCACCCATTATATCCTAGAAAGTCTCATAAGAACTAAAAGAATCTCTGATATTATCTATAAACACATATGCACTTCAAACTTCCTTCTTCTCTTCTTCACAATTTTTTTCTAACTCTTTCTTCTTTTTTTTCTTTTCGCTGCCTCGTTAACGAGCCCACTTCAGGGTCGTTAACGAGCTTCCTCGTGTATTCTTTCATCATTTCTTTCTCCTTATCTCCAACAAATAACTTTATTTTGTGCACCTTTTACTTATCAAGAGATCTTTCTTATTACAAGTAAAATAAGAGACTTCCAATCTACCCTTCCCAATATCCCTCAATCATAGCAAAACATTATATGTCACTTCTTCCTCTTTTTTTTGTACACTCAACAAAAATACCTCTCCAATCTAAGTCCTAATCCCCGGATAAGGTCAAGCTTATCTTGGATAGGGAAATTATTTGTGGAGCTAAAAATAAAAGGCTATAAGCTAGAATTGGCTATCAAAAGAAGGATCATGTAAAGGTGGATAGGGAATAATAGGGCTTATAAAAATAAATTCTCCATCATATGATTCTCACAAGTAATGAACTATAAATCCCATACGGGTCTGAAGAAATAGATAACCATCACAATTCCAAGAGATAATATGCATATAGAGAGTAAATCACACAAGAAAAGAAGAGGGATTTATTGATGTTCTCCCTACAAGGCCAAAAATTCCTCACTAGGTAACAATTTTGTTGTTGGATTGCATAACTTATGCTATAAAGTATATGTGCTCAATTTCATCAAGTGCTATCTTCTTCTAAAAACAATTTCAAGTTAAGAATCCGACTATACTTTTAAAGACATGTTTGCAAGGAATTATATGATTAAGCTAGCAATTACTATCATAGAACTTAAGAAAGGGATATCTATCAATTCTAAAACTCTTTTTTTTCGATTTTTTCTTTCTAATTTTTCGATTTTTTTTTCTTTTTTTAGAGAATAAAGAACTACTCAAAACACATAAAAAACTACGACAACAAGTTTTCTATTTTCTCCCACCCCGTACTTAAAATTACAGTGTCCCTACTGTAAAAAAAATAAGAAGAAGGAAAAGAAATAGAAAAGAAAACAAACAAAGATAAAAATAAGAAAAAGAAAAAAAAACAAACATAAAAACTTACAAAGTCTCAAAAGTGGAAAACAAGGAAAACTTCATCTTCAGGTTGAATCATTGGTTTGGTGGAGGAAAGTAGTGCTCAAAGGTACCCATGAAGTCATACATCGTCCTCCAACGCTCAGCATCATCCGCCTCCCTCTGACGATGCCTCTCATCCTCCATCGGCATACGAGCGGAATAGACAGTCTCCCATCTATTCATCCTTCTATGAATATGGTCCTGTTGGAGGTGAAGCTGCTGTATCTGAGCAGAAAGATCATCGGCCCATGGTGGTGGCATACTCGAGCCTATGTACTCCGGCGGAGGAGGTGGTGGATAGTGAGGCTGGAAATGATCTTGGTACAGCACCGGGTTGTATGGCATGAGTCCATAGGAATGAGGGTTGGTAGGAACTGGTGGTGGGTCGGTAGTGGTCCTCGGGGCCTCGTTAACGAAGCTGGGTGCCTCGTTAGAAGTATAGGAAGGAGGCTGGAAATGGTCGTTAACGAGCCTGGTAGGCTCGTCAACGATGACGTTGGTGCCCAAAACTTCCGTGTCGAGGTCTTCATCCTCGAGGTTTAGCTCTTCCGTACCTCCCTCGGTGTCGGCTTCTTCAGTGTCATCGCCAACTACCTCGGTATCCTCATCTTCATCTTCATCTTCATCCATTGCTTCACCTTCTCGCTCAAATCTTATCTCACACGACCGAAGTGATAGCTCATCCTCCGGCTTGGGCTCTAACGGGAAAACATGCCCCGTCCACGCCTCGTACCAATTTGGTACGTAGAGTAGCTCCAACTTGTCGTGGGTGGGTCTAACGAGGTGGTCTTGAACTTTTACTTTGAACCCTCCTTCGACTTGAATGAAAATACCGGAGCCATACCAATAGTTCTTGTTGAGGAGTTGAGCGTGAGCCGGTGTGTATCGAGTAAGGTCGACTCCGAGGTTTTTAGCCAAAAGGCTAACCAAGTTGCCACACCAAACTTCCTTGGACTTGGTTGATTTCTCGACGTAGTAGAGCCATTCATACCCCAAATTCAAGGGGTCGGGCTCCTCGAAAAGAATGGTGCGGAGACAAGCAACTTCCGTCCTCGTTGGCCTGTTCAACTCTCTCTTCGGCCAAAACATAGCGGCTAGGACTCGAAGAATGATCCGGAAGATGGGGTTGATGATGTTTGCCCCAGATAATGTCGATGTGGAGGATTGTTCTTCCCTAGTGATATAGCTCCATGTCCTAGTCACCCTGTAGTTTTTCAAGATGTAGTCTCTAGATGGATTCGTAAGATCTAGGATTGCGTTGAACTCGGCCATGGTGAACTCACGGCTCACATTACCGAGCCGAAACCGGATTCGTCCCGCCCAAGTCTTCGACAGGAAGCTAGTCTCTAGAGTGGCCAAAAACTCGGATGTGAGGGTCGGATACTGTGGTAAATTCTCCTTCTTCAGGAGATGGGATGCACCAAGGATAAGGAAGGCCTCCTTGACGTCCGTGTAAATCCCCGTGTTTATAGCACTGGACTTCGAGAACCAACGGGTGTTGTGGTCCTTCTCTAGAATGGCACGGTATCGATGCACTTGACCTTGAGTACTCAAAATCACGTTGTCCATGCGAGGTGGAGATGGGGACCTCTGGTTCCTTCTCTTCTTCTGAGCTCGGGTAGCGGGTCTGCTTGAACTTGCCATGAGATCTACAAAATAATAAAAAAAATTCCAAGATAAGATCTACTCAAAATAGATAGGCAAGAGACCCCATACTTGGTCTCGAAATACCCTCGAAATTATTCGTTAACTACCCAATTGGGTCGTTTACGAATCTGGACTGGATTGATCTTTGAGGCCACGCAGGGTCGTTAACGAGCCTGGGTAGGTCGTTAACGAGCCTCCGAGAACAAAATTGCAGAATTCCGAGTTTTAATCTATCTTAAAAATCAAGCCAAAATCAAGCATGCAATCCTCTACACTCCTTCACTTAGTCACACAATCGGAAATACGCACCCCATACTTGCTCGATTACCCATCCCGCTCATGCTAAATTTACCCGAAATTTTGACATGCTAAGTTTGTGTCTTGATACTAGAACAAGAAAAATTCATGCTTTTCACAATCCACTTTTCTCAATGAGATATCTAACATGAATATCCTTCTCTAGATCTAGAATTACTAAGCAAAATCAAACTTTCTTGGGCAAAATCCAATCATGACATCTATACTCTATATGAACTCAATTCTTAGACATGAAATTTCTACCCTAAAAACCATGAATCATGCAATTTTGAGTTAGGGTTTAGAAATCATACCGGAGAATCGAAATATTGAAGAACAAGGGGTCGGAATTTGGGTGATTTAACGAGCTCGGTGAAAGCGAGTTAACGAGAACTCGGATCTTCATCGGTGGGAGGAAGGGTTTCCGGGCTTCGGTAACGACGACTACTCGGTGGTTGGTGAGGGATTCCAATCGATGGTGGGAGTCTTCAAGATCTTCGGTTGAGTTTTTGAGAAGTTTGGATTTTGGATGATTTGAGAGTGAAAGAGTTTTGGGAGGGGTAAAAGGGTTATATAGGAGAGGGTAGGGATAGGAAGGGGTAGAGGGGGCGGCGGCTAGGGTAATAAAAAGATAGACTAGGTTAAAAAATCTTACCTGCCCGTTTGCCGAATCGAGTCGTTCGAACCGGGTCGTTAACGACCCTGGGTGGGTCGTTAACGACCCTGGGTGGGTCGTTAACGAGCCACCGTAGCCTCTTGAAGTGATTTTTCGATCCCTTCTCCTGGGTCTTGTTAGCTCAAAGTTTAATCCTAATTTCTATCTTAAAAACTACTAAAAAGAACTCAAAAGAAAGCTAAGAAAAAGAGTCTAAAAAGAAAAAAAAATCTATACTAAAAAGCGGGTTGCCTCCCGTAAGCGCTATTTTTAACGTCGTCAGCCCGACGTACTCCTTTGATTAGTCCGATGATGTGAGAGCTATGGTAACTCTGATCTCTTCGTCCGGGTCGGGTTGCTCATGGAACTTCTTCAGCCGGTGGCCATTAACTTTGAAGATTACGCCTTGGTTATCGATCATCTCCACCTCTCCGTGAGGATAAATGTGATGAACCAGGAATGGCCCACTCCATCGGGTCCTGAGCTTCCCTGGGAATAGTCGGAGTCTAGAGTTGAAAAGAAGTACCTTGTCGCCAACTTCATAAGTTTTGGGCACCAATTTCCGATCATGCCACCTTTTAGTGCGTTCCTTGTAAATTTCAGCATTTTCGTACGCCTTCAGCCTCAATTCTTCTAATGCATGCAAGTCCATGAATCTTTTTGTTCCAGCCGCGTCGAGGTTCATGTTGAGCTCCTTAAGAGCCCATAATGCTTTATGCTCCATCTCAACCGGTAAATGACATGCCTTGCCATACACTAGATTATAAGGAGTGGTGCGTAGAGGCGTCTTGTATGTTGTCCTGTATGCCCACAGAGCGTCATCCAGTTTGGAGGACCAATCCTTCCTAGAACGGGATAATGTCTTCTCCAATATGCTCTTTATTTGCCTGTTTGAAACTTCAACCTGGCCACTAGTTTGGGGATGATAGGGTGTTGCCACTCGATGGGATACCCCATACTTAGCCAAAAGTGCTTCGAAACTGTGCTTAATGAAATGAGAACCACCATAACTGATAAAGACCCTTGGAACGCCGAACCTGGGGAAAATATTGGTCTTGATGAATTTAGCCATAGTCTTGGCGTCGTTAGTCCTTGTAGCGACAACTTCTACCCACTTAGAGACATAATCGACCGCAACTAGGATGTACTTGTAGGGGCCTGATGCGGGAAACGGTCCCATGAAGTCTATGCCCCATACGTCAAATAGCTCAACCTCCAATATCCCGGTAAGTGGATTTTCATGTCTCCAAGTGATGTTTCCTGAGCGTTGGCACCCATCACATGCTGTCACATAAGCTTGCACATCTTTGAACATGGTTGGCAAATAGAGACCACTTTGAAGAATCTTCGCCGTGGTTTTGAATCCTTTTGCATGGCCTCCAGTTGGAAGTGTGTGACATTGATGGATCACATTCTCAATCTCCTCTTCTGGGACACAACGCCTAAAGAGGTGATCGCTTCCTTGCTTAAACAAGTAAGGATCATCCCAATAGTATTGTTTTACATCATGGAGAAATTTTTTCTTCTTTTGTGGGGTTAGACCCTCGGGAATCACGCCTCCTACAAGATAGTTAGCGAAATCCGCAAACCAAGGGGCTTTTGACCCTCTAACAGCATGGATTGATATTGAGGAAGAAGAAATAGAAGTAGGAGAAGAAATGGAATCAATTTGAGCCAGTTTCGTTTCAGAAATCGTACCTGAATGGGTCGTTAACGACCCTGGAGTTCTTATTCTATCCTCGGTAATGACCTCCTGTGGCTTAGTAACGACCTGATTGACTGACATTCCGACAAACACTGGAAGTTTATCCTTGTGATTTGTGCTTTCCAGCCTTGGTTCCTCGTTAACGACCCTGAAGGGGTCGATGACGAGGATCTTGTTGATTTCGACCTCGTTCAGCAGGAGGTGTTCGTCCGGTCTGGAATCGTTTATTGGCACCTCATTATTTGACTCGGTGATATGCTCTACTGGCAATCTGGATAAATGATCCGCCACTAGGTTCTCTGCTCCCTTTTTGTCTCTTATTTCGTGGTCAAATTCCTGCAGTAAGAGCATCCAACGAAGCAATCTGGGTTTGGCATCTTTTTTAGCCATTAGGTATCTAACAGTCTCATGGTCAGTATAAACAATGACTTTGGATCCAACAAGGTAGGACCGGAATTTTTCAAAGGCAAATACCACGGCAAGGAACTCCTTCTCTGTTGTGGTATACTTACTCTGCGCCTCATCCAGCGTCTTACTGGTGTAATAGATGGCATGGAGTTTTTTGTCCTTCCGTTGCCCTAAGACTGCGCCAACTGCATAGTCACTGGCATCACACATAATCTCAAAAGGCAATGTCCAATCTGGGGACTGCATAATGGGGGCAGATACGAGGGCAGCTCTTAACCTGTAAAATGCTTCAAGACATTCTAGAGACAGCTCAGACACTACATCTTTCATTAGTAGGTTAATCAAAGGTTTAGCTATCTTAGAAAAATCTTGAATAAATCGTCTGTAAAAGCCAGCATGCCCAAGGAAACTCCTAATGTCTCTTACAGAAGAAGGAGGAGGTAATTTTTCAATAAGCTCAATTTTTGCTCTATCTACTTCTATCCCTCTTTTAGAGACAAGGTGTCCTAGTACTATCCCTTCTTGAACCATGAAATGACATTTTTCCCAATTCAACACGAGATTGGTGTCTTCACATCTTTTAAGCACTCGTGCAAGGTTAGCAAGACAAGAATCAAATGAAGAACCATAAACTATAAAGTCATCCATGAAAACCTCTACAATATCCTCTATCATATCTGAAAAAATGGCCATCATACACCTTTGAAAGGTAGCAGGGGCATCGCAAAGCCCAAATGGCATTCTTTTATAAGTGAAGGTTCCATAAGGACATGTAAAGGTTGTTTTCTCTTGATCATCAGGGTGAATGGGAATCTGCCAAAAACCGCTATAGCCGTCTAAATAACAGAAATAATCATGCTGGGCTAAGCGTTCTAACACCTGATCAATGAAAGGAAGCGGGAAATGATCTTTTCTAGTAGCACTATTAAGCTTCCTATAATCAATGCACATCCTCCAACTAGTGGTGGTTCTAGTCGGAATATGCTCTCCCTTTTCGTTTTCTAACACAGTCATCCCCCCTTTTTTTTTGGACTACATGGACCGGACTCACCCATTGGCTATCCGATATAGGAAATATGATCCCAGCATCAAGTAATTTAATAATTTCCTTTTTAACTACATCCTTCATGTTAGGATTTAACCTACGTTGATGCTCTATGGTGGGTTTATGATTATCCTCCATGTATATCCTATGCATGCAAAGGGAAGGGGATATGCCAGTTATATCATCTAAGGAGTAGCCTATGGCTTTCCTATGCATCCTAAGCACATTCAGTAGTTTTCCTACTTCCTCATCTTTTAATTTAGCATTAATGATGACAGGCAAAGTAGAATTAGGACCAAGGAATTCATACCTGAGGGAGTCTGGCAAGGGTTTCAGTGTTGGGGACGGTTCAGCAGGGATTAGAATTGGTTCTTCTGGCTCCGTCTTCAACACCTCCTCAAGATATTCAAAGGCTGAAATTTTGTTGTCTTCTGCCAGGGTCGTTAACGATGCTGATGGGGTCGTTAACGAGCCTGCTTCTTTTGCCAAGAGAATCGGTAACGTGGCTGGGGAGCTTGTTACTGAAACTGCAGGGGTTATTTCTGCCCATCTTTGACCTGAAATTTCATCACCTAATGCTAATCTTCCAATAGGGTCTCCACATTCAATGATCTCCTTGTGGGTGTAGAGCATCTTGACTTCGGCTCTATCGGTCTCCTTAATTGACTGTTTAAATCGGAATTCTGTCACCTCATCCCCAATTTCGAAAGTTAGGAGACCCCTCCTAACATCTATTATGGCTCCAGCTGTGGCGAGGAACGGTCTTCCCAAAATAATAGGCACCACCGGATCTTCGGGCATTGTCATAACGATGAAGTCGTTTGGAACAAAGAATTTGCCCACTTGAACTGGAAAGTCTTCTATTACCCCTGTTGGTTTGATGCAGGATCCGTCTGCCATGTAAAGCCGCATGTTGATGGGCTCTAGTGGTCCCATATTAGCTTTAGACCAGATTGAGAGAGGAACTAAACTAACACTGGCGCCCAAATCACATAAAGCCTTGAACTTGTGGTTGCCTATGCCGATCGTTATTGCAAATCTCCCTGGGTCTCCTAGCTTTTCTGGTAGAGCTATTGATCTGACTTCGTCCTGCAGCTCTGTAATGGATCTTTTCCTGCTAAGAATATCCTTCAAAAACTTTGTGTAAGCCGACATTTTGCTTAGGGCCTCAGCGAATGGGATGGAAATATTAATGCCCTGAAGAATCTTTACGAAACGCTTGAACTTACTCTCAGTAGAGTCCATAGATTTCTTAGTTGGAAATGGAAGAGATTTTACCATTCTCGGAACCAAGTTAGGCTCGAGAGGTGAGAGTACCGGGTCGACACTGGGATCGTTTGGTGGCCTCGGCGGGTCGTTACTGACCCTGATGGGGTCGTTAACTACCCTGGAGTTGAGAGGAAGGCTCGGTTTAGAAGACTTACCTGGGGTAGGGTCGTCAGGAACCCTCGGAGCGTCGTCACCTTGGTATATGGGCTCGTTATTTGCCCTCGCTGGCTCGTTAACGAGCTGTTTGGTGACGTCCTCTTCCTCCTTTTTCTCAGCTTGGACTTGCTCCGGCAATGTCTTCCCGCTCCTAAGGTGCACCACTGTTATTTGTCCCCTAGGGTTCTCCTCGGGGCGGCCCGGGAGTTGCCCTTGTGGTCTCGGAATTTGGGCAGCGAGGTTCCCTAGTTGGGAATCAACACTCTTCTTCCATATATCGAACTCTCCCCATCTTTTATTTTGTTGGTTTAAGTTAGCTTGAACTTCGTTAACCTTGTTGGTCACTCCGTTAATGCCTTCCTGTAATCCTTGAACCCGTGATGGTGGCTCCTGATGGCCTGGAGGTCGATAAGGTGCAGGTCGTCTATCTGGTGGAGGAACTGCATAGTTTTGATTGGTACTCTGATTGCCCCATGCCTGATAGTTGTTTGACCTGTCATGATAACTAGGCTGGTTCTTGTATGGTCCTCTCATATAATTCATCTCAGCTATTGTCTCAGCGGCTCTAACCTGCTCTATGTTAGTGCAAGCAGATGTACTATGTGCAGAAGAACCACATTCTTGACATGATTGAGAGGATTTCAGAAAACTTACCTGCTTCTTCAGACGGTTGACCTCATCTTGCAAGAATTGATTTTTAACATCCGGGTCAACTTCGTCTCGGTTAGGCATGTAGAGACGTTTCTGAGGTTGTGGAGTCTGCTGGGTTCCATACATGGCATCATAATTGGACAGCTTATCCAGCAATTCCCATGCAGCCGTAGGATCCATCTCTATAGAACTGCACGCAGTATGCGTGTTGATGCGGTTCTTGGTCTCTGCGTTGATACCCTGGAAAAAGATTTCTTGCAAAACATATAAAGGTTGCCCATGAGTGGGGCATTGTCTAAGCATTTCTTTGAATCTTTCTCATGTTTCAACAAATGTTTCATTAGGCAGCTGGTGATAGGAGGTGATACGTTTCCTCAACTCCGTCGTTTTAGCATGAGGGAAGAACTTTGTAAGAAATTGATCGTACAAAGCTTTCCAAGTCCTGATAGACTTAGAAGGTAGGCTCTCCAACCAGCTCAGTGCCTTCCCAGCAAGAGACCACCTGAAAGCTTTTAACAGAACATATTCAAGTGAGACACCTTCAGTAGCTATGGTGTCACATAAATCAAGAAAGTTTCGAATATGCTCCATAGGGCACTTAGTAGGTTTCCCTTCAAACTGAGCCCGTTTAATCAAGGATATGAATTGAGACTTGATCTCAAAGGGTTTCTCTATCTCGGGAAGCACGATTGGAGATTCTGGCACCCTCAGTTCTGGATGCATGTACTGTTTGGCGTTCCTCGGATAGGCATTAAGCTCCTCTTGTAGACGAGCATTAGCAGCTCGGTGACGCTCAGTCTCAGTAGCAGCACCTTCTTTCTCAGTTTTTAACGCCTCCATCTGATTTCGGAGGTCTTCCATTTGACGAGCAATCTCTTCCGGTGTGGCCATGGCTCGGTTTTCTCGGAGTCTACGGTGCAGGGAACGTTCGGGTTCTAAGTAATAACCAGTGTTGTCAAACTCAATCCTTCGTCGTCCTACCGGCATACGCTGAGAAAACAGACAGAGAAAACAAAAATTAAAAACAAAAACGGGGTCGTGCTATTCCCAGACCCACAGATAAACAAACAAACACGTTGCTTCCCCGGTAACGGCGCCAATTTGTTGATAGGGTTTCTTGACAACAAATAAATTTATAATCAAGACCCCGCTGAGTATAGGGAGGTCAGGATTGTTCCAAAGGAAGCAAGGTTGTTTGTTTATCAATTACTAAAAATAACAAACAAAATAAAACAAACACACTCACGAGCAGCCTCGTTAACGACGTTGTCAGGGTCGTTAACGAACCACCGTACACAAAAGACTCAATCTAACGACCTAAATAAATTCGGTACCGAGCCAACTGACTCAGCAACGAAATTCACTTAAGATAATTCAAATAAAAACAAAGATATAGGACTAGGGACACCACAACATAGTCATGCATATAAACTTATAAGAAGAATGGATCATGCCTTTAAATAGATAGAGTCATCAACTTTCGTTGACTATCAAGTAAATTAACCTACTTTCGTAACCCAATTCACTTAATTGCTTGTTTTGGATCTAAAGCTTGAAACTTTCGTATTCAAACAATATCAACCTTCAAGTTACTAACTTTCTCTTTCAATCAAGTTAAAAACTCAAATTACCTCAACTTTCATCTTGGTATAAGCACAACAAACAATCTCAATAATAGATAAAAGGCATTCAACACACAATCTTACTCATCAAACATGCTTAACTATGCCGGGCTGAACCCCGATCCTAGAAAAGAAGACTACTCACTAATCATAATTATGAAATAAATAAATTCAACAAAAGAAATCATTGAAAACAAATTGCTACTCAAATTAATAACCAAAAATATTGTCTTACAGAAAATCAGAAGAAACCGAAAAAAATACAAAGCACCGAACCAAAATCTTGATCAACGAACTCGGTAACTCTCGTTCACCGACCTCCGAACTTGACTACGATCCTCTCTCGACTCTCTCGGCTCTTCCTCCTCTCTAAAAATCCACCTCCTTCTATGCTAAACAAGAAGGCTATTTATACTAAAAAGGCTAGAAGATAAAAAACTTTCCTAAAAGATAGAAATAAAAACCTAAAAAGATAGAAATAAAATCTAGAAAGATAAAAAGACCTAAAATACATAATATAATAACCCTAAAAATTATAAAAAGATACTCTACCGACACGGAAATAATTTCCCGCACAGGATCGGTGAGTTACAAAGTCAACCCTCAAAATTTCTATCACGTGGCCTCGTTAACGAGCCCTCACAACCTCGTTAACGAGCCTGGGCTTGGTTTCTTCCACACTTCATCTCGTAAAACCTGGACTCTGACTTCTCCATACTTGTATTCCTTTGTCTTTCATTGTAGCGCTCCAAATTCAGCTCCATATAGCACCTTTTCCTTGCTAAAACCTACAAAATACACAAAGTAGAGTAGCTTCCATACTTTCCATGAAAATATGCAAAACCATCCAAAAACACACAAAACTAAACCTAATTTTATCAAAACTAAACCTAATAAACAAAGAAAACCTACTAAAAACTATACTAAAAACACGAACATCAAAACACCTCATGATTTTTGTTGTGTATTTGGTCCACAACGGTGGAGAATTAGGATGTTGATGCAAGCCTATGGTAGTCTAGTTTTTCTTGGTTGATTTTGAGTGAAACACGTCCTTAAACACTTGAGAGTGAGAGCAAAACACATTATCTTGGTGAGGTCTAGAATGGATGAATAGTCTTTTCTCTATGCTTGATGTAACGCATCCTATGAAGTCTTGGCCATGTTTTAATTATATGTTGAATTGCTCTATTGATTATGAGATGAATGCATGATTGCATTTCTGTGGTGTGCCTTGGATTTATGACTTGCTTCAGGACAAGCAAGGGTTAAGCATGGGGGAATTTGATACCTTGCATATAGGTGTAGTTTAGATGCATGTTTTATGTTGGTTTTGCATAAATTTAGTTAGTTTTAGTTGGGTTTAGTTTAGTACTCCCTCCGTTTCACAATACTTGATCTTAGACAAAATTTCACACATATTAAGGAAATTTTTTTCCCCCAAATTGCCCCTATTAAATACTCTTTCTTTTTTCTCAATTATCAAGAAATTTTGGGATATGTGTAATGTGGGGGTATACACAAGGGTATAAATGGAAAAAAAAATTACATGAACAAATATTTTGAAACAAAAAAAGGCTTTAAGAACAAGTATTGTGAAACATAGGGAGTATATAGGATCTTGTGTTTTCGGGTAGTTTGCGCTTGTTTGCTCGGTTTTACAAGTTTCTAGGTTTATGAGCAACAACGGGACGGTTTACAGCTTATAGTGGTGGTGTCTTGAAGATTAAAGAGAGTTAGGAGGTGGTGCAAAGGAGCATTGAGAGTCAAAGTGATCAACAAGGAAGAAAGGAAATTACGCCACTTGTAAAGGAGGAAAGGCGCGCCCGAGCAATTTCAGCAGAATCGAATTGCGCGAGTTCGAAGGTAATTACGCGACCGCGTAATCTGATGTCAAGCCGCGCAATATGGATTTCACGCGGAAGTAATTGAGCCGACTTGTGGGCTGAGTTTTGGGCCTTATCTTGATATTTGTCCGAAGTGTGCTAGTTTGTAAGCTTATAAGGATATGTTTCTTTGGATAATTTTAGTACTTTAAGACTCTAGTTAGTTTTATCTTTTATCATAACTTTGATTTACAACTTAGAGTCTAGGGTTTTTAGAGAGGTTTTTCTCAAGAGATCCTTGGACCTAATTTGTAAGTTTGCTCTTAATTTAATTATGAATTGCTAAATTTATTGTGTTTGGCTTGTTAATTGAAGTCATGCTTTGCATGAGTTGTGAGGTTTGATTGATTCTCAACAAACTTGAATAGAGTTTATTCCTTGTGCTTATTTGAATTTAAACTAGGATTTTGTTAGATTGATCACCTAATTGAATTTCTAGTTATAACTGAGTCTTGTTAATTACCGGTCGGAGTTAATTTGATCAAGAGTATACTTTAATCAACTTAGTACCGGTTGGACTAGTTGGTTAAAGAAGGGAATAAATTCACAGGTCACCTAGATGTCTGGTTGCTCTAAGTGCTTGTTTCTATTGATAACTTGAATCGTTATGTTGTTGTTTAATTGAATCTGGAAGGTCTTCTAGGTTGTTAGATGATTAGGGTTGTTAGACTGGTAGTTCTATCAACTAAATCTGAAGCTCGGGTCATAATCCTTAGTAAGGTCATAATCCACAATAGATTATTTAAGTAAGAAGAGAATCAAGAGAATCAATGATCAACAAAGCACTGTCATGACGGATTTAACTAGCTGAACACGCTTGTCTCTCATATATTACAATCATATTTGCATTCATATTTACTTTCAATTTTGCATAGTAGTTTAGATAATCAATCACAAAACCCCCCATAATTCTATTACTTGGCACGCAAGTAAGAACATAAATACACGAGTCTTTGTGGGTTCGACCATTACTTGCCGCTCTACTGAGTTTGATAAAGCTAAGGTTACTTTGATAAGTATACCGACAACCGAAAATACCTCATCAAGAAGATATTATCTCGGATTTCTGTAGAGGTCGGTACCGTGCCTATGAGGGTCGGTACTGAGCTATCTGTGTGGGTCCATCGATTTTCATTTGAACTGTTTCATTCAACACCGAGTATGTTGCTTCTCTGTGTAGCACTTCTTCCACATCTTTGTACCTGAGTCACTTTAGAAAAACTTATATCCCTACTACACTAATCTAACCTAAAAACAATTCAAAAGAAAGCTAGCAAAAAGATCTAGAAAGCAAAAGACTAAAAGCGAAAACAAAAAGCGGGTTGCCTTCCGTAAGCGCTACGTTTAACGTCGTTAGCCCGACCATACTTACCTTGCTCTAAGGTGGCTTCTCTCCATCTTTTCAGGGATCATAAGAAACCCCATACTTATCCGGAAAAACATCAAATCTTCTCTTAAAAATATTTGTTCCTCGATCATCAACAAGTATGCTTGGTAATCCTACAACAGGGTTCGTATTGTCCGAAAACCAAGGGGGCTTCGATTCTTTCATAGTATGAATAGTAGGATGGGATATGGAACAAGGATATAAGAAAGGATCATGACTAGAATGTATCAAATCAGCGTAAGAAGACTCACCTTTGTCTCGCAAAAAGGGGGTCGTTACCGAGGTAGATGGGGTCGTTACCGAGGTAGATGGGTCTGGTAGAACCTTGTTTTTGAGCCTGATTGTACCGCCAGCATCATAACCTTTCAAATAAGGGTCGTTACCAACCCATGAGGGGTCGGTAGGTTCCTCGGTAGGTGTGACTTCCTTGCAATGTCTTGTACTTAGAGAAGGATCGGTACCGACCCATGGTGGGTCAGTAGGCTCTTCAGTATTGCAACTAGTAACCTCATTCACAACCGGATTGAATTGAAACTCGGCCTTCTCTTCCCCAATGTCGAATGTGAGGAGTCCCTTCCTAACATCAACTCGTGCCCCTTCGGTGGCTAATAATGGTCTTCCAAGAATGATTGGCACTACAGGGTCTTCTGGCATGTCTAGAACAATGAAGTCGTTGGGTACAAAAAATTTTCCAACTTGAATAGGAACATCCTCAACAACTCCAGTGGCCTTGACACAAGATCCATTCGCCATGTAGATATTCATATTAACAGGCTCCAACGGTCCCATGTTGGCTTTGGACCATATTGAGAGTGGTAGGAGACTTGCACTGGCACCTAGATCATATAAAGCTTTAAATGTGTAAGCTCCAATCCCAATTGTAATAGCAAACTTACCTGTATCTCCTAGCTTTTCAGGGAGTGTTTTGGATCGGACTTCATTAGTGAGCTCATAAATTGATCTTTTCCTGGTTAAGATCTCTTTTAAGAATTTAGTATAGGCATGCATTTCATTAAGGGCTTCTGTAAATGGAATAGAAATATTTAACCCTTGAAGAATCTTAACAAAACGTCTAAACTTTCCTTCCGTGACATCATTGACTTTCTTGGTTGGGAAAGGAAGAGTCTTTGACGAACTTGGAGTAGAGAAAGGCCCGGATCGAGGCTCTACCGAATCGACAAGAAGGTCGACTGGTGTAGAAATAGGGTCGGTACTGACCCTGTGGGGGTCGGTAACGAGATCAGAGTTTGGTTCAAAAGACTTACCTAGCCTAGAGGGCTCAATATCGACCTTTGTGGGGTCGGTAACGACTGGTTGAGCCTCGATATCGACCTTGTTAGTGTTGGTAAGGAGCTTGACTAGGGCATTATCTTCGTTATTGTGCTCTATATCTGTAGGATTGGATCAATCTGGCAACTCTTTGCAACTTCTAAGGTGTATGGCTACAATTTTTCCTCTCGGGTTCTCTTCGGGATGGCCTGGGAGGTGACCTTGAGGTCTTGGAATCCGTGCAGCTTGGTTACCAAGTTGGGAGTTTACGCTATTCCTCCATGTTTCAATCTCTCCCAATTGTACCTGTACACCTTTTAGGTTAGAATGGACTCCATCAATCTTTTTGTGGACTCCGTTTATACCCTCTTGTAGCCCTTGTACCCATGAAAGTGGCTCTTGATAGCCTGGAGGTCTATAAGGCGGAACCCTTTATTCTTGCTGAGGAGGTTGGCTCTCTTGGCCATTGTTGCCCCAGGTGGGCTGATTGTTATTCCTCCCTACATAAGAAGAATTACCTTGGTTCTGATATGGACTCCTCATGTAGTTAGCTTCTTCATATGCCTCAGCAGCACGTACTTCTTTTTCAGATGGTTGATCTCATCTTGCAAGAATTGGTGCTTCACTTCGGGGTCTACCTCGTCCTTGTTTGGTGTATAGAGCCACCTTTGAGGTTGATCGGCTTGCTGTATTCCATACATTGTATCGTAGTTGGTCAACTTGTCAAGCAATGCCCACGCCTCATCGGGATCCATCTCTATGAAACCGCAAGCAGTGTGTAGATTGATGCGGTTCTTCGTTTCAGCGTTGATCCCTTGGAAGAAGATCTCTTGGAGCACATATTGTGGTTGCCCATGAGTAGGGCACTGTCTAAGCATCTCCTTGAATCTCTCCCATGTCTCCAAAAAAGTCTCATTAGGCAACTGGTGGTAGGAGGTGATGCGCTTCATTAACTCCGTAGTCTTGGCAAGAGGGAAGAACTTTGTCATGAACAAGTCATGAAGAGTTTCCCACTTCTTTATTGACTTGGGAGGTAGGCTCTCTAATCAGATCAGGGCCTTTCCTGTAAGAGACCACTTGAAAGCTTTCAACAGAACATATTCTAAAGAGACACCGTTAGCAACAATAGTGTCACATAAATCAAGGAAATTTCTAATATGTTCTATTGGGCACTCAGTGGGTTTTTCCCTCAAACTGAGCCCTTTTGATCAAGGATATGAATTGGGTTTGATCTCAAAGGTCTTTTCTATCTCAGGAAGCTCAATTGCTGATTCTGGCATCCTCAGTTCCGGATGCATGTATTGCTTGGCATTCCTAGGGATAGCATTCAAGTGCTCTCTTAGACAGGCAGTGTGCTCTCGTTCTTGATCTCTATCAGCTTGCAACGCTTCCATCTGTCTTTGGAGAGCAGACATCTGTTGAGCCATCTCTTCAAGTGTTACAACATGGCTTTGCGTTCTCTTAATCGGTGGTGGAAGGATCGCTTGGGATCAGAGTCTTCTACTACTGGATTAAAGACAACACGGCGTCCTTCAGCTGGCATACACTGTAAGCAAAAACAAAAACAGAAACGAAATCAAAAGCAAAACGGGTTCTCAAAGAGGGTCGGTACCAAGGCCCAGGGGGGTCGGTATCGAGCCTGAAGTGAGAACGTAAACAAAAACTGAAAAACAAAACTCAGCTCTGTCGACAGGGTCGGTACCGACCTTGGTAAGAAAACTGAGTTTGCCGACAGGGTCGGTACCGACCTTAGGGGGGTCGTTACCGACTCGGCAGAGGCCCGAAAAACGCTAAAAGAACAAAACTTGGCACTAGAAATCTCCCCGGCAACAACGCCAATTTGTTGAGAGGGTTTCTTGACAATAAATAAATTTATAATCAAAACCCCGTTGTGTATAGCAGAGTCAGATTCGTCCACAGGAGAAAGTCAGTATCAAGTTTTGTTCTTACTTGGGGTGCAACTAAGAGAGAAAAGCAAGGATTTTTATCAATAGAAGAGAAAATCTAAAGTTAAAGTATCACCACAACAACAATCATGCAATGCCAACACTCATAAAACATAAAGATCATGCTTTTATCACATAAAGGTGTCAACTTTCGTCAACTATTAGCAAGTAAATCAACTAACTTTCGTTCAATCAATAAACTTAACTATCTTTCTCTTCTACTTTAACTAGGATTGATCCGCTTTCGCTTCAAAACCCTAAGTTGACTATTCTGATTCAAAGTTTCCGCTTTCGCTTCAACTATATATGAATTAGAAATTCCTATCAACTTTTGTTTCAAGGAGTAAAGAACAAGAGAATAGAATCATGTAATAAAAACAATCCAAACATGATCAAGAGCAAGCATGCGCAGCCATTGTTGGGTTAACCCCAACTTTAGAGAAGAAGACTACTCACTAAACATGATTAGAAAATAACTAATTGAATTAAGAAAAGACTTACAAACTGAATTCAAAACGAAACTTGTCTTCCAAGAAATCTCCACAAACTCGTCCTCTGTATCTCTACTCTATCTCACACTCCTCTCTCTCTGTCTTCTCTCCTCCCCAAAAGATGATTGGTCGTTGAAAAACTAGAGCTAGACAAGAGTATTTATAGAGAAAACTAATCTATCTAAAGCTATCTATAAGGAAATAAATCTTCTAAAAGATATATCCCTTAAAACTATCTAATAAAAGGGGTAAAAGTACATTTAATTGCGCCGACTCTGTCTTCGCTACCGACACGGGACCCTCGGTACCGACCCCATCAGGGTCGGTAGAACTCTGATTTTTGCTGAACTTTTCCTCCTCTGCAGAACACCTCGGTACCGACCCTATGTACCTCGGTAATGATCCTCCTGGCGTGAAAACTGGCACGTTATCGTACATCTTGCTTCGGTAGAGGGATCATTACACTCGTTTTTGCCTTGATTTTTCATCCTTAAGCTCGGTAACAGATCTCTTAACTTCTTTCTTGGCTTGAACTCGATCTTCCTATCTCTCTTGAGTGCTTTATTCCTTCGGTGTGTCATCTTCTCCTAAAGTATGCTCCAAACAGCTCCAAAACCTATAAAAACACCACCAAACCTTATGTAGAATACATATCTTAAGAAAATACGAAAACCTATACAAACGACTCAAAACAAAACACAAAACTAAAGAAAAAGACTCAAACACATAAAAATACACCCTAAAAACACAAGTAAAAAGGCGGATATCAAAAACTTATTTCTCTTAAAATTAATTCTTATTACATTAGAAATCACATAACAATTGGGTTGAATATTTAATATCAAATACATAACACCTCTGACCGTTTGGGCCGGCAAATGACTCAACCGACCTACAATTCCGCATTAACCTTTTTTTCATTTGATTTGAAGGCTAGCCCTAATTGGCCGTTAAAAAGGAGAGTGGGCGTGGGCACTGTCCCCTCCATCAAGCACAAGATTATGTCCGGTAACACCGCTGCCGTCGTCGCTGAGCAAGTAGAGTGCGGCGCGAGCAATGCTGTCAGAGGTCAAGCCCTGGCCCTTAAGATTTCCCCAATTCATAAGCCATGCCAGATACTTCCTCACATCAATTGCGCTGATATTTACTCCCGCAAAATGAGACATCCGAGTCGAGATGCCTGAAGGCGAGATGCAGTTCACACTGATGCCATGTATTTCTAGATCAGCACTCAAGCTCTTTACGAGCCCCATGAGGCCGTACTTGGACATGACGTACGGATGGCTAACTAGCGCACCTATCGGGGACGTGCACGTGCTAGCCGTGAAGAGTATGCAGCCTTGTTTTCTGGGTGGCATCACCCGCGCGGCGTGCTTTGCTCCATAAAACGCCCCGCGCAGGTTCACGCTAAGGACGCGTTCGAGTTCGTCTTGAGTGGAGTCAAGAATGGTGCCTCCAAAGCGGTCCAGGACGCCCGCGTTGTTGTACATTATGTCCAGCTTTCCATGCTCGGAAACAACATTTTCCACGAGGGAGCGCACTTGGCGTTCGTCAGAGACATTGCAGTGGAGGAAGGAGACGTTTTCGCCGAGCTCTTCGGCGAGAGATTGGCCGAGGCTGTCTTCGATGTCGGCTATGATGACTTTGGCGCCGTATTTAATATTATTATTAGCTTTTAGATTAATAATAAATCAAGCTTGGAACCCTCTATTTTATATAATGGATATTATTTATTCTGTATTTTATGTACATTTATTATTTGTTTCCTAGTTAGAGCTGGTGTATATAAACCTTTTAGATTAATAATAAATCAAGTTTTTACGCTGCATCAATCTTTAATTATATTAGC
This sequence comes from Fallopia convolvulus, assembly GCA_964016875.1. Lineage (NCBI taxonomy): Eukaryota > Viridiplantae > Streptophyta > Magnoliopsida > Caryophyllales > Polygonaceae > Fallopia > Fallopia convolvulus. The sequence goes on from OZ024728.1 coordinate 47,326,459, forward strand.
TTGGTTGGCTAATCCTAAGCGAATTAATTTCAATCTCCTCCAATATCATGTAGGAATAAATAATTCGATCAAACCATGTGAGACCATGTGAGATAATAGGTGCCAGATCAGCTTGGTGAGGATTTTGTAGTGATTAATTATTGGGATTTTTCTTGTATACCTGTTTTAAGATTTCGACTTTTTCTTTTGGTGGCCATAAAAAAAATATTTATTTTGGTGTCATTTTAGTTTTGAAAAAGTTACTTCTGTAACCTAAATTATAACCAAAGCCAAATTTCATCCATTTCTCTATTCTTCCGGTAACAATTTATAAAAAAAAATCTATATATTTCCTATTTTTCCCTTAACTAAATTGTATGCATTGCTTTATCAAGATTGATTAATTTGAGTCAATTTTCATCCTCTTTTATCAAAGTTGCCTTTTACTAACAAGACAATTTGCATAATGATATCATGTTAAGAATTAACAAAGATCAAATTTTACTGGAGATTTGATAAAGTAATGCAATACTTCAATCAATGTTAATAAACAAACTATAAGCTTAATACAATCTAACCATAGCTACAGAATGAAAAGAAGAATCTGTAAGCTTGCAAGTTAATTAGAAGACAATCGGTAGCTGCATGGTAATACAATCTCGCCATAACTACAGTCCAAATCAAGATAAGGCAACCAATTTGGGGAATTATCAAGATTCATAGTACGGAGTATTAGATAAACAAAATTAATATTAGATTTATTAACTAGTTGCAACTAGATAAATCAACAATTGTAAAAACGATCTAACCCCACAGAAACCCATCAGCCAACGAATTAGCCACCAGTTGATCATAGCCCATCAACGAAATTGAGGATCGAAACCGCCTTTGACACTCGGAATTAATTCTCTTCTGAACCCAGTTCAACTTGTAATCCAACATAGACCCCAAATCAACAAGCTAATCCCGGCTAAGCCCATCGAGATTCGGCATAAAAATTTGAAGAATCATTGATCTTCCTTCTCTTGACCTGAAGCACGTCTTGCAAATCAAGCCTTGGGGTGTTTCACTTGTGGGTAGAAATGGGTTTTTGAGGGAAAAATGATTTTTACTGTCTTGAAAAACCTAAAAAGCAGAGAGAGTTGAACGAAAGAGTAGCAAAAGTAGATTTTGGGTAGAAAGGGATTTTATGGTGAAAGTGAAACAAAGCATAAATGGAACTTGTTAATGGAAAAATAGAAAAATGGATGAAATTTGGCTTTGGGTATATGTTAGGCTATGAAAGGAACCTCAGAACTATGGAACCGGAACCGGGCATGGGCCAGTTCCCCGGTTCCGAAGTCGGTTTATCCCGGTTCCGATTCTGGTTTCGGAACAGGAAATTTTTAAATGAAAAAAAAGTGGGCCTTGTTCGCCGCGATCGCGGGTTACACAAACTGCGATCACGGATCTCCAATCGCGATTGCGGTTCCGACTTTGTTAAAAAAACAGAACTGGCGTGGAGATTAGATCAAGGCAATAAGGCAATTGTTCTTCAAAACAAAAAAAAAAGTTGGATAATTAAAGGACTTGGACTTAAAATTAAGTTGCCTACGTATCCTCTCGGGATTATAAGAGGAATCAAAGCCCACGTAGTTCTCTTACCTTTCGATATGAAATCCCGCTTTGCTTACCATCTACGTCGATCCATCGGAACCGGCGAAAGCGCTTTGGGATTGGGAGTCATCAACTAGGCCGTCCGATTCAGAAGTTTCGGATACCTCCACCTTTCGTTGACGAATTTCTGCCCTCTTCCAATCACATACGCACACTTGGGCTTCCAAGACAATGGGCTTTAAGCTCGATCGCTTTGCGTCTGGGACTTGTCCTCCTTCGCTAAATGTTTGCTCTACCGATACGGTCGAGGCGGGAACAACAAGCACTTGAGCCGTGATCTTGACCAAGGTTGGGAAAGTCTTCTTGTGGGTCTTCCACCAAGCTAAAATATCAAATTCTTCTTCACCAAACTCAAAGTGGGTTGTTAGATATGTTTCAAACTCCGCAGTCGAGCTCGAATGTCTCGGTCTCTTGGTAAGGCTATATATAATACTAGCCCCCACTTTTTAGTAGCACCGAGGGGACTCGAGCTCGAAGAGGAGGATGAATGTGGAGGTAATGGAGAAGAACTAACACTAGATGAATATTCGGTAACCAATTCCTCAATTGATCTTCTAACTTTACTAAGTATATCCCCAACACTAGCAATATCCACTGCTGGAAAACGCGTTTGTAGCTAGGAAAATAGACACGACTTCCGCCACAAAAATAACCACGAAATCACGTTAGCCACAACATCCCCAACGGATTGCCCTACGAAAGGTGCCCTAGGGCTAAAACACGCGAGGCTAAATATCACTCTGGAAAAGAACCACAGAATTCTAGTTTTGTGGCTATTTAGCTGCAAATAATAGCCGCGAATTAGTTCATTGCTAAATGTGTGGCTATTGGCCACGAAAGTCACGTTCAACCATATTAGCCAGAATTGAATTTCGTGGTTGGTTTTGAGTGCATCACCATCAAATTTTAGCTACAAATGTATTTTGTATCTAAATTCGAGTCGAATTTGAACTCATTATCGCCCCTAATTCGTGGCCATTAGCCTTAAAATTTGCAATGAATCTACTTAGTGGGAAAATTCGTGGCCATTTAGCCTTGAAATTTGCATTGAATCTATTTTGTTTCAAATTTCGTGGTTAAATATTACGCATTTAAAAAAAATAAAAAAATATTATACCATAATATATATGCTAATTTCTCTATAATGTTCTCTGGTTTAGTCAAAGCAATATTAAAGTATACAGAAAGTTGGACATCAAAAGCAACAAAAAATGCAAACAATGAAGAGTGATCCAACAAAGAACAAAACTAAGCACCCTTGTTGCAAAATTAGCACCCTGTTGCATACAAATGGTAGAAAATTAATGTTCAAACTCAAAACAGGCCAACAACAGGCCTCCATTGTTCAAACTCAAAAACAGCCTTGAGAATCAAAAAAGCATCAAGTCCCCAAATCAAAATTATATAATACTACTCCAAGAAATCTAACCAAAAGTAGACCACCAGGTTACATTTCTTTTGCTTAAGCAATCTTTGCCCATGAAAAGTCCATCTCTGGATGCTGCAAGCAAAAATTGCAAAAAGAAAGCACACATTATCACAATGTAATGTTGGGTTTTATTCATGGTGGAAAAGAGTTTGGAAAATATGTGAAACATGTAAAGAGAAGAAAATAATATACACTTAGATTTTCTAAAGAGAAAATTGATCCAAGAGTGGAGCCTATATGCTCATATAGATTCAGCAGACAAATGAGTTTTAAGTTGATTAGCATACATGAGAAACTCGAAGCACAAGAGACTCTGCCATATATTGCCTCTAACACAAAAAATCGAAACTTCTTAGAAATCCAACCATCCACAACAGGAGGTTTAGACATTTGAGCATCTCATTACCAATCAAACAGTATCATACGAAGCCATCAACTTTTACCTTTCTATCATCAAACTCAGTCCCATGGTTAATAATGAAAGCTGGGTTCACACACGTCTCATCCAAGAAATGACAGACCAACTGTATTATATAAACAAAACAAACCTTCATCAGCCTTAGATTCGAATACCTACTTCTAACATATTAGTATGAATAAAATTACCAGATATCAAAGCTAGAACAAGTACATACTTTATCCAATAGTCACGTTGTTGTTTGAGAGGGAGGACACTTGACATCAAACTTTGCACATGCATCAATTAGATATTTATTGGCTTCATCACTGGCCAAGTCCTTTGGAATGTTAAGGTTGGCCATCTTCTCTAACTCCTCAATCATGTCAATCCTTTTGCAAAGTCAAAATGTCAAAGATATTGAGTTTTCATGTTGCAGCAGTGCAGCATATTGGAAAGGAAAATACTGACAGATATAAATTACAAACCCGAAAGGAGGGGTGAAATCAATCTCAATTGGATCCTTGTCCAGTCCATTCACATGATAATTAATTACATAACCACCAGTGAGTTTCTTCACCATTCCTGTTAAACTTTCAGACAGTAAAACCAAGCAAGTGAAAAAAATAACGGAGGGAAAAAAGAAGAAAACATATAAAACTCACATGTTGTAAATTCGGGATTATGAGTCAGATCAATTCCCTCATTCCTGAACTGCTTTCCAATTTCATAGACTCGGTCCAATCCACCAACCACAAGCTGCTTAAGATAGAATTCTGGGGGCCGGGAGTTCTCAGCGGCACCCCCACCGGCGGCCGGGAGTTCTCAGCGGCACAAAACAAGTGAAAATTTGGATATTTCTCAATTGAGAAATAAGAACCACGGTTGACCTAAAGACACTAGGAAACAAAATCCAACTGAGAAGAACAAGCTCAAACCGATCAATTTGGAGACGAACTTGTAGACTTTGCCGAGGCGGAGAAGATATGTCGGCGGTGAAGAACCCGAATTCTTTCTCCCCAAGTATATCGTTCCATCCTGATTCTCACTCTCGGATTCCTTTCAAATTGGAGACGAATTTGTAGACTTTGACGAGGCGGAGAAGACAGGCCGGCGGTGAAGAAGCCGAATTCTTTCTCCCCGAGTCCGTCGTCGCATCCTGATTCTCTCTCTGGTTCCTTTCTAAAGGAGCAGCTAGGGTTTATCAGTTGAATGAACTGGACATTTGCTTAACATTAGCAAATAGGGTTTGAGCCCGCTCAAAATTTACTCCAAAATTTCGTTTTCCCTCCAAGCCCGCCAAAAATTTAGTCCAAAATTTTGTTTCCCTCCAAGCCCGCCAATATAATTTAGCCCAAATTCCATTTTCCCTCTTAAAATAATATTCCCTTCTATTAAAACGCCAATAATTTTTGCACACATTTTTAACAAAAAATTTTAAAAGTTGAATAATTTAAAAATAAGTAGGATTATAATAAGTTATAAAATCATATTCATGTATTTTAGTGTAATTCTTAATATAATTTAAAATTCTAGATGATAAAATTAGCAAATAATTTTTCAAAAAATTATTTACAAACTAATTTATAAACCCTTAAATGCAAATAATATAATTTAGGCCAATATTGTCAAAATGATAAAACTAGGAAAAGATGAGTTACCAATCATAAACCCATCGTGTCTTAAGATATTGAAAATATGTTGATTTCTTATAAGAATGAACGATTCTAAATAAATATAACGATTTCTTATAAATATAATCGATTATAAGTGAATATAACGACTTTTTATAAAAATGAACGATTCTAAGTGAATATAACATTTTCTTATAAGAATGAACGATTCTAAGTGAATATAACGATTTCTTATAAGAATGAACGATTCTAAATGAAAATAACGATTTCTTATAAGAATGAACAATTCTAAAGAGATATAATGATTTCTTATAAGAATGAACGATTCTAAGTGAATATAACGCGTTCTTTTATGAATGAACGATTCTAGGTGAATATAACGATTTCTTATAAGAATGAATGATTCTAAAAGAATATAACGATTTCTTATAAGAATGAATGATTCTAAGTGAATATAACATTTTCTACGTTTTCTTATAAGAATGAGCGATTCTAAATGAATATAACAATTTCTTATAAGAATGAACTATTCTAAGTGAATATAATGTTTTCTTATAAGAATGAACGATTCTAAATGAATATAATGTTTTCTTATAAGAATAAATGATTCTAAATGAATATTACAGTTTTTTATAACAATGAATGATTCTAAGTGAATATTATGTTTTCTTAATTATGAGAATGAACGATTCTAAAGAAATATAACGATTTCTTATAAGAATGAATGATTATAAAGGAATATAATGATTTCTTATAAGAATGAACGATTCTAAGTGAATATAACGTTTTCTTATAAGAATGAACGATTCTAAGTGAATATTATGTTTTCTTATAAGAATGAACGATTCTAAAGAAATATAACGATTTCTTATAAGAATGAATGATTATAAAGGAATATAATGATTTCTTATAAGAATGATCTACCCTAAGCCCTAAACCCTAAACCCTAAACCCGACCCTAACCCTACTCTCCTAAACCCTAGACCCTAAACCCTAAACCCTAAACACTAAACACTAAACCCTAAGAAATATAACACTTTCTTATAAGAATGATCGATTCTAAATGAAAGTAATGCGCGCTTTCTTATAAGAATGATCTATTCTAAAGAAATATAACATTTTCTTATAAGAATGAATGATTCTAAAGGAATATAACGATTTCTTATAAGAATGAACGACTTTAAAGGACTATAACGATTTCTTACAAGAATGAATGGTTTTAAATGAATATAATGATTTGTTATAAGAATAAATAATTCTAAAGGAATATAACAATATCTTATAAGAATGAACGATTCTAAATGAATATAACGATTTCTCATAAGAATGAACGAATCTAAATAAATATAACGATTTCTCATAAAAATGAACGAATCTAAATGAATATAACGATTTCTCATAAAAATGAACGATTCTAAATGAATATAACAATTTCTCATAAGAATGAATGGATCTAAACGAATATAACGATTTCTCATAAGAATGAACGATTCTAAATGAATATAACGATTTCTCAATAAATGAACGATTCTAAATGAATATAAAGATTTCTCATAAGAATGAACGATTCTAAATGAATATTACGATTTCTCAATAAATGAACGATTTTAAATGAATATAACGATTTCTCATAAGAATGAACAATTCTAAATGAATATAATGATTTCTCATAAGAATGAACGATTCTAAATGAATATAACGATTTCTCATAAGAATGAACAATTCTAAATGAATATAACGATTTCTCATAAGAATGAACGATTCTAAATGAATATAACGATTTCTCATAAGAATGAACGACTCTAAATGAATATAACGATTTCTCATAAGAATGAACGATTCGAAATGAATATAACAATTTCTCATAAGAATTAAAAATTATTAATTTATTAGGAAGTCATTTATAATTTATTAAAAATTATTAATTTCCTAGGTGAGCATGATTGATATTTTATTTTAATAAATATTTTTTATAAAGGTCTATGGGTAATATTTATTAAAATTTTAAAATAGTTGTTATTTATAGTGGAAATAATTTTACAAATAATAAAAATTAATTAGGAATGAGCTTGTAGGGTAATAGAAAATCTGATGGGCTTGGGAGTCAAAAGAAATGGGCCCGTTTTTTGATGACCGTACTCGGCCCATATGGAGGAGCAACCCAATCCAAACGTACTCTTCTCCTCTTCCTTCGTTGAAATCTTGTGGTTATTTCTGAAGACTTACCACGAAATGAAGAACCCGTGGCTAATCTCGTGACTGTTTCTGCAAATTTTTCCAAACAAACAAAGTTAGACACGAAATGAAGAACACGTGACTAGTCTCGTGGTTATTTCTGCAGATTTCTCACGAAATGAAGAACTCGTGGCTAATCTCATGACTGTTTCTGCAAATTTTTCCAAACAAACAAAGTTAGGCACGAAACGAAGAACTCGTGACTAGTCTCGTGGTTATTTCTGCAGATTTCTCACGAAATAAAGAACTCGTGGCTAATCTCGTGACTGTTATCGCAGATGTTTCCAAACAAACTATGTTAGACACGAAAATAAGAACTCGTGGCTAGTTTTGTGGTTATTTCTAAAAATTCTAACGAAATGAAGGACCATTTATGAGACAATGATTCAAATTACCCATACAAATATCCACAAACCTAGCCACGACTAGTATGTGGGTACTTAGCTCCAGACTTTGTCCTGAATATACACACGAATCTTTTTTCGTGGCTAATTAGCTACTACTCTAAAAATGAATCTAGCTGCGCAAGAAATTCGCGTCCATTGGGCCTGAACATTAGCCACGAGCTTGTTTTCATGACAATATGGCTAGAAATCTACAACCAAATCTAGCCGCACTCACTTTTCGGGGCTATTTGGCCCCAAAACTAGCCACAACTCTATATTTCATGGCCATATTACCACAAACTAAAATATTTGTGGTTAAACTTATGCCTGTTGCCCCCCAAATTACCCTCGCCAAAATTCGTGGCTAAATATTTTCTGGCTACAGACGCGTTTTCCAGCAGTGATCATCATTAACATCCAACTCCAATGCATCATAATAACCATTCAAAAACATTTCTAAATCACTCATCTTCAACTTAGGATCAAACACACAAGCAACAAGATAAATATCGAGGATAACATTATAATAGTTCAACCATTTCGTTTTCATAATATCAATTGCACCACAAAGTTCGGAGAATTTACGCCCCTAACAAAAACCACCCGCCACATTCAATGCTTCAAAACAAAACAAATGAGCACAAGGTTTATAAACATGACTAAAAGTTAATGTTGCATCATGAAATATTTTCAAAACTTCTAAGATTTTATAACAATAATCCAAAGATTGAGAAATAATGGCATTGTCGGGAAAATATATGGCGGCAAAAGAAGTCAAAACTTCTTTGTAAGGCATGCATGCATGAAGTAGCTTAAAAGTGGAGTTTCAACAGTGGCAAACATCTTTTGGAAAAGTTTGGTGTGGAACACCTTTTTGAGTACAAAACGACTTCTAATCTTGGGCGGTTCGGGGGCTAGCCCACATATGACTAACAACATATCTAATAGGAGCGATTAAACCCGACATAACATTTAAACCATCTTTGACACATAGGTTTAAAATATGGCAAACACATCTTACATGAAAATACTTCGCTCCAAGAATTGGTTAACAATGCGGAATCAAATTTCGGATTGAAGCGGTGTTGTTAGATGCATTGTCAAACGAGAAAGAAAAAACTCGATGAAGTAGTCTATACTCTTCCAAAATATTACGAATAATGTTACTAATCATTAAAGCGGTATGAGAAAAATGAACTACTCTATAAGCCAAAACACGTTTTTCCACAACAAAATGATCATCAATAAAATGACATGTTAAGCCCATGTATGAATGATTTTGCCAATGATCACTCCAAATATCACTACAAATTGAAACTTTAATATCATTTTGAGAAAAAAAATTCACCATTGCCATTTTACGGGTTTTATATGCTTTCATCACATTTTTTTTACCGACTTTCTAGTAGTAGGTTTATAAACGGGTTTTACATGATTAGTCATCCAATTGTTAAATCCTAATATTTCGGACAAACTAAATGACAAGTGATCAACACAAATAGAATCGGAGAAGGCATACATGTTATCATTATGGTTATAAGTAAATAAATGAGGGTTATAATGAGGATTAAGGGAAGAAGAAGTTGCAAACTTGGAGAGTTGGGATTGTCCTCGCATCATGCCTAACTTGTCAGGGTGTGCTTTCTTCACGTGACTTCACAATGTTCCATAGCCCGATCCCGACAACCATGTGTAATGCTTAGGACAATAGTTACAATCAACTTTAAATTTCTTGGTAGATGCATCATAAGCTCCCTTTTGAAAATATTTTGTAAAAATGTCGGATTTAAGACTTGGAGCCTCGCCCTCGGTCATCTCGGATCCATGATCCACATCCACTACCTCATTTTCATTGGGAGTGGATGATCCCGGTCATACCACAATGGGATCCGAGAAGTCCGACAAGTTAATAGGGGGTACAAATTTTACATTTGCACCACTCTCTTGTGAGCCAAAAATTTGATCAATGTTAAGAAATCCTTCCATTTTCTTAAAATGTAACTAAACAAGTAAGCAAAGAGCAAGGTGTGGTAAAGAAATATGTAATTAAGAAGATAATGAACCTTAAAATTACAAAGCAATAAGATGTAAGAGACAATTGTGTTAATTTTTTGAAAGAACAATTATGAAAGCAATTGTAAAACTAGTAAAGATTGAGCGATTGAGAATTGAGAAAGCTTTGTAAACTTGAGAGATTGAGAGATTGAGAGATTGAGAGAGATTGGTAGTGTGGGTGGGAATGATATCATGTAGTAGGTATTTATATAAGAAATTTATCAACTAGACGTTGGAACTATGAACTAGCCGTTGAAAACTAGTCGTTGGCATTTATACCAAAACCGTGACCGCGGCCAAAGAACCGCGATCGTGGTTTACCATTCCGCGACCACGGCCTGTGAGCCGCGGTCGCGGTTTTGGATTTTGCCAAAACTCGATCATTCTGTTGAACAAACTGCAAACACCGGGCCTCAGGCCACGGTCGCGGTTTCGGATCTTGTTCAAAAAAATAGCCGCTAACTAGGAATCGGCGGTTCACCGGTTCCGGGGGTGGACGAAACAGAACCGAAACCATACCGGGAATCGGACCAGGCGGTTCTGGAACCGAAACCGGTTCCGATTACTGCCGGTTTCGGAACCGGCGGTTCGCTGGTTCATCCGAACCGGAACCCAGGTCTACGGCTATCAAATTATTGTGATTGACTTAGATTTTTTTTCATTTATCAAGTAAATAAACATCATTTAATAATTTTTAATTATTTTCTCACCAATCATAATAAGCGAGATAATCCACATATGTAACAATAAAATGAGAGAGAATTTGGACTGGTATAGACCCCATCCAATAAAGTCGGAGTTCTAGGAATAAAGCGTTTATAGCGATCGAATTTTTGATTTTATCCAACTGTCATTTGGTCATTTTAAGGAGTGGGAATGGTCGGTTAACCGACGGAACTTCGGTTATTAAATTTTAATAACCATAACCGTACCTTTATTTATTGATTAACCGTTAACGGTAAACCGTGAAACTCGATACGGTTTATCGGTTAACCGACTTTTTTTAAAATTATTATTTTTAATAAAAAAATTAGATTTTTATTATAAAAGTTACCTTATTTTCAATAAAATAAACTTAAAATTTAATTTAAATGTAAAATACAAACAAATATCTAACTCAAAATAATGTATCCAAATATTAAAATGCGTATAATATTCATAAAATCCATATAATGTTCATAAAACTCAAAGAAAAACATCCAAATAATGTTCATAAATCCCAAATAAGAGCAAATATCAAAATAAGCTAGTACAAATTCGAAACAACATAATCAAAGACTCATCCTTCTTCATCTTCAACAAGTGAAATAGACTCACCGATTACAATCACGAGCTGCTCCAACACAAGTCTTTCATACCTATGAAATGCAATATAGAAACACAATAGTGTGAGTAAATATAATAAACTAAGTTGTGTACTCAATTAGGAATTGTACAAATATAATAAACGAACCTTCTTCCAAAGCCTCTAATTCAAGTATATCCTCTTCTGCGAGAAGATGAATACCCAAAGGGCGCATCCAATCATTGACCACAAACTAAAGCTTCCACCATTCAAGGGGTCAATGAAGTACAAAAAGAATCAAGCACTCGACCTCCGGTAGTAAAAGCAGACTCTGAAGCAACAATTGATGATGGTATTGCAAGCACATCTCCAGAAATCATAGCAATAATAGGGTATCTCTTTTGATGATCTTTCTACCATTGCAAAATAGAAGATGCATTTATTTTTATGATCTTTTGATGATGTCGAGAAATTAGATTTTCCACCATTACAAATTAAAAACAAAAACAAAAATTATAATAGATAGTTTATTGTTTATTAAAACACATTTATTTTTAACTAAAACTAATTAGATATATAATTCCCTTTTTAAAAACATATAATATATATAAAAATATTATCGGTTAATCGGTTAACCGACCATGAAAATATAGATAACCCTATCCGATTAAAAGTTCGGTTAGTTAACCGTAAAAACTGATAGGCTTATTGATTCTTCGGTTTGGTTTTTCAGTTAGAGTTTTTATGCCCAGCCCTACTATTTCTTGTATTCTTCGAGTGTTTACATACAAGAAATCTTCTTTTAACTTGTTGCAACCTTGACCAAAAACAATTTTTTTAGTTAGAAAGGCACTTAGGGGACTACAACCAGAAGAGGGGATTCGAACTTGCAATCAAACAGTCAAGAATGTCATCATCTACCGACTTAACTAGTTAGGATTCACAAAAAAAAGTGTTCGAAGGTAATTGATTAAATGCAAGTCTTGTAGGGTTGAAGAGCAAATCATTCATATTATTCTAAATATACACCAAATAAACTATAAGATAGTACTCCCCTCCTTAATTAATAATTGTAATTTTATGCTTTGGAAATTTTGCATGGAAATCTGTGATTAAGGCAATTTCGCGTGGTATCCACATATTTTCTCAATTTCGCTAGATAGCCCTATAGTTTTGACAAAGTTTGTCAAGCAACCATGTCGTTAAAATATAGCCCAAAAACGTTAATTTAGATTAAAAAAAGCAATATATTTTTTTAGAGTTTTAAATTTTAGGGGTTTTAGCAACCATAAAAAATTATTGAGATTGGATAATTAGTTCTTGAACCACCTTTCTCCCTCCTTTCAATCTTCTTCTTTTTTTGTTTTTTCCTTTGATCGAGTGAATGTTTTTAAACTTAAGGGAATTCCGGTTGGTACCCTCGAGTTTTTGGTTGTTCCGAGTGGTGCCCTGAAAAAAAAACTTATTTCGAGTGGTACCCCTGAACTTTTGCAAAAGTCCGGCTGGTGCCCTTACTTGTAAATTTTCGTTAGTTTATAGCTAAATTAGTATGTTTTATAATGGAAAAAAAATATTTTGTATATTTAATTAAATTAAAATACAATTTTAATTTAATAACAATGAAAATAAATCATATCAAAACATTAAAATAAATTTTATTATATATATATGTCAAGTAGATTTTATGTTGTATAATTCAAAGTTTTTAAGTTAAAACTAAAAATATTGTAATATTTATTTTAAAATGAATATATTTCAAGATTAACATTTTCCATGTAGATTTTATATAGTAATTTTGACAATTTTTTAAAAATTGATAGAATTTAAAATTTTAATGGAACTTGAGAGCACCATAATGAAAATCCTATTAGTTTTTTTAAAAAAAATAAAAATTATTAAATAAAACCTACATGAAATTTTTTAGTTATATAATATATTTATTTTTAATGTAAATATTGTAAAAAAAAATTTAAACTTAAAATTTTAAATTATACAACATACCATCTACTTGACAAATATATATATATATAATATTTTTAATTTTATATTTTATATTTTTTTAATTGTTATTGAACTAAAATTTTGTTTTAATTTAACTAAATACAAAAATATATTTTTTTTATAAGAAAACATACTGATTTAGTTATAAACTAACGAAAATTTACAAGTAAGGGCACTAGTCGGACTTTTGAGAAAGTTCAGGGGTACCACTCGGAATAAGTTTTTTTTCAGGGCAACACTCGGAAAAGCCAAAAACTCGAGGGTACCAACCGGAATTTCCCTAAACTTAAATTTCAGAATTAGGGTTTATTGAATTTTTCACTAATAGGATATACTTATTGTTATATAATGTAAGTATAATCTAAGTGATTGTATATGTTGTTAGTATACTCGTAAGAATTGCAATCTTAAAAAACTCATACATATTTTCATATGTATTATATAAGCTGTAATGCAATGAAAATTTCGAATTTCATATTTTTTCGTTTCTTGTAGTATGCAGTGCGTATTGTTATGTGTTGAAAATTGCATGCTTTTGATTTCTTAAGTTTATATATATATGGTTAAGATGAGGTGAGGAAGCTTATTAGTGTATATAATTAGGAGGCTTTTTAGCCTTTGGATTTAAAAAAATTAATGGATAAAATTTTTTAGAAATAAAAGAAAAACAAATAAATCTATCCATATCTAATTTTCTCTTTCCTCTAATATCTCTCACGTCTATATAAGCGCCGATACTAAATTTTTTCTCTCTTATAATACATATTGAAGAATTAGGAGAATGTAAATGAACAAGTAATGTATTTATCGTGTACAAGTATTATTATATTATGTATGAACATTAATTAACGCAAATAATTACGTCTCTACAACTGAATAACTACTCATTTACAATTGAAAAATAACAACAATGAACAACTAATACCCAACAATGGACTATTCATATCTAGTTTTCTGTCTCCTTAATATCTATTGTGTCTATATAAGCGCTGATGTTAAACTTTCTCTCTCCTCTAATATAAATTGAACAAATAAGATATTGTAAATGAACAAGTAATGTAATGATCATGAATATTTATTATAATATGGATAAACAAATAATCTACGTAAGCAATGTCGTATTTATGTCTCTTTGCAAATGAACAACTACTTATTTGTAAATGAACAACTACATACACTAAACCCTAAAACACTATATCCTAAATGCTAAACCCTAAAATCCAAAATATTAAACCCTCAAACCTAGACCCTAAACATGAAAACCCTAAAACTATATATCATAAACTCTAAACCCAAAAACCCCAAATATTAAAGCCTAAACCCCAAATACTAAACCTTAAATTCATAAACCCTAAACCCTAAAACACCAAACCTTGAACCATAAATCCTGGCCTAAAACATAAATACTAAACCCTAAACCCCTAAATACTAAACCCTAAACCTCTAAATCCTAAAACCTAGGGTTTAGGGTTTAGGATTTTAGGATTTAGTGTTTGATTTAGGGTTTAGGTGTTAGGTTTTAGGGTTTAGAGTTCAATGTTTAGGTTTTAATAGTCTAGAGTTTAGTAGTTTAGGGTTTAGTATTTTAGGTTTAGGGTTTAGTATAGGGTATTGGGTTTTAGGGTATTAACCATGCTTACAACAAATATTGTGTTATTATTTGTTGAACTTCTATAGAGTGTTAATGGATCTCTTGTTTTTATGTTTGAGCATCTCTTTAGTTTTTATGTTTGAGCGTCTCATATTTTGTGTTATTCCTATTGTGTGCTTGTTCTTTTAATATGTTAATGGAAATTGTGAGCATGTAAAAATAACTACTATAATTATTTTTCTATCAATCGCCATAAAGGTAATTTTATTCATTATGTATTTATTATCTTTTCGTATTTTCTTATAAAATTAAATATGGTGGTTGTTAGACATAATGGAAGATTTTATCTTATTTAAAAAGATAGAATTTTCACTTGGAGTAGGGAGCAAGATATTGTAACACCCCCCTTACTTACCCTGGAGGTATTACTGCCAGTAACCCCGATTAGGACTAAACCAGAATTACCCAAGGCTTTAACCTGATAGAGCATACTAGAACAAGGTAAAAGAAACCATTTAAAACCTACAAAATTAAGTAAAATATTACAGCGGAAAAACAAGTAAAAAGTCTTATACAAAACCTTAACTTAAAAAGAATAAATAAATAGAACAACCTTATATTTGAACAAAGTCTTTAAAAAGTTTTCCGTAGGTTCTTAACTTCTTTCCCAATTCGCTTTACAGCAACTTAACCAAACACTTCATTCAAGTATATCCATTGGAAACCTTTCTTCAACTTCTGGAGCTTCAAACCTCTGAATCCGCCTCTTGAATCAACTTCCAAGAAGAACCTGATGTGTCGTCAACCAACGGTGGACACCAGTCGACCATACAAAAGAAAAGAAGATGGACGGGTTAGTCTAATGAAAGACTAAGCAAGCGGAGAAACTAACTTGGTTCTTATGGTTGTAACTAAACATATTGGCATCAAAATCCGATTAGACTCGGATTATGACCCACAGTTGGCAGTCTTATAGAGAATAAGAAGGAGACTTGCAAAATGAAGAAGCATAAACGATTAATGGAACTTATATTAACCACACAACATTCACCATCATCTTCAACGACTAATCAGCTTAACTTAATCAAAGTTTGATTAAGAATCATCCTTAATCAGGAGCAAGAATGGTTATCAAAAGAACTAACCATTCAGATACATTGTCGTGCCTATCGCACTCTCTTCACTTCATGATTTTAACATTTCATATTCACTTTAATAGCTTTAAATCGACCCAAACTACTGCCGATCAATTTCTTGTAACTGATGTCGTCAGGGTGAGAGGGCCTATTTCATCCGTGACCACTTGACCCACATCAGTTCCTTTTGCACTTAGATAGAGTGCACCATTGTCCTCCTTCAACGTGAAGCGAGACATGATTCATGACTCCAATATTGGGATACGCTAGCAAGCTACGCCCCCCAATACAGACTTTGTTATAAAGAGGTCATTGGAGACTCAGCTCCTACCACAGGACTACCTATTTTGCAACAGTGTTTCAGCATAGGACCACTAAAGAGATGTTTTGGAGTCTAAACTCCCATCTCCACTATCTTACTTCGCAACAATGTCTCAGCATGAGACAGCTAAACACACAAAGTCGCACAACGGTCCTAAGTTGAGTTCTAGCGTAAAAACTAACATAACGACATGGTCGTTATTTTTAACAAAATAACAACCTAACAAACTTTATTCAACACACAAATTATTTCCAACATGAAGATCAAATGGAATTCAATTCCTCATTTAATAACCATAAAGCAAGAGAGATCCGTCCACTTGCCTTAGAAGGCGTGCTCAACGTCCTTAGCAATTCAACGAGAGTGAAGCCAGGTCGTTAGTGTTGTTTGATTCGGTATTCTTGCTGTTTTCGGTTTCTTCTTAAGTCTGTAAGATGATATTTTCTTATTAATTTGAAGTAGTTTGTTTTCAATGTTTTCTTTAATTGAATTTGTTTGTTTTATGATTATGAGTAGTGAGTAGTTTTCCTATCTAGGGTCAGGGTTAAACCCGGCATAGTTATGCATGGTTTGATGAGTAAGAAATTGTGTTGAATGCCTTCTATCTATTTTTTTAGATTGCTTGTTGTGCTTATGCCTAGATGAAAGTCAAGGTAATTTGAGTTTTAACTTGATTGAAAGAGAAAGTTCGTAACTTGAATGTTGATATTGTTCAATAACGAAGGTTTCGAGCTTTAGATCTAAAACAAGTGATTGAGTGAGTTAGTTTATGAAAGTAAATTGATTTGCTTGCTAATCAGCGAAAGTTGATGAATTTATCTATTTAAAGGCATGATCTTTATCTTCTTACAAGTCTATATGCATAGCTATGTTGTGGTGATCTCCTATCCTAGATTCTTATTTTTATTTGGATTTATTTTCAGTATACTCGTTATCTAGGTTCGCTGCCTCGGTACCGAACTTACTCGTAGGTCGTTAATTAGTGTTAGTAGTTCACGGCATATCGTTAACGACCTTGACAAAGTCGTTAACGAGGTTGGTCGTAGTTGTGTCTTGTTGCTTTGCTTTGTTTTATTCTTTTCAGTAGTTCGATAAACAAACAACAGTGCTTCTCGTGGAACGATCCTGACTCCCCTATACTCAGCGGGGTCTTGACTTATAAATTTATTTGTTGTCAAGAATAAACTCTCTCAACAACTAACCATTCAGATACATTGTCGTGCCTATCGCACTCTCTTCACTTCATGATTTTAACATTTCATATTCACTTTAATAGCTTTAAATCGACCCAAACTGCTGCCGATCAATTTCTTGTAACTGATGTCGTCAAGGTGAGAGGGTCTATTTCATCTGTGACCACTTAACCCACATCAGTTCCTTTTGCACTTAGCTAGAGTGCACCATTGTCCTCCTTCAACGTGAAGCGAGACATGAGTCATGACTCTAATATTGGGATACGCTAGCAAGCTACGCCCCCCAATAGCGACTTTGTTATAAAGAGGTCA
This sequence comes from Fallopia convolvulus, assembly GCA_964016875.1. Classification (NCBI taxonomy): domain Eukaryota; kingdom Viridiplantae; phylum Streptophyta; class Magnoliopsida; order Caryophyllales; family Polygonaceae; genus Fallopia; species Fallopia convolvulus. Next base: position 47,344,070 of record OZ024728.1, read on the forward strand.
TTGGAGACTCAGCTCCTACCCCAGGACTACCTATTTTGCAATAGTGTTTCAGCATAGGCCCACTAAACAGATGTTTTGGAGTCTAAACTCCCATGTCCACTATCTTACTTCGCAACAATGTCTCAGCATGAGACAGCTAAACACACAAAGTCGCACAACGGTCCTAAGTTCAGTTCTAGCGTAAAAACTGACATAACGACATGGTGGTTATTTTTAACAAAATAACAACCTAACAAACTTTATTCAACACACAAATTATTTCCAACATGAAGATCAAATGGAATTCAATTCCTCATTTAATAACCATAAAGCAAGAGAGATCCGTCCACTTGCCTTAGAAGGCGTGCTCAACGTCCTTAGCAATTCAACAGTAATCTTTATCACCCTTCTGTCAAATATAACAAAAGATTTCTCAACAACGAGCTCATGGATACACTTCTTAGTTGTATACTCAACTCCTACAATTTCCTAATCGATAAACGACTTGATTTCCGTATATCGATTTATAATTAATCCTTAGCTATCATGCTTTAAGGAGCCATCTTGGCGAATTTATAAGTAATTATCCGCTTCACTTTTGAAACAACTTTCTAAACAAAAATTGTTCATCAGTAACATTTCTTAATGGTTACCAAATCTCGGGTCAAACTGATTAACAACGAATCCTGAGTAATTGTCCGAAGTCCTTTACCTGCCAATCGATGTCAAAACTTGTATTCGCTATAACTGAAGATCCGGACCTCCGTTTCACGAGCGGTATGAACCTGTGAGACCGTATCAACATCAAGATTATAAAAACTACAAAATTAATTAGTAAAGCGGAACCGAAAGGTCCTTACGGTGGCTCCGCAACCAAACCGCTAATTAATTGAACTCAACCTTTACCTTTACTTGAGCCCATGGCTCATTTGGCTCAAAAGTAGCTCGATCCCCGAGCTCGAGGGTGGTTGGGTGATGCCCGGTGGTGGCCCTCGCGGTGGGTGGTGGTCGGAGCAGTGGGTGATCGCCGGCGGTAACGATTCGAATCCTTCTTCCCGCGCCTGTCGTTCCGTTCTGTTTCTTTCGCTGGTTCTGATTTCTAGTGCAGCAGCAACGTGCCCAGCTATCACCAAGAGGAAGAGGATGAGAGGTGGCAAAGAAGGCGGGGAAGAAGGTGGTGGACGGGGCAGAGAAGATTACCGGCGGTGATGAGTTCGGTTCTCCCGATTACGTCGCTCTTCCTGATTTCTCTCATTGGTTCTGGTTTACAGTGGCTAACGAACCCAGAAAAAGAAAGTGGAAGTGAGGGAGAAGACGGTGAGGAGGTGGCAGAGATGGCGGGAGAAGAGGGAAGCTGCCGGCGGTGAAGTATCTGATCGCCGAGTCCGTCGCCCTTCAACCTCTTTCTCGAACTCTCTCTTCTGAATTCTATCCAAAAGAGCCGAAAAAAAGCCAGAAAATTTGGGCTTTCCTCCCTCACTAAGTAATTGAAGGCAAAAAGAATTTCTCGTTTCGGAACAGGACTCGCGTTAAAGCGGTAAAATTATGTACCTCGGGTGGAAAAACTTACTAAATACAAAACGTCCCGTAAATTATGTAGACCAATAAAATCAATTTTCCATGATTTTATCACGCTACCCACAATTTTTAAGGCTTCCGTTTCGTACTTTAAATCCTTTACAGTACATAATTAAAAAGACGGCTTGTCCAATAAATATTCTTTTTCCACTGAAAAATCCTAGAATTCACACTGATCCATAAAATCATTTCTTTATGATTTTAGGATATCACTTTAAATTTTCTAGGATTTAAATTCCAACAAAAATATTGGATTAAGCGTTAAAACGGACAAAGAGGTTAAAAAAGATATCTGAGAAAAATTCAAAAATATCCTTAAAAACCACAGTTATTACAAATATTGCTTGCCCTAGGGGATAGGATTTTCGGCCCCCTAGCCTTCTCTCTTCCATTATAAACACACGTCTTCGTCGTGTATAAAGAGCATATTGAAAGGCACTTTGAGAGCTTGAACGGGCTAATATTCTCTTAGCTTGTTTAAGGAAATTCATACTCGATGAATTGTTTTCCTTTTCTAGTCTTTACCAATTCGACGTTCATTCGATAACTACTCTTTTGACTTAGGCATCGGAGGTGGATTAGGGGGTCCCCGCCCCTTGTGTCCATTATTTTGCAGGTTACAAGTTTTTTTTTTGGTCATTGCCACCCCAGTTCAGCGGAGAGCTTAATTACAAGGTTACAAGTTAAGAGGCCGTTGGAACGGAAGAGGAAGAAGGAGTATTCAATTAGTGCATTAATGGCAGAATTTTTTTGCATTAACCGAAATTCAATTGATATCAACAAACTTCTTGAGGTAAATAAATAAATTGTGTATTTGAAATGATTCTTTCATATTTTCTAACCTTGTTTTTTATGGTCATGATATGTTTTTGAGCCATTTTCAAGTCTTGTTCGAGAGTCTAAACTCTAATATATTATATATATGGAGATGATCGATGTTTCCTAGCTAGTCTTTAGTTTGTTCATCATTCTTGATTGAATTCCATTACAATACTTGATATTTTGCTAGAATACTTAATTTTTGTATAAGAACAAATATCGAAAATATTTATTACGGAAAACTCTTCTTTATATGTTTTTTTTTTTCATGTGGCGAGTTGGTGTGAGCTAGTTATTATGTAATGTAACAAACATCAATCTTGATTGAATTTACTTTGGTTGCTATCAAATTGACTTTTGGATTTTTGTCCATTCTAAAAAAATCAGATTGCGGTTGTAATTACAATTGTGGCACAACATTTTTCAAATTAAAAAAATGTAATTCCTCAAAGCGCAGATATTTATAAAAGTATGGTCCAATATTTTGAAAATAAAAAATTGTTATAACACGGACCACACAAAAGTGCATTCTTATGTTGTATAAGTGCATTATATATCATGTTTTTTTTTATTTTAGACTAAAGCCAGATTAAGTTGATAATCAAAAAAACCTGCCTTTTGTACTTAAATTTTGACTTTCTTTTACTTTACAACTTGAGCAATGTCATCTTATTGTATACCTAGTATATAAGCGAAGAGACTCTTAATTGGAATGTGCAACACATTAGAAATAGTGCACTACAAAGTGTCTATGTGTTTAGTAAGGTGGATTTCAAATCAATAAAAGTGCATTTCAAATCAATAAAATTGAGTGTCAAATTAAATGCATCAATGTTTAGTAAATTGTATTCAAAGTTTGTAAAAGTGCATTCTCAATTGATAAAAGTGCATTCCAAATCAATAAAAGTGCATGCCACATTAGAAAAAGTGTAACCCAGATTAAGAACCTCTATGTTTAGTAAAAGTACATTCTAAATTAGAAAAATATAGTATAAAGTAACAAATGAAATTCTAAAGTATTAAAAATGTATTATAAAGTAACAAAAGTGCATGCCACTTAGGTAGAAAAAGTGGATCCTCAAGTAGTACATTTGAACTCTAAAGTGCATTCAGAAGTAGTAAAAGTGCATTATAAAGTAGAAAAAGTGCATTTCAAAAGATATAATGCAATCATGTAGAAGATTTTCAAGAATAGTTGTTGTATTTCCTTGGATTCTAAAGTGCATATTTAAAGGCATAATTTAAGAAAAGCTTATTAGCTCAAATGGAAGAGCAATGTGCTTACGCGCGCACAGAGATGTGGGTTTGAATCCCATATAAGCTAATTTGTTCATGATCTTCTTTGAAATATAGTGGTTGATTTAGTTATTTGTCGCACAATGGTAAAAAATAATTTCTTTTAGTACCCAGCTAGTTAGGTTAAACATATTCAGAAATTGTTGAACTCGCTAGCAAGTCTTACCTTTTATCTCGCCGTTCAATCTACAAACAACTATTTTAACTTAGGCAGCGGAGGTGGATTAGGGGGACCCCGCCCCCTGCATGTGTCCATTGTTTGTCGGTTCTAGGTTGAACAAGGAGTTTGGAACGGAAGATCAAAGGGCGAACCAAGAATAGCATTCAAATAGGACATAAAGGAGAATTTTTTTGCACTAACAATAATATTTTTTTTAATTCTAAGGAAGAATGTTAGGAAAAAATGTAACTAAAGGGTAAGTAGGAAATTTATTTCATGGAAATTTATAGAAGATAAAAATGTAACTAAAGGGTAAGTAGGAAATTTATAATTTGAAAAGAAAAAACAAAAATATAATTTAAATAAGAAGTGCAATTCATGGGAATTTTAGTTCTTGAATTTTTAAATATTACCCACCCCTATCAATCTGTCATTGTAATTGTAGTTGCTGAATTTTTTCCTTAAAAATAATTGTGAGCGGGTAAAACAAACATAATTACCATAGTTATTTTAACTATTAAAAAGGTATTTATTAAAATTACTGCGCAGTTATTTTCGTTATTTTCTATATAAAATTATATGGCGGTTATGCAACTTAATGGGAGATTTTATCTTTCATTAAAAGATAGAATTAAAGTTGGAGAAAGGGTGGAATATTCCTTACTTGGGCTTTAAGGCAGTTGGCCAGCCTTAGGAGGATAATATTTTCAGCCTTAAAGATATAATTTTCGGCCCCCTGCCTCTCCCTCTTCCATTATAAATACATGCCCTAGGCATGTAGGGAGAGACACATGTGCACATCGGCATATTCAGAAATCCTAGGCAGGCTAATACTCGCTTAGCTCGACTGTTTAGGGTTTCACCGCTCTCTTGTTGTACCTCGTCGCTCAAATCGACAATTGCTCTTCTGACTTAGGCATCGAAGGTGGATTAGGGGGTCCCCGCCCCCTGTGTCCATTGTTTTACAGGATATCTAGGTCAAGAGATCGAAGAGGAGCGGAAGAGAAGGAGTTCTTAATTGGTGTATTTAATACGAATTAAAGGCGAGATTTTGTACACCAACAATTGGCGCCGTCCGTGGGGAACGAGTATTCAATCCAAGAAATCATGGTGTTGGAATCGATACCGGAGAATCAAGAAGTCAACTTTGAAGAGACCGGGGCATCATCGCGGAGCGAACTCGCGCGAACCACCCCCGGCGAACGAAACCGCGAGCGCGGGTCGAGCGCCGCGGGCGCGGAAGCCGTACACCGCGAGTATAGATCGGCGGCCGAAGTCGAAAACCCTGAATTTCGCTCAGAAAACCGCGCCCTAATGGAGATCGATCAAGGTAACTCCGATACTCACTCGAAAGATCAAACCTTGGTGCCTGAGAACGGTTCAAACCGTGATCCGACCCCTCTTGCTAATACATTTGTTCATCGCACAGGTCGTTTAGGGTCCGGGTCAGGCGACGGAATTGACAATCGTAATACTCCAGGGTCCGAGTCGATTGGATTTGATCAATTGTGGGAGTCGGCTATGCGTGTAGCCGAGAACGAAAAAGATCAAAGGGTTCCGAGGCAAAGCGGGTCCGTCCGCGCGATCACGAGTGCCGCGCAAAACCGCGATCGCGGCCGATCGAACCGCGCCCGCGATTCCGAAAACCGCGACCGCGGGTTGCGAATTTTCGAGCCCTTGCTCCCTATCCGCGAATCAAACCCTAGTTTGGTTAGCCCACATCTAGAGCAAGGGCAGTCCAGCCGCGCCGGGTCCAATCCCGTCAGAGGGGACAACCGCGTCGTCTTGTCGTCCGATCCGAACGGCGGGAACGGGGCATCTACTACCAATGAAGAAGAAGATGAGATCACCCATGCTTTGGTTACCACTTTGAGAGAGAACGAGAAATATCAAACGAGGTGCGCAGAAGCTGAGTCTCGGTTAGAGCATGCCCTAGAAGAGGTCGCCACGTTAAAACGCTCTTTGGATAAGGTTCAAGGCAAGCGCCCTATTGATGAATCAGAAATTGAGAGGACTACTCGACGGCTTGCTAGTGTTATTGAATTCGCCGATAACCGTCATAGTCCTCAATCGATCAGTTCTGACGAGCAAGACGATATGCAAGTCGAGTACGATAGCGATAGAAGAGCACCCCGAAACCGACGGAGAGATCACCGCCACAAATCACCGTCGCGTAAGAGATCACGGGCCGACCCACCGCAGCCGAGCGGGTCGACATCCAGCGACTCGGACAGAGTCAACCACCGCGACAACCGTCGCGGCCGAAGCCGCGAGTGCAGCACGAGGGATCACGATCGCGATGGCCGCGAGCGCGGCAGATCGGACCGCGATCGCGGGTCGGACGGTCGGCGCGGTTCTTCGCACGAGCAGAACGATCGTTACGTCCCTTCCAATCGCGATCGAAGTCCGGAAAACAGAGAGAGACATCGAAGCCGACATCGAAGCATCAGCCTTGAAAGAATTGAAGGAAGAGCCCGAGCCCTTGAGCGTACCCAAAACAGGCTATTTGATCTTTTAAGAGCGCAAGGCAATACCTTGCAATCGGCTCGGGATCAAGCAGAGCACAAGTTGGCCTTGCTGACATCAACGCTGTTCCACCCAGATATTCAGCGAGCTCTACCGCCGTCAAAATTCTCTCCACCAACTTTTGCAGTGTACGACGGAAACACGGATCCTGTGAACCACATAGCCTCTTACACCCATAAAATGGCGTTGTGGGTGTCTGAGGATGTTATCATGTGGAAGATGTTTCCGAGTAGCCTCGGTAAGGGCCCTTTGAAGTGGTTTCAGAGTCTAAGGCCAGGTTCGATTCGAAGTTGGAGACGACTGGCTTCGAAGTTCGTAAAGCGGTTCATAGCTAACAGTCGAGATGCTGCCTCACTTGACACACTTTTTGGTCTCAAACAAGAAAAGGGGGAAAGCTTACGTTGCTTCTTTAATCGGTTTATGGAGTGCTATGCGGAAATTGAAGGGTGCGATCCGAAAACCGCTATCACCGCCTTCAAAAGGGCGATCTTTACAGATAGTAAGCTGAGAGAGGAATTGACACTTCATCTTCCCTCCACAATTGTAAAACTTCAGGAGCGCGTTCATCAGTATGTGTGGTTGGAGGAATCTAATCTCAAAATAAGAGGAAGGTCGTCCTCTCCTCCTCGCAAAATCGCCGCCGAGCTGATAACTTTAAATGAGAAAGTCAAGTCAGGGCAATCTACACCACCTTTAGTGTACCAATCTATCGGATCCTGCCTCGTATACAGCATGAAGGTTTCTTCCAGTATTCCCCCAAAGAAGAATGTCGTGACGAGGATCCACGGAGCAGAAAATATTGCATGTACCACAAAAGTCGAGAACATATGACCAAGCAGTGTGAACCATTCAAGCGGTATCTGGAGAGCTTGGTGGAAAAAGGGTACTTGCAAGAGTTCATCAAGAAAGAAAAGCCTGAGAAGAATGATGAGCCGGGACAGAAACAGATTGAGGTGATCCAGACAATCTCGGCGTCTTACCGCCATGAAGATGATGAAGCAAGAAGTAACTTCAGAAAGTCTTGCCATGAGCTTGAAGTTATGAGAGTTCAACAAACCGAGCCGCGACGACCTCCAGCCCCCGTGCGTGCGGTGAACGGACTAATCTTTAGGGACAAAGACCTCGCTACAGTCCAAGTTCCTCATAACGATCCGTTGGTTCTAGCAGTCGAGCTGGACGGGTTTAAAGTACATCGTGCTCTTGTTGATCCAGGGAGTTCGGTCGACATTATGTACTATGAAGTTTTCAAGCTCCTTGGAAAAAGCAATGAAGATCTGGTACCGGTCAAGATGCAACTAACCGGACTTGGTGGCTATCCGACATATCCACTCGGAATGTGTAAAACCCAAGTCAGCCTTGCCAAGAAGGTGATGACCGTTGAGTTTTTGATCGTTGATGTGCCTTCACCCTACAATTTAATTTTGGGAAGGCCTTGGATCCATGCGATTGGAGCAGTACCATCGACCCTCCATCAAATGGTCCAATTTAGAGACGGAGATGCCATTGTTCGAGTCTGGGCAAATCAGCTGGACGCTCGTCTGTGTTCCAAAGGAAGTCGTCCAAAGTCGGAATTCATGCAGAAGATAGAAGACGAGCCGAAATCCGAGAGCCAGCCGCGAAACCGCGACCGCGGGTCTGAGGGCCGCGATCGCGGCGCTGAAGCCGAGTGTAAGTCCCCAATTCTGGGGCAAAACCGCGGCCGCGGATCTCCATGCCGCGATCGCGGCCCTCAGACCCGCGGTCGCGGGTCCCCTCGCCGCGACCGCGGCACCGGAGCTGATCATCTCGCTTCGCAAGACGGAGATCGAAAACGCGACCGCCCGGGTTCCCCTGCGCAGGGATCTCGGAACTAGGATTTCATGTAGACAGGGCACTCTTTTTCCCACGTGGTTTTGATGAGCCCCTTAGGTTTTTTCGCCTTTTTTTTGCATTTATTCCGTTGAGTTTTGTAGCTCATAACATTCACGTTTATTTATTAATAAAAGTCAGCTCCCTTGCATTAGTTTGAGTCTTGCATAAAAAATACCGCGCAACATTAGTTAATCGCACTAATGGATTTTTCATATGCGTGTATGAAGAAGTTTTATGATACTCGCTCATAACAAATATGATATTCGTTCATGTGGACTCGAATTACGAATATACGAATATACGAATATACGAATATACGAATATACGAAAGCGCTAGGGGACCAGTCGACCAATCCGCATGGCCACTACGATTAGAAACCCTCTGTACTCTACGTCGCCAAACACGGTGAGTCGTGTAAGGCGGTGTAGGTGGGGCATTTGTGAGCGGGTAAAACAAACATAATTACCATAGTTATTTTAACTATTAAAAAGGTATTTATTAAAATTACTGCGCAGTTATTTTCGTTATTTTCTATATAAAATTATATGGCGGTTATGCAACTTAATGGGAGATTTTATCTTTCATTAAAAGATAGAATTAAAGTTGGAGAAAGGGTGGAATATTCCTTACTTGGACTTTAAGGCAGTTGGCCAGCCCTAGGAGGATAATATTTTCGGCCTTAAAAATATAATTTTCGGCCCCCTGCCTCTCCCTCTTCCATTATAAATACATGCCCTAGGCATGTAGGGAGAGACAGATGTGCACATCGGCATATTCAGAAATCCTAGGCAGGCTAATACTCGCTTAGCTCGACTGTTTAGGGTTTCACCGCTCTCTTGTTGTACCTCGTCGCTCAAATCGACAATTGCTCTTCTGATTTAGGCATCGGAGGTGGATTAGGGGGTCCCCGCCCCCTGTGTCCATTGTTTTGCAGGATTTCTAGGTCAAGAGATCGAAGAGGAGCGGAAGAGGAGGAGTTCTTAATTGGTGTATTTAATACGAATTAAAGGCGAGATTTTGTACACCAACAATAATGTAATAAGATTATATATTAAGAGTTACTCCATGATATATATATTTTCAAAATCATATGATTTTAAAAATTCATTTACTAGAGAAAATATTTATCAATCTGGCTACTACAGGGTAAACTGTCGGCTAAGTGGAACAAAAATCTCACAAGTCACAACTTAGAAAGACCGATTTATTAATGAGACAAATGCATTACGCAATGGATACATATTCATGACTAGCTTGTAGCTCTTATTATTTAATTTCATGGAGGATCTGGTGCTTAATTAATTTAATTAATAAGATCTAGATCTGAACTTAACTGTAGTGGGCGCAGGAATTGCGGCTTGGATGAAGGATGAAGCACGAGATTATGGCCGCTGACGTAGTTGGCGTCATCGCTGGCCATGTAGAGCGCAGCTCTCGCAATATTGCTGCTGTGACCGTCATCATGAGCTGGGTTTTGGTCATGGGAAATACAGTTCACCCTGATTCCTTGTTTCCCAACCTCAGCACTCAGATTCTTCATCAGCCCAATTATCCCATACTTTGACATCACATCCAAATGACTAGCAGCCTCGCCACTGCCCGATGAACTGAACAGTATACATCCTCGCCTCCTAGGCCCCATCACCCTCGCCGCATGCTTCGCCCCGCAAAATGCTCCATGAAGGTTAAGACTCAAAACTGGCTCTAGGTCCACGACGTCATTCACATCGGCGTTGTCATCCAGAATGGAGCGGCGGCTAGGGCCAGAGCAGACGTCGTCGGCCACACCTGCATTGATAAAAATGATGTCGAGCTTGCCGTGCTCTGAGATGGTGTCGTCTACGAGAGCGCTCACTTGGTCCTCGTCTGAGAGATCACATTGGACGAAGGAAACGTTTTCGCCTAGCTCCTCTTCGGCCCTGGATCGGCCGAGGTCATCTTTGATGTCCGCAATGATAACTGTGGCACCATATTCGTGAAAGAGTCGCGCCGTGCTCACCCCTATCTGGCTTGCTCCCCCAGTCACAATCGCTACTTTTCCTTCTAGTCTCCTGTAATATATTCATGGAATTAATTACCTACCGTCTATTAAATTTAATTATATATAGCTTTAAACGCAAACATAAATATATTTTGGGGCAAGCTAACGTGTGTCATTGTTGCTCCGAGATCCCGTCTGAGACAAGTTAATACTGGATTGATGTTGTTGTTTAGCAATTTAGCTATATTACAATTTACAAGCTTCATCGAAAATTGGATCGATCCAAATATATAGGAATAGGACGTGGCTGGAGTTGATACCTTTCAGTGGTGTTGGTAATGATTGATGAAGTTGCACCGTATCTATCTCTGTGCTCGAGCTCGTGTCCTCGATCAGCCTGATGCCCTAATTGTAGGAATCCAGATATGTATCAATAGATCGACAATTCATTCAAACAAGAAATCAAAACTACTGTTTCATTCAATAACGAACTATGAATTACAGAAATAGAAATGCGTAAGAGCCAGTCTAGCTCACGCACTCTACAACTTTCTGAATTAGGGAAACAAGAAACAAGGAGATCTGATATATATAGACCGGTCTATTAGCTCAAACCCGAGTCTGAGATTATTAGAAAATGAACCGGACTTATATTCTAGAAACTAAAATTAGCTGGCTTGTTCCCGCCAGAAGTAGAAATGTGATTATCAAGAGAAGCTGCCAATGTTCCACGCCTTGATTCTTGGAGGCTCCAACTTGACAACTCTTCTTGAATCACCATATTTCTACATCCTCCCCTCAAGTTGGAGCTAGTTCACGCCCCAACTTGTGAGAGAGGTAAAGATGCTGCTGATGTGGTAATGCTTTGGTCATCAAATCCGCAATTTGTCTTTCAGTGGGTATATAAGCAGTGCAAAGAAACCCATTCTGAATCCTTTCCCGAATAAAATGACAATCTAAATCGACATGTTTGGTTCTCTCATGAAAACATGGGTTAGCTGCCATTTGCTGTGCCGCTCTACTATCACAAAACAGAGTAATAGGGAACTCAATCGGCACCTTTAAATCGCCAAGTATGTAACTGCACCATATCAGCTCGGAGGTAGTAGAAGCCATAGCTCGATACTCGGCTTCTGCAGACGATCAGGACACGGTGGTCTGTTTTTTAGTTTTCCAGGATACTAACGCATGTCCCAAATACACACAATATCCAGACAATGATCTTCTAGTGGTTAAGCATGAACCCCAATCAACATCAGTGAATCCAGTCAAATGCAGCTTGTCCTGAACTGGATAATGTAATCCCAGTGTAATGGTACCTTGCAAATAACGCAAAACATGAGTTATGGCCTGCCAATGAGGTGTCCGTGGATCAGATACAAACTGGCTGAGGTGTTGTACACAGTAAGAAACATCTGGTCTTGTCAATGATAGGTAGAGCAATCGTCCAACAACCCTCCTGTATCTTTCTGGATCCCTGAGTCTGTCACCTTCATCTTGTCTCAATTTCAGACCTGTGGGTAATGGAGTAGGAGCTGCTTTACATTCAGTCATCTGGCAGTCCTTCAAGATGTCTCTAATATATTTTTGTTGACTAAGGATCACTCCTTCTTCATCCCTGTACAGTTCAATTCCAAGGAAGTACCTGGCTTTGCCTAGATCTTTGATGGTAAATTTGTTGTGCAAGGCTGTCTTGACTGAAGTTATCTCAGCATCATTGTTGCCTGTCATCAATATATCATCTACATATACCAACATGGCTGTAAATGATGATCCTTCTTCTTTCACAAACAAAGAATAATCTGCATGTGATTGCTTATATCCCAGTCTGATCAGAAATGAACTCAATTCCAGGTTCCACTGTCTTGAGGCTTGCTTCAATCCATATAAGGAACGCTCCAACTTGCAAACCTCTCCTACTTTTCCTTTACCATACCCTTCATGAATTTCCATATAGATTTCTTCATCCAAGTGTCCATGAAGAAAGGCATTATTCACATCCAATTGATGCAAATCCCATTTTCTGGCTGTAGTAAGAGCTATTATGATTTTCACTGTTGGAACCTTTGCAACGGGGGAAAAGGTATGTTTGTAATCCTTTCCCAGTTTCTGACTGAACCCCTTCACAACCAATCTGGCCTTGAACCTTTCAACATCTCCATTGGGTTTATACTTCACTCTATAAACCCATTTGGATTTAATTGCCTTCTTGTCTGGTGGAAGAGTAGTCAGCTTCCATGTTCCAGTTCTTTCTAAGGCCTCTAACTCTTCATTCATTGCCTTGACCCATTCCGGGTTGTGTTGAGCATCCCTAAAAGTTTGTGGTTCAGGAAATGCTAGCACATTGGCAAGTGAAGCAAAATATTCTTTCTTTTCACCACTCATCACATAATCTTGATGCTAAGCTGGAGCATTTCTAATCCGTTCTGACCTTCTAATAGGCATGTGATGCGCAACTAGAAGAATCTCTCCAATTGGTGTAGATGTGCTGGTTATGGCTGGTGTGTCTGGCGTATCTGCCTGCACAAGAGAGTCATGTCCTGCATTTTGTGCAGTGTTCGAGCCTTCTGCAAACTCATTCATCCAACCAACATCAGCAGTAACCGTATTCCAATCATCCTCTTCATACAGCAATGATGATGATTGAACAGCCACTGTCCCTGTAGGTTGTTACACATTATTCTTGTCTAGGAAAGGAAAAATTCCTTCATGAAACACCACGTCTTTACTTAAAAACACCCTTTTGTCCTCCAAATCATAAAGTTTGTAACCTTTACAATCCTTTGGATACCCAATAAACAAGCACTTTCTCCCTCGTTCTTCCATTTTGTCTGATGGCTTTGGTGCATTGTAGGCAAAACACAAGCAGCCAAAGGCCCTCATATTTTTCAAATCAGGCTCCTTTGAATATAACATCTCATAAGGACTCTTCCATTTCAGAACAGCTGAAGGCATTTTGTTGATGATGTATGTAGCAGTCAGTACACATTCCCCCCAAAAACACTTGGGCATCCCTGCTTGTATTCTCAAAGCTCTTGTCGTGTCCAACAAGTGCCTGTGCTTCCTTTCCACCAATCCATTCTGCTCAGGCCTATAAATCATTGTTTTCTGATGTATGATCCCAAGCTCATCAAACTAAATCTGACAGTCTCTGTTAAGAAATTTTGAACAATTGTCTGACCTGACAGCTTTAGGAATCTTTCCAAATTGATTCTTGACCAGCCTCAGAAAACTTCTCAAAGCTTCAAAAACATGTTGCTTCCTTTGCAACAAAACTGTCCAGGTAGCTCTACTATAGTCATCTACTATAGTGAGGAATCCAGTTTCCCCATTTAAACCTGTTGTCCTATAAGGACCCCAGTAATCAACATGCACCAATTCAAACACATTCATACTAGAAGTAATGCTAGCAGGAGATGGCAATTTATGAAACTTAGCAAGTGAGCAAACTTCACATATAAAATTGTTTTGCAAAACACCTTTGCAATTAGGCAAATGTGACATTTTTGACAAAGAAATATGTCCCAATCTTCTATGCAATAAACTCATATCAACATTGCCAATACTAGCATAACTGTAATGTTCAGTACTATCTTTATTTAAAACTGGAATACTACTGTTGGTGCTAAGGTTCCTTGCTTTAACTCTGAAGAGACCTCCTGATCCTTCTCCTATTGCCACCACTCTCTTACTCCCATGGTCCTGCACCATGCAACAATCCTTATGAAAATGTGTAACCAGATTCCCAGAAGAGACTAATTTACTGACTGACAATAGGTTATACCGAAAATCAGGTACAAATAACACATCCTTAAGAATCAGAAATTCATTTAACTGAATATCTCCCACTATTTTCATAGTTTTTGCACTACCATCTGGTAGTACAATATGTACTGGATGTGACACATGTTGTGGATTGAGCAATAGATCATAAAAAGAGGTCATATGATCTGACGCTCCTGAATCCACAATCCAGTCTTCTATTTTACAATTAACTGCATTTAAAACTGAGGCTGCAATACCTGCAAAGTACATGCCCTGATTGACTTCTTTTCCCTTTGAAGATGAAGCTCCACTATGTCCTCCCCTCTGTCCGAACCCTATCTGACCTGTACGTGCCTCAACCTGCATAGCCTTTTCTGTTCTGTAGCTCTTGAAGACCTCCTAACAAGCATTTGAGAAGTTCTGCACAGCCTGCATTAGTTGTTGATCAACATGATTCTTAGAATCCCCACCATGACCTTGATCCAAGGGCGTATCAATCATACTCTGAGTTTCCATCTCGACATTAGCTGCCATCTTGGACCCTTTTCGAGCCCTCTTGCCCTTCCACCAATCTGGGTAACCTATGAGTTCAAAACAGTTATCCTTGATGTGGCCTACCTCCTTGCAATGATAGCAAACCCTTTTGTCTTTCTCCCTTTTGTAATCCCTTTTCTCCCCACCATAGCTGTTGCCTCTTCCATTCTCACCTTGATTAACCTTCTGCTCAGTATTTCCAGATCGTGTAGATCCTCCCTGATTAACAAAGAAAGCTGCTCCTTCGCTTGGAATTCCATTTGTGACTTGTTTCTGTTTTTCCACACCAAGTACAATCTGATATGCCTTATACACATTTGGCAAGGGATCCATAACCACAAGTTGGCTCTTAACCAACTCATAATCACTGTTCAATTTCATCAGAAAATCCATGAGCCTAGTAACATTCTCCTGTTCTGATATCTTGCTATTCCAATTGCACATACAGTTCTCCATCGCACCACAAAGACACACAGGAAGACCAGCTAGATTTGACAATTCATCCCAACAAGCTTTCAGTCTGCAATAATAGTGAGTTACAGTTGAATTACCTTGAGTCAGTTGATGTAGTTCCTGACGAAGCTGATATATCTGTGGTCCATTGTTCTGCTTGAACCGCTCACATATCTCCAGCCAAAGTGAACGAGCCGATGGTGTGAACATGAAATTGCTTGCCATCTCTGGAGTCATGGAGTTGAGAATCCAACTCGCTACCATAGAGTCGCAACACTTCCACCGCTCAAGCTCCATCGATCCAACATCTGGTTTGACTCCTGTTCCATCAATGAAGCTGAGTTTAATCTTCGCTGTCAACGCTCGTTCGATCTGCCTGCTCCAGGCTGGAAAATTGCCACCATTGAAGAGCGTTCCAATCAACACCATCCCCGGATAGTCCGAATTTGCCAACATCAATGGATCTACCATGTTAGCAGTGGCCGCCGCCTTGTAGGCTTCCTTCTCAGCTTCGTCAATCGTCATCGCTAAACAGAAATACAAGCAACAATCGAAATACGCAATAGATCAGCAACGATCGGAAACAACCAGCAAATCGCAAATCAGATGCGAACAAAAATCAGCAAATCTGGAATTCCCAGTCGCTCTGATATCATGTAGGAATCCAGATATGTATCAATAGATCGACAATTGATTCAAACAAGAAATCAAAACTACTGTTTCATTCAATAACGAACTATGAATTACAGAAATAGAAATGCGTAAGAGCCAGTCTAGCTCACGCACTCTACAACTTTCTGAATTAGGGAAACAAGAAACAAGGAGATCTGATATATATAGACCGGTCTATTAGCTCAAACCCGAGTCTGAGATTATTAGAAAATGAACCGGACTTATATTCTAGAAACTAAAATTGGCTGGCTTGTTCTCGCCAGAAGTAGAAATGTGATTATCAAGAGAAGCTGCCAATGTTCCACGCCTTGATTCTTGGAGGCTCCAACTTGACAACTCTTCTTGAATCACCATATTTCTACATCCTCCCCTCAAGTTGGAGCTAGTTCACGCCCTAACTTGTGAGAGAGGTAAAGATGCTGCTGATGTGGTAATGCTTTGGTC
This sequence comes from Fallopia convolvulus, assembly GCA_964016875.1. Taxonomy (NCBI): domain Eukaryota; kingdom Viridiplantae; phylum Streptophyta; class Magnoliopsida; order Caryophyllales; family Polygonaceae; genus Fallopia; species Fallopia convolvulus. Next base: position 47,360,129 of record OZ024728.1, read on the forward strand.
ATCAAATCCACAATTTGTCTTTCAGTGGGTATATAAGCAGTGCAAAGAAACCCATTCTGAATCCTTTCCCGAATAAAATGACAATCTAAATCGACATGTTTGGTTCTCTCATGAAAACATGGGTTAGCTGCCATTTGCTGTGCCGCTCTACTATCACAAAACAGAGTAATAGGGAACTCAATCGGCACCTTTAAATCGCCAAGTATGTAACTGCACCATATCAGCTCAGAGGTAGTAGAAGCCATAGCTCGATACTCGGCTTCTGCAGACTATCGGGACACGGTGGTCTGTTTTTTAGTTTTCCAGGATACTAACGCATGTCCCAAATACACACAATATCCAGACAATGATCTTCTAGTGGTTAAGCATGAACCCCAATCAGCATATTTCTACACTAATGAGAGAAGGGACCGAGAATGCATGCACGGTGATGAGTTGTTGACTATTTAATTAGCTGAGGGTATCGGTCTATATATAAAATTCGGACGTGGTGCGAATGTGCGATAGACCTGTTTAAACCCAATCCAGGACATAATAAAAAAAAATTAGTTGAAGGAGAGCCCCTCTCCGTCCCCTGAAGAAAATTTTGTTAATCAAAAATAAAATGGATTACCTTGTCAATTACATTATTAAATAATACTCCTCCGTTTACTTGTCCTTATAATCTAATGCACATATATTAAGACATATTTTATTCTTATCAAATTTCACCTATTAAATTCATATTGAAAAAAGTGAATGGCGAATGCTTTAATTTAAATGGGTCTTGCTTTTAATTGGATAGATACAAAGGGTAATATTGGAAAATTTTAGATAAATATCTAGAAAGACAAATAGAACTAAATAAAAAATTAAGTCTAAAAGAACAAATAGAACTAAACGGAGGGAGTAGTAAAAAATCCCATGGTAGTCACACAATACATTAAAGTCATTGGGAAAACGAAAACAATAAAAGCAAGGCAATCCAATAATTGAATAGTCAAATCATTACTCCCTCCGTTTCACAATACATGTCTTTTTACCTATTTGCACACTTATTAAGGAAGTTATAAATAATACAATTATACCCTTACTTATTACTTCACTTTTTAACTTTATTGAAAATCGCTACTAACAACATAATAATAATTACAAGGGTAAATACGTAAAGTAAAGACCACAATAGCTAAAAAACGGAAAAATCTTGGGTGACACCTATTGTTTAAGGTGTCGCCGACGATTGGAGTAGGACAAAACACTTTTTGGAAAGGTGGATCTCGTAGTTGCAGGCAATTGCAGGTGGGTTGAGGCGTCTACTGTTTGCTTTACCTAATTTCCAATGTAACCTGCAATATTTTAAGAGTTTTAATTTTGAACTTTTGGTTTTGTTTAATTGGAAAGAGAGAAGTAAATGTTTGTAATTTATGATTACTATTACTCAGGAAAAGTAACGCCAATAATCCAAACTTAATAACGCATACGCCACTAATTACTAACTCAAACTTAACGTTTGTGAATTTATTTTTATGTCTATATTTCCATATTTTAAGAGGAAACTAACTTAGTGGTTTAAAAAAACACTACTGTTGCTACCAATAATATAAATTAACGGTAAGATATAGTTTGTTCTCTCTTTAAAATCGACTAATGATTTTTTTAATTTTCAATTTACCCCTATGGTTCACTAATTTACAAGGGAGGATTGGGTATATAACCATTGAAACTTAACTAACATAAATGCACCCATCAAAATATTTGAATTGGATATATATCCATCAAATCCTAACAATATTGTATAAATCTCTTCGATACAGAGTATTATTAAAATTTCATTGATAAAAAGATTTATCAATTAACTTCCTTAATTAATCTCCCTAATGAATTTCTTTGTGTATCTTGCAATCTCTTCTCCTAGTACAGTCTTTAAGCAGTTACCCAAACTTAAACTTAAAAGCATTCAATGTATAAAGCTAACCATTCCCAAATTCAATTGCCACCAATTTTAAGGATTATTAAAATTATTAGAAAAAGATCACGTGTATGGTTAATATTGAGATATTATATACGTAAGATTATGCTTTGTGGTAATATAATGTGATGCCACTATGTGATCATATATCTAATCAATAATTCTTACAAAAATGCTTAAAAAGCTAGTCAATAATCATTATAGCACAACATTGTGAATTACATAATGCAAGAATATACTATAGCAAACGATTATGTGAACCATGAAAACGACGAAGAGAATGAGATTCTTCGGAGAGCCTTTGGGACGAGGAGGGACTGGGAAATACTCATTTGATTTAATTCAATTTGATATGTACTTTTTTAGATGTTGAATTCTGATATAATTATTGTATTACATTCAATTAAATTACTTTAAAAAAAGTGTGACGAGGAAAAAGAATTTATTCATCCATTCAGGGGTCTCCGGGCTTGCATATGTATAGCTCAGTAGATGTATATATGGCCCAATATTCATAACGCTGGTTCACATATATGTGCAATTTGGGCCTAAGTTTTTAGAAAGCTCGGCCAATGTATTTAGGTACGAACCATTTCGGGAATATATTCAGCGATTTATGGCTACGTGTGAAAACTGAAATTATTGTACATATTGCTTAATATTATTAGTATTATTGGTATAATTGGCATTGTTTTTGTTCTAATTAACTAACACTCCCTCTGTTTAGTTCTAGTTTATAGCTCAATGCACATATATTAAGACATATCCTATTCTTACTAAATTACCCCTATTAAATTCATATTGGTAAAAGGTGAATGGTGAATGCATTTAATGTGTCTTGCTTTTAAGCATATTGGAATTAAGCATTCTTTTTTTTTTAAAACTTCCCTACAGTTCAACCAAAAAAAAACTTCCCTATAGAAACGGGTTAGATGATTCCACGAATCTGTATGTGTGTCTTTTGTTCTCCGTTCAAGCGTTGGAGTTGAACATGGTGCTTCGCTGTCGCCGGCGTCGTCCCAGATAGATGAGGTATAGTCTTCATTTACCCCCCCCCCCCAACATTGGGGACTCTCATTGAGTCCCTCACATTTAAAAAAAAGAAATAAAAATAAAATATGAGGGACTTGTGAGGAGAGTGCCTCAAATGAGAGACTGTGAGGGATTTTGAGCGACCCATTTGGATAAAAATAATATTATTTAATTGGTGAGAGACCCAAATTGGTCTCTACCAATGTAGACCCAAATAGGACGACGCTGGGGTTGCTTGATCTTCTGTTTCCAACATAAGTAATTGCTGATTTGTTATAGTATCATTTACCATTTAATAATTTCGAACGATTTTTACTACTTTGTTCGATGTTGCATAGCTCATTTGATGGTCGAGGGTTGAATTTAGGGTTTAGTGATCGATCTGCATTGCTTCTATTTATTCGGAATTTTTTGACAGTTTTCGGTCCCATATGTCGCAATAGAGCCCATTTTTTCCCTAATCTCTTCTACTGCTGACCGCAACTCCATCTCCTTAGTCTGCAAAGACTAGCATTCAGTCGAGCAGCACGACCGACATCGAGTATTCATCCAGAATTGTGACACTCTCACCCCTCTAATCATAAAGCGACGGTTCCCCAATGTCCGATCACTCATAATCAACAGGGATCCTACTGAGACGAACAAGTCCGATGCGCACCTGTGGGTTACTATGATTGTGAACAGCTATCCACAAATGGAGGAGATAACATTGACCAGTATGCGGGTGTATGACTTTGATCTAGAGTTGCTTGGGAAATCTCTTCCGAATTTGACAGTTCTGGTTCTTTCCCCCTGTTTCATGCCTTCCGTTCTAGGCTTGCGCGCCATTGCTTCTGGGTGCAAGTACGTTTCATCTTTCTCGTGATAATGAACAGAGCATTGATTGTTCGCATTAGGAGAAATTTGATTTGGGTTCTCATATTTTCTTCCATTTTGCTGTAGGAACTTGACGAAGCTCCACATAACACCCTCGAAGATTTCCAATTATGACTTATATCGGATATTGCGTCATGAGCGACCATGCAAGGAACTCCAAGACCTAAGCATTCTGGTCCAAGAGGACGCTTTGACATTAAGCGCGAATGGTCTTTTTCATCTTGCCACTAGGTGTCCTAAGCTTCACTCTATCGAGTACGAATGCAAATCGTTAACAAAAATGCAGCTCTTATTGTAGTTGCTAAACAATTCCCAAATCTTCACTCATTGGGCATAATCCTGGATGGGTTCGATAGTACTGAGTACGTGACCCACAAACCTTTCGATTATGGCTTTGCAACCATTATTTATAATTGCAAGAACCTAAAGCATCTCTCAATGTCAGGGGTTTGCATTACCGAGATGCTATTACAGTACACTGGGGCCCATGGCAAGAAACTAGAGACGCTGAAAATATCTTATAATACGTCTCTTGTATCAGGGCTTCATCATATTCTCCTGGGATGCACTAGTCTTAGATCCTTTGTTCTTGAGGAATGTGAATTTGAGGACGATGCACTTCTAGCAATAGACAGTTGGCCGGAGACATTCGAGTCATTTAAGATGTGGCCAACTGTAGTGGCATATGGAACGCGTAAGCTTCTCAAGGAAAGGCATCCCAAACTGATTTTTGAGGTCGGTGAAGAGATAATTCCTTTATCAGATTCAAAAGATGAGTTGGACGATGATGATCTTGTGGATTCACTACATATATATATATATATATAGGCCTCGCAATGTGTGAGCATTTGTTGTCTTCGTATCAACCATAGAATTCACATTGTGGAACACTTTGAAATTCCAATTTGGCATAATATATTTTATTATGTTTGTGTTTTTGCTGGTTGATGTACAAATGCTGAAAAATTGTTCTTGAAGTTATGTATTAGTAATGTATGACAAGATTGTATGAGATGGATGGTTTAGAGTATGATTTGTCATTATATGGTTTCCCAAATGGTAATAAAGAGTATGAAATAGTAAAGGGTTTAGACTATGTTTTATTCGAACTGCCTCAAACCACAAAAGCGAGACCCAAATATCTGAAATAATAATATCGGAGCCCATGGGCACTGGCCCATTTTTCGAATAGCATTCAGGATTGTCAAGTTGTCTCCTTCTATGTTGGGCCCGCATGTTCGAAATATTAGGCCCATGTATCCAGATAAAGTTCCATATCTTTATTGAATTAGCCTTCAAGAATTTGTTGGACGCTATATCTCCTCGAGGGGGTTAGGAATAATAAAATATTGGGGAGGCGGCGGCGGAGTTGGCGGCAACGGAGGTGGTGATGGTGTTTAGCGGGTTAGGTGGTGATGATCAATAGGTGTTAGGTGGTGTTAGCGGTGGTGGTGGTGTCAATTGTCATGTTGATCACGTTGGTTCATCGAAATTGAAATCGATTCCGATGACGGTGATGGATGGTTGGGGCCGTGGCAGTTTGGTTGGTGATGATCAATAGGTGACATGGGTGGTTTAGTGGTGGTGGCGGTGAAGGAGGTAGTGGTGTGATGGCATTGGTCATGTTGATCATGGCGGTTCATCAAAACTCGAACCGTAAAATCGAATCCGATGACGGCGATGAAAGATCGGGGTGGGGACGGTTTGGGTGGTGATGATCAATAGGTGGCTTAGGTGATTTAGTGGTAGTGGTGGTGGAGGAGGTGGTGGTGTGGTGGCATTGGGCATGTTGATCATGGAGGTTCATCGAAACTCAAACCGTAAAATTTAATCCGATGACGGCGATAGGTGATCGGGGTGGGGGCGGTTTGGGTGGTGATGATCAATAGGTGGCTTGGGTAGTTTAGTGGTGGTGGCGGTGGAGGTGGTGCTGGTGTGGTGGCATTGGTCATGTTGATCATGGCGGTTCATCGAAACTCAAACCGTAAAATCAAACTCGATGACGACGATGGATGATCGGGGTGGGGGCAGTTTGGGTGGTGATGATCAATAGGTGGCTTGGGTTGTTTAGTGGTGGTGGCGGTGGAGCAGGTGGTGGTGTGGTGGCATTGGGCATTTTGATCATTGCGGTTCATCGAAACTCAAACCGTAAAATCGAATCCGTTGACGGCAATGGATGATCGGGGTAGGGTGGTTTGGGTGGTGATGATCAACAAGTGGCTTGGGTGGTTTAGTGGTGGTGGAGGTGGAGGAGATTTCCGGAGACGCCAATAGCCACAGTGGAGCCGCCATGACACCGACGTCGACACATAGACAAGTGCCACTGCCACTCGCGTCTTCGGCGACCTTCGCCGCTGCCGGCGCAACCAGGCCACAACCAGACCGGTATGGCCCCACATGTGGCACTCCCTCAGCCACTATTGGAACTTAGTCGGCACCGTAACGCGTTGCCATGGCCCTACCGTCGACGCATACACAGGTGCCACCTCTACCTCTTGCGTCTTCGGCAACCACCGCCGGCGCCAGGCAACCACGCCAACACCGGACCTGTGGCAGCCACAGGTGGCACTCCCCCAGCCACAAGAGAAACGACGTCGACATCGTCACGCTTCGCCGTCGGCACAACCACGGTTATGCGCCGCCATTGCTCTGCCATCGACGCACACGCAGGTGCCACGCGCACTCACAACACCACGGTGCCACCACTGCCTCTAGCGTCTCCGACAACCGCCGCCGCTTCCGTTGCAACCGCCCTAATGTGTCAATCATTTCGCGGGAATTTGTTTGACTTGGCAGGTAAATCAAATGTTTTGGCGGGACCATATTCAAAATTTAGCACTAAATATTTGGGCGGTTTCATTTTTCCGAAATTTTTGGTTGCATATTTTTTCCACTCAATCCCCCCCCCCCCAAATTGTACATTTTTAGTGCATCTATTTAAACCTCTTGGTGACCCGTACGTACATCTAATTTCTAAAAACTCCATATGTTGGAAAAGAGAAAATCCTCTTCTTTTTTTTGGCCATTCCTTCTGGTATAAACTAAAACTCCCTCTCCGCCCTACAAAATAGCAAAAGACTTTGGAATAATGTATGACTGGCCTGAGTCTGAAGACAGGATACGCGTAATTGATACTGTGTTTGGAATTTCGGAAATGTTTGTTTGAACTCATTTTTGGAATAAAGACTTTCACGGCGGAAGTTTGTGTACCTTAATGACTGTTTGTTTACTTAATTTATTGACTGTGTAGCATGTTTATCATTGGAAAAAGAGTATCTTTGTCTTTTAGGATAATGCCTTTCTAGTTTCTACACTTATCACTCTATTTTTCCTCAATAGAGAGACTCTTACAACTTGATGAATCATAAATCACAAATCAATGTCTATTTTAATTTCTTATTCTAGTCTAAAGCCATACAAGAGAATCAAACAAGGCTGTGTCATACATTATTCCAATTGCTTGACCAGAAACAACAACACAACAGGGCGAATGTCACAATATTATTCCCCAATTCCCCGTAAGGTAAGCGCTACTATTTAACTCCTCCATCTATAATCAATTTGCAAAAAAAAATTGTAATTACTGACTGTTATTCATTTTTTAGGCGACAAAAGGGTTACTGATCAAGTGTGTTGGACGAAACTGTTTATCAAAATTTAGATTAAAAGTATCACATATTTTGATGACCAATATGTCCAACAAACACAGCCATATGCATACCATGTAATCACGTACTCCCTCCGTTCTATTGTACGAAGTATTTAATTAATGTTTTCCATTTGGAAAGTGTTCATATTGACTTTTTTTTTTCTTTCTCTATCTATTAGCTTTAATATGTGTCGAAAGATAAGAGTGAAATTTATAATAGAAGGAGAATACAAGAGAACCCCTACAAAGATCGCTTAACCCAAGCGGTAACAACTCCCAAATCGTAAATTCCACTCAACATCTCCTTCTGCAGATCGTCCATTTCACTGTTGATCTCGACCATCGCATTGATGTTACCCGTGTAGGCATCCGGTGAAGAATCATCCATGGCTTTGATCTCCTTCAACCTGGCACATAAAGAGTGAAACTTGTTGTTGAGTTATTGGTGCTTCTCCTCCCATTTCAGAAGCCTCTCTTGCATGGGTCGATCTCTTTCTTGTTGAATGGTCTCCAACTCTTCTTATGATTAATAAACAAAAGCAATCATAAATTTCGTAAATAATAGAAATTGCAAATCATTTTCAAAGAGTTCTTACCCTCGAGATACTGATCATTAAAGGCTTTTCCCTTGTCTCATTCATCTTCATAGAGAAAGATGGGGATCGGTCGCCGTTGTAGTTTCCTGCCATCTTAAATCAGTTTGGACTAGATTAGGGTTCAGAAAGGTGCTGGAGAAGAAAACTCAAGGCGTATGGCAAGATGTAAGGGTCTTGATACTATTTATATTGTTGATAAAATGCAAAGGGTCTTCATACTTTAATACAGCGTGTACGTGTTCCGGGCATAAATTAAATGCGCACCAACGCCATCGTTGACAGCTTAACACGCGAGAATTAATAATAAATGCCAAATCTCTTGAGATCAGGGATTAGGATATGACCAAAGAAGAAGATTCATGATGTTTAATTAAATGACAACTACTACCACCACCGGTTGAGTTCTACTGCAGTTATTTATGGCTTGAAGATTTCTATCTCACCAAATCTACTTTTTGGTTCATACGGGTCTAGTGAGCTCCCACACCGTCCTCATATTAAAAGAAGGAAATAAAAACAAAAATAACTGGTCCCTTCGTTTCTTCGTCCAGGCCCACATAATTAGGGTTTGCTCTACTTGTGATAGCAGTATTATATATATTCCCCAATTCATCCCTTTTGTCCCCCTCATCCTTATCGGATCTCCTCTTGTCAATCCCCTCTCTCACGGTTGTTGACCGATTCTCTCCTCATTCCCCGTTCAATCCCCAAATGCCAATTTTACTCAGTCATGTCATCGTCCGATTCATCAGTGTCACTGTCGTCAGACATGACCGATGCAAGCTCCACCGATCGGGCTTCTCCAAATCGGGAAATAATCCATCCGACGTTCTTCACCTCCGACTTTTGGGCCTATTTGGAGGATGCAGATGTTCATTCGGCGTTCGCCATGCTCCAGGCGCAAGGGTGGGGCCATCTTGATGCAGACCTTGAGACTCTCTACGAACAGTCCATAAATTGGTTTTATAACTGATTCTCGCTTAGGGAATTTACGCCTTTAGATAGAGCAATCCCCGTCTGTCATTTGCAAGAAGATCCCAACACACAATATTGTATCAGTCCTGGCGACGTTGCAACCATGCTAGGTATTCCAAATGATGGTGAGTTCAAGTGGGTCTCTGATGATGATTACTTGCCCGAATATGAGGGTATGGTCGAACGCATCTATGGAGTAACTGTGGGATATGACCGGATTATGGACTCTTGAAATCTGTTCAGGCCAATGAAGATCCTACACACCTTCATCATCGACAACCTTCTGCCTCGGCATGACAACAGGGATTCCGTCATGAAGCAGGACGTTTGGATCTTGGATTTTCTTGGGAGGAGGGAATTGATCAATCTTCCCTACTTGATCATATACCACATTTGGCCCAACAAGCTACGCATCAACACGCCCCTTCCTTACTCTTGTTTGGTGAAGCATTTGCTTGAAAAGTGTCAACTGTACGACCGGAGAAACACGCAGATTCTGACATTTGGGAAGCCGTTCGTTCTTGATTTTTAGTATTTTCTTATATTTGCCTAATAGCGTGCATATCTTTTTATTTTGTTATTTTTTTTACAATTTCATCACGGATTCGCGTTTCCGTTTCAACAATGTGATCTTTAGTTATTGTGAATGAATTATGCAACACTTTAAGTTTATGTTATGAAATAACTGTTCTTTACATTTCATTATCATATATAACACAATAATGAATAATCTATATCACTTTAAGTTTATTTCCTTAACAACAACTTCATTTATTCAAAAACACATAGTTTTACAATGCACATATGGAAAATTAATTTTAAACTAATTTTATAGAGTAAAGAAGAATGAGTAATGAAATTTATTGTAAATATAAAAGTAAGTTTATTGCAAATGGAAAATTCATTTATTGAAAATTAATTCCTGCAAAATTAATTAGCTCTCCAACAACAAAAAAGTCATTACAAACTATTTTGTCCAACTTTTTCCTATTATGCCCTTATCTACTTCAGATTATATTTAAAGAAATTGGTGTATTCCCATAAATACTACAGAGTAATTACATAGAGTAATATTTTGCATTTATTGTATAAATATATTCAATGCTTGTTGCACATGTATACATATATTCAAATTTAAAATAGATTAGTCTTTCCAAATTCACTTCTTATTTGCATTTATTGTATTTGTTTTTCAACGATGGGACTTGAGAGTATGAATTAATTACAAGGGTAATTGTTGAGAGAGTTTTTACTGATAACAAATAAATTTGTAGTCAAGACCCCGCTGAGTATAGGGAGGTCAGGATCGTCAACGGGAAACAAGGTTGTTTGTTTACCGAACTATGAAAACAAGAAAAAAAAAAGAAAAAAAATCAAAATAAGGCTACGACAGACCTCGGTACCGAACATGTCAGGGTCGGTAACGATGCTGGGTTTCTACTAGAACTACGCAAACACGATAAAGTAACAATAGGCTTCATACCGACCTGTGTACCTCGGTAACGAGCCTGATCAAAGGTAAAAACGAAGGAAATTCAAAGGATAAAAAACAATTAGGACAAGGGTTACCACGACATAATCATACATATAAACTAATGTGAAGGATAATTATCATGCCTTTAAGATAAATCTATCAACTTTCGTCGACCTAAACAAGCAAATCAATCAATTTTCATAAATCAATTCACTTCTCTACTTAGTTTGAATCCAAAGCTCGAAACTTTCGTTATCGAACAATATCAACATTCAAGATTACAACTTTCTATTTCGATCAAGCGATAAACTCAAATTACTTCGACTCTTGTCTAAGTATAAGCACTAACAAGTAGATAAAAGGATAAAAGGCTTTCAAAACATCAACACATTCATTCTACCATGCACAACTATGTCGGGTTTCAACCCCGATCCTAGAAAAGTAATTACTCACTCATTATTGAAACTAAACAAACAACTAAATTGAAAGAAAACATTGAATTAAAACTTACTTCAAATTAAAAATCAGATCTTGTCTTCACAAACTTCAACTCCAAGTAATCCTTAGCTAGAACTAGAAAACAAGAAAAAACTCTATCTTTTCAAGTCTTAAACGTGTCTCTCTATCTCTTTCGCTTTCTTCCACTCGTCCCCCCTCTCTAAGGTTAGAATAAGGGGGTATTTATACTAGAGAAACAACCTATCAAGTTTCCTAAAAGATAGAACTTTTCTAAAATAAAAGATTACGAGATAAATGATAAAATTTTCAAAAGTCGGCGCCGACTATCGGCACAGGTCACCTCGGCAACGACCTTCACAGGGTCGGTAGACACTTGTTGAATTCCCCCAAAATAAAATCCTCTTGCACAGCTCGGTACCGACCCTCACAGGTCGCTAACGAGCTCTCTGTTTCGGGTTTTTGTACACTTTTCATAGCTTCTCTTGGACTTCATCGGGATCTTTAAGACGTAATCCTTCTTCTCTTCTTTATATGCACTCTACCATTGACCACTTATCTTCATCTTAGCTCAAAATTGCTCCTTTCCGCTTCAAAAACCTATAAAAAGACACAAAACGGAGTAGCTTCCATACTTTTCACAAAATATGCAAACTTATTCAAAAACACACAAAACTGACTCTAAAACTCACTAAAACAAAACTAAACAACCTAAGAAAAACACCTAAAACTATACTAAAAACACGAACATCAAAATACCCCATACTTAAGCTTGATTGTCCTCAAGCAATCACAAAACAATAACCAAAACCAAACATCATGCTTATCAAGCAATAGCCTTCATCTAAAAAGCAACATCAAAACATAGCAAAAATAGCAAATGACTATTAACGTCATCACACATATGTAAACACCAATAGACATAAGCAACTACAATCCAACCTCATGATGTTCATGTTTTTAGTCTAGTTTTAGGCGTCTTTCTTAGGTTGTTTAGTTTAGTTTTAGTAAGTTTTAGAGTTAGTTTTGTGTGTTTTTGGATAAGTTTGCATATTTTGTGAAAAGCATGGAAGCTACTCCGTTTTGTGTCTTTTTGTAGGTTTTTAAGCAGAAAGGAGCATTTCTAAGTGAAACTGGAGTCAAGTGGTGGAGGGCGGAATGCTTAGAGGAAGAAAAAGAAGAATGCATGTTGAAGATCAAGGAAAGTGAAGCTACATGAAAGAGTGCAAATAAACAAATACAAAGAGCTCGTTACCGACCTGTGAGGGTCGGTACCGAGTTGTGCATCAATGATTGGCCAAAGAATTCAGCAAGTGGCTACCGACCCTGTGTAGGTCATTAACGAGGTGACCCGTGTCAGTAGAGCAACGCCGACTTTCGGGATTTATATCTTTTATCTTGTAATCTTTTTAGTTCGGTAAGTTTTTATCTTTTAGATCTTTTATTAGATATCTTTTCTTAGTATAAATACCCTTGTTCTAGCCTAGAGAGAGGAAGAGCGAGTTTTGAAAAGGCCGAGAGAGACGAGAGAGAGAGAGAGAGATTTCGATCGAGAGAAAGATAGAGGGTCGTGATCGGAGTCTTTATTCTTGGTTCTTCGGTTGTTTCGGAGTTTGAACGTGTTGTAGTAAGACAATATTTCTTTTAATTTCAAGTAAGTTTTACTTTTCAATGTTCTCTTTGAATAAAGTTGTTTGTTTTGATTCAATCATGTGTGAGTAGTTTTCTTTTATAAGGTCGGGGTTGAAACCTGACATAGTTGTGCATGATTGATTGCCTTCTATCCTTCGAATTGCTTTTTTGTGCTTATACTTAGACGAGAGTCGAAGTAATTTGAGTTTATTGCTTGATCGAAAGAGAAAGTCTTGAACTTGAATGTTGATATTGTTCGATAACGAAAGTTTCGAGCTTTGGATTCAAAACAAGTAATAAAGTGAATTAATTTATGAAAGTTGGTTGATTTGCTTGTTTAGTCAACGAAAGTTGATAGCTGCTTTCTGCTTAAAAACCTACAAAAAGACACAAAACGGAGTAGCTTCCATACTTTTTACAAAATATGCAAACTTATCCAAAAACACACAAAACTAACTCTAAAACTTACTAAAACTAAAATAAACAACCTAAGAAAGACACCTAAAACTAGACTAAAAACATGAACATCACCTCACCAAGGATAAAGTGTTTCACTCAACTCTCATGTGTTTGGGCTTATAAATTCAATCTCTCAACTCAATCTTATATGCAAAAACTCATAGAGATTGGAAGTTATATCACATAACTCTCCACCAAAGATTTGTCAAAAGAAGCAAAAATCATCAAGAGAACTTAGTGTTGGACCCATATTTTAGGAAAAGAAGCGTCAACCCATAGTCAGAAAATCTCTAACGCATCTAGAACTACGAAAGATCTTTGGGATTTGACTAAGTCGGTTGGAAGAAAGAAGGTCCGAGATATGTTTGTTACAAGATAGATTCCTCTCAAAATTGTATCCGTTATAAGATAGAAATAAGCAAAGATTTGTTAGTTGGGGATAAGATCATATCTTCGATTAAGATAGAATATGCCCTAGGGGGCTATATAAGTCGATGTAATCCTTAAGGGCGAGAGGACAATTCATTCACACTACTTCTCGTAATTTCTACATCAATAAAAACGCATTCTCGTTCGTATTCTTCTCGGTTTTCCTTGATCAAGGCTCGATTTAGGCCAAAGTCCTACCTTTGGTAAATTTTGGCTCAAACACTTAGGCTCAATGAAAAACTTCATAGAAGTTTCCATTCAGTCGGGTTGTAATGGGGCTTGGTAATGACAATAAGGCATGGAAATATTTTGGCTATATGGTGCTAATAATATCCGGGAATCAAAGACTCCTAAAAACTCACACAATTCCAAAAATCTCATAAAAACATCTACCAAACTCACTCAAACATTATACTCTTACTTCTCACTCACCTTTTTAAAATCCTATAAAGCCTCATAAGAACATAAAGAATCTCTGGTTTAAACTTTAAACACACTGCACAACTTCTTTATTCTTTCCTTTTTCTTTTTTCCTTTATTTTTCTCCATTTTTTTCTCTTCTCCTCTTGACTTGCCTCGGTACCGACCTGAGAGGGGCGGTATCGAGCTACACTTTTACTCTTTTCTTGTTTCTTTTTCTCTTTAAACCATCGCTACCGAGCCCACATAGGCTGGTATCGATCCAAGCATTCTTTTTCTTCCTTTTGTGCATACTTTTTACCCAAGAGATCTTTTTACAAAAAAAACAAAACAAGAGACTTCCAATCTACCCCACCAAAACCCTTATTTTGAAACCAAAACATCTCTTTTGCACTCTACAAAAACATACCTCTCCAACTAAGTCCTAATCCCCGGATAGGGTCAAGGTTATCTCGGCTAGGGCATATTTTGTGGAGCAACAAATAAAAGGCTAAAGCTCAAACTGGTTGTCAAAAACAAGGATCATGTAAGGGTGGATATGGATTAATAGGGCTTATCAAAAATAATTTCTCTATCATATGAATTTCACAAGTAATGAACTAAAAAAAATCTTATACAGGTCTTGAGAAATAGATAACCATCACAATTCCAAGAGATAAATACATAAAGAGAGTAAATCACACAAGAAAAGTCAAGGCTAAAAATAACTCACAAGGTCATTTTTTGTGTTGGATTGCAACTACTCATGCTAAAAGTTATACATGCTCAATTTCATCAAATACTATTCCTCTATAAAAACAATTTTTTCATAAGACTCAGGCTATACCATTAAAAACATGCTGAAAGGAAATTACATGGTCATGCAAGCAATTAACTATCATAGAACCAAAAGACAGGGTACTCATATGCTCTAACTTTTTTTGATATATCAATTTATCAATTTTTTTAAAAAAAAAACAAAGACAACTAAGACAAGAAACAAAACAAAGCAAAGACAACTAAAAATACACAAACAAGCAAGTTTTCTTTTCCCTCCCTACCCCATACTTAAAAAATATAGTGTCCCCATTGTAATAAAGCTAAACAAAAGAAAAGAATAGGGAAAAGAAAGAAACTCACAAGATAACCAATGAAGCGGAAGAAACATCCTTGAAAGCTGAATCATCACTATGGTGGTGGTGGAAACGGACGCTCAATGTTGCCCATGAACTCATACATCGTCCTCCAACGCTCCTCATCAACCGTCACACGCTGCTCCATCGTCCTCCAACGATCGTCAACTTGTTGATGCCTTGCATCCTCTAGAGCCATGCGGGCAGAATACACACCCTCCCAACGATCCACCCACTAAGTGAGCTATGTCTACTGTAGGTTCAGCTGTTGCATCTGGAAGGACAAATCTTCAGCCCATGGAGGAGGAACATTCGAACTATAGTTGGGCTGGGGTGGCGTTTGGTAGTGATCATGAGGCTGGAAGTGGTCTTGATAGATAACCGGTTGGTAAGGCATCAATCCATACGATTGTGGCTTGGTAGGTGGAGGAGCAGGCTCGTTACCGAAGTTGAATGCCTCGGTATTGACCTCGAAATACTCATTATCAAGCCCAGGTTGCTCGATATCGAGGTCGGTGTGTTCGTCAAGTACCTCGGTACCGACCTCACCGTCCTCGATATCGAGCTCCTCCATAGTTGCCTCATCTTCTTCCATAGCATCTCCTTCTCTATCATACCTCATCTCACATTCCCTTAATTTCGGCTCATCCTGACGCTTCTTTTTCAATAGGAACAGATGAGACGTCCAAGCTTCGTACCAGTTTGGCACATAGAGCAACTCCAGCTTGACCTGAGTGATCGGCACCTCCTATCTAAGTACCTTGGTGGCGAATCCACTTGGAATCCTCAAAAAGATGCTGGAGGAACACCAGTATTTTGAGTCCATCTTCTGAGGGCCGTGAGGTCGACATTTAGCTCTGTCGCCAAAAGACTCACCAAGTTCCCACACCAAACTTCCTTTGATTTGGCCTCGTACCTCTCTACATACTTCAACCATTCGTACCCCAAATTCATGGGGGCGGGGTCCTCGAAAAGAATAGTGCGGAGGCATCCTACCTCCGTTCTTGTTGGCTGTGAAAGCTCCTTCTTGGGCCAAAAGGTGGCACCCAAGACTTAAAGAATAATCCGGAAGATGGGGTTGATGATGCTTGCCCCTAGGAGTGCCGGTGCGGAAGGATTGACATCCACAGAAATGTAGCTCCATGTCTCGGTAACCTTGAAATCATCGGGAGCCGTGTAATTCCGAGAGTGGTGGGGCAAGTCAAGGAGTCGGTTGAACTCGGCCATTGTTTACTCGTGGTTGGCATTGCCGAGTCGGAACTTAATCTTCCCGACCGATGTGTTGGATTTGAAACTCATTTGGAGAGTGGCTATGAACTCGGCGGTGAGGGCCGGGTAGTACGGAGTTTTCTCCTTCTTGAGTAGATGCGGTATCCCGAGAATGGCAAAGGCGTGCTTGACATCCTCGTAGATACCGATGGCCTTGGCACTTGACCTTGAGAACCACCTAGTAAAGTGGTCCTTCTGAAGGACAGAACCAAAGACCGCCCGTTGCTCCCGAGTTGGCAAAATGACTACGTCCATTTGTGGAGAAGATGGAGATCTTTGAGTCCTCCTCTTCTTTCCCGCCCTAGTGTTGGCTCGGCTTGTGCTTGCCATTTGTACCTGAAAACACCATAAAAATCCAAGGTAAGATCTACTCAAACCAACAATAAAAACCCCATACTTGCATTTGGAAATGGTCTCGACTTACCTCGGTACCGACCCAATTGGGTCGGTAACGAGGTCTCTCGGGTTGCTCTGGTTCTGGGTAATCTCAAGTCGTTACCGACCCTCATAGGTCGGTAACGAGCCTGGTCGAGAACAATATGCGAGCAATTCCGAATCTCAAATCCCCATTCTTTCGACAATTTTGCACCATTTCAAGAATGATTCCTCACAAGAAACACACAATCAAGAACATGCAACCCCATACTTGCTCAAAACCCTATCTAAACATGCCAAAAATTGCAAAAACTCATGGGGAAAATCAAGCAATTCAAGAACGAGTGCTTCATGCTTTTATATTATGAAATTTCAATGTGAATCAAGCAAGAAGAACCGAAAATCAATCTAGAACAATCACCAATCATAGAAGAAAGAGGCAAATCACATTAAACACCCATGAATTCCGAATTTCAATATAGTTCTAGATATGAAAACCACCCCAAATTACTATGAATCTTCAAGAAAGGAGTTAGGGTTCAAGAGATCATACCGTAGACTTGAAGAAATTGAAGTACAAAAATTGGATTGCAAGGTAACGAGGGCTTGAGTGCTCCGGTAACAAATCACAAGAGGTGTGTTCGTTATCGAGTGGGTTGCGGATTGAGGGGGCGTGGGACTGGGTTGGTGCAGCGAGAGAAATTCGAGTGGAGTCGGTGGTATTTTGAGAGTTTGTTTGAGATTGGAATGAATTTGGAGGATTGAGAGTGTTTAAAAGGAAGGGGGCAAGAGGCGGCGTAAGGTGGGAGAGGTAAGGATAGAAGATAGATTTAGGTTTAAAAGACTTACCTGCCCTCGCGTCGCTGAATTTTTGTTTGTCTTAGGTCGGTACCGACCCTCTCATCTCGGTACCGAGCCTGGGCGACTCATTTTCCAGCGCCTTTTTGAGCCCAACTTCTGTGACTTGTTAGCTCAAAAATATCCTATCTCGTAAACTTCGAAACTACTAAAAGAAACTCAAAAGAAAGCTAAGAAAAAGAACTATAAAAAGAAAAGAAAACTAAACTAAAACTGAAACTAAAACCGGGTTGCCTCCGGTAAGAGCTATGTTTAACATCGTTAGCCCGACGAACTTACTTGGCTAATCAAGATGGTTCCTTTTCAGCATTGTCGGGGTTTTTGGAGACCCCATACTTAGCGTTAAAGGAATTTTTATTTCTTTTCACTAAATTTGGTCCTTCATCTTCTAACAATATGCTCGGTATTCCTAACAAGGGTTAGTGAAGTCCGAAAACCAAGGGGGTTTCGACTCCTCTATAGCATAAATAGTAGGGTATGGTGTAGGAATATGATATAAGGAAGGATCATGACCAGAGATAGTGAATCTAGAGTTAGAGTACTCACCTCGATCCGTTAGTGAGGGCGTTGACACTGTGGCAGTTGAGGACGTTATCGACCAATCTAGAGCAAGGCCTCTCTTATTATCGTGCCAAAATTCGCCGCCTTCGTCATATTGTTGTACGAAGGGCTCGATACCGAACCTAGGGGGGTCAGTAACTTCTTTAGTAGCACTCCCATAGTCCTTATTAATTGGAAGAGAAACTATGGGTTCAGCAATGTGGAGCTTGGGCTGAGACGTCTCGATCCGGGCGGCCGCGGTCGTGTCATTGACATCTTGATTAAGGCTGAACTCGACTCGTTCCTCTCCTATATCAAAGGTGAGGAGTCCTTTTCGAACATCAACTCGAGCGCCTACTGTAGCAAGGAATGGTCTGCCTAGAATGATGGGTACGAGAGGGTCTTCATGCATATCGAGGACAATGAAATTGTTTGGTATGAAGAATTTTCCCACTTGAATGGGATAATCGTCAACGACTCTTGTAGCCTTTATACTTGATCTGTATGCCATGTACAACCTCATATCCACGAGTTCCAGAGGTCCTATGTTAGCTTTTGACCAGATTGATAAGGGAAGTAAACTGGAACTGGCTCCCAAGTCACATAATGCCTTGAATCGGTGGTCGCCAATCCCAATAGTGATAGCAAATCTCCCTGGGTCACCTAGCTTTTCTGGAAGGGTAATGGATCGGACCTCATTTTTCAGCTCTGTTATTGACCTTTTCTTGCTAACGATGTCCTTCAAAAATTTGTTTTAAGCCGACGTTTCGCTTAGGGCCTCAGCGAATGGTATAGAAATATTTAAGTCTTGTAGGATCTTAACGAAACGCTTAAACTTGCCTTCTGTTGAGTCTTTAGACTTCTTAGTAGGAAAGGGAAGAGACTTCACCATTCTCGGAACCAAAGAGGGCTCGAGAGGTGGTGTTACCGGGTAGACAACAGGGTCGATCGGTGCCGCAGAAGGATCGATACCGACCCTGGTGGGGTCGGTATCGAGCCTGGGACTAAGAGAGTAGATCAGTCTAGAGAACTTACCTGCGTTGGAGTCGGTGACGAGCTTGGGAGCATCGATACCGAGTTGTTTAGGCTCGGTAACGACCCTCTTAGGCACATTGTCGACCTTGGTCGAGGTGTCTTCTTCAGCATTAGGGTCCTTCTCCTTAGCTTTGGCACGATCTGGCAGCGTCTTCCTGCTCCTGAGGTGTACAACCGCTATCTGTCACCTAGGGTTCTCTTCGGGGCGGCCCGGGAGTTGCTTTTGCGGCCTTGGAATCTATGCAGCTAGGTTTCCTAGTTGTGAGTCAACACTCTTCTTCCATATATCGAACTCTCCCCATCTTTTCATCTGATTATGGAGGTTGGCTTGGAATCCATTGATTTCATTCTTTACGCCATTAATCCCTTCATAGAGTTCTTGCACCTAAGATGGTGGCTCTTGATAGCCTGGAGGTCGATACGGAGGGGGTACTACATAACTAGGATTTTGATTGTGATTTCCCCAAGCCGGGTAGTTGTTTGGCCTGTTAAAACTATTAGGCGGGTTTCTGTATTGTCCTCTCTTATAGTTCATCTTAGCATATGTCTCAACAGCTCTAACATGCTCGATGTTAGTGCAAGCAGAAGTAATATGGGAAGAAGAGCCACACTCTTGACAAGGTTGAGAGGTTTTCAGAAAACTTACCTGTTTCTTCAGACGGTTGATATCATCTTGTAAAAATTGATTTTTGACATCAGGATCAACTTCGTCTTTATTAGTCATGTAGAGACGCTTTTGTGGCTAGGGTGGCTGCTGGGTCCCATATATGGCATCGTAGTTAGACAACTTGTCCAGCAGTTCCCATGCAGCAGTGGGATCCATCTCAATAAAACCGCAAGCAGTGTGCGTGTTGATGCATTTCTTTGTTTCTGCATTAATCCCTTGGAAAAAGATTTCTTGGAGCACATATAGGGGTTACCCATGAGTGGGGCACTGTCTAAGCATCTCCTTGAACCTCTCCCACGTCTCGACGAAGGTCTCGTTAGGCAGCTGGTGATAGGATGTGATACGTTTTCTCAACTCCGTTGCCTTGGCAGGAGGGAAGAACTTTGTCAAAAATTGATCATACAAAGCCTTCCAAGTCCTGATAGACTTAGGAGGTAAGCTCTCAACCAGCTCAGGGCCTTTCCTGTAAGAGACCACCTGAAAGCTTTTAATAGAACATATTCTAGTGAGACACCTTCAGCAGCAATAGTGTCACATAAATCAAGGAAATTTGTAATATGTTCCAAAGGGCGCTCAATAGGTTTCCCTTCAAACTAAGCCCGTTTGATTAAGGATATAAATTGAGACATGATCTTAAAAGTCTTCTCTATCTCCGGAAGCACGATTGCAGACTCTGGCACCCTCAGTTCTGGATGCATATATTAATGTTTGGCATTCCTTGGATAGACATTCAACTGCTCTTGTAGACGAGCATTGTCCTCTCGGTGACGTTCAACATTTACTATTCATGTTCAGCTATTGCAGTAGAAACGCCTCGACCAGCTTGTAACGCCTCCATCTGCCTCTGAAGAGCGGCCATCTGTTATGTCATCTCTTAAGGAGTCATTGCCATGGGTTGGTTTCCTCTTCTTCTGCGGTGCAGGGTGCGTTCAGGTTCAGAATAATAACCAATGTTATCAAACTCGAGCCTGCGACGTCCTGTTGGCATAAGCTGAGAAAACAAACAAAGAAAACAAAATTAAAAACAAAAACGGGGCCGGGTTATTCCCAAACACACAGGTAAACAAACAATGTTGCTTCCCCGACAACGGCGATAATTTGTTGAGAGGGTTTTTATTGACAACAACGAAATTTGTAGTCAAGACCCCGCTGAGTACAGGGAGGTTAGGATCGTCCATGGGAAGCAAGGTTGTTTGTTTACCGAACTATGAAAACAAGAAAACAAAGCAAAATAAGGCTACGAAAGACCTCGGTACCGACCGTCAGGGTCGGTAACGATGCTGGGCTTCTACTAGAACTACGCAAACATGACAAAGCAACTGCAGGCTCGGTACCGACCTGTGTACCTCGGTAACGAGTCTGATCGAAGGTAAAAAAGAAGAAAATTCAAAGGATAAAAAACAGGTAGGACAAGGGTTACCACGACATAATCATGCATTTAAACTAATGTGAAGGATAATTATCATGCCTTTAAGATAAATCTATCAACTTTCGTCGACCTAAACAAGCAAATCAATCAATTTTCATAAATCAATTCACTTCTCTACTCAGTTTGAATCCAAACCTTGAAACTTTCGTTATCGAACAATATCAACATTCAAGAATACAACTTTCTCTTTCGATCAAGCGATAAACTCAAATTACTTCGACTCTCGTCTAAGTATAGCACTAACAAGTAGATAAAAGGATAAAAGGCATTCA
Organism: Fallopia convolvulus; assembly: GCA_964016875.1. NCBI lineage: Eukaryota > Viridiplantae > Streptophyta > Magnoliopsida > Caryophyllales > Polygonaceae > Fallopia > Fallopia convolvulus. Next base: position 47,381,632 of record OZ024728.1, read on the forward strand.
AAACATCAACACATTCATTCTACCATGCAAAACTATGCCGGGTTTCAACCACGATCCTAGAAAAGTAACTACTCACTCATAATTGAAACTAAACAAACAACTAAATTGAAAGAAAACATTGAATTAAAACTTACTTGAAATAAAAAATCAGATCTTGTCTTCACAAACTTCAACTCCAAGTAATCCTAAACTAGAACTAGAAAACACGAGAAAACTCTATATTATCAAGTCTTAAACTTGTCTCTCTATCTCTTTCGCTTTCTTCCACTCGTCCCCCCTCTCTAAGGCTAGAATAAGGGGGTATTTATACTAGAGAAACAACCTATCAAGTTTCCTAAAAGATAGAGCTTTCCTAATATAAAAGATTACGAGATAAAAGATAAAATTTCCGAAAGTCGGCGCCGACTATCGACACAGGTCACCTCGGTAACGACCTGCGCCGGTAGACACTTGTTTAATTCCCCCAAAATAAAATCCTCTTGCACAGCTTTGTACGGACCCTAATAGGTCGGTAACGAGCTCTCTGTTTCAGGTTTTTGTACACTATTCATAGCTTCTCTTGGACTTCATCGGGATCTTTAAGACGTACTCCTTCTTCTCTTCTTTATATGCACTCCACCATTGACCACTTGTCTTCGGCTTTGCTCAAAATTGCTCCTTTCCGCTTCAAAAACCGATAAAAAGACACAAAACGGAGTAGCTTCCATACTTTTCACAAAATATGCAAAGTTATCCAAAAACACACTAAACTAACTCTAAAACTCACTAAAACAAAACTAAACAACCTAAGAAAAACACCTAAAACTATACTAAAAACACAAACATCAGTAATTATAGTCCAATTTTTAAATTCCTAAAAAATGTGCGTAATTGTAAAATTAGTAAATTATTAAAATAACACATTGTATTCAATTAAAACAAGGAAGCATAGTGTACTATAGGAGGGAGGACATAAAAAGGGAGTAGAAGATTTGGACCGCTATTCATTATGAGGACCTTTGGTGTCAATCTCCAATTTCAGAATATTTCCTTTTTGTCTTTGCTATTATTGTCATTTTATAAATAAAATAACATTCCAATTTAAATTTCAAATACATAACACACAAGATTATGTATAGAAGAAATGAATGTGTCCTACTTACTGGTAGAAAAATACTACTCCATAGTATGTTAAATTAAAACTCGACATATGCATGGAAATATAAAATGTTGTATAGCACATAACATATTCATAGATAGAGGATGTGTAAAAAACAAATATAGTATCAGCTTCGTATTCATTATATAAATATCATTTAGATGTAGTTGGCTATGATTTTAAGTGTTTTATGAGTTGAATCCTACTAATTTCAAGTGATGAGCAGAATGGTAAGCTTGAATTTAAAAAAAATTCTCGGAGAGGGGTGTCAACGGGAAAAGGCAATACTTCAGGGATACCAAGAGAAATAATTTTTTTCTGTTGACACAGATAGGAAATGGCAATATTAAAAGGCCCAAATAAAAAAACAGGCCCAACATACGAAAACAATAAAACTCCTCGAATCGCTCTTATAGCCCAAACAAAAGAACAGGCCCAACATATGGAAATAATCAAACTTCGCTAATCGGTTAATGGCCCAACTTTAGGTATTACTCAGAATGGAACCCATAGACGAGCTATGGGGGCAACTGGTTCATAGTTTCAAAAGCAACACTAAGCAAAACCAATAGGAAAAACAAAGAACACATTCGTAGTTCAAAGACATGCAAGGGAGTGAAGGAAAAAATGTCATATGTTGGCTTTTACAAATTAGTGCCAGCCAAACGAGGAGGAATTGGATAATCAGCATCCAATTTCGCCTTCTCCACATCAACATTAGGCGAACTGTGCTCCTCCAGTATCTCCACATGTCCCAAGCTTCTGTAGTAATATTTAACCTTCAATCGTGCAGATTCCACATCCCTCAATCTTGCCTTTGCTTCTGCAATTCTGCTATCTATTTTCGTCAATTCACATTGCAGATCCAATTCCCTTTGTGATGATAACTCATATCGCTGAAGTAATTCTTCGTACTTTGCTTTGCACTCATCTATACCATCAGAGCCAAACACAATCTCCTCCAGTCTGGCTATCCGAGCAGCCAAATGCTTTCCATGCTTTGCCACTTCACCCATTGCATGTGTACGTTCAACTTCGTGTTCAACATCCGAATCATTGGATAAATCAATACGTTCCACCACTTTTGCACCAACTGATTCAATACAAAGGTCGTGGACAAATTCATTATAAAAAAGGTAAATTGAAAACAAGGAAAGGAACAACCTCTAATTCGGAAAATAACACAAACATAACCCTAAATGTTTTTCAGTTGACGACAAAAAATTGACCAGAGGAATAAAGGGGATAACCTGCAGAAGAGAATGAGCAAATAGAGTCTTCCTTCTCCGCAACAAAAGGGAAACACAATTCATGGAGGGCCTCCACGCATCCTAAACTTTTGTACACAACTCTTAGTTTGGACTCTTCTTCCTCTAACTGTTGTAATTTTGCTTGCACGCGATCAAATCTCACTTGTGATAACAATAATTTCGTCTGCAGCTCGGCTCCCTTTTTCAAAGACGCGTCATAAGTGGCTTTGCCATCAACGCAAACCCTTCTCTAATATGCCAAATTTTCATGTCCATCTCCGCTGGATTCGGATCCACTCCCTAAATCCATATCCGAATGGAAAGAAATTGCAGCGACAAGTTTACCTGGAAAGAAATTGCAACGACAGGTTTACCAAACCCTGAAATAGCTCTAGAATGAAAACTGGTCCTTATCCCTGTTCTTTTTAAGCAAAGGAGTTCTGAATCGACGTTTCCCTCTTTGTGTAACTTTTTTTTGGGAACGCACAAGGAAGTGGCCTATTGGGCTGGTAACAAATCGGGCCGTTTAATCCACTGCTATCTCCGCGATTCTCCAAATTCGTTACATAAAACCGCTTTCAGAATTGAAGCTGGCATGATATCCTTGCATATTGCACACACCTGGTTTCGCAGTAATTGTGTTCTTTATTTTTTGAGGACTAATCGTATTTACGTACGTGATTAGGATATTGATAATAAGCTGGCCCCTGCGACAATTGCCTCAAAAATGACGTCGTATTCCTATCTGAGTAGTGGCCAATTGGGCGGTTCCCCTGCCACAATAAATACATAAGATTAACACTAGACAAAAAATAGGGAATACCTTCCATAACAACTCGTTTTCTTATCCGTTGATTAACATGATTGTATGGTTGATGGGATGGCATGTATGTTGGCTGGGATGACATATGTTGATGTGGTTGGTTCCACGCATGGCCTGCATCTGCAAATGTGTAAGCTGATGGTGATGGAGGTTCGGGTTGCCTATTAGCCGCTTGGTTTCGATTATTCTTATCCTGTTCATAACCCAACCTATTTATGTGTTTCCTTTGCTTTTTTCTTATCAACTGGGTCCAAAATGGGATCTCCATCCCCAGTCGAGGCAGCTTTGTCATTATCTTCCACTACAGGGCATGGAAAGATCGGCATTTTAGAATAGCATCTACCCACGTTCTCCATAACTTGTGATTGCAGACCATTTACGGATCCTACCCTGGAATTCCCTCTTTCAATTAAGTTCAGCATAGCCTTCTTAGACGCCTGAAATAAATTTTCATCGGCAATTGCAACATCAGAAACTTGGTCCCATAATGCACTTAGCTCGTCCCACCTTTTTAGTTGATCCGGCCTATTATGCAAGTCGCCATTATATGGAAATGCCACCGTAACATATTTTCTTGACACATCTCTTTTCGCCACCTATTCAGGATGAACTTATCAGGAACAAATTTCAGTTCCTCAGCGTGAAATACATTCAAAATATGGCTTCACGAAATTCCCTTGAACTCAAAATTCTTGCACTGGCATTTCAGATCCACATTTGCCTTATCATAGGTCACCCTCGCAGTCTTGCGGATCACAATACCAAGTTTGTTGGCCTTTTTCTTTTCGATTACGTACTCAACTATGTCTCCCCTGCCATCGTTGTGTGTGTTTTTGCTCGCGACTATAGTGTATAGAAGTTCAGCAACCTCGTTCCGAAATTCCTTGAACTTGCCTGTGGTGTACACTTTTTGATACACATCCTCAAATACATGAGATGCCAAACACTACTCTGGGGAATTAAGAGACTTAAAGTCCTCTCTTTCCTCCGCCTCGACGCTACTAGCCACAACAAATGCGTGCTGCTTCACAAATTCCGTCAAGATGGTGTTAGAATTCACGTACCCTTTGAAGAAGTTGTTCATACCCTCACTCCTTTGCGTGCTGGACGTACCCGCCCAGAAGTCATTCTTGAAAAAAATAGGAGCCCACTTCTCTCTAATTGCATACATTTCACGACACCAACTGTTAGCCCGGAGGTTATACTAGTTTAACATAGAATCCCAAGCCGTTTCAAAATCACATACCGTTAGTGAATCGTGAAGCGCAATCCGAAGAGAATTGGCGATGTTGTTCCATTTTGGCTTCTTTCGTAAATGTTTGGAGGCATTTCGCAATATGTGCCATATGCAAAGTCGATGCGTTGTGGTTGGGAAGACTTCCGCTAATGCGTCCCCTGCCCATTGTCATGCACTAGAATTCTCAATTAAATGTTTTTACATACAGACAGACAAACAAACATTATATAAGATATACGTCGATCAACATGAATTGGAGGCTTACAAACCTATTGCTCGACACTGATCCGTGATGATTCCTTTGGGAGGCTTGTCACCCATGCATGTAAGCCAAGTTTGGAACACCCATTTAAAAGTGGGAATATCCTCCCCTGATAGCAGAGCATATCCAAACAGAATGGACTGCCCGTGCTGGTTAACTCCTTTGAAAGGGGTAAATAGCATTTTATATCTGTTTGATACATACGTGGTGTCAAAGGAGACAACATCCCCAAAGTCACGGTATGCTTCTCTGCTGTGGCCATCTGCCCAGAACACATTCTTCGACCGGCTGGCGTTATCCACGTCGGAGCTGTGGAAGAAATTGGTGTTACTCGCGCTCATTTTCTCGAAGTACGTCCTCATTGTTTCATAATCTCCACCCTTCATTTTCAGTCTTCTCACACTGCTTATTAAATTCCTACAATCCTTCTCACTAAAGGGAACATTAGCATGCCCCCCCCCTCTCCTATCTACAAATGAATTGTAGTTTTTCGATATTGGCGCACCGACCCTATCGTTTTCCAATATTCTCCTCCTATCGGCTTCGCTTATCCGCCTGTACAATGGAAAGAATCTAATTTTCTCAAGTTCAAGAGGATGGTTATGCTCAGGATTTATCGAGGTTATCATATAGTGTCAAGTCCCTGGATCCCTCTTTGCTCCAACCTTGAATTGACAATTTGTCTTTGCGGTATTGCCGGGCTTTGATGGATCTTTTGATTTGGAAGTGAACTTACCCTCTTCTGAACAAACTATGCATACATATTTTAATACCTTGTCTCCTTCATCAGTATAACGGGTATTGTGTTTTCTTATTTGAAATCCGACCCTTTTTGCGTATGCAAAACAAAAAACGTATAATTGTTCAAATGATGCAAATGTGCCCCCCTCAACTGAATCGAGATCAACCTCTTGTGATGAAATACCAACGCCTTCGGCACCCTCGTCAGCATGAAAATCAGAGCAAGGGTCATTCAAATCTGGAATATTTGATTTTTGAACCGGAGGATCAACATTCAGGTCTGGTCTTGTATTTTGAATATCTTCATTGTCGCTGTTGGCCAAGTCTATGGATTGAGTTTGTAATCCAACAGTTTGCTTGCCCTCTTCCTCATCCACGAGTAACTCGTTACTTCCTTCAGATACTTCATTGTCCGACTCAGACGAATAGACGTCGATTTCATCCATGAACTCCTCGTGATTTGATAAAAGTTCTTGATCTTCATCTACATTTACCACAACATTATATACGATTACACATTTTGATTTCTTCAATTCAAAACCCATATCAAAATTACAAATTAGAAAACACTCACCAATCTCCGATGTATACACAAGATTCATATCCATTCGGTGATCGTGGCCTTTAATCTTCGTTAATCGTAATTACGTGGAATTTCGGATTGAAACTAGAACCCAGAGTTCTGATAAATGTTTACCTAAATTGATAAGTTTTTATATTTTCTTTTTCACTTGGGGATTACGAATGGTTTGGACGGGAGAAAAAGTTGAATTTACCGCCTAAAATGCAAAAAAGTCCTTTTTATTACTGTACTACTCAATATAGTATTTAGCATTATTTAGCTTTTCCCAAAAAGTTTTTTTTATTAGTTTATTATTTAGTACTACTTTTTTTTCAGACTATAATTGTTCAAGAAGTCCACTTTTTGAATTACAGAAAACTTGCAATGAATGTGGAAGAGGGTAGGAGAGGTACTTTTTATTTGTCTTATTGAGTCGTCTCCGTCGTCGCCCAAAACGGTCTTCCCCGAAGCATTCTCCCTAAAAAACACATGTATTGTGAAACACAAATTAAAGACTAAAAAGACATATATTGTGAAACGGAGGGAGTATTAATTAAAAAAGATTTGGCATTACTTAACCAGATCCGAGAGCGGATGACTATTATTCACCTTTTCACTCAGAATATGAATAAACAATTGGAATCTAATTCAAGAATTACTTAACCCCTCGTCCCATGCTGTTAGGACTCCTTTATCAAGGGCATTATAGTCTTTGTTATAAGGGGTGGTTAGAAATGTAATCAGTGCCAGTCCTAACATATTATGGGACCTGGGCACATATATAATGAGAGCCCCTTTCTTATGCATTATAATATTAAAATATTTTAGAAAATATAATAAAAATATGTAAATTATCTTAATTTTCATATATTATTTAAAATAAAATAAAATTAGTTATTTGAAAACATTATACTATAATTACACTTAAAATCAATAAATGACGAGCCCATATTATTTGATTAACAAGTAGAGTAATAATAAAAATAAGGGAAATTCCTTTTGGTGCCCTTAAGTTTTTGCCTTTTTCTTTTGGTGCCCAAGAAAAAAACTTATTCCTATTGAACCCCTGAGGTTTTGGCTTTTCCCGTTGACGCCCCTCTTCGGTTAAAATTAGCGAATTTCAAGCTTACCATTATGTTCATCACCCTTAAATTAGTAGGATTTGACTATTAAAACATCCAAATTCATAACCAAACTACATCAATTTGAATTTTTAAACAATTTTGTAAACAACCCCTTAAAATAGAGGATTGTTTAAAAATTCAAATTGATGTAGTTTGGTTATGAATTTAAGTGTTTTAAGAGTTGAATCCTAGTAATTTAAGGGTGATGAACATAATGGTAAGCTTGAAATTAGCTAATTTGAACCGGAGAGGGGCATCAACGGGAAAAGCCAAAACCTCAGGGGTACCAATAGGAATAAGTTTTTTTCTTGGGCACCAAAAGGAAAAGGCAAAACCTTAGGGGAACCAAAAGGAATTTCCCTAAAAATAAAAAAGATACAAGATTTGAACACATGACTTCTTGAAAAGAGAAGAAGGTTTAAATGCACTTTTCCACTAGGCAAACACATATTTGTATGCATATTTTAATTAGCTCTTTTAGTTATATTGAACATTAAGAATTTAGGGCCCCAAAAATAATGGGCCCTAGCCCTGCGCCCACTTTGCTCTTGCCTTTGGGTTGAGCCTGAATATAACCAGCTGGCAAGATGGCTAGTGGGAGGGTTCACGATGCTTAAATATAGGGGAATTAGCTTTTTTGGATCATCTAGAAAGTTTGCAAGGATCGGGCAATTGGCTTGGGCTCTTTGGAGATTCTTCTTCTTTGAGAATTGGCTCTTTGGGAGGCTTGTCTTCTTTGATGTTCGTATTTTTGGTATATTTTTTGGTAGGTTTTCTTAGTTTATTAGGGTTAGTTTTGATAAGTTTAGGGTTAGTTTTATGTGTTTTAAGATAGTTTTGCATATTTTGTGAAAAGTATGGAAGCTACTCCGTTTTGTGTATTTTTGAAGCTTTTAGAGAGGAAACAATGCTGTTTGGAGCTGAATTTGGAGTTCTATGATGAAGGACGGATGAATACAAGATAAATGAGTTGAAGTCGGAGCTTTTGAAGAAGAAATGTTGAAGAAACCAAACCCAGGCTCGTTAACGAGGCTGGGAGGGCTCGTTAACAAGGTTACGAGATAGAGTTTTCGAGAGTTTGATTTTGTGACTTACCGATCCTGTGCGGGAATTTATTCCATATCGGTAGAGTATTTTTAATAAGTTTTAGGGTTATTATATTATTTATTTTAGGTCTTGTTATCCTTCTAGATTTTAGTTCTATCTTTTTAGAGTAGATTTCTATCTTTTAGGAAAGTTTTTATCTTTTAGCCTTTTGTATTTTATAGTCTTATTAGTATAAATACCTTTCTATCTAGCCTAAAAGAGGGAGGCGAAGTAGAAAAAATTTGGAATAGAGGAAAGGAGGAGCCGAGAGAGAGAGAGACGAGTTGGAGGTCGAGATCGAGAGCTTTAGTGGACGAGAGTTACCGGGGTCATTAATCACAAGTTCTGATTCGGTGTTTTGTAATTTTCGGTTTCCTCTGAATTTCTGTAAGACCATTATTTCTTATTAATTTGAGTAGTATTTTGTTTTTAATGTTTTCTTTTGTTGAATTTACTTGTTTCTTAGTTATGAGTAGTGAGTAGTTTTCTTTTCTAGGGTCGGGGTTGAAACCCGGCATAGTTGTGCATGGTTTGATGAGTAAGATGATGTGTTGAAAGCCTTTTATCTATTTTTGAGATTGCTTGCTGTGTTTATACCTAGATGAAAATCAAGGTAATTTGAGTTTTTGACTTGATTGAGAGAGAAAGTTATAAACTTGAAGGTTGATATTGTTTGAATGCGAAAGTTTCAAGCTTTAGATCCAAAACAAGCAATTGAGTGAATTAGTTTATGAAAGTAGATTAATTTACTTGCTGATCAATGAAAGTTGATGAATTTATCTATTTAAAGGCATTATACTTATCTTTTTACGAGTTTATATGCATGACTATGTTGTGGTAACCCTTATCCTAGATCTTGTTTTTTTATTTGAATTTTCCTAAGTTATATTCGTTACTGAGTTCATAGCCTCGGTACCGAACCTGTTTAGGTCGTTAGTGTGGTTAATTGTTTGCGGTGGTTCGTTAACGACCCTGACAACGTCGTTAACGAGGCTGCTTGTGTGTGTTTTGCTTGTTTTTGTTTGATTTTTATTGTTAGTAGTCGATAGACAAACAACCTTGCTTCTCGTGGAACGATCCTGACTCCCCTATACTCAGCGGGTTCTTGACTTATAAATTTATTTGTTGTCCAGAGTAAAGGCCCGTCAACAAATTGGCGTCGTTGTCGGGGAAGCAACGAGTTTGTTTGTTTATCTGTGGGTCTGGGAATAGCCCGACCCCGTTTTTGTTTTTAATTTTATTCAGAACCTGAACGTTTCCTGCACCGTAGACGCCGAGAGAACCGAGCCATGGCCACACCTATAGAGTTGGCTCGTCAGTTAGAAGTCCTCCAGAACTAGATGGACGCATTGAAAACCGAGAAGGAAGGCGCCGCTGCTGAGGCTGAGCGTCAACGAGCTAACAATGCTCGTCTACAGGAAGAGTTGAATGCCTATCCGAGGAACGCCAAACAATACATGCATCCGGAACTGAGGGTGCCAGAATCACCAATCGTGCTTCCGGAGATAGAGAAACCATTTGAGATTAAATCTCAATTTATATCCTTGATAAAGCGGGCTCAGTTTGAAGGGAAACCTACCGAGTGCCCTATGGAACATTATAGAAATTTTCTTGATTTATGTGACACCATAGTTGCTGAAGGTGTCTCACTTGAATATGTTCTATTAAAAGCTTTCAGGTGGTCTCTTGCTGGAAAGGCCCTAAGCTGGTTGGAGAGCTTACCTCCTAACTCTATCAGGACTTCGAAGAACTTGTACGATCAATTTCTTACAAAATTCTTTGTAACACCCCGACTTCCGACGGGACGCTACTTAGAAATAGACCTTACTAGGTACTATTAAATAGGTTGACAACTACACTTTAGGATCTTGCAACGCGGGCACGACGAGTAAACATAATAAAAACATCCAACCTTATATTTAGTAACACTTAGAAAACATAGTCATGCATGCGTTCCCAAAAAATATAAATATTCAAAACCGACAAATTACTGCTAACAATAAATTATTCGAGGAAACAAAGACAAGTAATAATACTAACTCCATCATAACAATAATAAAATCAACATCCTAACTGATGTCTCTCTATTTGGTGGTGTTTTCATATGTGATTTCCTTTGTAAATATGTTTCTTTTTCCCCTTTTCTTGTGCGTTTTGTTCCTTTTTAGCCTAGTTCCCGTATATCTATGAGATTCGGAGACTACGCACCTTTTATGTGTTTTGTAGGTAATTTGGCATGAATCAAGGATCGATTTGAAGAAGGGTCGAGACATGGAGCAAAGGCCGAGCTAAAGCGGGAAGGAGAGAAGCAAGCCATGAAGAAGAACAAGAGAAGCCAACTAAGAAGAAGGTGGAACGAGGTCAGGACCGAGTTGCAACCACATCGGGCCCGACTTTGAAGTCTCCAACCTCGGACCGAGATGCACAGTAACTCGGGCCCGAGGTCCTCCGTGTCGGTCCGAGTCGGTCACCGAACTACTTGGGCTCCAAGGCACGAATTTGTGGACTTCCACTTTTGCCCCTCATCTAATCTATAAAAGGCCCTCTTGTCTTCTAAGAAAGGGTTCCCACACACACACAAAAAGGGGGTTCCAAGGGAGCCAAGAGGATTCTTGGAGAGCAAGGAGGAAGGAGAGGAGAAGGAAGAGAGAGAGAAAGAATCGGCCAAGGGAGGAAGTCTTGATAGGTTTTGTTGGTAGATTTACTTTGATTTGCTTTGTTCTTGTGGATTTGAAAACCTTTAATTTGAATTTGTGGATTGCTTTGGATTTGAATGAAACTTTGCTTTGTTTTGAGATTGATTATGATGATTGCTTTCCCTTTTGATTTGATTGCTTTCTTTGCTTGTCACATGGAGTAGATCTCCTTGATCTTGGGTTATGGGGGAAAACCCTAGCTAGGTGTAGGCTAGAAACCCCAATTCCATAGCCTTGAGTGTTTGATCTAAGGAACCCACTCTACATAGAGCTACCATTCCTTGCGAAAGTCGGGAATCAAGGCTTGAGATTGGCAAAGTAGCGAAAGTGAACATGTGTCAATCTCAAGACCTTGCTTCGAAGGGGATTTCCCCATGGATCGAGGTGTAGATGTGGTTGGAACGAGGGCGAAAGCACTCGATCCTAGTCCGATCATCACTCATTGCCTGAATTGGGGTGGAAAAGCCTTAATCTACTAGGGAAGGAACCCAAAAGCCCAAGATCTACCTTTAAAATCTTTGAGTTCGACATCCCCAGCTACCTCGGGCCCGACTTACCCAGTGTCGGTCCCGACTTCCTCTTGTCGCCAACCTCGGGCCCGACGTGACCTTAGTGTCGGTCCCGACTGTTTTCTTTGTTTTCCTTTGTTTTATGCTCTCCTTTCTAGCTTCCTAGTATCTAGGCACATCGATCGAGTAGACTTCCCGAGTGTTCGACACCCACCACGTACTACAACGGGGTCGGGTTATAAATTGTATCTCTTGACCCTCGCATCCGAGAGCGATCACTAACTATCATAAATAAACTAGCGTAAAACCCGTCCCCCTATGACACGTGCTCTTTACCGCTCCGGCCCGCCATCTGGCCTCGGTTCCTGCACGGCTCCCTAATTCATACCTGAAACTAAAAATATTCCCCGAAGGGTCAGCTTCTAATCTATCAAGTTAGATAGAATACGGAAATTGCAGAACGTTTTGAAAACATTTCTAAAGTCAGCATACAAATCCACAATCGCAATCATAACTCTAAAGGCCAATACCTAAATTAGTTATAATCAGTCACACATAGCCACATACACATTTACAATCACAACCTCATAACAATGCAATTCCTCCTTTTTCACAATCCGACTTCCAAGGTGCTCATCACCGCGCCGAGTGCAGAGGCAGGCCCTCTCACTCCACTTCACAATCTCCCTTCTAACCCCGGCTAAGCCTCCACTGGAGCACTTGCCAAAACACAAAGAAAATAATTTTCGCTTTGAAGGGGCACGGTTTCCCTGTCACACGGGTCATACAGAGCCAACTCTTCCTCCACGCCAGCTACGATGGGCCGTGTCGGAAACGGTACCAACACAGAGAAAACGTTCCAAAAATATCTTTCCGATAAAATACATTCAAAACCATTTTATGCACACAACAATTCAAGAAGTTCAAAACAATTTAAAAAGGTATTCGGGACTAGTTCCCAAAACCCGCCCTACAATAACGGTATGCAATCTAATAGGATAGAGAAGAACCGAGCAAGTCGAAAAACGACTTACCTCGAAACTAGGGATCCTTTGATGACAAAAATTAAGGACGCGAGCGGAAACGATTCCCGGAGTGACGATCGGAATGACAAGACGATAGAATGACCAATCGACAACCTGAATTGGTGACTCAACGGAACAACGATCGGTAGTTGGATACAAACCGGACGGGACGGGTTGCGTTCTCGGCGGCGATGGTTGGCAAAGGCTTGGACGGATCTTCGTTCGGAGGAGTCGTAGGGAGATAGAATATCTTTGATGTGATATATAGCTAGAGTTTTAGCAGTTTTAGCTTATCTCAATTAAATAGATCATAGATAATTAGGTATTAAATTATGGTTTTGATAAAGATATAACCAACTAGCAATTGATAGGGTGAGATACGGATGAACATAATCACCCGATTGATATATTTTCTGTTACATGAATAGAATTATATTGTACTTAAACGGAATTATCATATATGAGAACATATATATATCTATATATGTGTGAGTTGCCAACCGGATTAATACTCGGATCGCTTGCTGATTAAGAAGGCTTGATTTTTTGGAGACCAAGAAACTCGTTTCTCCGACGGGATGGAAAAACGAACCCGAATATTACATACTATCCCCCTTAAGAAAGGTTCGTCCCGAAACTTAGGAATGAACGGAACTGAAGTAACCGAGAAATAATTAAGAGATTACTAGACCTACTGTGAAGTTCTACATTCTTCCCGCCTTCCAAGACAACAGAGTTGAGAAAATGCATCACCTCCTATCACTAGCTGCCTAATGAGACTTTTGTTGAAACATGGGAAAGATTTAAAGAAATGCTTAGACATTGCCCCACTCATGGGCAACCTTTATATGTTCTTCACGAAATCTTTTTCCAGGGTATCAACGCAAAGACCAAGAACCGCATCAACACGCATACTGCGTGCGGTTTTATAGAGATGGACCCTACGGTTGCATGGGCATTGTTGGATAAGTTGTCCAATTATGATTCCATGTATGGAACCAGCAAGCTCCACAACCCCAGAAACGTCTCTACGTGCCTAATAGAGAAGAAGTTGACCCGGATGTTAAAAATCAATTCCTACAAGACGAGGTCAACCGCCTGAAGAAGCAGGTAAGTTTTCTGAAATCCTCTCAATGCTATCAAGAGTGTGGTTCTTCTGCCCATAGTACTTCTGCTTGCACTAACATAGAGCAGGTAAGAGCCGATGAGACAATTGCTGAGGTGAATTACATGAGAGGCCCATACAGGAACCAGCCTAGCAATTTGGACAGGTCGAACAACTATCAGACGTGGGGCAATCAGAATCCAAATCCAAACTATGCAGCGCCTCCACCGGATAGACGAACTGCGCCTTATCGACCTCCAGGCCATCAGGAGCCACAATCTTGGGTACAAGGGTTACAGGAAAGCATTAATGGAGTCCACAACAAGGTTAATGAAGTTCAAGCCAACCTTAACCACCAAAATAAAAGATGGGGAGAGTTCGATGTATGGAAGAAGAATGTTGATTCCCAACTAGGGAACCTTGCTGCACAAATTTCGAGGCCACAAGGGCAACTTCCGGGCCATCCCGAAGTGAACCCTAAAGGACAGATAGCAGCGGTACACCTTAGGAGCGGAAAGACATTACCGGAGCGTGTCCAGGCTAAGGAGAACACGGAAGAGGATGCCACGGTTTAGCTCGGTAACGAGCCAGCGAGGGCAAGTACCGAGCCAGCACACCATGGTGACGAGGCTCCGAAGGTACCTAAAGACCCTAATCCAGGTAAGTTTTCTAATCCAAGCCCTCCTTTCAATCCCAGGCTAGTTAACGACCCCATTAGGGTCGGTAACGACCCACCGAGCGTACCTAACGACCCTAGTGTCGACCCGGTAACTTCACCTCTCGAGCCTAACTTGGTTCCAAGGATGGTGAAATCTCTTCCATTTTCCACTAAGAAATCCATGGACTCTATTGAGAGTAAGTTCAAGCGTTTCGTAAAGATTCTTCAGGGCATTAATATTTCCATCCCATTCGCTGAAGCCCTAAGCGAAATGCCGGCTTACACAAAATTTTTGAAAGATATTCTTAGCAGGAAAAGATCTATTACAGAGCTGCAGGATGAAGTCCTATCTATAGCTCTACCAGAAAAGTTAGGAGATCCAGGGAGATTTGCAATAACGATCGGCATAGGCGACCACAAGTTCAAAGCTTTATGTGATCTGGGAGCCAGTGCTAGTTTGCTTCCTCTCTCCATCTGGTCTAAAGTCAACATGGGACCGCTAGAGCCCGTAGATATGAACCTCTTCATGGTAGACGGATCATGTGTCAAGGCCACAAGAGTCGTGGACGACTATCCTATTCAAGTCGGGAAATTCTTTATACCGAATGATTTCATCGTCCACGATATGCCTGAAGACCCTCATGTCCCCATAATTCTCGGCCGACCATTCTTAGCCACAGCAGGTGCTAGGGTTGATGTGCGGAAAGGACTTCTCACTTTTGATATTGGAGAGGAATGTGTGGAATTCAGCCTGGATCAAAATGCCAACGACCCAACTGCGGTTGCACAAATCGAGTTGACCCAGCCAGAACTCGACATAGCTAATCCTACCGACCCTCCTTCAAATACCAAAACGGAAGAGAATTTCATACAAGTCCCTACCGAACCTCATTGCCCCACCAGCGAGTCCCACATGCAAGGGTATAATCAAGGTGAGTACTCTAAACTCGCTAATGCTGGTTATGACTATTCTTCATACTTTGTTCCTACACCATGCCCCATTATATGTGCTACAGAGGAGTCCAAACCACCTTGGTTTTCGGATTTCACTAACCATCATGTAGGAATACCGGGCATACTGATAGAAGAAAAGGGACCTGATTTAGTGACTCAAGCGAATAATGCCTACAAAGCTAAGTATGGGGTACCAAAAGACCCCAACATAGCTGCAAAAGAGCCACCTTGAACAAAGTAAATACGTCGGGCTGACGACGTTAAAAATAGCGCTTACGGGAGGCAACCCGCTTTTAGTATAGACTAGATTTTTCTTTTCTTTTTAGATTTTTTCTTAGCTTTCTTTTTTGAGTTTTTTTAGTAGTTTTTAGGTTAGAAAAATAGGATAAAATTTTGATCTAACAAGATGCAGGAGAAAGGGCTCAAAAATCACTCAAGGAGGCTACGGTGGCTCGTTAACGACCCAACCAGGGTCGTTAACGACCGGGTCTAGTGAACCGACTCGGGCAGGTAAGTTTTTATTTTTACCCTAGTCTATCTTCTATCTTCTACCCTTCTTCTACTTACCCTAGCCGCCACCACTACCCCCCCTCCTATTTCTACCCTCCTATTTAACCCTTCTAAACTCTCAAAAAAAATCCTACTCTCAAATCCTCAAATCTCAAACTCCAAATCCCTCAAAATTCTACCGAAGTCCTTCACCACCGATCGGAATTCTCCACTCCACCGACCGTCGGAAACGCCCACGTTACCGAAGCAGGAACCTAGTTTTTCCCACCGACGAGATCCAAGCTCGTTAACCACCCAAACTCGATTTTTTGTTCTTCAAATTCTCAATCTTCCGGTATGATTTCTACACCCTAACTCTTTATTGCTTGATTCATGGTTTTTAGGGTAGAAATTTCATGTTTGGATTATGTTTATAGAGAAAGCCAAGTTGCATGTTTTAAATTTTGCTAATGAATTTTGGTTGTGCTTAGTTGTTCTTGATCTAGGGAAGGTTATTCATGCTAGATTCTCCATTGCAAAATTTGATCAGGAAAAGCATGAATTTTTCTTGTTCTAGATATTAAGTTCAATTTTCACCATATTAATTTTTGGGTAAATTTAGCATGTTTGGAATGGGTAATTGAGCAAGTATGGGGTGCGTATACCCGATGATGTGTCTAGTGAAGGATTATAGAGGATGCATGATTGATTCATGGCTTAATTTTAGAGTGGATAACATTCGGATTCTGTGAACTAGCTCTTGGCAGCTCGTTAACAACCCACCCAAGCTCGTTAACGACCCTGCGTAACCTCAAAGTTTATAAACCAGTCCAGATTCGTTAACGAACCAATCGGGTAGTTAAAAAATAATTCCGAGGGTTATTTCGAGACCAAGTATGGGGTCTCTTGCCTATCTATTTTGAGTGGATCTTATTTTGGAAAAATCATAATTGTTTTGTAGATCACATGGCAAGCTCAAGCAGAACCGCTACCCAAGCCCAGAAGAAGAGGAGGAACCAGAGGTCCCCATCTCCACCTCGCATGGACAATGTGATCTTGCACACTCAAGGGCAAGCAGACCGATACAATGCCATCCTACATAAGGACCACAACACTCGGTGGTTCTCGAGGTCAAGTGCTAAATCCACGTGGATTTATGCGGATGTCAAGGAGGCCTTTGTTATTCTCGGTGTGCCTCATTTGCTGAAGAAGGAGAATTTGCCACACTTTCCGGCTCTCACATCCGAGTTTCTAGCCACTCTAGAGACGAGTTTCCCAACGAAGACTTCGGCGGGACGCATTCGGTTTAGGCTCGGTAATGTGCACCGAGAGTACACTTTGGCGGAGTTGAACGCAATTTTGGAGCTCCCAAACCCTACTAGAGAGTACAGTCTCAAGGATTACAAGGTAACAAGGACTTGGAGCTACATCACCGGGGAGGTCGAGCCCTCCGCAGCGGCATTATCCGGGGCAAGCATCATCAACCCCATTTTCAGGATCATCCTCCGAGTCCTAGCCGCTACATTCTGGCCAAAGAGGGAGTTGAACAGGCCAACAAGGACATAGGTTGCATGTCTTCGCACCATTCTTTTCGAGGAGCCCGGCCCATTGAATTTGGGGTATGAGTGGCTCTATTATATAGAGAAATCCACCAAGTCAAAGGAAGTATGGTGTGGTAATTTGGTTAGTCTTCTGGCAACAAACCTTGGAGTCGATCTCACTCGCTACACGCCGGCTCATGCTCAACTTCGCAACAAGAATTATTGGTATAGCTCCGGTATTTTCATTCAAGCCGAGGGAGGGTTCAAGACAAAAGTTCAAGCTAGAGCTACTTTATGTACCGAATTGGTACAAGGCATGGACGGGTCATGCATTCCCGTTGGAGCCCAAGCCGGAGGATGAGCTATCGCTTAGGCCGTGTGAGACAAGATTCGAGCGAGAAGGAGAAGAGATGGATGAAGATGAAGATGAGACTAACGAGGTTGTAGAAGACGATACTGAAGAGGCTGACACAGAGGGAGGCACAGAGGAGCTTAACTTCGAGGATGAAGACCTCGATACAGAAGTTTTAGGCACAAACGTCCTCGTTGACTAGCCCACCAGGCTCGTTAACGACCATTTCCAAACCTCTACCTAAGCTCCTAACGAGGCACCCAGCTTCGTTAACGACCCCCCGAGGGCAGCTACCGACCCTCCGCAGTCTCCTATCGACCCTCATTCCTATGGACTCATGCCATACAACCCAGTGCTTTACCAAGACCACTTCCAACCGCACTACCCACCACCTCCTCAACCCGAGTACACTGGATCGAGTATTCCTCCACCATGGGCCGAAGATCTCTCTGCTCAGATGCAATAGCTTCACCTTCAGCAGGACCATATTCATCGGAGGATGGATAGATGGGAGAGTGTCTATTCTGCTCGCATGACAATGGAAGACGAGAGGCATCACCAGAGAGAGGTGGAGGATGTAGAGCGTTGGAGGACGATGTATGACTTCATGGGGAACTTCGAGCACTACTTTCCTCCACCGAACCGTTGATTCAGCTTGACGAAGATTTCCTTGTTTTTTGCTTAGTGACTTTGTAAGTTTTTATGTTTTTCTTTTCTTGTTTTGTTTTTGTTGTTTTGTTTTCTATTTCTTTCCTTCTTCTTATTTTCCTTATAGCAGGGACACTGTAATTTTAAGTATGGGGTGGGAGAAAGTAGAAAATTTGTTGCTTTATGTGCTTTATTTGTTTTGAGTAGTTTTGTTCTATAAACTATAAAAATCGAATTGAAAATTTTGAAATTTTTTCGAAAAAAGAGTTTTAGAATTGATAGATATCCCTTTCTTAGGTTCTATGATAGTAGTGGCTAGCTTAATCATATAAATCCTTGCAATCATGTCTTTGAGAATATAACTGGATTCTTGTTATGAAGTTGTTTTTTTGGAAGCAATAGCATTTGAAGAAATTGAGCACATATACTTTTTTAGCATAAGTGATGCAATCCAACAACAAAAATTAGCCTTGTGAGTTATTTTTGGCCTTATAGGGAGAACATCAAAAATCCCTCTTCTTTTTTGTGTGATTTACTCTCTATATGCATATTATCTCTTGGAATTGTGATGGTTATCTATTTCTTGAGACCTGTATAAGATTTATAGTTCATTACTTGTGAGAATCAGATGATAGAGAACTTATTCATAAGCCCTATTAATCCTTATCCACCTTTACATGATCCTTCTTTTGACAGCCAGTTTGAGCCTGAAGCCTTTTATTTTTAGCTCCACAAAATTGTTCCCTAGCCGAGATAAGCTTGACCCTATCCGGGGATTAGGACTTAGATTGGAGAGGTATGTTTTGTTGAGTGCAATGTTATGTTTGGTTTGAAATTGAGGGATTATTGGGAAGGGTAGATTGGAAGTCTCTTGTTTTTAATTTGTGTAAAAAGAAAGATCTCTTGGTACAAAAGATGCACGAAATAAGATTGATGGTTGAAAGAATGTTGTTAAGAAAATTGAGGAGTACAAAATGAAGCTCGGTAACGACCCTTGTGGGTTCGTTAACGAGGCTGCGAGAGGAGTAAAATAAGAAAAAAAAGAGAAAGAAAATGAGCTGAATAAAAGGAAGAAGTTTGAAGTGAATGTGTGTTTGATAGATATATCAGAGATTCTTTTGAGTTATTTTGTGTGACTTTCTAGGATATATTGGGTGAGTGAAAGAAAGTGCATAATGTTGAGTGAGTTTGGTATATCATTTATGAGTGTTTTGATGTTGTGTGAGTTTTTAGGAGTCTTTGATTCCCGGATATTATTAGCACCACATAGCCAAAATATTTTCCACGCCCATTTGTTTTTACCGAGCCCCATTACAACCCGGCCGAATGGAAGCTTCTACGAAGTTTTTCATTGAGCCCCCTAAGTTCTCTTGATGATTTTTGCTTGTTTTGAAAAATATTGGGTGGAGAGTTTGGTGATATAAGTTCTAATTTCTATGAGTGTTTGTATATAAGATGAGTTGAGAGATGTATTTATAATCCTAAACACTTGAGAGTTGAGAGAAACACATCACATATCCCTTGTGAGGTTGGATTGTATTTTCTTATGTCTATTTGGTGCATATATGTGTTATGACATTAATAGTCATTTGCTATTTTCTTCTATAAGTTTTGATGTTGCTTTTTAGATGATGGCTATAGTTTGAGGAGTATGTTTGTTTGGTTTTGATTATTGTTTAGTGATTGCTTGAGGACAAGCAAGTTTAAGTATGGGGTATTTTGATGTTCGTATTTTTGGTATAGTTTTTGGTAGGTTTTCTTAGTTTATTAGGGTTAGTTTTGATAAGTTTAGGGTTAGTTTTATGTGTTTTAGGATAGTTTTGCATATTTTGTGAAAAGTATGGAAGCTACTCCGTTTCGTGTATTTTTGAAGGTTTTAGCAAGGAAACAGTGTTGTTTCGAGCTGAATTTGGAGCGCTATGATGAAGGACGGAGGAATACAAGATAAATGAGTTGAAGTCGGAGCTTTTGAAGAAGAAGTGTTGAAGAAACGAAACACAGGCTCGTTAACGAGGCTGCAAGGGCTCGTTAACGAGGTTACGAGATAGAGTTTTCGAGAGTCTGATTTTGTGACTTACCGATCCTGTGCGGGAATTTATTCCGTATCGGTAGAGTATTTTTAATAAGTTTTAGGGTTATTATATTATTTATTTTAGGTCTTGTTATCCTTCTAGATTTTATTTCTATCTTTTTAGAGTAGATTTCTATCTTTTAGGAAAGTTTTTATCTTTTAGCCTTTTCTATTTTTTAGTCTTATTAGTATAAATTCCCTTCTATCTAGCCTAGAAGAGGGAGGCAAAGTAGAAAAAAGTTGGAATAGAGGAAAGTAGGAGCCGAGAGAGAGAGAGACGAGTCGGAGGTCGAGATCGAGAGCTTCGGTGGACAAGAGTTACCGGGGTCGTTAATCACGAGTTTTGATTCGGTGTTTTGTAATTTTCGGTTTCCTCTGAATTTCTGTAAGACCATATTTTCTTATTAATTTGATTAGTATTTTGTTTTTAATGTTTTCTTTTGTTGAATTTACTTGTTTCTTAGTTATGAGTAATGAGCAGTTTTCTTTTCCAGGGTCGGGGTTGAAACCCGACATAGTTGTGCATGGTTTGATGAGTAAGATGATGTGTTGAAAGCCTTTTATCTATTTTTGAGATTGCTTGCTGTGTTTATACCTAGATGAAAATCAAGGTAATTTGAGTTTTTGACTTGATTGAGAGAGAAAGTTATAAACTTGAAGGTTGATATTGTTTGAATGCGAAAGTTTCAAGTTTTAGATCCAAAACAAGTAATTGAGTGAAATAGTTTATGAAAGTAGATTAATTTACTTGCTGAACAATGAAAGTTGATGAATTTATCTATTTAAAGGCATGATACTTATCTTTTTACGAGTTTATATGCATGACTATGTTGTGGTAACCCTTATCCTAGACCTTGTTTTTTTATTTGAGTTTTCCTAAGTTATATTCGTTACTGAGTTCATAGCCTCGGTACCGAACCTGTTTAGGTCATTAGTGTGGTTAATTGTTTGCGGGGGTTCGTTAACGACCCTGACAACGTCGTTAACGAGGCTGCTTGTGAGTTTTTTGCTTGTTTTTGTTTGATTTTTATTGTTAGTAGTCGATAGACAAACAACCTTGCTTCTCGTGGAACGATCCTGACTCCCTTATACTCAGCGGGGTCTTGACTTATAAATTTATTTGTTGTCCAGAGTGAAGGCCCGTCAACATTCTTCCACTGAAATTGGCTCCTTTGGTGTGTTTACTTTATCCGAGATTATCTTGTTCCTATTTCAGATTTGTCTAGTTACAACCCTGAGATTTTATATGTTTTTAGTGTGTTTGAGTATTTTCTGATTGTATACTCGAACAATTGGTGCTCTTGTTTTTGTTGATAGAACAAGATTATTTAGAAATTTAATCAAATGATTTAACATGTAAATATTTAAATAAGAATTGTGCGAGATGGTAGCTTTACCTAGTTTTCGATCTATATATTTGCCGACAAGAATTTTGTAAAATCAAATTGGACGGCTATCATCAATTATCATGCATGGTGATAACGAGGGTATTTTATATTTTCTTTGGTCGTTTAAAATGAGGGTATTTTATAATATAATTTGCTATACATTATTATGAAATATGGAACAGTTGGATCGACATGCGTTAGTAAGAGCTTGGAAACTAGCGATTAGATTGTTCCCAAGGCAGCGGAAGTAAACAATCGCAAGTAATACAGAATGTAAAAGACACAGTTTCTTTATAGAGGAATCCCAATATAACCAAATAGTTGTGTGGGTAAACCTCTACCTCCGCTTGGAGGATTTTGAATGATCTATTTGTTTTATTGATTGTTCCCTAGTTACAACATGCAAGACTTACACTTCTCTGTTCATAACAGTTCTTCCTAACTCTAGCAACACTAGCAAGTCTTTTCAACCTATTTCCTAAGCGAACAACTCAACTAAACACAAGATAAATCGAACCTTACACCTTTGAGCTCAATGTCACAGTTCCCTAACTCTTGGGAACTCGGATTCGCCGTCGCCGAGATCGAACACTCGTCGTCGGGGACTTCTCTTCACTTGTCTCTCTTTCTTGTTTATATGAGGATGTGAATTCTGGGAGAAGTGCTTATTCCAAGCACTATTCATTTGGCTTTATACTCTTTTGAACTTGGGCTCCAATCTTCATTTTCAAGTTTGTCCAAAATGCCCTTTGTCTTGCATGCCAAGTTTGCAATCTTCTCATGTGACTTGATTTGAACTTAGTCAACTTCAAATGTCAATTGGACTGTTGGATCGCTTGCCTCAGTCTGTTCATCAAACTGATCCTTTGTTTTGTCTGGGACAGGATACCGCGTTTTGCGCTGAACGGTCTTGTCTTGACATGTGAGTTCCCATGTGATGGGAATTGTTCTCTCCAGTTCATTTGATAGGAACTTGCTATCGTGTATTTCTGTGTTCCTTTTGCATTCCATTCTTGGAGAGTCTTTGTTAAACTTGGTGTTCCCTTCAGATACTTGAATGTAAAGCGTTAGTTCCCATATGGCGTTTGTCATTATCAAAACTGGAGATATGCATCGTTGTTCGGATGTTTGGAACCTGAGTTCCCAACACCGTCCCAACAATTTCCCCTTTTTTGATGATGACAAACCCATTTCAAAATAATCAAGTTTTTCAATGCATGTGTGAAAAAGCATGACATGCATCCGAGTTCCTAAGTATGAGCCTTGGGAGCCACTTTTATGAAACATTAAGTTTTTACTTAGCATTTTATGCATTAGTTCCGCCTTAGCCAAAGCATATTCTGTGACAACTCTTAACACGACTCATCTCACCCATTTTGTCCTTCCCCCTTCTAACATCATCGAAAACAGATTGCATAGTGAGAAAGATAGGAACACGCAATCATACTAAAAGTCATTTGTATTACTTAAGAAAAAGATGTACAATATAGGAACTCATTACATTTTGTGGAAGCAGATAAGGCTAAGGAAGCAGAAGGGGAAAGATCACGGGGCCTTGGGTATCAAGTGATCATGAAGCTTAGTCATGGCCGACAAGATGTTGTCGAGAGTTGCCGCCATGTGCATAAGCACCCTAGTGTTCCCAACACTTGAGCCTTCAACGGAGGGCAGGGTCCCTTGATCCTCGGAATGCTCAAAGTGACACATTTTATGGACCATAGAAAGGTACAGTTTCCTTCCGATGGTCACTTCCTCCTTGGAGTCGTCGTTCATGCCTTCCTTGACCAAGAGCTTTTTCTCCAAGCCAACGTACGACAGGGAATGGGAGGAGGAGGCCATGCATTTTTCCATATGCCCAAGTATGATGCAAGGGAGGTTGATGGGCATCTTGTGGATGAAGTTGTAGAGAAGGATAGTGTCTTGGATGTTGAGTTGATGACGTTTCTCTTACCGAGGGATCACAACCGTAATGATAAACTGGTGAGCCAGCTTTCCAATAAGAGAGAGGTTGTGAGTAGGGGTCCCGGTTTCCGGAACACGTCCTTCATAGATGTCGTTGTAGATCACATCCTTGTTAAACTCGCCCCAGTTCTTGAGTGGAACGGAGTCCTAGACCTTGACTGGGACATTAAGCTGGCGACGAATGGTGGAGGCGGTGAAGATGTAATCATCGCCTTGAAGGGAGAGAGTGCCCTGAAGAGCCCCGTCTTTAATGGCGAAGTTGTTGTAGAAAAGGCGCACATGTTCAGGGTCGACTGTCATGGCAGAGTCGCACGCCTGCTCCCATTCCTAGGCCTTGATGAGTTCTCGGAGTTCTCCAAGCCCTTGTTCCATGAGTTGGGACTCGGAGAGGACCAGCGGCGTGATAAGCTTTCTGTCCGCTGTGATGGGAACCCTTTTTGAGTCTGGTCCCTTCCCCTTCTTGTTTTTGGTTCCCTTGGAAGCAACAACCTTCCTTTTCTTTGAAGGGGAGGAAGTGGCTTTCAGCAGAAAGAGAGGCTCCTGTTCCTTGTGAGCACCCTCCGACACCACCATTTGGCGTCCTCCTTGAATCTATTTTATTTGCTCCTTTGTGTTGCTACTTGTGTTTTTGGTGACCTGAAACGCGGACTTGTGAAAATTGACTTTCTTGCTAGAAATCTGGCAATAGTCACCAATAATATCTTTAATGTTTTTACAGGCTTGGCTATTAGCTTTAGCAAAGATGATGATGTCATCTGCGAAAGCCAGGAATGAGATTTTTGTTCCATTTCTTGAGATTTGAATACCAATGCTACTCTTTGGGTTGGTGCTCAACAAGTGGAGTTGTCTCGCCAGAATCTCGACGGCTAGAATAAATAGGTATGGTGATAGAGGGTCTCCTATTCCGAGCCCTCGTTGGGGGGTAGAATTGTTCTGTAGGTCCGTCTGTTGTTAACTAGGACAGAGAAGGAGACAATTTCAACACATTCTCGGATCCAACCAAAGAATTTATCGTGAAAACCAAACTCTTGAAGGATATTAGACAGGAATCTCCAACTGATACGATCACATGCTTTTTTCATGTCAAGATTGACTGCGATCCAACCCTTCCACCCTCGTTTGTTGCGGAAAGAGTAGAAAATCTCGTGTGCGTCGAGCGTGTTGTTGTTATAATGCGGTTTTGGACGAAAGCCCCTTGCATAGGGTGGATGAGTTTAGCTATGACGTTTTTAGGCGATTTGTCAAGATCTTTGAGATTACTTTATAGATAGTGTTGCATAGGCTATTTGGCCTATAGTGATTAATTGGTTGAATTGGGGTTATCGCATTTGGGTAATAGAGTTATAAAAGTGTGGTTAATTTGTTTTAAAAAATTTCCTGTGTGAAAAAAGCTTTTAACGTCTTTGATAACGCCAGGGCCGACAATGTGTCAATATTTTTTTATAGAAGCATGCCGGCATTCCGTCCGGGCCAAGGAATTTGTCATCCTTGATATCGAACATAGCATTCTTAATTTTATTGATCGATACTGGTTTCGTGAACTCTGTGTTGTCTGCTTCAGTTATTTCTTTTTGGATGGTTTGGGTCATGTTTTGGATTTTTCCACGGTTTATTTCCATTGTCCGAAAACAATTATGGATGTCCTACGCGCTTAATTTTTGTTTTGATGTTTTCTATACTTGTGATTTGCGTACCATCCGTTGTTAGGATTTCTTTGATATTATTTATGTTCTTTCTCCCACTTACAATCTGGTGGAAATATTTGGTGTTTTTATTATTTAGTTTAATCTGGGTGTTTTTAGCCCTTTGTTTCCAATAAGAGTTGTGGAAATTAACTAGGCATGACCGTTTCTTCGACAACCTTTATAACTTTTGAATTAGCTGCATATATTTTTGTGTTCAATGATATCTTTTTGAATATAAAGCAGATCTTCATCAAGTTTTTTAATATTTTCAAATGTTTATTTGTTCCATGCTTTTGCTTTTGATTCTAGTAGTTGTATTTTTTCTGTATGTTTAACATGTGGGATCCATCCGTATTGAGACATCAGGCTTGTTTGATGACGTTTTTAAAATCCTTTCTAGAGGTCCACATCATATCAAATTTGAATGAAACTCCCGTAAGGAGGTCGCATGACATTGAACAGTGATCTGATGAAGAGAAAGCGTGGTTTTTAATCTCTATGAACGGATACTATTGGATAATCTATCTATATTTTTTGGTCGAAAGATAATCTGGTTACTAATCATGGTGATCCAAATTCAATTATACTATTTATAGTATTTATTGAAGCACAAATTTTATTATTCAACGTTTATATTAAAATTTTATATTCCATACCTCCTAAACCGATTTGTCATTAATTCATGTAATATTGTAATTGCCCCATGTGATCCACCAAGTTGATTATACATCGACACTTGATACTCCGTATACACTACTTAATCAAGACATTCTTTTAATACAAGCTAACATTGCTAACATTCCTAATCTGGATTGATTTATTTTGTACGTTATCAGCATTTTCGTTGGTTCACCACTTCACCCAGCTACATTAAACAAAAATTGTTTTGGTCAAATTTCGACCAGCAAAGGAAGTGGATGCTCGATGTCGAGTGTGAGGCTACACTAACCGATAAGCTAATATCCGATCAAAGTAAGAATGTCAAAAAGGAGAATTTCGATTGAAACAAGTATTCGATTTCCAGAACTTGATTACAACTGTTTTTTCACCCCCTGTTATACTACTGCTAGTCGGGCCTTTTTCCCCTTTACCCACGATCGTCCTCGTCTTCATCCACGTTCAGTACCTGTTTCTGCAGCGGTTTCCCTCGTCGTTGCCAACCACTTGACGAGATCTCCGAGCGGGGTTGGTCTCTAGGAGCTTGTTTCTTTCTGATGGGCCTGACTGGGAATGGGCTTGCGGATTTTGGGCCCAACAAGAGCCCCAAAAGGTCGCGTAAATTTTCAAATTTCCGAGATCTTTTTGCTGTTGATCTTCCGCGATCTCTGCTATCCCGGATTTGCCACGTGTAGCGCCGAGATCTTGTGGCGTGTTCCAAGGCTGCAGTCGAAGAGACATGTTACTGCTATATATATTGCGCCTCTATGGTGGTCATCATTCACCATCTCCGCGTCGAACTCTCCCGAGGTACGAAAGTAGAAAACCTTTCCTCTTCCTTTCGCTTTCCTGCAATTTCGCCTTCTTCCTTTAATGGCGGGGTCTCGAGTGGTTTCAAAGCATGGCTTCCAGCCATCGGGGATTCTACAAGAGTGTGATAGGGTCGCCAATACCATGACCCTGAGTGAGATGAACCAAATTCTCATTGAGGGAGGCTTTCTTTGGGGGGGGGGGGGGGTTGTGGCATTATGCCCTAAGGAGGAGCACTCAGACTGGGTTCGTCCCGGCTGGGCATGCTTCTTCGAATTCCCTTCCTCCATATCATGTAACCTTCCTTTCACTCCGTTAGTCAAAGAATTCCTGGCCCGCTTTAGACTTTCCTCTGCGCAACTACTCCCTTCCACTTGGAAGATCCTGCTTTGGCCGAGTCAGATATCTGAAGCCGCCGGTGTGGACTTCACGGTTCCGGACTTGCTCCAAGCCTATCGTCTCACGACGGTAAGGCGGGGATGATTTGTCTTGCAGTCCTGGACCGCGCGACGGCCACTCGTCTTGAACGCCAAGGTTAACGGGAAGAATTGGGTCAATCGTTTTTTCTTTGTCGAAATCGCTTCCCTGAACCCTAAATGTCGTTTGTTCCTTAATGAGAAGTGGAATCCTACTAGTGAGATCTTGGCTTTTCTTCTTTTCCGTCCCCCAGAGTAATTTTAACGCCTATTCATCCTCGTTTTCCTTTGTGTGTAGGCATCCCAAACAATGTCGAGTCGCGGACCCAGTCGGAAAAGGTGATGTCAAAGCTTTTCAAACTCGCTTTAGCAAAAAGAACATTTGGAGCCTCTCTTGCTCATCCTTTGGAAGAACTTTCGGAGAGTGAAGACAGCGCAACCTCTGCGGATTCCGGGGAGTCAAGTGAAAAGAACGACCTCACTCTCGTCAAGATGTCATCGGTCTCGGCCTCAATTGTTGTGCCAGGTCCCTCTGTTGGTAAGCATGGTTCTAATGTAGTTTTCTTGATGACTCTTTTTGCATTCGTGCCTCTAACTTGCTCATTTTACCATATTCAAAAACCCGTGCTCATAAGTCTGGTTCAGCTTTTTCGGCTTCGGACCTGATTCTTAGGAAGACGAGGTCTAGTGACTCAAAGCCTCCTACTGCTCCTGTGGTCAAGAAGGAATGGGCCGATTCTCCTAAGTCCTCATGCAAGCGTTAGGTATCAAGTGACATCGACCCGCCTGACCTCCGAGACGATGCCTCCTCTGACTGGCAGCCCCTTCAGCGATATAGTGACCCCAACTTCAATAAGGGTCATGCTTCTGCATCTGCTCGTACCATGGCTACTAAGGTAGAAATTGGAGCTTGGAAGGTAATAAGCTTTCTGTTTGACTGTCTTTTCCTAAATTCTGTTATTTCTTCGCCTCTCGCCGCTACGAATCTCTTTTGACTCCTGACAGGTCGACTGGGTGCAGCTCTTTCAAGAGATCGGCCTGATCATTGATGAGATGGGCGAAGAGATTGCTGAGCAGGAGCGAAAGAAGCAAGAAATCACTAAATATCGCGAGGACGTGGCGAAATCTCATGAGTAGGCCACTGCCCGTGTGAAGGCGCTGGTTGCTAAGGAGGAAGCTGCTAGGGCACAAGTTGCAGAGCTTGAACAGGAGATTTCTGTTCTGGAAGCGAAGGTTAAAGAACTTGAGGAGAAGACTGCTGAGCCGGCTTCGGTGGGGAAAGCAGAGGCGGAGGACATAGGGGCGTACTACAACATGTTGGCACGGTTGGAGACTATCAGGGAATTCAAGGCTGGGGGTCTTACCGTCGGGTATGCTAATAAGTTCCATGCACTGTTCATGAGTACCTTCCCTGGTGGTGCCCCCCGGCTCGAGTTGCGGCCCTGATTGGTGTTGTAGGTTCCCTTGCGACTTCGAGTGCGTACGAAGATCAAGACGATGTTGTTTTGATGCTGGAAGACGGGCAGGTGGAGAAGGATGGGGCGCCGACTAACCTTGCATGATTTCATTCTGAGTAACCAAGTATTCTGGCGGCTTTAGCCGTTTGTAAAAATTTATTCTTATCTTTTGTGATTGTTCCTAGAAGACAAGTAATACCTTTGGGTCGTGCCGTTTTATCGGGTGATCTTTAGGCTTTTGGGTGGTGGTAAGGACACAGATACTTGTGTTTCGATTTGCCCCCGTCACGGGGCAGGGGTTTTATTGCTTGCTTTGGTTTGTTTGCTTCTTGCTTGGTTGTTGTTTTGTTTTGTTTGTTTTGTCTCTGTTATTGTCTTTTGTAGGTGTCTTTATCGCGTGACGGCCATCGGTGGAGCAGCTCCTACAGAAGGTTGTTCATTAGTCAGGAGGAATGCATAGTTATGGCTTGGAGGGTGAGGAGAAATTCTTGCCGACGTTACCGGTGACTTAAGGAATGTCCCTAAGCCCTTGCCAGCTCGATAAATTACCTATCTTGAAGGCGCGCGATGGACGTTACCCGTCCTCCTTCCCCACAATGTCCATTCCCCATCTCATGAGAGACCTCGGGGTCAGAGTGGGGTGCAATGGCTCTGGCGGCTGGTGAGAAGTTGGGGCGTGCTTCTAGCAGGCCACACACTTTTGAGAGTATTCTGTTGCATCTTGGCGCGTGGTGGGCTAGTAGTATCCGAGATTAAGGGCTTTGTTAGAGAGGCTGCGGCCTCCAGAATGATTTCCGCACTCACCCTCGTAAATCTGTTGAAGGATTTTTTGTACTCCCCTCCCCGCTACATAGCGAAGCAAGGTTCTGTGGCGGATTGTTTGAATAGGTTTCTGTCCTTGACGTTGTAATGGGTGGCTCTCATCCTGAGTGCCCTCGCTTCTGGTTTCTCTGCCGGCAGTTGTCCATGCTCAAGCCACCGAAGGTATGGTTGAGTCCAACATTCCTCTTCTGGAGGGGCACTTGGAATATTTGCTTCTGGATTCTCGTTGTCGAGGATCACTTGTTGAGCGTGTACTTCCTCGGTTCTGACTGGTAATGGGACAACTCGTTCTGCCTCCCCTTAAGGGTTGGCTTCTCTCGTAATTTCCGGGGATAGTACGTGCACCAATGGGATTGAACGGAACTCTTCCGGGTCTAAGTCGGATGCCAAGTTGGCTAACGCATCAGCCTGCGCATTCTCCTCTTTGGGGACCTGCTGGATGTTAAAGGTCTCGAACTCACGCATGATTTCCTTGACCTTCTTTGAATATGCGGCCATTCTGGCATCTCTAGCGGCGAATGTCCCCAGGATTTGATTTACAATTAGGAGTGAATCACACCTCACTTCTAGCTCCTTGATGGCCAAACCCCAGGCAACTGTTAGCCCCAGTATCAGTGCTTCGTACTCTGATTCGTTGTTGGTTGCTTCGAAAGCACACCGTACTGCCTGTGCCAACCTCTCCCCTTGGGCGATTTCAACACTACACCAATCCCGACTCCACGACCATTGGAAGCCCCATCGGTATGCAAGCTCCAAATCCCAGAATTTTTAGTCTTTCTTACGAAGGTTTCCTATTGTCTAGCTTCGCTCTCTAGCGTTGGGCTAAAATCGGCCACAAAGTCTGCCATCGCCTAAGCTCTAATTGTTGTTCTTGGCTCGTAGCAGATTTCAAATCCACTCAAATGGATGGCCCACTTGGCCATTCGACCGATGATCTCCGGCTTTCTCAGTGCCGCCTTTAGTGGATAATTGATGCGGACGCTGATTGTATGGGCTTCAAAATAGGGCCTAAGCTTTGTCGAGGCCATGACTAGTGCAAGAACCAGTTTTTCCAAAGGCGAGTACCTCGTTTCGGCCGCGAGCAGGGTGCGGCTAATTTAGTATACTGGCATTTGATCCCCGTCGTCTTCACGCACCAACACACCGTTGATTGCTGCTTCGGTCACCACGAGATATAGAAACAGGTTCTCGCCCTCCTAGGTTTGAATAGTAGTATTGAGTTGGAGAGATATTGCTTCAATTGATCAAAGGTCGATTCATGCGCGGGTGAACATTCGAATTTTTTTAATTTTCCTTCATTCATCATAGAAAAGTCGGCACTTGGAGATGAAGCGATTCAGCGCCGCTACTTTTCCCGTCAATTTCTATACATCTTTCACGCGTCTGGGCGATTGCAATTTGGCTATGGCTCGAACTTGATCGGGGCTGGCCTCGATCCCGCGTTGAGTCACCATGAAACCTAGGAAGCGGCCGGAAGTTACCCCAAATGCACACTTTGATGGGTTCAGCTTCATATGGCAGCTGTCAAGGATTTGGAAGGCTTCCTCCAGGTGCTGGATATGATGGACGGCCTGTTTCAACTTGACGAGAATGTCTTTGATATAGACTTCCATCGTTCTACCTATCTGTTGTTGGAACATGCGGTTCACCAACTTCTGGTACGTAGCCCCAGCATTCTTGAGCCCGAATGGCATGACCGGATAGCAGTAAGTCCCCTAGCTGGTGATGAACAAGGTTTTTCCTGATCGTTTGGATGCATCTGGATTTGGTTGTATCCGTTGAAAGCATCCATAAAGGTGAGCATTTCGTGACTTGTAGTGGCATCCACCATGGCGTCTATTTGCGGCAACGGGAAAGAGACTTTTGGACATGCCTTATTGAGGTCCGTGAAGTCGATGCAGACCCTCCACTTACCGTTCTTCTTGCTCATTACTACGACGTTGGCCAACCACTCTGGGTACTTTACTTCTTTAATTTTTCCTATTCTAAGCAGGTTCTGGACCTCCTCGTCAACGATTAGGTTCCTCTAAAGTGCGAACTTCCGCCTTTTTTGCTTCACCGGTGGATGGCGGGGATCCATGTTCAATCGGTCTATGATAACGGTAGGATCGATCCCCACCATGTCTTCGTGGGTCCATGCAAAACTACTACTGTGTTTTTTAGAAAATCTATCAACTCGACTTTCCTTTTAGGGGCAAGATCTTGCCTGATTCTTACTGAGGTTTTTGGCTGCCGAGGACAACTTCCTTGATCTTCTCGACCTCGGGGTCCCGTGATTGTGTGGACCCCTTGGCTTCCTGTAATTGCTATGTCGTATGGGCGACGGTTGCCTTGAGGGAGGACTTGTAGCACTCCCTGGACAATCGTTGGTCACCTTTGATTTCACAAATTCCCCAGGGGGTGGGGAACTTGATGGTCTGATGATAAGATGATGGAACTGCCTTCATGTCATGGATCCAAGGTCGACCCATGATGATGTTGTAGTAAGACAGACAATCTAGCACGGAGAATCTGACTTGCAAGTTAACCCCCATGGCGTACATTGGGATGGTTATCTCTCCGAGGGTAGGCGCAATTTCCCCGCTGAACCCCACTAATGCCACAGACTTTCTGAGAATACTCTCTTCCTTCAGCCCCATCTCCTAGAGGCCATGAAGTGTCATCATGTTGGTCGAGCTTCCCGTATCTATGAATCCTTCTCATCAGCATATTACCTACCGACAACAAGATGACCAATCCGTCGTGGTGAGGGCCTCCCAGACCGGCCGAGTCCGAGTCGCTGAAGGTAATGGCTTCTCCTGAGTGCAACCTGGGATTGTGGATGCTCGCCATCAACGGTCCATCCGGGCGTCCTCGTGCGTGCCGTGTTGCTGCCGAGTTGGTGACGCCACAGATGTCTGAACCCCCGATGATGACGTTGACGATCTTGGCGTACTCTGGGGACGATGGCATGTCCATTGGCTCCAACAGATTCTGACTAGCTGGCATCCCGGTGTTCGGGGCGATCTCGGACAGCAAACCATGTGAGTGGAGGTAAGCCAACTCCTTCCTAAGGGCGAAGCACTCGTCTGTCTCATGCCCACAATCCTCCTGAAAATCGTACCACTTTGTCTTGTCTCTATTTGGGTTGGGATTTTCTGCCTTCTTAGGCCACCTGATCTTATCTCCGAACTTCTCAAGACCTTTCACTATCTTTGCGTTTCCTAGGCCGAGGTTGTAGTCATGGACTTTTGGTCGCTGGGCAGCGTCACTCTTTCCGCTTGATTGCTTAACGTCGGCGGCATGTACCCTAGGTGCCACTGGCCAGGCTTTATGGTATGGAAGCGCACGACGATCCCTTTGATGGTCGAATGAGGCTTTCCTTTCCACCCGGTCGAAGACTGAGGAAGCCCTTGTTGGAACCTCATCCTCCTCCAGCCTGATGTGGGCCAGAGCCTTCACCGGGACGTCCTAAAAGCTATGGCAGGGGTACTTCTTGAGTTCTCGATAGAGCTCGTTGTGCGAGAGTAGGCATCTCCGGAAGGCTTCTATGGAGGTAGGCACGTCGCAGAGCGGGATTGCCACCTTCTCACGATTGAAACGGTTCAGGAATGCTCGTAAGGATTCTCCCGGCCTTTGGGCAAACCGATACAAATCGTTGGATTGCTTCATTAATTTCCTGCTGCTAGCGAACTGCACCATGAAAGCGTCCACCAGGCCGGCGAAAGACCTTATGCTTCCCTATGGGAGGTTAATAAACCAGGTTGGGGCGGTGTCGGACTGCGCGGTTCCGAACCCTTTGCACATGATTGCTTCTCTGGACTCCCACAAGACGGAGCTAGTCATCATCTTTTGTTTGAAGATGGCGACGTGCTCGTCAAGGTCCCCATCCCGTCGTAAGTAGGAACCGTTGGGACGGTGTATCTTTTCGGGATTTCCACGCTGGCGATTGGAGCCGTAAAAGCGGACTCGTTGTAGCCGTTCGGGCTCTCTCTCTCCATCGGAGGGGGCACCTTGAGAATTTAAACGATTTTGTCCTCGATCCCCTTGAGCGGATCCTTCATGTATCTGTTAAATAGCACCTCCATGAAGGTGTCTGGAGGAGGGTTCAGGCTCTCAGTCCTCCCGCCATAGTTGGGGTGGAAAACCCCAGTGCTCGCGATCCTATTCCCTGACGCCGAGGCGGTTGGCGCTCCCAGGAGGGTAGTTGCTGGAATGACCATTTTGGTCGACGAAGGCTGGCCTTCGGCTAAAGAGATTGGGTTGGATGTTGTTGAAGGGTTTATTGAACAAATAAATTTATATCAAGACCCCACTGAGTACAAGGGGTCAGGTTCGTCCACGGGAATGAGAATAATGCTACAGATTAGTTGATAAACTACGAAAGTGAGAAAAACAAAGCAAACACGCGCAAAACAGGGCTAGGACCGAACTGGTTAGGGTCGTGCACGACCCTATGAGGGTCAATCCTGGGGTCAACAACACACAAATGAACACAAACGGACTATGGAT
Organism: Fallopia convolvulus; assembly: GCA_964016875.1. Classification (NCBI taxonomy): domain Eukaryota; kingdom Viridiplantae; phylum Streptophyta; class Magnoliopsida; order Caryophyllales; family Polygonaceae; genus Fallopia; species Fallopia convolvulus. The sequence goes on from OZ024728.1 coordinate 47,415,591, forward strand.
CGAGCACGACCTTGGTGAGGGTCGAGATCGAAGTAATATCATAAGTTTTAATCAAATATAAAAGGCAAATCCTAGGGCAAGGGCTACCACAACAACAACCACACATGCTTTCAACAAGAATTCACAACTATCATGCAATTATGATGATAGAAAAGTCAACTGTCGCAAACAATTCAAGTTATTCGATCAACTGTCGCAAATTAAATAACTTTCTATCTATCCTTCAACCTAGGAATATCAACTGTCGCAAATAATCCTATTAGATCTATTCAAGCAATCAAATTTACACTTTCGCTTTTAGGTTAATTGCAAGATATTGCCTCAACTTTCGCAAAGGTATTAAGCACAAGATAGATAGATATGATCTTCAAGCATTCAAGTCATGAATTCAAGTTTAGACATGCATGATTGTGTTGGGTTTTCACCCAACCCTAGAATCTAAGAAAACTACTCGCACATGGTAAAGAAGAACGAAGACATGATCATAATAAACAAACCGAAAAATTAAATTAAAACTAAGAAGTCTTACAAAATTCTCCAACTTGTTCTCCAAGTCTTCCTCTCAAAATAAAAGTTGAACCCCCAAAACAAAGTGTTTAGCCCCCTTTTATAGAGGAAAAGGAGCCCTAATTAAACTAGAAAACAAGATAAAACAACTTCCTAAAATAAAAGATAGAATATATCACAAAAGATCTCGGAATAAGGGAGAGTCGGCGCCATGCACAACCTAAATGGGTCATGCACGACCCCCCTAGGGTCGGTCCTGGGGGCTGGTAATCTCCAAGGGTCTAGCACGACCCTTATATGGTCGTTCTTGGCTTGTGCTGGCTCGTGCACGAGCTCCTTTGGCTGGATTCTACTCCTTTTTTCGGCTCTCTTCCTTAGCTTCTCCTCATAGCTTGTCCATCGCTCATCCATCCTCTCTTGTGATGCTCCAAATCCTTTATTATGCTCCAAAACTCCTATGAAAAGACACCAAAGATGCGTAGTTTCCGAATCTCAAGGAAATACGAAAACTAAGGCAAAAAGACTCAAAAACATAAAACTCTAGCACAAAAGCTAACTAAATCTAATCTATCTAGACACTAAAAACCTGCCTAAAAAGCGGATATCAAAATACCCCATACTTAGACTTGATTGTCCTCAAGCAATAATCATGCATAATCAAGACCAATAACACAATCTTCAAGCATAGCCTTTGTCAAAACATTTTAAACATAAGTGAAAAAGTAGACAAGTAATTTTAACGTCATCACATATGTATGAGTCTCAAGCCTAAGCAATCACAATCCAACATCACAAGGAATATTAATGTGTTTCTCTCAATTATCATGTGTTTAGGCTATTAAATCAACTCTCATCCCAATCTTTATGCAACATCGACTTTATCATTGAGACTTATATCACCAATCTCTCTACCTAGAGAAGTCAAAACACATCAATCATCATAAGAACTTAGGCTCAATGAAAAAATTCATAGAAGTTTTCATTCGGCCGGGTTGTAATGGGGCTTGGTAAAAACATTAGGAAGGGAGTTATTTGGCCATGTGGTGCTAATAATATTCGGGAATCAAAGACTCCTAAAAACTCTCACAATTTACCAAAACTCTAAAAAAAAAACATATACCAAACTCTCTCAACATTATGCTCAAACACACTTCTTTCAACCCATTTCAATATCCCAACTTAATCTTGCTTCTAATTATTAAGGAAATTTGGCTCATGCACATTATTCACTTTCAACTCTTTGCTTTCTTTTTCTCCCTTTTTATTTTCATTTTTTATGGGCGATCGGCCGATTTTTTTTTCTTTCTTTGTAAGTGCATTCAGGGAACCAAACTCCTTTTTACATAACAAACTGCAAGATTTTTAACTTTTCCCAACCCATAATTACCCCACACTTGAACCAAACAATCTTACTCAATAAAACCATCCCAACAACCAATACTAAGTCCTAATCCCCGAATAGGGTCAAGCTTATCTTGGTAAGGGAATAATTTTGTGGAGCTAAAAATAAAAGGTTTAAAGGCTCAAATTGGTTTCAAAAAGAGGATAATGTAAGGGTAGGTAAAAAGAGGATAGAAAGTGGCTTATGAAAAGTAAGTTCTTAATCATAATCACAATCAACATGCATGAACGAACTCATAGCGGCTTCAAGAAATAGATAACCATGTCAATAACAAGAGATAAACGCATAAATAGAGCAAATCACACATATAAAGAGGAGGGATTTTATGAAGATCTCCCTATAAGGGCAAAATTCCTCACTAGGTAAAAAATTTGTTGGATTGCAACTACTTCTACTCAAGACACATATGCTCAATTTCATTACAAGTCAATATTCACAATCAAAAGAAATTTCTCAAGGACTTAGGCTATACTATCCAAATATGCCAAAGGTATTACATGATAAGCATGAAAATTAATTCTCATCATAGGACATTGATGTCCGCCTTTTTAGTCATTTTTTAGGGTGTGTTTTTAGTGTGTTTGAGTCTTTTTCTTTAGTTTTGTGTTTTGTTTTGAGTCGTTTGTGTATGTTTTCGTATTTCCTTAAGATATGAAGTCTACATAAGCTTTGGTGGTGTTTTGTAGGTTTTAAGAAGCTATTTGGAGCATTTTTGAAGAAAGGAGCAAAGCCGGTGAAAGAAAGCACTCAAGAATGAAGAGAAGATGAAGATTAAGAGCTCAAGTAAAGTCATTGAAGATCACGTTTGAGCTTGGAAAGAGATATAGAAATTCGTTACAAGAACATAGGAAAAAGAATCGAGTCAATCGGAGTTGTAACGAATGCTCTACGCAAGTTTTACTCAAAGCTGTTCGAAGTGCTGAACAGGGTCGTTAACGACCCTGACAAGGTCGTTAACGAGGTACCACGAGAAGCAGCGTGTCAGAGTCGGTGCTATTAATGGGCTTTTATCCTATTTCTTTTTATGTTATTAGATGTATAGAAGGGATATATCTTATTAGAAGATATTATTTCCTTATAGATAGATTTAAGATAGAATAGTTCTCTATAAATACATTTGTCCCCTCTTTAGTTTTCTTATCATTCAAGTTAGGGGAGGAGGAGGGGGAGGAGAGACGATTGAGAGGGGGAAGAGACGAGTTTGTGGAGAAGAACTATCATTGTGGATTCGGTTGTAAGCTCTCTCTTTTATTTAATACAATTGTTTGTTTTAATTATGCTTAGTGAGTAGTCTTCCTCTCTAAGGTTGGGGTTAAACCCAACAATGGTTGTGCATGCTTGTTTATGATCATGTCTTGATTGTTTTTATTTCATGAATCTATTATCTTGCTCTTAATCCTTGAAACGAAAGTTGAAAGGAATTTCTCATTCATAGTTGAAGCGAAAGCAGAAACCTTGAATCAGAATAGTCAGTTTAGGGTTTTTGAAGCGAAAGCGGATCTATCCTAGTTGAAGTAGAAGAGATTAGATAGTAAGTTTTTTAATTGAATGAAAGTTAGTTGATTTACTTGCTTTAGTTGACAAAAGTTGACACCTTTATGTGATAAAAGCATGATCTTTATGTTTCATTAGTGTTTGGCATGCATGATTGTTGTTGTGGGTAGGGATGCACATCCAACCCGCGGGGACGGGGACCCGCCCCTAACGGGGCGGGGAATCCCTGCCATGACGGGGAGCGGGGCGGGGATGGGGATCGGATTATTTTTCCCTGGCGGGTACGGGGCGGGGACGGGGAATGAATTACCCGCCCCGTTTAGTCCCTGATATATATACATTAATATAAATTATTAATATTATTAGTACTAATATGTACAGAATATAAAAAAATATGTATTATTTTATAAAAGGAACTTCCTTAATTAATATGTGTGATATATTTACTTACCTTAATTTGAAAAATTGGAATTTAATCTAGTGTAATTTATACATGATTGTTATGTACGCATACTTAAAAAAAATACAATATGGAAAGGTTTGATCTTTACCATATCCGTAATATTACATTAGTACTGTATGATGTTTTATATATGTATTTTGTTTTAAAAAAAAGCATATAATTAATGAAGATCCATGGCCTGTGTTTGGCTACTAGAGGATACATGTTTTATATATGTATTTTGTAGTTGTATCATATGTACATTCAGAAAGAGAGCAAAATAAAATGACATGGAAAATTATTAGTGTAGGAATTTTATGGTAAACGGGCCCCGATTTTGTGCCCATCCCCGCCGGGTATTTCCCGCCCCGTTCCCCGGCGGGGATTAGGCGGGGACGGGGAGGAAAATAGGGGGCGGGGGCGGGGACGAGGAATGCATTCCCCGCCCCGCCCCGCCCCCATGTGCATCCCTAGTTGTGGGGATACCTTTACCTTAGATTTTCTCTTCCTTGCTAAAAACCCTAGATTTTGTTGATTGCTTGCGTAATAAGTTACAAAACTTGATACTGACTTTCTCCCTGCGAACGAACCTGACTCTGCTATACAACAGCGGGGTCTTGACTTATAAATTTATTTGTTGTCAAGAATACCCTATCAACAGACATCTAAGATGAAGCATTCTTCTATCCTAAAACAAAGAAGCAAATATTTTTGGATTTTTCGACATTTTTCAATTTTTTTGGAATTTTTCAAAGTTTTTTTTTTAATAAAACAAACTAACAAACAAACAAACAAAGCCAACATAAGAGACTCAACTAAACACAACACATGTGAAGTTTCTTCTTCCCCTACCCCATACTTAAATCATGTCATGTCCTCATGCATAAAATTAATATGACAAAGTAAAGAGATAGGAAGAAGAAACTCACAAGGAACTCTTGAAGCTGGAAAGGTGATGGAGCTCATCCCTGTGGAGGTCGGCGACCAGATCGGAATGGTGGATGCGCTGGTGGAAAATACGCCTCCCCACACGGGTAGTTCCCGTAGTCCCAATGCATGTAGCCCTCCGTATGAGCCCAACGGTAATCATCCACTTCTTCTTGGGCCTCATAGTATGATTGGAACTGCTGGAACTCCTGGTATCGCTGATCGATCACACCCCGGGTTTCCCTTATGTCCTCCTTGATAGACGCTTGCCCTCGCATCACGGCCTCGTGTTGTTGCCGGTGGTCGACCCTCATCTCCGCCATCTCCTGAGCCAAATAGGCCATATCATACACCGAAGCCTCATCTTGTTGCATTGGCTCCTCATTCCCGGGGCCGGTATAAGCATTCGAGGAGGTCCCGAACTCATAAACCGCTCCAAAAGTAGGTTGTAAGGGCGGCATAGGGACGTGATATGGTCTTGTAGGGTCGTGCGCGACCCCATAAGGTCGTGCATGGAGTGTCGCGCTGGCTCGAACGATCCTGGTTGGTCGTGCACGACCCTATGATGGTCGTACATGGACTGGCGGGCAGGCTGGAACGACCCAAATGGGTCGTGCTCGACCCCAGTGGGGTCGTGCCTAAGGGGAGCTGGGGCGGGCAAGGTGAGAATTTCATACCCAAGCTCGGGACTCGAATAACGACGGGGGCGTCTTCTCAAAGACTCATCGTGTTCGGGGCGGTTCTTCAAACGATATCGGTCGTTGGACCACACCTCAAACCAATTTGGCAAATGAAGCAAATTAACCCGCTCTTTAGTGATGACAACTTGGTTACCATGAAAAGTGGAGCAATACGTGTTGGGACCATCGGGGTGCCTTGCTATCATCTTTGCATTAATGAGGAACGGAATGTCCATAAATATCGGCTTCTCCCCTGAATAAGCTCTCATGTTGACTCTAAGATTGTGGGCAAGCCGAGCGATCATCCGGTAAACCGAGTCTGACTTGGCCTTGAAATCATCCACACTCCTCATCCACTCGAAGCCAATGTTGATAGGCTCGGGGGAAGAGAATAACATCGTCCTCAGCATGTTGACCTCCCTCTTGTTTGGCCTAGATAACTCAGTCCTTGGGAAGACCATCCTCCCTAGGATCCGAAGAATGATTCGAAAGAGCGGACGGGCAATGTCTTTGGTAGGCAAGTTGTGGAAGGCGCCCTCCTCAACCCCGGATAGGTAGCTCCATGTCTCTAGGGGGTCGTGCTCAAGCTTGGCATCATAAATCGGGTTAGGGAACCCAAATGCATCATTGAGATCTTTCAAGGTGAGCTTGAACCACTTGTTTCCGAGCTGAAATTGTATCTTACCACCAGTGTGAGGGCTCTTGATCTTTGTAGAGAAGGTGGCCAAAAACTCACAAGTGAGGATGGGATAATGGTGATTGTCCCACATAAGCAAATTCTGGCCCCCTATGTAAGTGAATGCCTTCATCAAATTATCATGGATGTGCAAGCTTTGCCCATCCTCTTTGCAATACCATCTTGTTCTATGCATGAGATCAAGGCAAGCATTGAACGTCTTTCTGAATCCGGAGGCCAGGTTGCATTGGTTAAGCTCGGGCCTATTACTTTTCTTTGACTTCTTCACAGGTCTAGAAGTTGAGGACATGGTACCTACATCAATCAAACACAAACTCCACATTATCCACCCCATACTTATTCAAGAGCAAGTATTGCTAGCATTATCGATTAAACAATTCACAACGAAGGCGAGACATTAGTTATATAGACATGAAAACATGGATCAAATCTCAACCTAGCATGCAATACTTAGCAAAAACCACCCAAGTAGACATGAAAAGAGTTATGGTACGACCCAAAGGGGGTCGTGCACGACCCCTTAGGGGTCGGTCCTGGGAGCCTGATTTTTGGGTGGGTCGTGCACGACCCTAAGAGGGTCGTGCACGACCACCTGGTACTATTCATCGTCTTCAACCTTCACCCAAAATTCGGATCTAGCCCCCATCGGCACCAAATATCATATTTCAACCACAATAACCCCGAAACTTGAGTCTAAACTCACCCAAGCATGCAAGAATCAAGAACAACACCCCTTATGCAAGCAATTTCCAAAATTCTACCCAAAATCTCGAATCCCCAAATAATGCAAATCCAACCCAAAAATTCAATTTCAACCATGAATAATCACAATTAAGAGTAGAGGGTTAGAGATCCATACCGAAAATCTGAGATTCAAACAAGAAAAGGGGAAAAAGGGTGGAGTTCGACCTAGCTTTAGGTTTAGGAGGTCCGATCGGCGGGTCTAGCACGAACAGATCTGGCTCGATCCGGGCTGCTAATGCTCGCGCGCGGCTGCATTGGTGTGATGGTGGTGATTTGGTGGTTATGGTGGGGTGATTTTGGTAAGGAAGGGATTTGTGAGAGAGAGATCGAGTTTTGGAGAGGGTAATGGTGTTCGGTCGTTCAGGATGCAGAAGAGAGGGGAATTGGGTCGTGTTTGGGTGTAATTAAAAAGAAGGGGTAAAAAACATTTACCTTTTTGAAGAAGGACAAATTCGTAATTTCCGACTAGGGTGGTGCTCGACCCCCCTGGGAGGTGGTCGAAAAGTATCTTAAATTGCTCCTTTTGAAAAGTCGTCGTTTCCCATCTTTTTGATCCCGTCTTTTAAGCTTATGAACTTGCAAAAACCCCACAAAATTCTTTCCCAAAATGTATATTCTATCCTAGTCTAAGGAAGGTTAGAAAAAAAACTAATCTAAAATTAAAAATAAATAAATATAAAAACATAAATAAAACTAATCTAAAAACCGGGTTGCCTCCCGAAAGTGCTTGTTTAACGTCATTAGCTTGACGACTTACCTGAGGTCAGTCCGAGGTGGTGAGAGCCCATGTGGCTCGGATTTCATCATCTAGTTCCACCTTTGCATAGTACTTCTTCAAGCGGTGCCCATTGACTTTGAAAATCGCTCCGTTCTCATCTATAAGGTCGACCGCCCCGTGTGGATAAATGTGATGAACCGTGAATGGTCCACTCCATCTAGTCTTTAGCTTCACGGGAAAAAGTCTGAGCCTAGAATTGAAAAGGAGTACTTGGTCGCCGGCTTTGAAGTGTTTTGGAACGAGCTTCTTATCATGCCATTTTTTAGTTCTCTCCTTGTAGATCTTGGCATTCTCATATGCCTTGAGCCTCAATTCATCTAATACTTGCAAGTCCATGAAACGTTTTGCTCCGGCCGCATCGAGATCCATGTTAAGCTTCTTGAGAGCCCATAAAGCTTTGTGTTCAAGCCCGACGGGCAAGTGACATGACTTGCCATACACCAAATTATAAGGAGTGGTGCGGAGCGGCATCTTGTAAGCGGTGCGGTATGCCCAAAGTGCATCATCAAGCTTTGAAGACCAATCTTTTCTTGATCGGGATACCGTCTTCTCCAAGATGCTCTTGATTTGACGATTTGAAACCTCCACTTGACCACTTGTTTGAGGGTGATAAGGCGTTGCTACCCCGTGAGAGACCCCATACATTGCCAAAAGAGCTTCAAAGCTCCTTTCAATGAAGTGTGAGCCGCCATCACTTATAAGAACTCGGCGGACTCCAAAACGAGGGAAGATATTTGATTTCATGAACTTAGCAACCACCCGAGCATCATTTGTTTTTGTGGGAATCGCCTCCACCCACTTGGAGACATAATCAACCGCTACAAGGATGTACTTATAAGGACCCGATGAAGGGAAGGGCCCCAAAACGTCTATCCCCCACACATCAAAAAGCTCGACTTCCAAGATTCTGGTGAGCGGATTCTCATTTCTCCAAGTAATGATTCCGGAACGCTGGCACTCGTCACACCTTGTCACAAACTCGTGTACGTCTTTGAAAAGTGTTGGCCAATACAAGCCACTTTGAAGAATCTTCGCCGTGGTCTTGAAATCCTTAGCATGGCCTCCCGTTGGTAGAGTGTGGCAATGGAGAATGACGCTCTCAATCTCATCATGCGGAACACAACGTCTAAAGATGTGATCGCTTCCTTGCTTGAACAAGTAAGGATCATCCCAATAGTATTTCTTGACGTCATGGAGGAATTTCTTCTTGGCTTGAGGGGTAAAACCGGCCGGAATCTCGCCTCCTACAATATAGTTAGCAAAATCCGCAAACCAAGGGGTCTTTGACCCACGTAAAGCAAGAATAGAAGTAGGGAGAGAAGATAAAGATGGTAGATCATTAGAACTCGAAAGAACCGAAAAGGGCGAAGAAGATTCACCTGCGCGACCCAGGGTGAGGGTCGTGCATGAGCCCTTTGGGTCGTGCTCGAAGTCTGACGCGAGGGCAGAGGTCGTGCTAGACCCTTCTGGGGTGGTGATCGACCTTATGACGACCTTGGCAGGGTCGGTCCTGAGAGGGCCAACCTCTAATGGGGTCGTGCACGAGCCTGGCAGGGTCGGTCCTGAGAGCTTGATTTCTCCACCACTCTGGTCTCCATGGGGCTCTTTGTCGCCTTGCAAAAGAGTCTCATCGGGGCGTGTATCATTGATGGGGATTGATCCACCGGACTCTTGGATATGCTCAAGGGGTAGTCTTGATAGGTGATCCGCCACTAAGTTCTCCGCTCCTTTCTTGTCTCGGATTTCGTGATCGAATTCCTGCAATAAAAGCATCCAACGAAGCAACCTAGGCTTTGCGTCTTTTTTCGCCATTAGAAATCTAACCGCAGCATGGTCAGTATAAACGATCACCTTAGAACCTACTAAGTAAGAGCGAAATTTCTCAAAAGCAAACACCACAACAAGAAACTCTTTCTCAGTTATGGTGTACTTACTCTGGGCTTCATCAAGCGTATTACTTACATAGTTGATACGCTGGTTTTAGTACAGCGTAATTCTGTATTTTTATTACGATTTTCTTAGTGTTTTAGGCTAGATTAGGATGATTATCTGTAATATCAGAAGAGCCTACAGTTGAAGATTCTGAAGTCAGAAGTCCTAAGGATCGAGTGAAGAATTTTCAGAAGACAAGACCCGAGCCGCGGTGAAGGAAGACCGAGAGAAAGTGAAGATCCAAGGGCGAGGAAAGCAAGTTCCGCGGACGCGGATTATTTCCGCGCTCGCGGATGGAAGGGATTCCACGGCCGAGGGTTCGAGTGGATCCGCGCTCGCGGATCGAGGATTTTCAGCGCCGCCTTCGTTTCTCTTATTCTATCTTTTTAGTATTATTATATCTTAGGTTTCGGACTTAAGCTTAGTTTCGAGTTTCACTTTAGGGGAACACAATTCTAGCATACTTTTACTTTTAGGTTTTTATTTCAGTATTATGGAGAACTAATTTCCCTTTGGAGTTTGTTTTATCAAGGAAGCCTTTTTATGTATTTCGTGAGATTCTGGTAACTTTTGTATCCCTTGGTTGATATCAAAACTCTTGTTTTTATTTATATGATCTATGTTTGATTTGATAGGCCTGATCAACTTGTTTGATTGACTTAGATATACTGTTTGGATTAGGTTTGATTGTTGTCTGTGCAATCTTATTTATCCTTGAAACAACTCTTTTCTAGGACCGTGGACTAGAATTGAGAAGAGTGTTTGATTGTTATTTTATGCATGTGACTCGTAGCTTGATTGCATGAATTAATATGCTTCTATCCTTAATATTTTGTATGATTTGAATTAAGCGTTCTTGTTCATATCATCGTTTCGCTTGGACCGTGGACAAGCGGAAATCTTTTATAAGGATTGGAATTAACTAGGGAATTAATAGAAAAGTGGATGAATTAATGATCGAAAGATTAAAAAGGTGGAATTGGTTGAATAAACTCTGCTTTCTTCCAATTGATTAAATCCCCAATTATATTTGTTTGTTTGTTTGTTTTCCTGAACTCCCAAAACTTCTGTCTTTGCTCTTTGCTGATTGATCAGAATCCCGATTCTCTTGGGTTCGACCCCTTGCTTGCTTACTATACTAGTTAGTAGTTTAGGATTATATATCTTTGATCTTGGCAACAACGATTTTAGCCGAGTCAAATTTTGGCGCCGTTGTCGGGGAATCGCTTTTTAATTTTCTGTTTAATCGGCGTTTCTGACGAAACCGCACCCTCGGAATTTTTCCGCGCCCTCGGAATTTTTCCACGCCTGCGGATCGGTTCGTCCAGATCCCCCGAATTGGTAAGAACCTATCTTATGGTTCTTACCCGTTCTACTGATAATTCTCCTGTTGTTCCGTTTGATCCAGAAATTAACAAGACTCTGAGACAGTTGAGACTTCAAGTTCAGGCTCAAGTGCTAGGCATACAGTTTGATCCAGTTTCTTCTTGTTCGTCTGATTCAGAGGTTGAAGAACAACTAGTAACCATGGCAGATCGCACTATTAGGCAACTGACTGCGCTTAATTTAGAGCAGTAACAGCTTGGTCTTCAGTTTCCCGCCTTGGGAGAAGGAGTGAAGTTTGAGCTTAAATCTGGTCTTCTCCATTATTTGCCTAAGTTCCATGGGCTGAGTGGGGAAGATCCGAATAAACACCTTGCAGAGTTCCATTCTGTCTGCTTGGGAATGAAGCCAGTTGATGTGACTGAGGATCAGCTTATGTTGAGGGCTTTTCAATTTTCTTTGGCTGATGCAGCTAAGGAATGGTATCTTTACATAAAACCTGAGACGATCACTACTTGGGCTCAGATGAAAGGTGCTTTTCTGGAGAAATATTTCCCTGCTGCCAAACAAACGTCTATCAAGAAGCAGCTGAGTAGTCTAGAGCAGGGAGATGATGAGAACTTGTATGAGTACTATGAGCGTTACATGAGACTCACAACCAGTTGTCCCTACCATGGCTATTCTGATAAAGACCTGATTTGCTATATTATTGAAGGTCTCTGTGATGCTGATAGGCGCTTGATGAATGCGTCTTGTGGAGGTTCTTATGAGAATCTCACTCCTAGGCAGGCGTTTGAGAAGTTGGAGACTCTAGCAGAGCAATGCAGAAATCAGAGAAAGAGATCCAACAGTAGGTCTGTCCATTCTATTAATGACTCCCTGAATGCTGAAGTAAGGGAGTTGAAAGCTATGATGAAGCAACTGTTGGCGGGCAATGGAGCTTCAAGTTCAAGGGCTTGTGGAATCTGTGGTGAATCTAGCCATCCTTCTGATACATACCCTATCTTGCAAGAGCCAGCAACTGATGTGAATGCTATAGGGAACTATGAAAAGAGGCCCCGGAATGACCCATATTCAAATACCTTTAATCCGGGGTGGGCAAACCATCCTAACTTTAGGTGGAATCAACAACCTCAACAACCTTTTCCACCACAGGGAGGTCAGCCCAACTATGTTCCCAGGCCTAATTATGTGCCAAGGCCCCAGACTCCTCAGTAAAATCCAGCCATCGTCAATCAGCTTATGAAGGAAAATCAAGAGACTAAGGCTGCAATGAAGAGTTTGGAAATTCAGTTAAGTCAGATTGCAACCACTCTGAACCGTCTAGAAGCTAAGGACTCAGGAAAACTGCTATCTCAGCCCATTAACCCGAGAGAGAATGTGAGTGCAATGACATTAAGGAGTGGGAAAGAGCTGGATATTGAAATTTCAGCCAGCAGAAACCAGCCGAGTTCACCGGAGGACAATTCTGATCGCGGCGTAGAAATCGAGGAAGATGCAGAATCCACGCCCGCGGAACATCCGAGACCGCGGACCCAATCCGCGCCCGCGGGTCCTATTCCACGTTCGCGGATCGCCCCTCTAACCGAAACTGACGCATACGTCAGGCCTTCGTTTCCTCCCATGGCTTCTCAAAAGCCCGTTCCACCATTTCCTGAGGCACTAAAGGACACCAGGAGGCAACCAATGACAAGGAAATTTTTGAAACCTTCTCCAAGTGTGAGGTAAATGTTCCTTTGCTTAAACTTGTTCAAAGTATTCCTCGTTTTGCTAAATTTTTGAAAGAATTATTTACTATCAAGAGGAAGCCAAAAGAAAAGGGGCAGGTTAAGAAAATTAATCTTGTGGAAAATACTGAAAATGTATCTTCCATGCTTGAAAGGCAATTGCCTAAGAAGTATGGAGATCCAGGGAGGTTTATTGTTCCCGTTACAATTGGTGAGGCTAAAATTGAGCATTCTATGCTTGATTTAGGTGCATCCATTAATGTCATGCCACTTAGCATCCATGAGAGGTTAGGTCTAGGGCCATTACAGGATTCTAATATTACTATTGAACTGGCTGACCGCTCTAAAGCGCATCCGAAAGGATTTTTGGAAGATGTCTTAGTGCAGGTGGATGGCTTAATTTTTCCGATGAACTTTTATGTCCTAGAGATCGGTAAGGGGAGATACGACCCAGTTCTGCTGTTGGGTCGTCCATTTATGAAGACGGCGAGCGCCGTAATTGATGTTTCAAAGGGACTATTATCTATGGCACATGAAGGGAAAAAGGTCCAGTTTCAAATTGATGATGACCCATTCTGAGCATGAAGGACGTCGGGCCAAATGACGTTAAACAAAGGCGTTGCTCGGGAGGCAACCCGAGGTAAGTTTTTCTTTTCTTTTTTTTTTTTTAAATTAGTTTTTGTTTTAGTTTTTGTTTTGGTTTTGTCGGGCTAACTTGCAAGTACAATTTTTCCCGTCAAAAGAAGCCAGTCCGAGACGAGTCCGAGCCCGCGGCTCAATCCACGCCCCCGGATTTGATCCAAGACCGCGACGCGATCTGCGCCCACGGATGTGATCCGCGCTCGCGGATCTGCCAGATGAAATCAATTTTCATTTTTATTCAGAAAAAAATAATAAAAAAATTTAAAAAAATAAAAAAATAAAAATAAAAGGCTTTCGGGTGAAACCCCCGAAATAAAAGGCTTTCAGGTGGAACCCGTGAAATAAAAGGTTTTCGGGTGAAACCCCCGAAAAAGCCCGAACCAATACCAACTCGAGCCCAAAAATAATAAAAATTTCCCTCCTTAAATTTCCACCTACCCCACCTACTATTATCCTCTCTTCACCACAGAAAAAAATTCCAACCCAAACACTCCCTTTCAAGAAACTCCATCTTCAACTTCACAACCACCACACCACCACCCGCGGACCGCTCTCACCATCCGCGCCCACCGGCGAGTCCGCGACCGCGGAAAAAATCCGCGCCCGCGGAAGCTTGTCCTCAAGCCAGCCATTGTTCGCCATTGTTTGAGGTCGGTTTGCTTGGAGTGGAGGTTTGATACAAATCGAGCTAGATCTAATCGGTTAGTCCTCAAATCTTACTTTTGGAGTTGAATTTCTGCGTTTGGGGAGTCGATTTGCTGATGTTTGAGCCGGAATTGATGAGAGTTGGGAGTGTCGGAGTTCGCCATTGACGAAGAAACAGATTTGGAAAAATCCAGATCCGCGCCCGAGGAAATTTTCCGCGCTCGCAGATCCAATCCGAGCTCGCGGATTGCTCTTTTCAGTTCCGAAGTCTTTGTGTTTCTGTCCGAGGTCGCAGATCTCAGCATATTCCGGGTAATTTATCAGCTGTGGCATATTATGGTTTACAGCATTTGACTGCGGGGCAGAGGGAGATTTGGGATCAGTATGAGGATTGATGTCCCTACACTAATTAATTTGGGATTTAGCGAGTGTACAGAGGAGTTACTGGAGACTGGGGGTTTAGGTAGTTTCTGTACTCTAGCTATGCCTACCTATAGAGGCGTTACTATGGAGTTTCTGTCCACTTTCCGTTTTTCTGATGGGGTCCTGAGTTTTCATGCTTGTGATAGACTATGTAGTTTGACCCGTGAGGAGGCTTGTCTTAGTTTTGGGATCACTTCAGCACCTACTGATGGGTGGACTAGTATACTGTCTGATACTACGATTTATGATTTTTGGTATACGCTTACTGGCTCCCCTTTTAACACTCGTTCTGGGGAGACTAACAGTAAGATTCCCCGCCCTTGTGTCCGTCTGTGTCACAAGGTCCTAGCCATGGCATTTTTCGGACAGGGAGAGCCGAACCTGCACGCGATTTGAGGATTATTAGATGCTTGTTCCCTTTTCCGTCTCAGTGTCCGGATTGGTTAGGATTATTTGTTGCATCTGCTGAGAAGTATCCGGCTAAGAAGGGGTTGATAGGATTGGGTGGTATGGTTACTCTCTTAGCCACCAGATTTGTTTCTAGAGAGCTGATTGAGGCCTAGTTTGGAGGACATTTGACTGATGGGTACAGATATACACATCAGGCTTTAGTTAGGGCCAGTTGCTTGAAAGGTTCCGTTGATGGAGGGTGGACTTGGTTGCATGGGCACCCTGCTACGGATTTTCTGCGTCTACCTACATATTTACAGTATGGAGATACTGTATATTCTTTTCATTTACAGCCTGATGTAGACGCTCCTGTAGAGGATGTGGGAGATGATTATGAGGAGGATGGTGGAGGATGGGATGAGCAGGCTGAGGCATTTCATGCTAGATATTATTCTGAGCCATTGGATGGGCTCCTGCTCAACAGACTACAGCTGGTTGGGGTTCACCTCCCCCTGTTACTCGTGCATCCACTTCTGCTTCTACTTCTGCTTCCTCTAGTTTGCCTTAGACGGATGGTATGAGTTTTGAGGGTCGTATGTTGAGTGGGATGACGCACTTGTCTCTTCGTCAGGATGCTTTATCTGTACGTTAGGATGATATGGATCGTTCATTAGAGGCATTTTATGAGCATCAGCAGCAGGCATCTGTTTTCTGGCGGACACAGTGGCCAGGTTATCCATCATTCCCTCCACTAGATCAGCAGTGAGTCTTCTGATTCCTTCTTCTGTACTTTGTTCTTTATTTCTTAGCTTCATTGGGGACAATGAAGGGTTTAAGTATGGGGGAATGGATTCACTACTATATTTGTATCATATGTACAGTTGTATCATATGTACAATTGCATTCTATTTCTGTTATTTGTATCAATGAAGAGTTGTTTCGTGAGATTCTGGTAACTTTTCTATCCCTTGGTTAATATCAAAACTCTTGTTTTTATTTATATGATCTATGTTTGATTTGATAGGCCTGATCAACTTGTTTGATTGACTTAGATCTACTGTTTGGATTAGGTTTGATTGTTGTCTGTGCAATCTTATTTATCCTTGAAACAACTCTTTTCTAGGACCGTGGACTAGAATTGAGAAGAGTGTTTGATTGTTATTTTATGCATGAGACTCGTAGCTTGATTGCATGAATTAATATGCTTCTATCCTTAATATTTTGTATGATTTGAATTAAGCGTTCTTGTTCATATCATCGTTTCGCTTGGACCGTGGACAAGCGGAAATCTTTTATAAGGATTGGAATTAACTAGGGAATTAATAGAAAAGTGGATGAATTAATGATCGAATGATTAAAAAGGTGGAATTGGTTGAATAAACTCTGCTTTCTTCCAATTGATTAAATCCCCAATAATATTTGTTTGTTTGTTTGTTTGCCTGAACTCCCAAAACTTCTGTCTTTGCTCTTTGCTGATTGATCAGAATCCCGATTCTCTTGGGTTCGACCCCTTGCTTGCTTACTATACTAGTTAGTAGTTTAGGGTTATATATCTTTGATCTTGGCAACAACGATTTTAGCCGAGTCAATAGTAGATGGCATGAAGCTTCTTGTCCTTCTGCTGCCCAAGAACCGCTCCAATAGCATAGTCACTAGCATCACACATGATTTCGAAGGGAAGTGACCAATCCGGTGATTGCATAATGGGGGCTGTCACGAGGGCTTTCCTCAACCTGTAAAAAGCTTCAAGACAATCTGGAGGCATGCTAAACACTACATCTTTCATTAGTAGGTTAGGCAATGGCTTAGCAATCTTAGAAAAGTCTTGAATAAAGCGTCTATAAAAACCCGCATGCCCCAAGAAACTCCTAATGTCTTTCACGGAGGATGGAGGAGGCAATTTCTCAATAAGCTCAATGTTTGCCTTATCCACCTCAATCCCGCGTTTAGACACTAGATGTTCTAAGACAATTCCCTCTCTAACCATGAAATGACACTTTTCCCAATTAAGCACAAGGTTAGTCTCCTCACATCTCTTAAGGACTCTAGAGAGGTTAGCAAGACATGAATAAAAAGTGGAACCATAAAATGAGAAATCATCCATAAATTCCTCCACTATTTCTTCAATCATGTCGGAGAAGATGGCCATCATGCATCGCTGAAAGATGGCCGGGGCGTTGCAAAGCCCAAATGGCATCCTCCTATAAGCAAACGTCCCATATGGACAAGTAAATGTCGTCTTCTCCCGATCATCGGGGTGAATGGGAATCTGCCAAAAACCACTATAGCCATCCAAATAGCAAAAGTAATCGTGTTGGGCTAAGCGTTCTAGGACTTGGTCAATGAAGGGGAGTGGAAAGTGATCCTTCCTAGTGGCACTATTAAGTTTCCTATAGTCTATGCACATTCTCCACTTAGTGGTGGTCCTAGTTGGAATCAACTCCCCTTTTTCATTTTCAACAACCATCATTCCCCCTTTTTTTATGAACTACATGTACGGGGCTAACCCATTTACTATCGGAGATAGGAAATATGATACCGGCATCTAACATCCTAAGGATTTCCTTTTTCACTACCTCTTTCATGTTAGGGTTTAGCCTACGTTGATGCTCAATAGTGGGTTTATGATCATCCTCCATATAAATTCTATGCATGCACAATGAGGGTGAAATACCACTAAGTTCCTCCAATGAATAACCTATGGCTTTCCTATAGGTCCTAAGCACATCAAGCAATTTGTTCTCTTCTTTCATACTCAAGTTAGCATTAATAATAACGGGAGTCGGGAAGCTCCTTAAGCTCAGGGAGTAGGCTCGGGCAAGCTAACTTCCTCCTCAAGCTCCGCTTTGAGTACATCCAAGACAAGGCATTGCTCCTCACTTTCGTCCAGGAGGGTTGTGCACGACCCTTGGAGATTCGGTCCTGAGACCTCAAAAATGTGTGGTAGAGGGTCCCAAGCCAATAATTTCTCCGTTGGGTTGTTGCACTCAATGATTTGACTCCTTCATTGTTGGGTTAAATCGGAACTCAACCACTTCTTCTCCAATGTTGAATGTGAGAAGACCGTTCCTGACATCTATAATGGTTCCCGTTGTGGCTAAGAATGGCCGTCCGAGAATAATGGGCACCACGGGATCTTCAGGCATCTCCATCACTATGAAATCGTTGGGCACAAAGAACTTCCCAACTTGAACCGGGAAATCATCTACCACTCCCGTTGGCTTGACACACGACCCATCCGCCATGTATAGCCTCATGTTCACTGGTACTAATGGCCCCATGTTGGTCTTAGACCAAATTGAAAGTGGAAGCAAACTCGAACTAGCACCTAGATCACACAAAGCTTTGAAACGGTAAGCTCCAATACCAATTGTAATAGCAAACTTACATGGGTCGCCTAGCTTCTCGGGAAGCTCCAACGATCTCACTTCATTTGTCAATTTCGACATGGATCGCTTCCTAGATAAGATCTCCTTCAAGAATTTAGTATAAGCAGGCATTTCATTTAAATCCTCAGCGAAAGGAATGGAAAGATTTAAGCCTTGAAGCAACTTAACAAAGTGCTTGAACTTACCTTCCGTGGAGTCTTTGGGTTTCTGATGCGACCCCCGTCATGGATGCTAGCCAGGAGGACGACGCATTCACACTTCGCTCCGATGGCCCCATTACCCGTGCCCGACCTCGAGCCATCCAGTCCGCGACTCAGTCTCTTGTGGCGCGCCTCTCCACAGGCCACGTCGCATACCTCGTCGCACCGACGCACACTGCCTTGTGCGTCCTCGGCGTCGAGGAACCTCAACTTGAGCCAACAATGCCAACCACCACCACCTTGGCACCATCGGACTCAAGCCTTGCACCGTGCCATGGATCGCGCCTTGAGGTTCTCGCAAGCCACGGACAACCCACCATGCCAAGCCTTGGCGTCGAGACCAGCGTGCCAAGACTCGGCATCGAGTCGCATCTTGAGGTTCTCGCGACACTCGCACCAGCGCCCTCGCCAGCGTCCTCGCCAGCGTCCGCGCCAGCGCCCAGTGTCGCGCCGTAGCCTCGCCAGCGCCGTGTCCGGGCCTCGCCAGCGCCGCGCCAAGCATGTCGCGACACTGCGAGCACGGTCACGGACGACCTATCTATTTTTAGTAGTTTTTCGCATACTTTCCATTATAGAACATTGCTATTACTAGTCTTATGCATTTAGGAAGTCAATAATGGGCCTTGCGCCGAACACTTTTGGACCCGCGCCGTTGGGCCCTTAGCCTGCGTGCTAGCCCTAGGCGCGCGCCGCACCCCTAGGGTTTTTTATTAGGTTTTTCTGCCGCCTCTCTATATAAGGGGGCCTATGCTTGTTATTTCATTCAGCGCACATTTTAGGGTTAATTAAAGTAGAGGTTTTCTCCTTATTTTCTCTTTGTGCTTGCGCCGCCATTGCTAATCTCATTCAAAGCTCTCGATTGTTCGTATCAAAGTTCGTATCAAAGTTCGAACCAATCAAGTCTTCCGCCGCACTCTTTGAGACCCACTACTCAAACATCACGCCGATCCGTAGCATCCCATACGAGGGACGCATCAACTGGCATCAGAGCCAAGGTTTGAGTAAGTCTCGATCAACCCTTTTTCGTTCATTCTCACACGTTTCCGCCACTTCTAAACCCTAGAATCCATCCTCCACTTCGCATAACCGCCATCTAGGGTCCCAAATTTTTTTTTTTGCTTGCGTAAAATTGAATAAAAAAAACAATATCAACCGTGACCTAACTCAACCGATCTATTGATTTTGGTGAAGTTGTTGCTTTATCTTGCTAGTTGCATGTACTTAGGACTTGTTTTGCCAATTTCTCTTGTGCATTTGTTGATTGTTTACGTGTTGATTTTACTTCTTGTGTGTGTCGATTCTAGAGGAGAAAGCCTAGAACTCGACTTGTTCTGTTTTAAAAAAAAAAACTTATTGCTCGACTATCACAACCAAAATAAGGTAACATAGTCGATCGATTCAAAAAAAAAAATCCCGTGAAGATCATAAGCCAAAATAAGGCAAGATCCTTCACTTTGTTCATCAATTTTGTATCTTTCATTTTTACAATCGCTTGCTACTGTGATTTTGGTTTCGAACTTGCCTAATCTTGCCTTGCTTGAATCGTAATTTTCGGATCCATATCATTGATCGAGTTTTGAGTGACCTTAGCCAGTCGATCCTTGTTCATGTGGTTTGAACAAAAGGGTAGGCTTGACTTAAGCGAATCGTAACTCGTTGTTTTGTTGTTTGTGAACTTCTTACTGCTTCGATGACTGGTATTACTATAGGTACGATATCGGACTCGGGAGAGGGTGTCAACAACGACAATCCTACAAACATCAATCCACCAGAGGTGCAGAATCAAAATCAGAATCATAATGATTGGAACCCCGAAGCCGTGGCGCGAATTGAGGAGCTCGAACGCCTCTTGGCGGCGAGCCAAACGCAGTCCAAGCACACCGTGCCGCTGAGGCGTGGACTCGCTTCGGAAATCCACGGCGTCCCTGGCGTGTCCGCGGACGACGTCGCTCGTGCCAACGCTAAGGGAAAGAAGCATGCTCAGCCTTCCTCACAATTAGGCACCATGCATCGCATGGAGTCGATCAAAGAAAGTCGCCAACATGATAAGCACGATGGTGGTCCTCGGACCGCAGATCGCTATCAAATGGCGCGAGATTACAGGGACACACAAATGTACGACGTATATTCCGATGAGGAGTACAACTCCGAGGAGTATAGACACCGACACACGAGTGGGGATCCAAAGAAAAAGCAAAAGCACAAGTCGTCGGCATATGTATACGAAACCCCAAAGCGGAAGCACGGGGCCAAGTATTATGATGCCGACGCATACAGAGTTGAGGACGACCTCGGGCATCAAAGCGCTCGGAGTCCGTTCTCCGATTTTGAAAATGATTATGATGAGTTTTCTGATTACTCTAATGAATCGTCTTTTGAGCATCCACATGTGCAGGATCCGGAAGAACTAGATCACCGGCCCTCGGATTGGATTCCACCACCGCATCTTGCCAAGAATCGTGCCGAGTATGACCGAGTCTATGGCTCAGGTCGCAAGCATGCCACGAAGGGAAGACGCGACAGGGATCGAGACGCTCGGCGTCCGCGGAGGCCCGATGATGGAGACGATCCGGATGATGGCGATGACGATCCACCACGAGGACCGCCTCGGCACAGGCGCGACAGGCGAGCGCATTCACCTTGGCGTGCCAGTCCTCGGCGCGATCGTGAGCACCGCGATGCTAGGGATCCACGCCACAACCGACGCAATATTAAGGTAAAATTCGAACCCTTTTACGGTTCTTATGCTCCTGATGCATTTATCGAGTGGTTGCAAGGTACGGAGCACACGCTCCGACATTTAGGCTATGAAGATGACGAGAAAGTGGAAGTTATGACTTTGCACTTCCATGGTGCCGCTAGGACTTGGTGGAACCGATTCGAGTCCGAAAGGATTCGACAAGGAAAACCCCTAATCCGAGAGTGGCATCAACTCGTTTACATCTTGAAGAAGAGATATATTCCGGCAGATTACAAGGACAAAATGCACATAGAAATTATGCGCATCAAGCAAGGATCGATGACGCCGGAGGAGTATTTTTCCAAGCTCGAAGACATGTTCTTCAAGGCGGGAATGAGTGTGTCGCCATCGGTAATGAAGACGAGATTCCTCTCGGGATTGCGACAATCCATTCAAGACCGCTTGGAGATTCTTCCAATCAAGGACATCAACAACTTGGTTCACACCGCCATGCAAATTCACAAACAAGAAATGCGAACCAAGTCGGGTTGGTCCAATTCGAGGTATGTTCCTAACTCTAGTCAATCCGGTTTTTCTACTAATCGGGTTGCTCCTTCCTTGCCTAGTGCTTCGACAGGTTCCAAGGCCAAATTCGAAGCCACGCCATCCAAGGCGCCTGCCGCACCACGCAGCGCCGAGCCAAGTGCCGATCGCGCGCGCGACATGGCATGCTATAAATGTGGGGGCAGTGGCCACATGCAAAGGAACTGTCCGAATGCCAAGAAGGTCTTGTTTACAACGAATGGAGAGCCATATGATAGCCAAGATGAAGAGGAAAATGAGCCGCCATTGACCGAGGACGCCGATCTCGAGTGCGATCCATCGGAGGCTCTCGGCGTCGCCAAACTCGGCTTGGTGACACGGCGAGCTTTGAGCATGTGCGAGGCGCCGAAGACGGATCAAAGGGAGCAACTTTTCCACACTCGCTGTTTGGTAAACAACGTTTCCTTGAGCGTCATCATAGATTCGGGAAGTTGCGCCAATTTCCTCTCCAAAAAAGTTGTTGATCACTTCAAGTTACCAACCACACCTCATCCACAACCTTTCAAGCTACAATGGATATCCAATGAGGGAGGAGATTGGGTCGACAAACAGGTAATATTCAACTTTTCAATTGGTCAATATTCGGATTCCATTCTTTGTGACATAACGCCTATGGACGCCACACATCTCTTGTTGGGGCGCCCATGGCAATACGATCGTCGCGTGCTTCACGACGGGTATTTGAACACTTACATGTTCAATTACCACGGGAAGCGCGTGACTCTCTTACCTATGTCGCCTAGTGAAGCTCTACAGGATGAAGCCGAGAGGCAAAGACAGAAAGCTAGCGACAGCGGCACCGGCGCGCCAAACACGACGCCATCGGCGTCCGCCACCAATACTGCCGATCCCAAGGGCGTTTCCGGTGCCAACACTGTTCAAAACAGTGGTGAAGCTGATCTAGATGGAAAACGCCGACACAAACCAGAACCGGGCCGACAGTTTGCTTCGAGAGGACTCGGCAACGCGTCGAATGCCGCTGATTTTAGCAAACAAGGCCTACAGCAGTTTTCGGGGGATTCCATCGGCGTTTCTAGTGGAAAACAGATCAAAATTGACTTTCCACTAGATTTGAAGAAAAAACGCCCGGCAGAAGTCAATCTGAGCAAGGGACCGCCGCATCAGCCTCCTAGCGTCGCGCAGCACGCTGTCGCTGCATGGAAACTTGGATTCCAGGAGCTACGGGACGAGTTTCACGGCGTTTCCAGAGGCGTTCTTCCAGAAAATCCAGGGGCTACAACATATCCAAAAATCGCCCAAGAAGCTGATCGTTTGAGCACCGACGCCGAGCCACCTTTGCTTGGCACATGTTAGGATCGCCTTCTCTTAGCCAGGCGTCGGGATGTCGAGAAATCCATTCAGGGGAGTCTTTCTTGTTTCATTCTCTATCCCCTTCTTTCTATTACTAAGTCTGTGAATTCTTCACTCCCTTCTCCTATTTTGTCTATTTTGAAGGAGTTTGAAGACATCATGCCAGATGAGCTACCGAAGGGCTTGCCGCCGATGCGAGGGATCGAACACAAGATCGATCTAATGCCAGGCGCCTCCCTACCAAATCGAGCAGCCTATAGGACTTCGCCAAAGTAGAACGAGGAGCTTCAACGCCAAGTTCAAGAACTATTGGACAAGGGTTTCGTCCGAGAGTCTTTGAGCCCGTGCGCCGTGCCAGTGATCCTTGTGCCAAACAAAGATGGTTCGTGGCGTATGTGCGTCGACTGCCGCGCCATTAATCAGATTACAGTGAAGTACAGGCATCCGATCCCTAGACTCGATGACATGCTCGATGAACTCCACGGCGCCGCCTTGTTTTCCAAGATCGATCTCCGGAGCGGTTACCACCAGATCCGGATGCATGAAGGCGACGAGTGGAAAACCGCATTCAAAACCAAGCATGGTTTGTACGAATGGCTTGTCATGCCTTTTGGCTTGACAAACGCCCCTAGTACTTTTATGCGGCTTATGAATTTTGTTTTTAGAAAAATTTTAGGACGTTTTGTCGTTGTGTATTTTGACGACATCTTAGTTTTTTCTAGAGACTTGGACTCTCACGCGAGGCACCTTAGGTTGGTGTTAGAATGCCTTCGCGAACATTCTTTGTATGTAAACTTGGACAAATGTTCGTTTTGTACGGACAAGACGAATTTTCTTGGGTTCATCGTGTCCAAGGATGGGCTCAAAGTGGATGACGACAAGATCCGTGCCATCCGAGAGTGGCCCACCCCTACGACCCCGACGATGGTTCGATCCTTCTTAGGGCTCGCAGGGTTCTATCGGCGTTTCGTCAAGGACTTTAGTTCCATCGTCGGGCCACTCCACAACCTCACCAAGAAGGCGACCACAATCAAGTGGATGCCACACCATGAGGCCGCCTTTCAGGCCTTAAAACAAGCTTTGCGTAGTGCTCCGGTCTTGCAATTGCCAGACTTTTCCAAGCACTTTGAGATCGAGTGCGACGCCTCTGACTATGGCATAGGCAGCGTACTCCTTCAAGAGAGGCGCCCCATTGCATATTTTAGTGAGAAACTTACGAGGGCAACTCTAAATTACCCGACGTATGACAAGGAGTTGTACGCGCTGATTCGGGTTCTTAAGACATGGCAGCATTATTTGTGGCCAAGTGAATTTGTGATCCACACAGACCACACGGCCTTAGCTTATTTAAAGAGTCAAACGACTCTTAACAGGTGCCATGCTCGGTGGGTGGAGTTTATGGAAACCTTTCCATATATCATCGCCCACAAGAAAGGAAAGGAAAATGTCGTGGCAGACGCACTGTCACGCAGGTATGTTCTATTCACTCAGTTACAGGCCAATTTGCTCGGGTTCTCCTTGATTAAGGAGTTATACTTGCATGATCCATATTTTAAACCGATCATGGAGAACCTCGAGCAAAGTCGAATCCATGAGTCTTATTTTTTGGACAATGGGTACCTCTACCGAGCCGGGAAGCTTTGCATTCCGACCTCGTCTGTAAGGCATCTTTTGCTCAAAGAAGCTCATGATGGCCGAGGCCATTTTGGCATAGCCAAAACCCTAGCAGCACTTCGTGAGCATTTCTTTTGGCCACACATGGCCTCCGATGTCCACAAGTATTGTCGCGGTTGTGTGCCGTGCCAAACCGCAAAATCAAGGTTCCAACCTCATGGCCTTTACACGCCCTTGCCCATTCCGGACACACCGTGGGAAGATCTCTCCATGGATTTTATCACGGGCCTCCCGATGACAAGGCGCGGTAAGGATTCGATATTTGTAATTGTGGACCGTTTCTCCAAAATGGCTCACTTTGTGCCATGCAAATGGAACAACAATGCGACTGAAATCGCCAACTTGTTCTTTGAGCATGTCGTGAAGTTACATGGCGTTCTTCGCACTATTGTTAGTGACCGAGACAGGAAATTTTGTAGCCATTTTTGGAGGACGCTTTGGGGAAAGCTAGGTACACAATTGCTATTTTCCACCTCTTATCATCCCCAAACCGATGGTCAAACTGAGGTGACCAATCGGACACTGGGCACCCTTCTTTAGACGGTGCTCAAACATAACCCACGCCGGTGGGAGGATCTAATTCCTTTTGTTGAGTTTGCTTACAACAGGTCCAAACACTCGGCCACTAGGAGGACACCATTCGAGATCGTCTACGGCCTCAACCCGCACTCTCCGATGGATCTTGTCCCTCGACCCTTGAGGAACGGCGAGCACATCGACGCGTCCAACCGCGTCGACGCCATCCGCAAACTACACGAGCGGACGCGGTCCCAATTGGAGCGTAGGGCATCTAAGTATGAGGCCCAACCCAACAAAGGTCGGAAGCACTTGGTTTTCAACCCCAGAGATCTCGTGTGGCTGCACCTTCGCAAGGACCATTTTCCGGATGCTCGGAAGACAAAGCTTCATCAACGAGGAGACGGCCCTTTTCGAGTTTTAGAGCGGATCGGGGACAACGCCTACAAGATCGATCTCCCAGGCAAGTATTCGGTGCACTCCACTTTTAATGTCGCCGAACTCTCCCCCTATGTTGAGCCTGCTTATGAGGAAACGGGGACGTTTCCCAACCAAGTGGGGGAGGGTGATGCGAACCCCGTCATGGATGCTAGCCAGGAGAACGACGCATTCACACTTCGCTCCGATGGCCCCATTATACGTGCCAGAACTCGAGCAATCCAGTCCACGACTCAGTCTCTTGTGGCGCGCCTCTCCACAGGCCACGACGCATACCTCGTCGCACCGACGCGCACACAGCCTTGTGCGTCCTCGGCGTCGAGGAACCTCAACTTGAGCCAACAATGCCAACCACCACCACCTTGGCACCATCGGACTCAAGCCTTGCACCGTGCCATGGATCGCGCCTTGAGGTTCTCGCAAGCCACGGACAACCCACCATGCCAAGCCTTGGCGTCGAGACCAGCGTGCCAAGACTCGGCATCGAGTCGCATCTTTAGGTTCTCGCGACACTCGCACCAGCGCCCTCGCCAGCGTCCGCGCCAGCGCCCAGTGCCGCGCCGTAGCCTCGCCAGCGCCGTGTCCGGGCCTCGCCAGCGCCGCGCCAAGCATGTCGCGACACGGCGAGCACGGTCACGGACGACCTATCTATTTTTAGTAGTTTTTCGCATACTTTCCATTATAGAACATTGCTATTACTAGTCTTATGCATTTAGGAAGTCAATAATGGGCCTTGCGCCGAACACTTTTGGACCCGCGTCGTTGGGCCCTTAGCCTGCGTGCTAGCCCTAGGCGCGCACCGCACCCCTATGGTTTTTTATTAGGTTTTTCTGCCGCCTCTCTATATAAGGGGGCCTATGCTTGTTATTTCATTCAGCGCGCATTTTAGGGTTAATTAAAGTAGAGGTTTTCTCCTTATTTTCTCTTTGTGCTTGCGCCGCCATTGCTAATCTCATTCAAAACTCTCGATTTCTCCATTTTTTGCAATTGTTTGTGCCAAAGTTCGAACCAATCAAGTCTTCCGCCGCACTCTTTGAGACCCACTACTCAAACATCACGCCGATCCGTAGCATCCCATACGAGGGACACATCAGTTTCTTAGAAGGGAAAAGAAGTACTTTAGATGGCGAGTGAATGGAAAGAGAAGGGTTAGAAGACTTACCTGGTGAAGGGTGATTGAGCTCGACCCGTGGAGGGTCGATCGTCACTTCCTCTTCGTTATTAGCGCCCTCAGGATCGACCCTTGAGGGGGTCGTGTTCGACCTTAAAGGGGTCGTGCTCGACCCAGAGTAGGTTGTGCTCAACCCTAATGGAGTCATGGCAGGATCGGTCCTGAGAGGTCCAACCTCTGTTGGGGTCGTGCTCGACCCTAACAGGGTCGGTCCTGAGGCTTCTTCTTCCTCCTTATGCTTGGATGGCTCGGGCAATGCCTTGCCACTCCTTAGGTGCATGGCTCGGATTTCACCATCGCTTGCTCGGCCTCTAGGATTCTCCTCGGGGCGGCCCGGGATTTGTCCTTGAGGTTTCGGGATTTGAATAGCTAGCTGGCCAAGTTGGGAATCGACATTCTTTCTCCATGAGTCAAATTCTCCCAACCTAGCATGAACACCTTTCATCTCGGCTCGTACTCCATTGACCTCGGCTCGGACTTCCTTGATCTCGTTCTGGACTCCGTTGATCTCGGCTCGGACGCCATTGATTCTTTCTTGTAGCCCTTGCACCCATGATGGTGGCTCTTGAAAGCCTGGAGGACGGTAGGGAGGGGGACGTTGCTCTTGTTGAGGGGGTTGCTTGTATTGATCATAATTAGGATTGCCCCAAGATGGTTGAACATTGTTCCTCCCTACATAGTTGTTTTGGTTCCTATAGGAACCTCTCATGTAGTTTGCCTCCTCATAAGCCGCAGCGGCTCGTACTTGCTGCAAGTTAGTGCAATTGGAAGTAGTATGGGCGGAAGACCCAAATTCTTGACAGGATTGAGAAGATTTAAAGTAACTTACTTGCTTTTTCAATCGGTTGATCTCATCTTGCATGAATTGGAACTTCACATCCCGATCAACCACATGGGATTGTGGTTCATACAGCTTCCTCTCTGTCGGCTTAGCTTGTTGGGTTCCGTACATGGCATCATAATGTGTTAGCTTATTCAATAACGCCCATGCCTCATCTGGAGTCATCTCGATGAACCCACAATCAGTGTGAAGGTTAATGTGATCCTTGGTAGCCGCATTGATGCCTTGAAAGAAGATCTCTTGGAGAACATAGGGAGGCTACCCATGGGTAGGGCATTGGCGTAGAAGCTCTTGGAATCGTTCCCATGTCTCCACAAGCGTCTCGTTTGGAAGTTGTATGTAGGAAGTGATGCGTTTCCTAAGCACCGTTGTTTTTGTCGGTGGAAAGAACTTGGTCATGAATAAATCATGCAAAGCTTTCCACGATGTAATAGATCTTGGTAGCAAGCTCTCCAACCAACTTAAAGCTTTTCCTGTAAGAGACCACTTAAAAGCTTTAAAGAGAACATATTCAAATGAGACACTGTCAGCAGTAATAGTGTCACATAAATCTTTAAAGTTTTTAATATGTTCCATGGGACATTCAGTGGGTTTCCCTTCAAATTGAGAACGCTTGATTAAGGATATGAAATGAGATTTACTCTCAAAAGTGCGGTCGATCTCCGGGAGCACTATCGCCGATTCGGGCACCCTCAGTTCTGGGTGCATGTATTGCTTGGCATTCCTTTGGATAGCGTCTAGTCGCTCCTGAAGTCGCTGCGCAGCTGCAACCTGAGCGTCTTGGTCCGCTTGAAGTTGTCGTGCAGCTGCAGTTGCAGCGTCTCTGTCCGCTTGCATGCGCTGCATCTGAGCGCGGAGTTCCTCCATTTGTCGAGCAAGAGTCTTAGCGTCGGCCATTGCTCGTAGTTAATTCCAAAGGTTCTCCAGGAAAAACGAGATGGCATGCACTGCGAACAAAGACAAAGAAAACAAAATTAAAAAACAACAAAAGGGTAAGGGCTAGTCCCAAACCCAAATATCAACTAAACTAGGCACTATTGCTCACTCCCCAGCAACGGCGCCAATTTGTTGAAGGGTTTCTTGAAGAAATAAATTTATATCAAGACCCCGCTGAGTACAGGGAGTCAGGTTCGTCCACGGGAATGAGAATAATGCTACAGATTAGTTGATAAACTACGAAAGCGAGAAAAACAAAGCAAACACGAGCAAAACAGGGCCAAGACCGAACTGGTTAGGGTCGTGCACGACCCTATGAGGGTCGATCCTGGGGTCAACAACACACAAACGAACACAAACGGACTATGGATCGAGCACGACCTTGGCGGGGGTCGAGATCGAAGTAATATCACAAGTTTTAATCAAATATAAAAGGCAAATCCTAGGGTTAGGGCTGCCACAACAACAGCCACACATGCTTTCAACAAGAATTCACAACTATCATGCAATTATGATCATAGAAAAGTCAACTGTCGCAAACAATTCAAGTTATTCAATCATCTGTCGCAAATTAAATAACTTTCTATCTATCCTTCAAACTAGGAATATCAACTGTCGTAAATAATCCTATTAGATCTAATCAAGCAATCAACTTTACACTTTTGCTTTTAGGTTAATTGCAAGATATTGCCTCAACTTTCGCAAAGGTATTAAGCACAAGATAGATAGATATGTTCTTCAAGCATTCAAGTCATGAATTCAAGTTTAGACATGCATGATTGTGTTGGGTTTTCACCCAACCCTGGAATCTAAGAAAACTACTCACACATGGTAAAGAAGAACGAAGACATGATCATAATAAACAAACCGAAAAATTAAATTAAAACTAAGAAGTCTTACAAAATTCTCCAACTTGTTCTCCAAGTCTTCCTCTCAAAAAAAAAGTTGAACCCCCAAAACAAAGTGTTTAGCCCCCTTTTATAGAGGAAAAGGAGCCCTAATTAAACTAGGAAACAAGATAAAACAACTTCCTAAAATAAAAGATAGAATATATCACAAAACATCTCGGAATAAGGGAGAGTCGGCGCCATGCACGACCCTGCACGACCCCCCTAGGGTCGGTCCTGAGGGCTGGTAATCTCCATGGCTCTAGCACGACCCTTATAAGGTCGTTCTTGGCTTGTGCTGGCTTGTGCACGAGCTCCTTTGGCTCGATTCTACTCCTTTTTTCGGCTCTCTTCCTTAGCTTCTCCTCGTAGCTTGTCCATCGTTCATCCACCCTCTCTTGTGATGCTCCAAATCCTTTGTTATGCTCCAAAACTCCTATGAAAAGACACCAAAGATACGTAGTTTCCGAATCTCATGGAAATACGAAAACTAAGGAAAAAAGACTCAAAAACATAAAACTCTAGCACAAAAGCTAACTAAATCTAATCTATCTAGACACTAAAACCTACCTAAAAAAGCGGATATCAGATGCTTCCCCCATATTGAGGCGAGCAGTTACCTCTCTGAGGGTGCCTACGGGTCGCGGTCCATTTTGTGACGCAGACGTCGACTACAACTGTTCGCGCGGGTGGGACTGGCTGCGTTCTTTCTGGTTGGACATATCCTGCTGGAGGGTCGTGATCTTGGACGCTAACTCGTCTAGGATATTGCGGAGGTTCAGAACTCTTCGGCCTTGTCTCCTCCGGAACCACCTGCCACGTTCGCATCGTGTTCTCCGCCGACCCCTCTTTCGATGGGAAGTGGTTGTGCAGGCGGATTCGACATCTTTGGCGAAGGATTTAGAATTTGATTGGAAAGAGATGAAACCGGCTAGGGCCCCACGGTGGGCGCAAAATTGTTTTGGTCAAATTTCGACCAACAAAGGAAGTGGATGCTCGATGTCGAGTGTGAGGCTACACTAACCGGTAAGCTGATATCCGATCAAATTAAGAATGTAAAAAAGGAGAATTTCAATTGAAAGAAGTATTCGATTTCCGGAACTTGATTACAACTATTTTTTCACCCCCTGTTATACTACTGCTAGGCGGGCGGTTTCCCCTTTACCCACGATCGTCCTCGTCTTCATCCACGTTCAGCACCTGTTTCTATAGCGATTTCCCTTGTCGTTGCCAACCACTTGACGGTTCCAGAGATCTCCGAGATGGGTTGGTCTCTAGGAGCTTGTTTCTTTCCGATGGGCCTGACTGGGAATGGGCTTGCAGATCCTGGGCCCAACAAAAATTAAGCAATATTTTTCTTCATGTGATTAATATTATATTATAATATCTGTTTTTCTAACTTATATCCACATAGGTTGGACATACACGGGTCATCTATGGTGCAATTCAAGTGGTTCTTTATAAGAGGACCCCAATATTTTAGATCTTCAAATAAAAATTGTTGGATCGTCGTGCGTTAGTAGGAGCTTGGGAACTAGCGGTTAGGCTGTTCCCAAGGCAGCGGAACTAAAGTAAAAGGAAGTAAAGCAGAATGTAAACGACACAGTTTCTTTATAGAGGAACCCCACAAGAACCAACTAGTTGCGTGGGCAAACATCTACCTCTGCTTGGAGGATTTTGAACGATCTTCTTATTTTATTGATTTTTCCCTAGTTACACAGGCAAGACTTACACTTCTCTATTCCTAGTAGTTATTCCTAACTCTAGTAACACTAGTAAGCCTTCTCGACCTTGTTCCTAAGCGAACCAACTCAACTAAACATAAGACAGATCGAACCTTACACCTTGAGCTCAATGTCGCAGTTCCCTAACTCCTAGGAACTTGGATTCGCCGTCGCCGAGGACTTCTCTTCTCTTGTCTCTCTTTTTTTCTTTGTGTGTGAATGTTTGTTCTGTAAGAAGTGCTTATTCCAAGCACTATTCATTTGGCTTTATACACATTTGAACTTGGGCTGCAATCTTTTCTTTCATGTTGTCTGAAATACCCTTTTGTCTTGCATGCCAAGTTTGTAATCTTCACATGTGACTTTGATTTGAACTTGGTCAACTTTGACAATCAATCGGGCTGTTGGATCACTCGCTTCGGTCTGTAACATCCTCGACCAAAGTGCATATGTCATTCGGCATTCAAGTAAGATTAATAGCATATGCAGAGCATAGTTGCATGATATATAGTGAGTTTTTAAAAGTAATATTTATTTTCTAATTAAGTTTATTATATTTTAAAAAAGTTTTTAATTAGAAGTTAATTATTAATTATTTCAGGGTAAAAATTGTAGTAAAGGAGATTCGAGGGTGAAATTGTGATTTTTATAAATTTTTGCCGATTTTCAGATATATATATATCAATGACCTTGCTTTGTCTTAACAATGAAGCTTTCAAACCAAAAAGAAACAATACAAAGAATACGGGAAAACGAGAGGAAAGTGAAGAGTTAGATTTTTTTTGTTGGATCTGGTCCAAGACCTGTTCTATCGGGTTTTAATCCTGAAGTACAAACGTGGTTTGGTAAGTTTTTAATTAGTTAATGGTTTATCTGGATTTTTCTAATTTTTCCAGATCTAGATCTACAGTAGCTTTTGATTGAGAAATCATTTGATCTATAGTTTTCAAAGAGTGTTTTCGATATCAGATTTATATTCGGTAAAAGATTTCAGAGTATTTTTTGGGTTTCGTTTTGTAAGGATATTAGGGAGCCCATTCAATAAGTTTTTCAGAAAGGTTTGAACTAGAAAAATGTTCTTCTATATATATAGTTTATCGATGTCAAGTTTTAAAGGATTTGGAATTATGCACAAGAAGTTACAATGCATTCTGGCATTTTATTGCATTTGGGGTTAGGATTTGTAAGAGTAAATAGCCTAATTTGCATTGGGTTATATATAGGAACACGAGTCATAGATCGTGGTC
Organism: Fallopia convolvulus; assembly: GCA_964016875.1. Taxonomy (NCBI): domain Eukaryota; kingdom Viridiplantae; phylum Streptophyta; class Magnoliopsida; order Caryophyllales; family Polygonaceae; genus Fallopia; species Fallopia convolvulus. The sequence goes on from OZ024728.1 coordinate 47,447,961, forward strand.
AAAGAGAAAAGGAAGAGATATAGTAATCGTCTTGAACAGGTGAGTATAGACCGGAGATTCAACCCTATGTGCTATATGTGCAATATGGATATATGTTCTATATGAGCTATATGGATATATGTGCTTTATGGATATGTGTGTTATATGGATTATATGGATATATGTGTTTTATATGATAGCTCTGAAATTTTCAGAGTTGTTTACACAAAAAGTATGTTAACAGATGGCATATGATATATGGTTACAAGATGCATTTGATTGCATAGCATATTGCAATGAGATTAAAAGGATCTGTGACTGTCTCGCCCTGAATTTGTATTACAGGACCTACGAGTCATACAGGATCTTCGGATCATACTGGATCTTCGGGTCATACAAGATCTTCAAATCATACAGGATCTACGGATCATACAGGACCTACGGGTCATAATGAGGAAATCTTCAGATTTCTTTCTTAAAGGGACCATAAGAGTCCATATACAGTAAACACGGGGCAGATTCAGGTTGGAACAGTTCACAGAACAAAGAATCGAAAACATCAGCATTTGCATTTGCATAGTAAATTCATATATGACATATATAGTATGTATGAATATGTATAGTGACCAATTGTTTGACTCTGTGTGAAATAATTGATGATGGTTTATATTCACTGAGTATGCGACTCACGCAAATCGCAAAATAATTTTTCAGGTTCGGCTAGTTCTTACTGACGTGTGTCCATTTAGAGATCACATTCATATAAGTCGGCCGGCTGAGGCTCAATGCAACCTTCTCCTCCTCATTTTGCATCATAGACATATGAGTTGTAATATAAGTTAAGAGTGACAGATGTTTTAGTATAAGATGTAACTACATATATGTGTGTGCGCGCAACCTTTTATGGTTGTTAATGTCTGCTATGTGCTTACGTGAATAGTTGGTATATGTCTCTTATCTGTTTATATAAGAGATAAGTTTTACAAAGCATACGACATAGGATATAGGGGTGTCACAGCTAGTTTTTGGTATCAGAGCAGGGATATGATTCTTTAAGGGCATGCATTCATAAGCATATGTAATTGACATTAGAATTGCATTCATGAGCATGATGCATAAAGGAGAGAAGGTTCAGCCGTGCCACATCAGTTTATAAGAGCATCTCATACAGCATTATATGAGCATACATTTCATACACATGGACCATTTGAAGAAGAAGTAAAGAGGAAATGGTAAAGGTACTTATAGTATATCAGGATTGTATAATATGAGTGGATACTGTAGAGTTACCAGTTGATCTGATTTTGCTATTCATATATGAGTTTGATGTTATGCTGGGTATGGACTGGTTGTTAAGACATCATGCTAAAATGGTACCAAAGAGTTAGTTATAGACTTGGCTAGCAAATCTAGAGTGGTTTTCTATGATGATAGACAAATGGTCTCCACTTGCCTAATATCTGCAACAACAACTTTTCGCATGATCAGATAGGGATGTGAGGCATATTCTGGCCCATGTTATAGATCGTACAGTTGAATGTGATGAGGTTGGAGATATTCTAGTTGTTAAAGATTTTCCTAGTGTGTTTCCAAAGGATCTTCCTAGATTGCCACCTGATAGAGATATAGAGTTTACTATGAAATTAATGTCAAGTACTGCACCGATTTCTATTCTTCCATATTGGATGGCTCTTCTAGAGTTACATGAGCTGAAGAAACAGTTACATGATTTGTTGGACAAAGTATTCGTTAGGGCTAGTGTATCTTATGATTGTGCATAGATTACAGAAAATTTAATCATGTGACAGTGAAGAACAGATATCCATTCCCAATGATAGATGATTTGTTTGATCAACTTAACAGTGCAAAAGTGTATTCAAAGATAGACCTTCGATCAAAATATCATCAATTAAAGATAGTTAAAGATGACATTATCAAGACAGCATTCAGAACTCGATATGGACATTATGAGTTTCTGGTAATGCCATTTGGTTCCAACAACATTTATGACTTTGATGAACAAGGTGTTTCAATCTTTTCTAGACAGATTTGTGATCATCTTTATTAATGATATATTGGTGTACTCACGAAGTACAAAGGAGCATGCTAATCATTTGTCTACTGTGCTACAAGTCTTGAGTGAAAAACAGTTATAAATGCTAAACTGAGTAAGCGTGAATTCTAGTTGGATCATATGGTATTTTTAGGACATATAGTATCTGGAAGAGGTATAGAGGATTGATTCTAAAAAGTTTGAATCAGTGGTAAACTGGAAAGCATCAATTATAGTTACAGAAGTTCGTATCTTTCTTAGTATGGATGGATACTACAGACTATTAGTGGAAGGATTCTCTATTATAGCTGCACCACTTACCAAATTGCTATGAAAGAATGCTTCATTCCATTGGTATTCTGCGTGCCAACAGGGCTTTAATGAGTTAAAGCACCGACAGACTACAACAGCAATACTGAGAATTCTTACAAGTACAAGAGGGTTTGGTATTTACAGTGATGTTTCATATCAGGGTCATAGTTTTGTCTTTATGCTGGATGGAATGTAATTGTTTCTGCATCGCGACAGTTGTGACCACATGAAATTTCTTATTTTGTATATGATTTAGAGCTGACATTAGTAGTATTTTCCCTAAAGATTTATCAACATTATCTATATGGAGAAATATTCTATATATTTACAGATCATAAGAGTTTGATTTATTTGATAAGCCAAAAGCAGTTGAACATGCGACAGAAGCGCTGGATGGAACTTTTGAAAGATTATGATTGTACAATTGTGTATCATCCAAGAAAGACCAATGTTATAGCAGATGCTTTGAGTGGAAAGTCCAGTGATATGATAGCAAATATGCACATGATTTCAGTGTTAGATTTGATTGCTTTGCGACGTCTAATTGATAGACTGCAGTTTGACATAGCTAGAGTACTGATTGCTACTTTTGAGATTTGGCCAGTGCTGAGACAGAAAATCAAAGATGCACAAGAGATGAAAAGTTGATAGAAATTATAGAACAGGTTCGACAAAGTAAAGATACGTCAGTTGTTATTCAGAATGGCACATCAATGTTTGGTCTAGATTCGTAATGTTTTCCATGTTAGTATGTTACGACGATATTGAGCTGATCCATCACATATATATATGTTAAAAGATTCAGAAGTACAGCTAACAGAAAATCTGAGCTACATAGAGGAACCGATCATGATAGCAGATTACAGAATCAAACAGTTACAGAGAGAGATTTCAAAAGTAATTTAGAAGAATCACGGTATAGAGGAAACAGTTTGTGAAACTGAAGATAAGATGAGAAATTAATATGAAGAGAGTGAATTTTGAGGACAAAATTCTTATAGAGGGGGAGAAATGTAACATCCCCGACCAAAGTGCATATGTCATTCGACATTCATATAAGATTAATAGCATATGCAGAGCATAGTTGCATGATATATAGTGAGTTTTTAAAAGTAATATTTATTTTCTAATTAATTTTATTATATTTTATAAAAGTTTATAATTAGAAGTTAATTATTAATTATTTCAGGATAAAGTTTGTAGTAAAGGAGATTCGAGTGTGAAAATTGTAATTTTTATAAATTTTTGCTGACTTTCAGAAATATATATATATATCAATGACCTTGCTTTGTCTTAACAATGAAGCTTTCAAACCAAAAAGAAGCAATACAAAGAATACGGGAAAACGAGAGGAAAGTGAAGAGTTTGATTTTTTTTTTTTGTTGGATCTGGTCCAAGATCTCTTTTATCGGGTTTTAATCCTGAAGTACAAACGTGCTTTGGTAAGTTTTTAATTAGTTAATGGTTTATCTGGATTTTTCTAATTTTTCCAGATCTAGATCTACAGTGGCTTTTGATTGAGCAATCAGTTGATCTATAGTTTTCAAAGGGAGTTTTCGATATCGGATTTATATTCGGTAAAAGATTTCAGAGTATTTTTAGGGTTTCGTTTTGTAAGGATATTAGGGAGCCCTTTCAATAAGTTATTCAGACAGGTTTGAACTAGAAAAATGTTCTTCTATATATATAGTTTATCGATGTCAAGTTTTAAAGGATTTGGAATTATGCACAAGAAGTTACAATCCATTCTGGCATTTTATTGCATTTGGGGTTAGGATTTGTAAGAGTAAATAGCCTAATTTGAATTGGGTTATATATAGGAGCACGAGTCATAGATCGTGGTCAAAGAGAAAAGGAAGAGATATAGTAATCATCTTGAACAGGTGAGTATAGACCGGAGATTCAACCCTATGTGCTATATGTGCAATATGGATATATGTTCTATATGAGCTATATGGATATATGAGCTTTATGGATATGTGTGTTATATGGATTATATGGATATATGTGTTTTATATGATAGCTCTGAAATTTCCAGAGTTGTTTACACAAAAAGTATGTTAACAGATGGCATACGATATATGGTTACAGGATGCATTTGATTGCATAGCATATTGCAATGAGATTAAAAGGACCTGTGACTGTCTCGCCCTGAATTTGTATTATAGGACCTACGGGTCATACAGGATCTTCGGATCATACAGGATCTTCAGATCATACAGGATCTTCGGGTCATAAGATCTTCTGATCATATAGGATCTACGGATCATACAGGACCTACGGGTCATAATGAGGAAATATTCGGATTTCTTTCTTAAGGGACCATAAGAGTCCATATACAGTAAAACCGAGGCAGATTCAGGCTTGAACAGTTCACAAAATAAAGAATCGGAAACATCAACATTTGCATTTGCATAGTAAATTCATATATGACATATATAGTATGTATGAATATGTATAGTGACCAATTGTTTGACTCTGTGTGAAATAATTGATGATGGTTTATATTCACTGAGTATGCGACTCACGCAAATCGTAAAATAATTTTTCAGGTTCAGCTAGTTCTTACTGACGTGTGTTCGTTTAGAGGTCACATTCATACAGGTCGGTCGGCTGAAGCTCAATGCAACCTTCTCCTCCTCATTTTGTATCATAGACATATGAGTTGTAATATAAGTTAAGAGTGACAGATGTTTTAGTATAAGATGTAACTACCTATATGTGTGTGTGCGCAACCTTTTATGGTTGTTAATGTCTGCTATGTGCTTACGTGAATAGTTGGTATATGTCTCTTATCTGTTTATATAAGAGATAAGTTTTACAAAGCATACGTCATAAGGTATAGGGGTGTCACATGGTCTGTTCCTCAGACTGAGCCTTCATTCTGTTCAAGACTGGATCCCGCGATTTGCACTGAACGGTCTTGTTTGCACATGTGAGTTCCCATGCGATGGGAACTGTTCTCTCCAGAGTTCCCTTGATAGGAACTTGCTATCATATATTCTTGTGTTCCTTTTGCGTTCTTGGAGATTCTTCGTTAGACCTGGTGTTCCCTTGAAATACTTGAATGTAAGACGTTAGTTTCCATATGGCGTTTGTCATTATTAAAACTGGAGACAAGTACCGTTGTTCGGATGTTTGGAACCAGAGTTCCCAACACCGTCACAATAATTTCCCCTTTTTGATGATGACAAACCCATCACAAAATGAACAAGTATTCCAATGTGTGAAAAAGCATGACATGCATCTGAGTTCCTAAGTGTGATCCTTGAGAGCCACTTCTATGAAACATTAAATTCTTACTTAGAATTTTATGCATTGGTTCCCACTTAGCAAAAGCATATTCTGTGATAACTCTTGACACGATTCATCTCACACATTTTGTCCTTCCCCCTTTTGGCATCATCGAAAATAGAAAACATAGTAAGGTATACAATAGGAACGCCATTCATATATTACTTAAGCATAAGATATACAATAGGAACGCATTACATTTGGTAGAGAAAATAAGGCTAAGGAGTTAAAAGGAAAGATCATGGGGCCTTGGGAAGCATGTGATCACGCAGCTGGGTTCATCCTGCAACTGAAAAAACCTAAACACAAACATTAGTATATAAAAGTGTAGACCGTAAGATAGGTCTACACAATGTCAATAAAAATAATAATACTAGAATTAACCCAAAGTTCCCCGACAACGGCGCCAAAATTTGACCGGCCTAGGTCGTTATGCCAAGAACAAAGATAATTAACCCTAATACAAGCTAGTATAGCGAGTAAGTCGGGGTCGTACCCTAGAGAACTTGCGGCTTCTAGTATCAATATTTTTACCAACTAAAGACAGGGGGCAATCACGAGAAAGATCTAAACTAAACTAAACTAAGAAACAAATAACAAACAATCAAACAGATCAATAGAGAAACAAGTTTATTCAAAAGATCCACTCTGAAATAATCATTCGAGCACAAATTCATCCACTGATTCCTTTTATACCTATGGTTAATTCCTATCCTAATCATTAGCAATCGCTAGTCCACAGTCCAAACAATTCTTTAACCCTAGGCAAGGACGCTTAAGCTAGAATTAGCATAGAGAACAAGGATATGCAGGATACAAGTCAAGACAACCAAGCTACGAGTCGACAAAATTAACTTATAATCAATTCTCTTTCTCAATTCCTAGTCCACGGTCCTAGAAATTCAGTTGTTTCGAAGATCAAGTAAGATCACATAGACAATGATTCAACCCTAATCAAACTATAGAATATCAACCAAATTCAACAAGTTGTGCACCAATGAAATCAATTGATAATCATGAAATTAAGCACAAAGAGAAAAGATATTAATCAAAGGATAGAAATCAATTACCAAAACCTCACGAGTTCATACATCAGAGGTTCACCTTCGAACAAACCCCAAAGGGTTTAGTTCTCCATAAAAACTGAAAATAAACTAGGTTAAACTAAAAAGTAGGCTCTCCCTAAAAACTCACGAAACTAGGATAAAATAAAACGAAGTCGGCACGGAAAGACAGCCACCGCGAGCGCGGGTTCACAGCTGCGGGCGCGGCTCCTGCGCTGGTTGGTCTCGTGGAAATTGAACTTCACCGAGGGCGCGGGTAATCAACCGAGCTCGCGGGTCTTCTTCTGACAGCTTTCTGGTGGTGCTACCTTCAGAGGTGGTTTTGACCCACTTAAAGTTGGAATTTGAACTCGCAATAAAAACATGAATTGTAGCTCTTCGAGTTTGTTTTCCAATGATACCAATTTAAGATTCATCCAATCAGCGTATCTCCCGAACAAGGCGTCACAAGAAAATGGTGTCAAAACAAATCCAAATCAACACTTGTGCTTAAAACTCTTGCAATTCTTCAAATCGTGTCTTCGGTCTTCATATTACAATTATGCTCAAAACTAACCTAAACACACTCAAATCATGCCTAAAATACAAGAGTTAACCTATACTAAAGAGAGCATATCAATAATCAGTGGGAGGTTGATGGGCATTTTGTGGAGAAAGTGGAAGAGGAGGATTGCGTCTAGCATGTTGAGTGTGTGACGCTTCACTTGCCAAGGAATCACAACCGTGATGAGGAACTGATGAGCTAGTTTGGCTATAAGGCCTAGGTTGTGAGTTGGGGTCCCTTGGGTGGGAACTCTGCCATCGTAGGCAGTGTGCAGAATTTCATCCTTGTTGAATCCCTCAAAGTTCTTGCGAGGAAGGGCCCCTAATCCCTTGACATGAACATTCAGTTGCCGACGGATGGAGGAGGCCGTGAAGACGTAGTCGTCGCCTTGGATGGGGAGAGTTCCCTTGGTGCCCTCGTCGTGGATGACGAAGTTGTTGTAGAAGAGGCGCACCTGGTCAGGGTCGACGGTCACGGCGGCGTCGCAAACCTGATCCCATTCTTGGGCCTTGATGAGTGCCCAAAGATCTCCAAGCCCCTTTTCCGTCAGTTGGGACTCGGAGAGGACCAACGGAGTGACGAGCTTTCTATCCGCCGTGATGGGAACCCTCTTCGATTTTGTTCCCTTCCCCTTCTTGTTCTTGTTCCCCCTAGAGGCAGCAACCTTTCATTTCCTCGGAGGGGTTGAGGCAGATTTGAGCAAGAGGGGAAAGTCCTTTTCCATGGGAGCACCCTCCGAAACCACCATTTGGCATCCTTGTTCATCGTTGGCCAGGGCCTCGGCATGTTCCCTTTCCAGCCCTTCAGCGTCTAGAACCTCAGTGGTGGCATCACCATCTGAGTTCTCTTCATAATTATCAAGACGGCCCTTGCATGTGCCCAACCCATCAGCTTGGGTTGTGGTCCCTTTTTCTTGGACCTCTCCCTCTGCATCAGAGTAGGCGCCCTCTTCCCTCGGGAGCTCGGAAGAAGGGGGTTGGTTGATGAAGTCTACCAGCTCATCATGTAGGGCGTCGAGGCGAGCATTTTCCTTGGCTGTGCCCATGACGATGGGAGCTGTCATCTTCGCCTTTTTCCGGACGACGGCGGCGATGGGCAATGAATCATCATCCTTGTCAAGGTGGACCAATTGCTTGGCTGGAGAGGGAGAGGAGGAGCTTTGTGTGGTTGAGGGTGGAGGGGATTTTTGAACAGGGGAGAGGGGGATTTTGCTTTAGGAGAGGTGGGTGGAGTGGGAACTTTTGTGTTTGGAGAAGATGGAGGTGGGTCGATGGGGTTAAGGGTCCCATCAGCGGTTAGGAGAGAAGAGGGAGGGATGATGGGATCTCTAGGACTGGAGTTCCCAAAGGTGGGATTAGGGTTGGACGAAGGAGGATCTTGGGATTGAGTGTTCCCAAAATTGGAAGGAGGAGGAAGAGAGGAGGGTTGAGTGGGGGGTGGTGGTGATGGTATGGCAAAGGAAGAAGGACGAGAGAGATTTAGAACCTCGTCCATGTTAAAGAGAGATTTCTTCTTTTTCTTCTTGGGAAGATCGGAAGAAGAGGGTTGTTTGTCTTTGCGTTTCTTTGATTTGTTTTTGGATTTGGGGCGTTCGGGACCGAAACTATCAAGGATGACAATCCCAGCTGAGGAAGAGATTGGTTGAGAAGAGATGGTGAGAGGGATATGAGGCGGTTGAGATGCGATGGATGGAAGCGCAAGGGTTTCCGCCGCCGAAAGGTTAGAGGATTGCCCGAGAACCTTGAATTCTAGAAGTGAGGATCCAGTGCGAGGTTAGTGAAGGTAGGGGCGAACATAATCATGAAGGCCCTTGTAGAGTTTTTCTCGATTGATTGGATCGGTTTCTTTGTCCGCCTCTCGGAGCATGAAGGCGAAGTGGGATTTAGGGTTGGTGTTGATCCACTCACGGATGTGGTGATCAGGGTGAGTAGGTGCCATGGAAGATGCTGGGAAGATAAAGGTTTTGGAGGTTTGCTGAAAAAGGAAGGGGAGAAGATTGCAGAGAAGAGGAGTTGCAGAGGGCGAAGGTTGAAGAACGTCCCAAAAATGGCAAAGAAGGGGTTTTTATGTGAGGCGAGGAGAGGGGTAGAAAGGGAAAGGCAATTTTCCTCAATAACCGGTAGCTAGTAAGCTCGAAGAGCCATTTCAACTTCCTTGGCACGCTTTTGACACGCGTCGTTATACCCATCGGAAGTCACTTCGAGCGTTTCAAATACTTGGCCCACGACGCTTCGAAATATGACACACTTTCCCGTTTCCCAAGTGATGTTCCAACTTTCCAAAACTACCAGTGTTCCATTGCTAGTGATAATTTTCCAGGCCAGTTCCCATGATCTTTGAAAGGTAAAGTTTGGGTGGAGTGGACAGGAGAACTCACACTCAAATTCTTTTGTGAAGGTAGGGAACTCAAAGGGGAACCAGACAATTACAACTCGATAATGGGACAAAAAGTTGGGCTCATGAGAAGCGTTTGTCTGGTTCTCGGCTAAGGGTTGGTTTTATGATCAACCGTCATGGTGGCTTGTAGAGAGAGTTAAGGGAACTCTGATTGATCATTTTGGGCCAAAAGAAATAAAGTTCCAACTTGTACATCAAAAGCACTAGACTAGTAATATGGCAAAATGAAAGCAATTATTCCTAGTGTTCCCTATCATGCATTTCAAGATAAACTAGCTAAGCAGTGAGGGAATAACAAATAGGGACTTGTTCAGTTTAGAGTTATCATCCCTAGAAGCATTCGGAGACGCTAGTTGGGACGTCTGTCTAAAGCTTTAGTGAGAATGTCCGCAATTTGCTCTTCAATTCTACAATGTTCCATAGAGAAGTTCCGATGTTCCACATTATCACGTAGGAAATGATGCCTAATGTCTATATTCTTAGTACGAGAATGATTCAAATGATTTTTAGATATGTTAATGGCACTTGTATTATCACATCTTATGGGAACTGGGCCAAAATACATACCGTAATCCTAAAGTTGGTACTTAAGCCATAGAACCTAGGAACAGCACGAGGCGGCAACCACATATTCCGCTTCTATTGTGGACAGTGCCACTGAGTTTTGCTTCTTTGATCCCCATGAGACTAGGCATGATCCTAGGAATTGGGCCATTCTACAGGTGCTCTTTCGATCAATCAAGTGCCCAGCGAAATATACATCTGAGTATGCAACGAGCTCAAGGGAACTGTTCCTTGGATACCAAAGGCACAAGTTGTTGTTCCCTTTGAGGTACCTGAAAATTCTCTTCACCTCTTTCAGGTGTGATTCCTTAGGGTTAGCTTGAAAGCGCGCACATAGGCACACTGAAAACATGATGTCGGGTCTATTAGCAGTTAAGTAGAGAAGAGACCCAATCATACCTCGAAAGTTCCTTTGATCCACACTTATACCTGTTTCATCTGCGTTGAGCCTTGAGTTTGGTGAGATGGGAGTGTCGATGGGCCTCGAGTGTTCCATCCCATACTTCAAGAGCATCTCTCTAATGTACTTTTGTTGGTGGATCCTTGTTCACTCCTTGGTTTGAGATATTTGAAGTCCCTAGAAGAACGTGTGTTCCCCTATGAGACTCATCTCAAACTCGTTACTCATCAAATTCTTAAACTTTTCAACAAGAAGCTCATTAGTAGCACCAAACACAATATCATCAACATATACTTGGACAATTAGAATATCTTTTGACTCTTTCTTAATAAAAAAGAGTTTTTTCTATGGAACCACGAATGTATCCATGAGACAAGAGAAATTGGGCAAACCTGTCATACCACGCCTTGGGAGCTTTCTAGAGACCATACAAGGCCCTCTCCAAGAAGTAAACATGGTCTGGGAAGTGTTCATCTTTGAAACCAGGTGGTTGTGCCACATAGACTTCTTCCTTGAGGTGCCCATTTAGGAACGCTGTCTTGACGTCCATTTGATACAACTTGAAGCCTTTGTGGGCGGCGTAGGCTATGAGGAGTCGAATGGCTTCAATCCTTGCAACTGGTGCAAAGGTCTCATCGTAGTCGATTCCCTCTTCTTGCCTATACCCTTGGGCAACCAGACGGACCTTGTTCCTAGCCACTGCCCCAGTGTCATCAAGCATGTTTCTGAAGACCCATCAAGTTCCTATGATGTTCTTGTTCTTGGGCCTAGGAACCAGTTTCCACACTTTGTTTCTCTCAAATTGGTGGAGTTCCTCTTACATGGCTTGAATCCAGTCTGGATCCTTTAGAGCTTCTTTGATGCTCTTGGGTTCCACCAGTTAGACGAAGGCGTTGAAGGCACAGAAGTTTTTGAGACAGGAACGAGTTTGCACGCCCTTGTCATAGGGAGTGATGATGTTGTCGATGGGGTGATCCTTCCTTTGGTGATAGTTTCTTGTTTGAATGTGTGTGAAATCAAGTTGTTCCCTTGTTTCTTCTTCGTCTTCAACATGAGTTTCCTCTTCATGGGAAGAGTTTTTCTCAACTTCTTCACTAAGTGTTTCATTAGGATCGTCTTCATTGTTCCCTCCTTGTTCCCCTTGGACGCTAGACTCTGGTGTGGTTTCATCTTGGGGAACTAGAGAGTTGGATGCATCTTGAGGTTCTTCTGTTCTGGAGGGAACCTCAAAGGAGTCTTGATCAGTGAGATGTTCACCTCCTTCGTTGTCGTCTGGTGGTGGAACATTGCACCCACTTGGATAGTCTTCATCTTGCTTTCTTGGCTCATCATTGTTGCCGTCCTCTTCTTGTCTTACCAGTTTAAACAGAGTTCCCTTTCCTTGGGATTTTGTTCCCATCTTTACAGATTGTTCGTTGAAGACGACGTGAATGCTCACCTCGATCTTCTTGGTTCTCTTGTTATAGACTCTGTATGCCTGACTTTTTGACGAGTAGCCCAGGAAGATCCCTTCGTCACTCCTTGGATCGAACTTCCCAAGGTTGTCTTTGCCATTGTTGTGGATGAAGCATTGCAGCCAAAGGTCATGAGATAAGAGATGTTGGGCTTTCTTCCCTTGATCAACTCATATGATGTCTTCTTGATCATGGGACAGATCATAGCTCGATTTAGAATATATGTAGCTGTGGAGATTGCCTCGGCCAAGAAGCTTTAGGGAACTCCACTCTCAAGCATCATTTTGCGAGCCATGTCTTCCAGGGTTCTGTTCTTTCTTTCCACAACTCCATTTTGCTTAGGAGTGCGTGGGGCTGAGAAGTTGTGGGAAACACCATTGTTGTCACAGAAATTTAGGAACTCTGAGTTCTTGAACTTAGTTCCATGATCAAATCTGAGAGACTTGAGCTTCAATCCCATGCTAATTTCCATTCTCTTGATGAAGGGCTCAAACTCCTCGAATGCATCTGATTTGGATCTTAAAAAAATAAACCATGTAAATCTTGAAAAATCATCAATTAATGCATACATGTACCTTTTACTACCGTAGTTGGCCGTTTGCATGGGACCACAGAGATCCATGTGAATTAATTCCAAGGGCCTTGTTGTGCTTACCACCTTCTTTTGCTTGAAGGAACTTCTAGTTTGCTTGCCACGAATACATGCATAACACATCTTGACTCCCTCAATGTTGATTCGTGGAAGACCAATGACCAGGTCCTGTAAGTATAGCATCAGACTCTGATTTATGCCTGCATGACCTAGCCTCTTGTGCCAAAGTTCCGTATCATCATGGGAGCTTGCAAATCACAACTTCCTTGGTGGTTCAAAGTCCGTGTCCACCACATAGACATTGTTGGACCTCTTTCCTCTTAAATGATTTTGTTAGTTATCTTGTTGATGACCAAGCATTCTTCTGAGTCGAAGATGACAACGTTGCTCCCTTGATCACATATCTGAGATACACTCAAGAGATTGTACCCCAGATCCTTCACCAAATTGACATTGCTAATCTTGATTGACTTGTTGAGTAGTACTTCCCCTGTTCCGATGATTTCTCCTTTAGTTTTGTTGCCAAAGGACACATGACCTCCTTCGGCTTTTGTGTGGAGTGAGGTGAGATTGTCTTTGTTCCCAGTCATATGATTTGAACAGCCACTATCAATGACCCATGTGTTGTTCCCCCTCACTGCCACATCACTGGGTTGTTCCCCAGTGGTTTCCCCTATGGCCATTGCACACATGTCTGGGTGTGCCCTAGATTCGGGATCTTCATCCTCATCATCGTTCCAGGTGGCGATGTAGGCCTTCTTCCCTTGTTTTCGATCGTCAGTTCCTTGTGGGCAATCTTTTTCAAAGTGCCCTTTCTTGTAGCATTTGTAGCAGGTGACGTCCGAGAGGTCCTTCTCTGTTGGCTTTCTCGGGGAACTCTGACCTTTTTGCGAGTTCCCATACCCCTTTTTGAACTTTTCTTTGTTGTAGAAGGATCGAAGGATCTTTGTTACCAGGACGAGTTCCTCATCTTCTTCTTCCTCAGAATCTTCGTGTTGCTCTTGAACCGATTTGAGCATCTTTTCCAATTTTACGGCAATTCCCTTGTGTGCCCTTTCTTGCTCCTTATCGTCTTGTTTCCTTTTCTCATGTCCCACCAGCTTTCCAAGGACTTGGTGAAGCATGAGATTCTTGTTTTCAGGATTTTCTTTGAACATGGTCCTTTCGTTGGCCCATTCACCAGTTAGGCCGTTGAAGAGCTGCTGGACTTTCATCTTTTCGGTTATCTCTTCTTTCGTTATCCCAAGTCCAGTAAGCTTGGTACACAAGTCTTCGAAGTGAGACTAGTAGCTGTGAACTGATTCTTCCACCTCTATTCGGAAGTTGAAGAACTCCCTTCTAGCGTTCATCTAGAGGTCCTCTCTAAGGTGAGAGTTCCTAATGTGCATCTGCTGGATGGCTTCCCACATCCCTTTTGTCATTTCCAGATTTGCTACCCTATTGCAATCTTGAACTGACATGGCATTCTTGAGATACTGTTTGGCTTTGAAGTTTGCTTCCATGCACTTTCATTCATTTGGTCCCCATTTTGTGAAGTCATTGCGAATGGTTGGGTCTACCTCGAAGTTCCCTACATCGATGACACACCAACCTTGAAAGTTGTGGCTACGCATCCAATCCTTCATGTTGCGTTGCCAGGTTTCGAACCATCTTGTGATAAGCCTTGGAGGCTTGTTGTTCCCATGTGCAACTTGAGTGAGTTCCTCAGACATTCTGTCACCTGCGATACTAACACAGAAAATCTAGAGTGTTCCAAGCTCTGATACCAATTGTTGGACCGTCGTGCGTTAGTAAGAGATTGGGAACTGGCGGTTAGATTCTTCCCAAGGCAGCGGAAGTAAAGAAAAAGCAAGTAAAGCAGAATGTAAACGACACAGTTCCTTTATAGAGGAACCCGACAACAACCAACTAGTTGTGTAGGTAAACCTCTACCTCCACTTGGAGGATTTTGAACGATCTTCTTATTTTATTGATTGTACCCTAGTTACACAAGCAAGACTTAAACTTCTCTGTTCCTAGTAGTTCTTCCTAACTCTAGTAACACTAGTAACCCTTCTCGACCTTGTTCCTAAGCGAACCAACTCAACTAAACATAAGACAGATCGAACCTTACACCTTGAGCTCAATGTCGCAGTTCCCTAACTCCTAGGAACTTGGATTCGCCGTCGCCGAGATCGAAGACTCGTCGCCGGGGACTTCTCTTCTCTTGTCTCTCTTTCTTTCTTTGTGTTTGAATGTTTGTTCAGTGAGAAGTGCTTATTCCAAGCACTATTCATTTGGCTTTATACACATTTGAACTTGGGCTACAATCTTTTCTTTCATGTTGTCCGAAATACCCTTTGTCTTGCACGCCAAGTATGCAATCTTCACATGTGACTTTGATTTGAACTTGGTCAACTTTGAGAATCAATCACGCCATTGGATCACTCGCTTCAATCTGTTCCTCAAACTGAGCCTTCATTCTGTCCAAGACAAGATCCCGCGATTTGCGCTGAACGGTCTTGTTTGCACATGTGAGTTCCCATGCGATGGGAACTGTTCTCTCTAGAGTTCCTTTGATAGGAACTTGCTATCATATATTCTTGTGTTCCTTTTGCGTTCTTGGAGATTTTTCGTTAGACTTGGTGTTCCCTTGAAATACTTGAATGTATGACGTTAGTTCCCATATGACATTTGTCATTATCAAAACTGGAGACAAGTATCATTGTTCGGATGTTTGGAACCAGAGTTCACGACACCGTCCCAACAAAAATGCAATCCAAAATCTATATAATGCTCAATGTATCCCAGTGGTAAATCGGTTTCTTTATTAACATTTAGAAAAAAGTAAAAAAGAGAGAAAAAAAGACCCATGAGAGGGAAAAAAAGAGAGAGAAGTAGAGACAACCGAGTGGTGGTGTCGTTGCAGAACCCTAGACCCAAATCTCTTTACCTAATATTCTATCTATGCCTAATTGCCTCCGCTCCTGGCCATGGAATTGGAAAGAAGGCGCAGAAGTCAATTATGGAGACTTGGCAAAATCCTTTCCCAATTCTTCATAGAGAGATTGTTAAAAAGATCATAAAGTACGCAGAGATTCATGGCAAATCACAAATTCGAAGAAGAACGTTACAGTGGAGGAATCTGATTGCAATGAAAATCTCGACGGTTGGGAGGAAATCCATCTCAGTGAGAATTTGGAAGTACGACAGTCCCGATTTCATGGCGAAGGACGGTGATGTGGGAAACGGAAACTCGAAAGAGGTACAAGGATTTGGTGAAATAGGGCTTGTACATGGTACGATTCCACCATTATCTTTCGGTTGGCTGCTAAGGTGTGTTCTTCTATCTCTTTTTAAGTCTGTCTTTCCTGCTTTCTCTTCACAAGTTTCCCTCCTATGTCTCTTCCCCTTCCTAATCCTTTACATCGCTTCTCTTTTGTCTTTTGTAATGGAAAATTTGGAGAAATCCTTCCAAGAAATACTCATGGCCACCAAAGCATCGAGCTTGAATCCATCGTCTATGACTGAGGAAGTCGGCGATGTGATTGGGGCTCTCGAGTCGTCGGCTGAGGAACCCAGTTACGATTTGTTGAGCAATAATGAGGATGTGTCCTCGGAGGATGTAGGTGAGTAGACATTTGAGACCGAATATGAGAAATATGTGCAAACCCTATTGATGGAGAAGGAGGTTAACACTCTTGAAGAAACCTGCCTTACTGGACCAACCTGGCACGAAAAAGTTGAGGGGATGAGGAAAGAGATCAAGTTTATTGTTAGGTATGGATGTTTTGATTCTCTGTTGACTGCCAATATGGGACGAATACCAGGTGTTATTGTTGTTTATGGATTGTGGGTTGGCTATGAATGATGGTGTTTTTGCATTTGCTGTTAATGTTTGCACTAATTATTTCTTCAAGCTTGAACGATCTGATGACTGGATTGAGTATGCTATTGTCTTTGTGTTTATTACTGATGATGGTTTGCTGTCACGTTTTGGTGAGTTCTGGAGAAAGGGCATATTATTCAGATTAGCCCCTGCTGGTGTTGATGTATGGTGTTGTGTTGGGCATAGTTATTTGAGACAGAATACATCAGTATTGACTATTAGAGTAAGAATGGTTTGCTCCTTGTTTGCCGTTTGCTAATGGTGTGATGTTACTAGCCAAGACAATGCTTGTAACAAGCACCAACATATGGAAATTACCAAACTACGAGACCTTGGGCACGGTCCCCATTTAAAAATAACAAATAATACATGAGAGTTGCATCTTGGAATGTAAGAGGTATAGGAAGAAAGAATTTTTGGACCCACACTGAAACCTTTGCTAAAATGCATCACATTAAAGCCATTGCAATTCTAGAAACCAAAACTGAAAATGATCCACATGAAATGTATTGGCGAAAAGAAGGTTTTGATAATATAGTACATTCAAGAGCAAAGGGTAGATCGGGTGGGATTTTTGTTTTGTGGAAAGAACATCTTATGCAGGACAAAGAAACTTTTAGATTAATAGATAAACATGAACGATTTATCTCGGTTTTGTATTCAATTCCTTTTGGTGCCCTTGAGGTTTGGGCTTTTCCTTTTGGTGCCCTGAAAAATGTCGTTTTCCTTTAGATACCCTCGTAGTTTTAGAACTTTCCTTTTCGTAGCCTAAATACACCCACATCTGAAATTCCATCCACAAATTATATTATTTCCGATAAAAATATGTTAAAAAATCATGAGATAATTAACTTTGAGGTCTGTATATCCCCACCATGGTTAAGCAGATGAAATTTATAACACAACTCCTAGTAACAACTAGAACAAGGCTTTATTGGAGACGATTAACTCCATTTCTACATCATATTCAAGTCTAATTCACCAGAAGGTGGTGATGGCCGGATCGATGGAGGGGATGATGGTGCAAAGAGATCGCCACGAGAATCCAAGGAATTCCGACAACAAACACCACGCAACTGACCCGTCTTCAACTGGCTGGATCTTCCTCGTCCGAACTCGAAATTGAGTGATTCCAATTCGAGAAGTTAGATCTATGAGTCTAGTTGAAGTCCTCAAAATATGAGACCGAGATGATGAGCGGATTGAAAGTTATGTCGAATTTACTAAGATGGTGCAGAAACCTCCGAGATGGAGGATGGTTCGAAATGGAGAGAACAAGGGGATATGGATGCTTGATAACTTGGATATGACTCACCAAGCTCTCAAACAAACTAGGATGCTCGAAATTGTCGGATATGACTCACCAACAATTGAACAACGAGAATTGAACGAAACAAAACAAGAACTTCGAATTGAAAATGCAAGGAAAAGAGAAGCAAATTTCGTCCAAGTCTAGCAACAAAGGGTGAGGGGGACGACCATATAACCTAGAAAGCAACCTCACAAAGTTAGCCCCTTCACTTAAGGAAATTACAAAAATTAACCCAAAAACCCGAAAACTTAATAATTGTCCTTTCCGTCGAATTGTCACTTAGAACCATGAAGTAGAATAAAACTCCAACCATCTTCATTGCACTCTTTCGGAAAGCTACACCCCATGAGCTCTTCTTGCACTTGACATAGAATGGCCTTAGCTCGGGATCGCGTAATACGACCTAGATAAGGTGGTGTAGTTCCTTGAGCTTTGGCACCATCAAAACCGGAAGGCAAGGGCGCGCCACCATCCAAGCTTGTTGGCGCGTCTAGGGTATGCCGAGGCTCCTCCAAGTGTTCCGACGTGTGCTCCTCCAAGTGTTGCTCCTCCAAGTGTTCTGAAGTGTGCTCCATAGTTGGCTCGGACATCGATGGAATCACATCATCCTCCTCCCCTTGAAAAGGGTTCGTCCTCGAACCTAGATCCTGCTCAAACTCAACATCATTGTTAGAAAAATAAGGAACAAGATCGGATACGTTGAATACCTCATGGACGCCATAATTCGGAGGAAGATCAAGCTTGTAAGCATTGTCGTTGATGCGCTCTAACACTTGGAATGGTCCATCTCCACGTGGCTTAAGCTTAGAATTTCGAAGAGTAGGAAACCTCTCCTTCCTCAAATGAACCCAAACAAGGTCGCCGGGTTCAAAAATCAGCTCCTTGCGCCCTTTATCAGCTTGGCGCTTGTATTGCAATGTTCGCCTCTCCAATTGAAGACGAGTATCCTCATGAATCTGCTTAATATACTCAGCCCGGTCCCGTCCTTCACGACTCTCTCGATCGGACATAGCATAAGGCGCTAAATCAAGTGGTGTAACGGGATTGCGCCCATACACCACCTCAAAAGGCGTCTTCTTTGTAGCGGAATGAATGGACCTCCGGGACAACGCGTCGGCGACGACGTTGTCCTTGCCTTTCTTATGCTTGATGACATAGGGAAAGGATTCAATGAACTCAACCCATTTGGCATGCCTCCGATTCAGTTTTGCTTGCCCTCTCAAGTACTTCAACGCCTCATGATCGGAATGGATAACAAACTCCCGAGGCAAGAGATAGTGCTCCCACACCCTTAGCACTCGAACAAGAGCAAGTAGCTCTTTGTCGTACGTGGGGTACTTGAGCTCGGCACCTCCAAGCTTCTCACTATAATAGGCTATGGGACGTCCCTCTTGCATAAGCACACCACCGAGCCCAATTCCCGACGCATCACACTCAATCTCGAACATCTTGCCAAAGTCGGGAAGAGCTAACAACGGCGCGTGTGTCAACTTAGCCTTAAGGGCAGCAAAGGCCTCTTCTTGCGCCTCTCCCCACATAAATGGAACATTCTTCTTGGTGAGGAAGGTCAAAGGCGCAGCCAAGGTACTAAAATCACGAACAAACCGGCGGTAGAAACCGGCTAGGCCAAGGAAACTCCGGACTTGTGTCATAGTTGTCGGTGTGGGCCATTCTTGAATCGCCTTCACCTTCTCTTCATCTACTTGAAGTCCATTCCTACTCACAACAAAACCAAGAAATACCACGTGATCCGAACAAAAGTGGCACTTCTTGAAGTTAGCAAATAGGCGTTCCCGTTTCAAAGCTTCAAGCACTTGCCTAAGGTGCTCGACATGGGATGATAAATCGTGGCTATAAATCAAAATATCATCAAAGTATACAACCACAAACTTACCAATAAAAGGGCGGAGGACGTGGTTCATCAAGCGCATGAAAGTGCTCGGAGCGTTGGTTAATCCGAAGGGCATAACCAACCACTCGTATAGGCCTTGCTTGGTTTTGAACGCCGTCTTCCATTCATCTCCCTCCTTCATCCTTATTTGATGATATCCGCTCTTGAGATCAATTTTGGAGAAGAGACTCGCCCCATGCAGCTCGTCAAGCATATCCTCAAGTCTCGGAATCGGGTGACGATACTTGATAGTAATATTGTTGATCGCTCGACAATCAACGCACATCCTCCATGTGCCGTCCTTCTTAGGCACAAGAATGACGGGCACGGCACACGGGCTGAGGCTCTCACGCACATATCCCTTATCAAGGAGCTCTTGGACTTGCCGTTGAAGCTCCTTAGTTTCCTCCGGATTGGCTCGATAGGCTGGACGGTTCGGTAGAGTGGCACCGGGGACAAAGTCGATTTGATGCTCGATTCCCCTAAGCGGTGGTAGTCCCGGTGGCACCTCTTCTTGGAAAAGCCCCTCAAAGTCCTGCAAAAGAGTAGATATGGAAGGAGGAAGATCAACTAATTCTTGGGAAGATAAATAAGATTCTTGAAAAACAAGTAAAACGCAAACGCCACTTCCCTTGAAAGTATGAATAATCTCCTTCGGTTTGGCCAAAAGCAAGGGCGTAGAAGGGCCGCCTAGAGCTAGCTTCTTGTCCTTCTTTCCCTCTCGAAGCGCATGCTTCTTCCTTTGCTCCTTCGCTGCGTGGTCCAACATGATTTCATGGGGGGTCATCGGGTGCAACGTCACCTTCTTTCCCTCCATTTGAAAGTGATACTCGTTGGAGACTCCATCATGAATAGCTCCCTTATCATATTGCCAAGGGCGCCCCAAAAGAAGATGACAAGCGGTCATCGGCACCACATCACACTCCACCTCATCCTTGTAAGGCCCTATAGAAAAGCAAATACGAGCCCTTTCCTTGACTTGGATCGGGGCATTAGAATTCAACCAACATAGAGGATAAGGTAAAGGATGGCAAGTAGTTTTCAAGGAAAAGCGATCCACCACCTCTTGACTAATAATATTACAACAAGACCCGCTATCGATAATCATACTACATACCTTATCCATAATTTTGCATCGAGTGTGAAAGATAACCTCTCGTTGGCTAGGTGTGGTGGTGTTCTCCGTCATGAAAAGCGTCCGTTGTACCACGAAGCACTCACCCTCCTCGGCGGTGACATGGAGGCCGTCTTCCTCAACCTCGGGGCTCTCTTCTTCCTCTTCCGCAGCCCCTTCTTCCTCATACTCGTACTCCCCTTGGGAGTTAAGAAGAACCTTCCGTTCGTTGGGACAATCCCGAGCATAATGCCCATGTCCAAGGCACTTGAAACACTTCACGTCGCTCGCCTTCACACCGCCTTCTTGCCGAGGACGTGGGGAAAACTCTTTCCTCGGTTGAGGAGTCGAGTCCTTCCTTATTTCCGGCTTCCTAAACTGAGTTGGTGGTACCTTAGGAGCCGTGGATGAAGGCTGCCACGTTCGAGAAGTGGTTGAACTCGAACGTCGTTGAGCAAGTTGCTTGTAGATATGGTTGGTATAATGAAGCACTTGCTCAATATCGGTACCCCTACTAAAATGCTGCATACTCACCACATTTTTTAGTTCCAAATTTAACCCATTGACAAATTTAGAGATGACATACCCGTCGGGAAATTGTACTCGGGAACGGAAGATGAGCATACGCAGCTCGTTGTAGAACTCATCGGGAGTCCGGTTCCCTTGACGCACTTGCTCCAACTTGGCATGGATGCGCTCCGTGTAATCTTGAGGCACGAACCTCTCTTCTAAGGCCTCTCTTAGATCTTGCCATGTGTTAAGTTGAGGCATCCGACGTGCTCTCCTCAAAGCCTTGTCCTCGAGCCACCATTGGTAAGCAAAGTCGGTGAAGTGTATGGCCGCCATGGCCACCCGCCTCGCATCATCATAGCCATAGAAGTCAAAGATTGACTCCACCTTGGCAAGCCAATCAAGACAGGCATCGGCGTCGGAAGTTCCCGAAAATGTCGGCACGTTCAGCTTGATGCCGTAATGGGGATCCCGGGGCCGCTCTTCTTGTTGCACCGGCGCGCCATGCCAAGGCTGCCCGGCACCACCATTGGTCGGCCCTCTAGGAGGTTGGCCGCGCCTTGGGAGATGCAAGAGAGGTGGGGGTTGAGTAGCCGTTGCAGGATTGACCTCTTGATAGCTCGGCGCTCCATAACCTGACAAGTTAGTAGCACTAATAGGAATACTATTAGGAAATGTAGCAAATGAAGGCCTTACCCCGGAATTGGCCACAAAGTGTGGATTGTGGAAGCTCGTCGGAGGAATGTAAGGAGGCATAATCCCCATGGAGGTGCTCACACCGATGGATGCTTGCGCCTCCGAGTTTGGCAAGTAAGAAGTAGAGGCCTCCTCTTGTAACGACTCCACTTGGTTAGCGCTTTGTAGCACACTTGGTAGAGCCCCCGTATGAGACACCCGTGCTCTATCATCTTGGCCTCGCACTTGGCTCTCCAAATCAGTCAACCTAGTTCCCAAAGCCTCAATGGATTGTTGCAAGGATTGTTGCATGTTTTGCAACATGGCAGCCACCGAACTAGTGGACGTCTCCTCAACTTGTTCCTTATTCTTGTCATCACCTACACTTGTCATCGTAAAAACAAGGCAAAGATCAAGGTATAGAGGTCACACGAATTAATCACCAAGACTTGCCCGAGATGAAAATCCGACAAGTTGCAAGTAGGCAAAAACAACAAAGGCAACAAAGAGAGAATTCACCACACACTTGCTTAGGAAAACAATGCTAGGAAGCTACTAAACCACCAAGACTCAACACCAAGTATTACAAATTAATTAATTTTTTTTTTGTTTCGAGCAGGCCTTTGCTAGGCACTACTAGACGACTACTCTTTGTAGGCCTTTGCTAGGCACTACAAGATGACTACTCTTTCCGTGCCCGGCCCCTTATTAGCTTTACGCCGCCGGGCAAGGTTTTTCTAGTCTTTAATCTTTCTTTCTATGCCTGGCCCCTTATTAGCTTTCGCCGCCGGCAAGGTTTTTCTGATTATTCAACAAAAAATTTCAAGACACTTAAACAACAACACAAGATGTCTCGTCTTGGTGTCGTTCCCGTATCCTAGCACCGTAGCCAACAACAAGCATGTAATGACAACAAACAAGGCTGGTTTGGACCTCAATCCCACGTTTTTTTAACTCAGCAAAATCAGCAAGACACACTTAAAACCAACACTAAAGAAAGGCTTAAATTCAAGCAACAAATGCACCCTTTCAACTACCAAATTAAGGACCTTTGGAGTTCATCTCATGGACGTTTTTTGGGCATGGTTTTCAGCCATGGCTGAGCACCAAACTCGACCAAACAACAACAATTTCAAGACAAGAAAACGTCCACAACACAAGACAACAGTTCGGACAAGGCCGAACACCACAACAACAACAACGCAGCCCTAGAGAGTTCAAACCTAAAACTTGCAACAAGTGGAAATTCAAGGTCGGAACAAGATTTAGATGGCGATACCTTCACGTGGCTCTGATACCACTTGATGGCCGGATCGATGGAGGGGATGATGGTGCAAAGAGATCGCCACGAGAATCCAAGGAATTCCGACAACAAACACCACGCAACTGACCCGTCTTCAACTGGCTGGATCTTCCTCTTCCGAACTCGAAATTGAGTGATTCCAATTCGCGAAGTTAGATCTATGAGTCTAGTTGAAGTCCTCAAAATATGAGACCGAGATGATGAGCGGATTGAAAGTTATGTCGAATTTACTGAGATGGTGCAGAAACCTCCGAGATGGAGGATGGTTCGAAATGGAGAGAACAAGGGGATATGGATGCTTGATAACTTGGATATGACTCACCAAGCTCTCAAACAAACTAGGATGCTCGAAATTGTCGGATATGACTCACCAACAATTGAACAACGAGAATTGAACGAAACAAAACAAGAACTTCGAATTGAAAATGCAAGGAAAAGAGAAGCAAATTTCGTCCAAGTCTAGCAACAAAGGGTGAGGGGGACGACCACATAACCTAGAAAGCAACCTCACAAAGTTAGCCCCTTCACTTAAGGAAATTACAAAAATTAACCCAAAAACCCGAAAACTTAATAATTGTCCTTTCCGTCGAATTGTCACTTAGAACCATGAAGTAGAATAAAACTCCAACCATCTTCATTGCACTCTTTCGGAAAGCTACACCCCATGAGCTCTTCTTGCACTTGACATAGAATGGCCTTAGCTCGGGATCGCGTAATACGACCTAGATAAGGTGGTGTAGTTCCTTGAGCTTTGGCACCATCAAAACCGGAAGGCAAGGGCGCGCCACCATCCAAGCTTGTTGGCGCGTCTAGGGTATGCCGAGGCTCCTCCAAGTGTTCCGACGTGTGCTCCTCCAAGTGTTGCTCCTCCAAGTGTTCTGAAGTGTGCTCCATAGTTGGCTCGGACATCGATGGAATCACATCAGGTGGCCTTACACAAATCTGATTAAACATTTATATTAGCAGTAAAATTTTAGGTCAAAGTTCTTGGCATTGATGTGCAGATGGGAACAAAACAAGCTTCAAATTCTTTGATATCCATCAAAATGGAGGTATACTGTTCACAAATCAAAGTATAGCAAGATTCTAAGTCAATTATACTCTTGACACACAGTCAAGATTCAAAATTATCACAATTATACTCTTGAGATTATCTCAATCAAACAGAAAAATCAATGAATTATAACTAAAATACTAATTAATAGAATTAGGAATTGAACTAATACGGTTGCAGCAAATCTTTATGTTCATCAACCACGCAATTTAGAGAAAGAATTCACATACCAAGGCTGAGAGAGGAAATTAAGACGGTGAAAATCAAAAAGAAGGTTTCTATCGCGAGCCGTGCTCGATTTCTGCGCATTGTCGCCGCCGTCCATTGTGATTGCAAAGGTCTCGGCCTTACATCGGAAAAGAAAAAAAGGGAAAGGAAAGTTGTGGATGGAATATCCATCGGTTTTCTTTTTTTTTTTTGTAATATTTTTAACGGAAAGTATAATTTTGTGGATGGAATTTTAGATTTGGGTGTATTTAGTTTACCGAAAGGGAAGTTTTAAAACTACAAGGGTTCCAAAAGGAAAACGAAAATTTTTTGGACAACAAAAGGAAAAGTTAAAATCTCGAGGGTACCAAAAGGAATTTCCCTTATTTTTATTTATGCTCCACCTCGTGAAAACGAAAAGAATGAATTTTGGAAGTGTCTATCAGATTATGTATCTAATTCATCAATACCTAGTATAATAATAGGAGACTTCAATGAGATAAAAGAACCAGGTGATAAATATGGAGGTAATGTCCCATTGCCATCAAGGTTTAATAGGATCCAAAAGTTTATTCAACATTGTGATTTGGTTGATATTAGAACTTCAGGAAATGAATTTACTTGGATAAAAAGGAAAGTCGATGTGGATAATACTTATGAAAAATTGGATAGAGTTGTAATGTCCTACAAAATCGCGCAATGGTTTCCCGACCTTATAACACATAATCATGCGTTTTCGTTTTTTGATCACTGTCCAATTTCAATTGACATTAATGGGCAACAACAGTATAAAAGAAGACCATTTAAATTCGAAAAAATTTGGATGCAGAGGAAAGACTTTGGAAATTTAGTGAAACAAACATGGAGAGTCCAGAATCAAGGATCACATATGTTTAATTTAGTTCAAAAAACACGATTGTTGAAAGCGAAAACCAAAATTTGGAACAAGTACACTTTTGAAAATATTTTTAGGCAACTTGAAGAGGTAGAATCAAAGTTACTGGAATTGTAAAAGGATCCTAGGAAAGATAAAGATAAGAATGAAATTGTACGACAGGAAAGATTATAAGAGAAAAAAGAACAACTTATAAACTTCCATAGAACTTATTGGGCACAACGGGCAAAGCTAAAGCACATTAGACACACAACCTCAAACACAACCTATTTTCATCGATGTGCATCTGGGAGAAGAAATCATAAACGAATCAAATCGATTAGATCGAATAATGGAACTATCATTATGGGGGAAGAAAATGTGAGACGAGAAATACGATAAGACTTTAGACGTCGGTCTTTGAAACAATCAATTAATCATGAACAACTAGAGCAATATTTAGGACTAATCGCAACAGAGATAATGGCGGAAGAAAATTCGATACTTATCCAGGCCGTTTCAAATATAGAAATCAAGAATGCAGTCTTTAACTTAGGTAAAAATAAATCGTCAGGCCCAGATGGCATGATTGCTGAATTCTTTCAAAAATACTGGTTCATTGTCGGTCCTTCAATTATTAAAGCCATAAAAAGATTCTTTGAATCAGGCTATATACTAAACGAAATTAATCATACGTTTATTTCATTGCTCCCGAAATGTGACAATCCGACAGAGGTAAACCATTACAGACCTATCAGTCTATGTTCAACCGTTTATAAGATTATAGCTAAGATTTTAGCTGAAAGATTAAAAAAGATTCTGCCAAAAATAATTCGCCCTTTACAAGGAGCATTTGTAATGAATCGGGCAATATAGGATAATGTTCTTATAGCTCATGAGATCTTTCATTCTTTCCGACAAAGACATGGTAAAACTGGATGGGCGGCTATAAAATTAGACATGGAGAAGGCATACAACAGAGTTGATTGGGAATTTCTACAAAAAAAGCTTAACGAGCTTTGCATTTCATACGAAGTTCGTCACATGGGTTATGCAATGTGTACAGACAGCTAGTTTTTCGGTGTTGGTAAATAATGAACCAACCGAGATTTTTTACCCGGAAAGAGGGTTAAGACAAGGAGACCCGTTGTTCCCACTGCTATTTATTATTGGCGCCGAAATTCTAGCTAGACGACTACAGTTAGAATGTACAGTACAACAAAGACATGTAGGATTTCCGTTGTTAAGAGGTGGTACAAGAATACCGTTCTTGTCTTTTGCGGATGACATCATTATTTTTTGCCTTGCCACTTTGACCGCGTTTAGGAAAATTAAAAGCATTCTCAAAGAATATTGTGATATATCTGGAGAGAAAGTAAATTTCAATAAATCGGCTTTTCAGACTACAAAAGGAGTATCCTCAGTCATGAAACGATGTCTTCAGAATGAAATAGAGATACCTTTGACGATGTAATTAGAAAAATATCTAGGATGTCCAATTATAAACAGCAGAGTGACTAAACGAATTTTTGAACCTGTTATTCGATCTACAGAACAAGAACTGTCTAGATGGAAGGCCAATGCCTTATCACAAGTAGGACGAACGACACTCATTAAATCTGTTCTGGCCACAAAACCATATTATGTCATGCAAAGTTTTATGCTTCCTGATGAATCGTTATATAAATAAGATTCAATAAGTCGGGATTTTTTTTGGAACAAGCCACATAGATACACTCCTATCATTGGGTGGGACAAAATTTGTAGATTAAAGAAAAAAGGGGGTTTAGGACTTAGAAAAGAAAAACAGATGAATACTACCTTACAAATGCGCCTACTTTGGAAAATTCTGGCGTTAACCTAATAACATATGTGTTAAGATTATATCTGAAAAATACCTCAAAACAGAAAATTTGTTCACATATTCACAAAGCAGAAATATGTCATGGCAGTGGAATAAATTAATGCGACTAAAGAACAAATTCCTGGAAGGTCTAATATGGCAGATAGGGGATGGTTGTAGTATTCGTTTTTGGAAGGATCAATGAGCTACGAATTTCCCCTTAGAGAAGGTTTGCACGAATACACAGGACATAGATCTAAATGCAACCGTGTCTCAGTTTATTGATGATAACAAACAGTGGAAGACTGGAGAGTTTTCTACCTGGTTACCAGATGAATGGGTGAGAAAAATCGCATCTATATTGATTCCAAAGAATGCGATTAGAGATCGTTTATATTGATACCCGAGTAAGAATGGATGGTTTTCTACTCACTCAGCCTCATCCTTCGTATCACATGAACATAGCAGTATAGATTGTGACTTTATGTGGATATGGCGATTAAATGTAATGCCAAAAGTTAAATTTTTCTTATGGAAAATATTTGCAAAAGGACTTCCGACTAAAGATCAATTACTACAAAGACATGTTTTTGTAACGGCAGAATGTCTGTTATGTCAGAACCAACGGGAAACAGCAAAACATTTGTTGATAGAGTGTCCCGTTACATTAACTACATTAGCTAAAGTTGACTCGAATATTATCAATAGAATTTTGCAACTTGGGCCAAATAATGACTCCATAATGACAATTATACATAGACTAAAAGAACAATTGAATAAGTTACTATTCACGAAGCTAACTATTGCCTGGTGGAGTGTATGGTACTATAGAAATAGAACTACGTTTAATCAACCAATTGAAGGAACTGCAAGAAATATAGACGAATTTATAAAATCACAGATAAATTTGTTGACGAAAGCACAACCAATAGACAATATAGACGGAAAATTTTCTACTGAAGTTGGAACAATAACAAAGAAAAATGGAAAGAAGAAGAAATGGACTAAACCAACTTAGGGTTTTGCAAAAATTAATTTTGACGGATCAAAAAAGAGTAATGGGATGGCAACAACAGGATATATTATTAGAGAGCATTACGGAAGAGTGATCACAATGAATGCTACGACAAATGAACACTGGAACATCATTCAAGCTGAGGCCAGGGGAATGTATGACGCTGTTTGTGAAGCAAAGATTAGGAATATTACGAAAATTGAAATTGAAGGAGACAGTCTTATTGTTATAAACGCTTTAAAAGGAAGTAGATCTTGCCCTTGGCAAATTGAAATGCTAATTGTCGATACGTTGGTTAATCTGCAGTCTTTTGAGGTGGTCTGTTTCCTACATGCACCACGTGACTGCAATAAAGTGGCAAATTTGATCGCTGACCTAAGACATTTGGTTAGTGTCAGTCAGATTCAGACATATTTAGGGCTTCATTCCCTCATCCGTAAGAATGCGCTAGGTTGAGTTGTATCGACCTAATTCTTTCCTACTCAAAAAAAAAATATTAACATTTCGATATTCTGTGTATCCAAGTTCAAACACAAGGACTGTCTCTCTAATCAATAAGGTCGGGAGTTTGGGGCCATCTCCTTTTGTTTTATTGGTAAAAAAAAACAATTACACGTCTCCTTTTTAGTTTAATTGAAATTAATTTCTTAAGTATAAATATATTTTTTCCCATTTCTTCGATCAATAAAAGAGCCAATTTCTTTCTTCTTATATATTTTTCCTTAAAAGTGTTGTAATTTATTATTTTTTGTTCATCCAATGTGCCTGATAGAAAAAAAAGCATTTTTTTGCTCCTACAAGTTTCATTCCTTTTAGTTTTATTAACGCTTTAATTTTTATTTACTATATAGATATTAAATTATTAATGCTTTATAATTTGGGAAAGAGTTACGTGCGAATGGGCGTCCAGATGAGAATTGAGAATAAATCTCGCTCGTTCCTTCCAAAAAATCAATGTCCCTGATTAAACATTCATTAAAAAAATAAAATACGGTACGGGCGAATTTTTCCCGTATTATTCACGTATTTTTCAATAAAATACGGCACAGACGAATTTTTCCCGTGTTATTCACGAATTTTTCGAAAAATACGTTTTTTTGAGACACACCCAATTTGTTTATCAAAACTAACGATTTGTTCATCAATACTGACCAATTGTTCATCAATACTAACTAATTGTGCATCGAGTTTTTGATAACATTGTTCATCGATTTTGAACTTTTTTAATTTTTAAATTTATTTTTTAACCTTATTTATGTGTATGAATACAATATTATATAGTTTTTGATGCACATATAACTAGTTTCGATATAACCATATTTGTTCATTGATATACTTATATTTGTTCATTGATATACCCTATTTGTTCTTGGATATACCCCTATTTGTTCATTGATATAACTTTTTTTGTTCATTGATATAACTTTGTTTGTTCATTGATATAACCTTGTTTGATCATTATTATACCCTTATTTGTGAATTGGAATAAACTTATGTTTATGTGTCAATACCATCAATTTGTACATTTAGGACTATTGACACCATCAAGTTGTACATTTAGGACTATCTATTTGTGCATGTTTGCATTTATTTTGTGTTTTTAAGGCTATCTTGA
Organism: Fallopia convolvulus; assembly: GCA_964016875.1. NCBI lineage: Eukaryota > Viridiplantae > Streptophyta > Magnoliopsida > Caryophyllales > Polygonaceae > Fallopia > Fallopia convolvulus. The sequence goes on from OZ024728.1 coordinate 47,477,895, forward strand.
ATACAAAGAATAATACAAATGAAATGCTTTAAGGCTAACTTGTCAATACGAATGAAGTGCTCAATATAGTACCTAAATAAGATAAGTTTGATTTAGAAACTTGAATACAAAGGATAATAGATAAAGAATCTAACTTTTGTAACAATATGGTGTATTCTAAGAGGTTACTAATGAACAAATTAATATGCATCTAGCAATGAACAATTATATGAAAAAGGCAATGAACAAATATGCACAAACCAATTAACAAATTGATGTTACTAATGAACAAATATGCATAAACCGATGAACACATATGCCAAAACCAATGAACAAATATGAATATAACAATGAACAAATATGCATATATCAATGAACAAATATGCATAAAATAATGAACAAATTGATGTTACTAATGGAACAAATATGCACAAACCGATGAACAAATATGCCATAGTGTTGATGAACAAATCCACATTATTGATGGACAAATCCATAGTATTGATGAACAAATCCACAATATTGATGAACAAATCCACATTTTTGATGAACAATCTAGGCGCATGTCCTATTTCCGTTTTTTTCAAAAATATGCGAATAATTCGCCAAAAATTCGCCCGTGCCGTTTTTTTCCCCTTTTTAAGTGAAATGATCAACGCCTTTGATTTTTCTTAATCCAACGGCTCTTGTTCTTTCTAATTTCGCACCTGGGTGCCCATTTGCACCTGAACCGGACTCTTATAATTTTGTTTTCAAAGATCTCATAATGGTTTTATACTTGTTTATAAAGACAATATATTATTATACATTGATATATGCTTTTCATTGTTTTCACCAATATTTGTTCATTTATATATTTTGAAATTTTAAAATAATTTAAGAATAAAGGCCAATATATATATATATCAATTTATAATAAATAAACTCCCTAAATTAATTAAATTTATTATCAGGGCCTAATGTTAATTCTACAACAGGACCTCTAAATACGTTGAGACGGCTCTGTTGAACATATGTTAAAAAATTCTATAACTATACATTAAAGTTGTACCTTTTCCAACTACTAGAACGATTCTGGCCCCACTTAATATTAAAAAAAATAATATAATTTCTATTATTATAACTTCTTTCTATTAATTTTTTTTAACTATTTAAATTTTTCTCTAACATCAAACAAATATCTATTTAGTATAACAATATCTTTTGAATGCTTCCTTATACAAGTATTTAAAATTAAAGATAAAATATTTTAAAATAAATATAAATCTTTTAGCTTATATCTTTTGATGAATTTATTTATAGATATATATTGATTTTCTTTTATAATAAAAAATTAATGGTGAATATTTATAATGTTTAAAATTAATAAAAATAGATAATAAAATATTTAATAGATATATTTAAATATTTGATAATCTCTAAATTTACGTACATGGAAAGTAATAAAATATAAATAATATAATATTTAATTTTATCTAAACTTTACTTTATCGAACCACAAAATGAGTTTGATCCAATATAAATTAAATTAATTAAAATTTAAATATTTATATAATTAAATTATCTTTATCTTTCACACTTTATTATATCTTATTTATTAAGTTAACTATTAGTTTTTAAATTCTTATCTCTTCCATACTTGAATATATAAATTTTTTTATTCATATTCTATCTTCTTTTTTTAATTAAATGTGTATGAAATATCATGAAGAGAAAGGAGAATGTAATTATTTTATATTTTTACAACTAGTTAATTAAATTTTACATTATATTTTTACATTATATTTCTATTTATTAATATCCTATTTATAAATTTTATAAAATACCGAATCGTAGTCGTACATGGTACGACGAGTACAACTAGTTAATATAATATATAGACTAAACAACATGGTTTTATTTTTTATCTTTAAATTATTGAGACCAATTATAAGGCATTTTTTTAATAAGGAAAGTAATTAGGGTGGCTATTAACAAACTAGTGGTCGCCCTATAGCTTTCTGACGGATGAGGGTAAGTAAACCCGGATCATCTTCAAGCGGGATAGAGGAGAACACGTCTGAAGGATCCGGCCAGCGATGAAGTCCGCCACAGAATAGCATTCCCGATAGACGTGAGTGATACTCCAATCCTGGAATCGGGCAAGCAAGCAGTGGATGTCCGCACGCAATAGCTCAATCTCCCACGGGCAGCGCCAGTCACCGAGCACGGCCTTGACCAGTTGCAAATTTTCGGCTTCAACCTGGATCCGGGATACGCCACATCTGGTGGCCTCGAGAAGTCCCTGGCGCAAGGCAATGGTCTCGGAGGTTACAACAGATTGTCGACCAATCAGTCCTCCGTCAATGTGGATGGCGGAGCCTCCAGAGTCCCTGAAGATGAACCCGAACGAAGCCACGCCATCTACATTTACTGCTTCATCAAAATTCAATTTAGTATAGTCCCTCTTGGGGTTTGCCCATTTTTTACGCTTTCTTTCTGCTACACCCCTGATAGTGTAAGTGCGGGAGCCAGGGGAGTCAGATTCTTCTGCAAGTTTCCATTCTGTAATCTGGTTTCGGGTAAATTCAGCAATGTTATCGGCATTGGTCAGGTTTGTTCCATTGTTGCTATTAAAAACTCTCTTATTTCTAGCGAACCATAGGCTCCACCAGGTGTTTATAAGGATTTCCATTTACTCTTTTGTTAACGTTTTCTTAATTTCTTATAGGACCTGATGTGGTTTTTTATCGTCCTGGGATACCTGTTCAGTAATCTAAAGGAGTTTTAGGTTTATGGAATTAATGGTTGCCCTTGTAAGGGGGGGATGATATTAAGATGTGGCTTGTGTCTTCAACCTGGTTGTTACACGATTCACAGCCTTGTGGTACCGGGATATGGTTGGTTGCAAGCCTTGTTTTAGTCGGTAGGCCGTTTCGAGCCACTTTCCATAGGAAATTTTTCATTTTGGGAGGGATGTTTAGATGGTTAATCCATACTAGGTTAATAAGGTTCCCCTTTAGATTGGTGGAGCCACTGCATGGTCGAGTGGGTGGAGTACCAACCATTTTTACTTGGTGCCAGTATAGTCTATCCAGTATTTTATTGATGGGGTTAATAATTTTGGAAATTCTTTCGAGGTCATCTTGATTCACAACCTCACTCAACTTTTCAATGTTTCATGTGTTGTCCTCACGAAGGTACACCTCAATAGGCTCCTCCCAATTAATGAGGGTTCCAACATCGGGTTTTGGGTTCAGGGGACCATTGCCGGTCCAATTGTCTTTCCAAAATCGGATGGTTTACCATCCCCCACTTTCTAGATGAGCCCCTTAATGAACAAGTCTCGTAGGCCAAATAGCTTGGACCACTGCCATGAGCTTGGACCAATGCCATAAGGTGTTCTGTTTTTTCTTATAGTTCATGATACTTTCCGTTTTGAGGTAATTTTCAGCCACTATTTTGACCCAGAGTTGTTTGGTTCTGCTAGGATTTTCCAAAGTAGTTTCATTTTGAGTACTTGGTTCATTTCGACCGCTTTGGCGATTCCCAACCCCCCTGTGAGCGGGGGGTGACAGATGGAATTCCAACTTATAAGATGTTTGTAGTTATTTTCCTTATTCCAAAAGAAATTTTTGTTAATATCGTCTAGTTGTTTCCTGGTTGATTGTGGTAACAAAAATGATTGCATTATATAGTTTGGTTGTGCTGAGAGGTTTGCTTTGATTAGGGTTTTACGCCCCTCCTGAGATAGGGCGTTAGCTTTCCATTTTGTTAATTGGGATCTGGTGCATAGTACTAGGGGTTTAAAGGTGTTTTATGTTACTCTCCCGTAAATTATCTGGCATCCTAGATATTTATCCAAGTCAACTGTGTTTGCAATTTGGAGAATTTATTTTATCTGCTCATTTGTGTTGTTGTTTGTGCTTTTGGTAACTTGGAACATGGATTTGACAATAGTCATCGATAGTGTCCTTAATATTTTTGCTGGCATGGCTATTGGCTTTTGCAAAGATGATGATATCACCTGCGAAGGCCAGGAAAGGGATTTTTGTTCCATTTATCGAGATTTGGATCCCGATGCCAGTTTTTGGGTTAGTACTCAAAAGGCGAAGTTGTCTTGCCAGAATCTCTGCGGAAATAATGAATAAGTATGGCGATAGGGGGTCCCCCTACCTGAGGCCCCGTTGGGGGTAGAATTCTTCTACTGGTCCATTGTTTACTAGGACAGAGAAGGAGACTGTTTCAACACATTCTCGGATCCAACCCACAAATTTGTCGTGAAAGCCAAATTTGTGGAGAATATCTGTCAAGAATTCCCAACTAATCCGATCGTAGGCTTTTTCCATATCAAGCTTGATTGCAATCCCTCCCGCCCACGTTTGTTGCGTAAAGAGTGGAAAATTTCATGCGCAATGAGTGAGTTATCGTGGATACTCTGATTCTGGACGAATGCCCCTTGCATCGGGTGGATAAGTTTGCTTAGGACGTTTTAAGGTGGTTTGTTATAATCTTCGAGATTACTTTATAGATAGTATTGCATAGTCTAATTGGCCTGTAATTGTTGGTTGAATTGGGGTTTTCACATTTAGGTAGTGGGGTTATAAATGTATGGTTGATTTGCTTCAAAATCTTCCCCGTGTAAAAGAAGCTTTTAACAACTTTGATATCGTCAGGGCCAACAATGTGCCAATATTTTTTATAAAAACTTTTCGGCATTCCGTTCGGGCCGGGAGATTTTTCATCCCCGATTTCGAACATAGCATTCTTAATTTCAATGTTCAATACCAGTTTTGTGAGCTCTGTGTTGTATGCGTCGGTTATTTCTTTTTGGATAGTTTGGGTCATGTTCTGGAGTGGTCCAAGGCTCGAAAGCGGTTTTGGAAGTCCAGTTTAATTTCTGTTTTGATGTTTTCTAGTTCTGTGATTTGTGTACCATCCGTTGTTCGGATTTCTTTGATATTAGTTCTGTTCCTTCTACCACTTGCAATCCGGTGGAAGTATTTAGTATTTTTGTCATTTAGTTTAATGTGGGTGCCTTTATCCCTTTGTTTCCAATAGGAGTACTGGAAATTAATGAGGCATGATCGTTTCTTCAACAATCTTTCTTGCTTTTGAATGAGTTGCATGTTTTTGTGTTCAATAATATCTTTCTGAATGTGAAGCAGATCTTCATCAAGTTGTTTAATTTGTTCAAAAATATTTCCAAATGTTTGTTTATTCCAAGCTTTCGCTTTTGTTTTTAGTAGTTGTGTTTTTTTGTGAGATTAAACATGTGGATCCACCCGCGTCTGTAGGGAGGTCGCACGAGATTGGGCAATGATCTAAAGATGAGAAAGCGTGGTTTTTGGCCGCTATAGACGGGTACCATTGGATAATCTGGTTGCTAACTAGGGTAAGGTCTAGTTTCTCGAAAGTAGTGTTTTAAAGGTTTTTGGATCTTCTCCAGGTAAATTTATTGCCAAATGTAGGAATATCACAAATGTCACAATCAATTTAAAAATTGATGAGCCATTCAAAGCGGGAATGGTTTGGATTTGCACCCCCTTGTTTTTCATTTGGGTGTTGAATTTCATTGAGGTCTCCCATTAGGATACATGGTAGGTTACAATTCTGGATGAAGTCTTTCAACTTATTCCAAAATAGGTTATTGTCTTGTTCCCTTGGCGGCGCGTAAGCAAAAATGATGACCATTTCATTATTGGTTTCCAAGTTTGTATAATGGATTCCGATAAACCTATTGTCTTTATGGATAGTATGGAGTGTTTAATTCGAGAATTGTTATCCCTTCCAGAGAACACAGATCCCGCCAGAGAATCCGTTAGCCGTAATAAACTCCAAGGAGTCAAACCTTGCTTTTTGCCAACTTTTACAGTCAGGGGGTTCTTGGGCTTTTGTTTCTACTAGGGCTACTAGGTTAATATATTCAAGGCGGCATAATGTAATGACTTCGGTCCAGAAGGACCTACGCTTAATGCCCCTGCAGTTCCACAAACAAATCTTCATGGGAAACCAGTATTTGTGTGGTGTTTGGCCCTTGGGGGATGGGCAAACATCCATAGTTTCGATTTTATCGAATCTTGTTGAAATATTATTATTACAAGTTTGATTCTAGTAAGTTTGTTATGCGAGTTAACGATTGAAAATAAACTTTTCGGTTTAAGGATATCATAGTTGGACTTTAGGGAGGTCGTCCCATAGATAAAGGTTTTGTCATGAGTTTTTACATCAAATGCCTTTTGATCGTAGGTGGTTATATGACTTATGACACATTGAGTGTCCATAACCGAGTGCCACCGGGGGGTGTTGTTAGTATATATGAAGATAGTAAGTATTTTGGTTATTTTACGGAAGTAGATATAAGTTATATGGTAAATTTGAAGCATAGTGAGACGATTTTTTCGACAATTGTTGCCTTTGTAGGCCATAGGGTGTTTCCCATTTGCTTTTCGGCTGTTAAGCCTATTTGTTGATTTGACAATGCACAAATTAAGCATGTGGATTGGTACATCATCTTGGTTGTCAAAACAGTGCAAGGATTGGTACATGGGAATTAAACCACACAAAGTGTTAATTAAAAACCAAATATTCAAGCAGGTAGCAACAGATAGTACATGATACAAGTTAACTGCAAGATTGGGGTGATTATTGTCAAGGTTCCATAGTCTCCAACGTTGAGGCATTAATTGGTGGCGAGTTTTGGTATTCACAAGCAAAATGAGACATCTTTTGTTCTCCTTGTGAAAGAAAAGCACGATAGGCAGATCCACACAGAACAGAAATAGGCTACTAGTGACCCTTTTGCTACGGTCAAACTTGGGTAAGATTGTTTGAGATTCGGGGTTGAAGTTGGGAACAGAGAACAAAGAAACTCTTTTCATAAACATATTAGAAACAAACTTGTTGGAATTACTAGAAAGGAGACACCCAACTGACAGGAATGCCTTACAACTTGAAACTGTATTAGGAAACATGATAGAGATTACCCAAAAAAGTGAAGAGGCCAAGGAGGAAAATCGGAAAGAAGAGAGAGACCAAGAACCACCAACAGAACAACACCTACCGCTCGATCCGGCTCCAAACACCCGTCTCCAGCTCTACCACTTAGGGAAGATCCCCCTATCGCCATGCACCAGCGAGGGGAGCCTACGGTATTGCCGACGCCCAGGCGACGAAGCAGCAGACCGCCGCGAGACTGGAGGAACCGATTGGTAGACAAGTCTAGTGACTGGATCATGAGCCGAAGTGGTTAAACGAAGCACCACGAACGCAGATCTGGGAGTCCATTAAAGTAGTAGGATCCCGCAAGGGGCTCTAGAGGGTCAGATCTGAAGTTTTAATAGACTTCTAGGATGCCCATTTGAAGGGGCTTGAACTCTTATGAGAAATTGGAGAAGGAGAGGCCAGAAGAATCTCCAACGAAGATATCTTTCCGTTATTACTCCATTGCAGTAGAAAGATCAGGTTCCATTTTTGAGAGGTGAGGTTTTCATGGAGTGCTTCTTTCTTTGAATGTGGGCGTCTTTGATTGCGGGATTCGAGACGGGTTTGGGATCAGATGCTAGCGGTGATGCAGGATTCCGGTGGCGGTGGCAGCCAGACGAAACTAGGTTTTTACAAATTATTGGGCATTGCTAATATAGGTGGAGTCCCAATCTTCCAAAATAAAGAAATAAAAAACTAATCAATCTTGGTCGGGAAGCAAAACAAAAACATATACGCATCCCCTAAATTGCTGTACTTTATCTATACACATACGGGATCATCAAGTTTTAGAGTGGATTCTCGTTGACGGATAATTTGGATAAATATCTTGGTATGCCCTTGTTTCACGATAAAGTTAAGACGATTATTTTTCAATCTATTATTAAACATTTCAATTCTAAACTAAATGGATGGTAGGGGCGTTTTTTAAGTATGGCAGGAAGGCTCACTTTGGCTAAGTTGGTTCTTTCTTCTATGGATGTCTTGGGCGGAGCTATTTGGGGGCGGGTGGGGCCATGGCCCCCAATACAATTTTTTTTCATATATATGTTCCTCTTGTCAATAGCTTCAATTTGATATACTATAAGCTCTATTCTAACATTTGAGCAAAAAGTTATGAACGTTTAAAGATTGGATATATACAAACCACTTCTAAGAAGTCATTTACTTAGTTAGAATGCTTTTATCTTTTGCAAAACTTCCTACTTTCATAATGTGATTGAACTTGAAAACTTTGAAACAGTAAGTTATTGTTGGGATATCTCGAATCATACAATTCATTATTAGCACGAGGGCTTTAGTTTGGGTTTTATTTTTTAGTACGAGCTTTTAATATTTATAGATTCAATTAATTTGTATTCTGAAATATTTTTTTTCTTAACCTAAATGTATTCTGAAAAATAGTGCATAATTATATAAGTTGTCATTATAAACTCTTGTTTTTTTAATGTAATTGTATTTTGAAATATTTTAGTTCATCCTTTATAAAATATGTTCTCTTCTTTGAATAAATTTGTATTTTTTTATTTCTATATGTTTCTCGAAACGTACATTAGTTATGTTGGAAAAATTTGTTGGCCCCTACAATGAGAAGTTCTAGTTACGCCCCTGTCTGTCTACACCTTGGCTATAGTTTTGATTCCTAAAGAGATTTTCCCTAAACACGATGTTGTGATAGGCCACTTCCTTTGGGGAGGGGATAAATAGATGGCGCATGCATTTAGTGAATTGGAATGAGGTTTGCAAGCCTAAAGATTGTGGTGGGTTGGGCCTTCATTCTATGTCTGATCTTAACTTGGCTCTGGTTGGTAAACTTGGTTGAAATTTTCTTGTGGGAGGTGATACGCTTTGGAGTCGGGTTGTATAATCTAAATATGTCCGCTACTCGCTTTGTGATCGGGCAAACCAGTCTTATCTGTGGCGTAGTATCAAGAGAGGGGTGAATAGTGTTTTTGTTCTGGGATCACGTTGGTGCGTTAAAGGTGACATGTATACGAGATTTTGGGCGAACGTTTGGTTGGCTGATCTGCCCTTAGCTAATGTGACGGCTGGACTTGCGTAGGAGATTGATATGGCCAAGCCCGTGTGTGATTACTAGCAAGATGGTTGGCAGTTGGAGGAGCTATAGTTGCTGCTCCCACCGCCCTATTTCTAGCAGTTAGCCGCGATTGCTTTGGAAGACGAGAGTACCCAGCCTGATGTCCTAAGTTGGCGCCTTACTCCCACGGGAGAGTATATTGTCTCCTCTTCATTTGATTACTTCTAATCGGAATAATGTTACTATTGATAGGTGTATTTACAACACTTTGTGGAAATTTAAGGTCCCGAAACGTGCTCGGGTTTTCCTATGGCTTGTGATCAAAGGTGTTATTCTCACTAATCAACAATGGGTTCGACGGCATATGGCGGTTGATCACCGTTGTTCGAGGTGTGCGAACGAGGAGGAGTCGTTGATCCACCTTTTGCGTGACTATGATATCACTAGACGCTTTTGGAATGATCTTCACCCTCCACTTTCTATGGAAGTTTTCTTTGATTCCGATTTTGCAGTCTCGTTATGTATTAATCTTACTTGCAATATTGCTTGTGGAAATGGTCTTGTATGGGCGGAATTTTTCACTATCTCCTTGTGGTGGATTTGGAAATGGCGTAACGCTTTTACCTTTGATAAGGGATTTGTGGAAGGGGATCGGGTGTTGCTTATTCATAAGGTGACTAAGGAGTATGGGGAAGCTACTAGGGTGTTACAGTTGGCTATTGGCCTTGTGAGGCGTGAAGAGGTGTATGTTGGTTGGAGTCAACCCGAGAATGGTTGGATTAAATTGAATACAAATGGTTCGGTTAGAGACGGGGGCTCTTTAGTGGCGGCGGGTGTTCTTCGTAATGAAGATGGCATCTAGCAGGTAGGTTTTGTCCATAATATTGGTATATGTACGGTTCCAATGGAAGAGCTTTGGGGAGTTGCTAAAGGGTTGGAACTTGCTTAGAGCAAGGGCTATGTTGAGAGGGTTTTTCTTGACAACAAATAAATTTATAAGTCAAGACCCCACTGAGTATAGCGAAGTCAGGATCGTTCCACAGGAAGCAAGGTTGTTCGTTTATCGACTACTAAAAAGCAAACAAAATCAAGCAAAACCACACATAAGCAGCCTCGTTAACGACGTTGTCAGGGTCGTTAACGAACCACCGTACATAAAAAGACTCAACTAACGACCTAAACAAGTTCGGTACCGAGCCAAGTAACTCAGCAACGAAATTCACTTAAAATAATTCAAATAAAAACAAAGATCTAGGACTAGGGACACCACAACATAGCCAAGCATATAAACTCGTAAGAAGAATAGATCATGCCTTTAAATAGATAAAGTCATCAACTTTCGTTGACAATCAAGCAAATTAACCTACTTTCGCAACTTAGCTCACTTAATTGTTTGTTTTGGATCTAAAGCTTGAAACTTTCGTATTCAAATAATATCAACCTTCAAGTTACTAACTTTCTCTTTCAATCCAGTTAAAAACTCAAATTACCTCAACTTTCATCTCGGTATAAACACAACAAACAATCTCAATAATAGATAAAAGGCATTCAACACAATCTCACTAATCAAACATGCTCAACTATGTCGGGATTAACCCCGATCCTAGAAAAGAAGACTACTCACTAATCATAACTACGAAACAAATAAACTCAATAAAAGAAATCATTGAAAATAAATTACTACTCAAATTAAATAACAAATATCGTCTTACACAGAAAATCAGAAGAAAACCCGAAAACAAACAAATACCGAACCGAAATACTCAATCAACGAACTCGGTAACTCTCGTCCACCGACCCGACGACTCGACTCCGATCCTCTCCTCGGCTCTCTCGGCTCTTCCTCTTCTCTGCCCGATTTCTCTATATTCATCTAAAGCTAAATAAGAGGGCTATTTATACTAAAAAGCTAAAAACTAATAAGGCTAGAAGATAAAAACTTTCCGAAAAGATAGAAATAAAATCCCTAAAAAGATAGAAACAAAATCTAAGAAGATAACAAGACCTAAAATACATAATATAATAACCCTAAAAATCACAAAAAGATACTCTACCGACACGGAATAATTTCCCGCACAGGATCGGTGAGTTACAAAGTCAACCCTCGAAATTTCTTATCACGTGGCCTCGTTAACGAGCCCTTACAGCCTCGTTAATGAGCCTGGGCTTGGTTTCTTCCACACTTCAACTCGTAAAATCTTGGACATTGACTTCTTCAAACTTGTATTCCTCCGTCTTTCACTGTAGCGCTCCAAATTTTGCTCCATATAGCTCTTTTCCTTGCTAAAACCTAAAAAATACACAAAATAGAGTAGCTTCCATACTTTCTATGAAAATATGCAAAACTATCCAAAAACATACCAAACTAAACCTAAACTTATCAAAACTAAACCTAATAAATAAAGAAAACCTACTAAAAACTATACTAAAAACACGAACATCAAAATACCCCATACTTAAACTTGCTTGTCCTCAAGCAATCACTAATCACTAACCAAAACCAAACAAACATACTCATCAAGAAATAGCCATCCTCCAAAAAGCAACATCTACACATGAGAAAAATATAGCAAAAGATACTTAATGTCATTACACATATATGCACCAAATAGACATAAGAAAATACAATCCAACTTCACAAGGGATATAATGTGTTTCACTCAACTCTCATGTGTTTAGGCTTATGAATTCAATCTCTCAACTCAATCCAATATGCAAAAACTCATAGAAATTGGAACTTATATCACCAATACTCTCCACCCAAGATTTGTCAAAACAAGCAAAAATCATCAAGAGAAACTTTAGGGGGCTCAATGAAAAACCTCATAGAAGCTTCCATTCGGCCGGGTTGTAATGGGGCTTGGTAAAAACAATAAGGCGTGGAAAATATTTGGCTATGTGGTGCTAATAATATCCGGGAATCAAAGACTCCTAAAAACTCACATAAACAAAACTCCCATAAAAGAACATATACCAAACTCACTTCTCTTATTATGCACACTCATTTCACTCACCCAACATATCCTAGAAAGTCTCATAAGAAATAAAAGAATCTTTGATTTTATCTATAAACACACATGCACTTCAAACTTCCTTCTTCTCTTTTCGCTGCCTCGTTAACGAGCCCACTTCAGGGTCGTTAACAAACTTCATCGTGTATTCTCCCATCATTTTTTACTCCTGATTTCCAACAAACAACTTTATTTTGTGCATTTTTTTCCTTTATCAATCTTTCTTATTACAAGTAAAACAAGAGACTTCCAATCCACCCTTCCCAATAATCCCTCAATCATAGCAAACAATATATATCACTCCTTTTTTTTATACTCAACAAAAAATACCTCTCCAATCTAAGTCCTAATCCCCGGATAGGGTCAAGCTTATCTCGGCTAGGGAACAATTTTGTGGAGCTAAAAATAAAAGCTTCAGGCTAGAATTGGTTATCAAAAGAAGGATCATGTAAAGGTAGATAAGGAATAATAGGGCTCATAAAAATAAGTTCTCCATCATATGATTTTCACAAGTAATGAACTATAAATCCCATACGGGTCTCAAGAAATAGATAACCATCACAATTCCAAGAGATAATATACATATAGAGAGTAAATCACACAAAAAAGAAGAGGGAATTATTAATGTTCTCCCTATAAGGCCAAAAATAACTCACTAGGTAAATTTTGTTGGATTGCATCACTTATGCTATAAAGTATATGTGCTCAATTTCATCAAATGCTATCTTTTTCTAAAAACAATTTCAAGTTGAAGATTCCAGCTATACTATTAAAGACATGCTTGCAAGGAATTATATGATTAAACTAGCAATTACTATCATAGAATCTAAGAAAGGGATATATCAATTCTAAATTATTTTTTTTCTTTTTTTTCAAAATTTTTCTCGATTTTTTTTATTTTTATTTTTTCGAACCTACTCAAAACACATAAGCACATAAGACAACAACTCAAAACACATAAGCACATAAGACAACAAGTTTTCTATTTTCTCCCACCCCATACTTAAAATTACAGTGTCCCCACTGTAAGAAAAATAAGAAGAAGAAAAAGAAATAGAAAAGAAAACAAACAAAGAAAGATAAAAATAAGAAAAAGAAAAACATAAAAAACATACAAAGTCTCAAAAGTGGAAAACAAAGAAAAACGCCTTCTGCAAGCTGAATCACTGGTTCGGTGGAGGAAAGTAGTGCTCAAAGGTACCCATGAAGTCGTACATCGTCCTCCAACGCTCAGCATCATCCGCCTCTCTCTGACGATGCCTCTCATCCTCCATCGACATACGAGCAGAATAGACGGTCTCCCATCTATCCATCCTCCTATGAATGTGGTCATGCTGGAGGTGAAGTTGCTGCATCTGAGCAGAAAGATCCTCGGCCCATGGTGGTGGCATACTCGATCCTGTGTACTCGGGCTGAGGAGGTGGCGGATAGTGAGGCTGGAAATGGTCTTGGTACAACACTGGGTTGTATGGCATGAGTCCATAGGACTGAGGGTCGGTAGGAGCTGGTGGTGGGTCGACAGAAGCTCTCGGTGCCTCGTTAACGAAGCTAGCTAGCATACTTTTACTTTTAGGTTTTTATTTCAGTATTATGGAGAACTAATTTCCCTTTGGAGTTTGTTTGATTAAGGAAACCTTTTTTATGTAATTCGTGAGATTCTGGTAACTTTTCTATCCCTTGGTTAATATCAAAACTCTTGTTTTTATTTATATGATCTATGTTTGATTTTATGAGCCTGATCAACTTGTTTGATTGACTTAGATCTACTGTTTGGATTATGTTTGATTGTCGCCGTTAGATTTTTTATTATTTTGAGGAGTCCAGTTCATTCTCATTGGAGACGTCCTATGGTGTGGATTTGGTTGCTGAATTGTGAAGATGACGTTCGTGGTTCGTCCCCAAACAGATCAGTTCGTTCCTAAGATTGGTGCTTATAATTCCTGGATTTTATTCCTCTCTTCTTTCGTATGTGAGTCTTCTGATTTTCCTCTTCTATGTTTAATTCCTTTCTTTTTACTTCATTGAGGACAATGAAGGATTTAAGTATGGGGGAGGAAGTACTCACTATGCTTATCTTAGTTAGTTGCTTTTCAATTTATTTTTCGTTATTTTTATGGGATTTTTGTTCCATGTTTTGTATAGAGAAAATTTTAAAAAAAAATAAAAAATGAAAAAAATAAAAAAAAGCCATAAAAATTTGAAAAAAGGCATATAAAATCCTGGGATGAGTTGTAAACCCGAAAGGGCGGCTCAGGTAATAAGCAGGTAACCTGGACCAGCATTAGGCTGGGGTAATATGAGGTTTATGAGAGTTGTGAGTATTTTTGAGCACACCTAAGAAAAATGAAAAGAGTGATTTGGTGAAAACCCAAAAGGGCGCCTAAGTAGAATGAGTGGTAAAATCAGAGTGTTTAGGATCATATTCTACTTTGGGGTCTGGGGATTACACTTTAGATGTTGGGTAGATCCTAGGACGCTCTACACTTTTTAGAGCTTGAGAGCTTATTGACTATGTATCTATGTGAGGTGTGTGCTTGAGCTATCATGTCTTTGCTCATTATTTCTCTATTTTAGGTTTGGGTTAGTGAGGTGAGTGATTTTTGTCTTCCCTTGTACTATGCTGTAAACCTTGATAGGATTTCTTGTTAGATTTATTTTGAGCTTACTCGAGGATGAGCAAGGTTTAAGTATGGGGGAATTTGATACACTCTATTTAGTATAGGTTAACTCTTGTATTTTAGGTATGATTTGAGTGTGTTTAGGTTAGTTTTGAGCATAATTGTCATATGAAGACCGAAGACACGATTTGGAGAATTGCAAGAGTTTTGAAGACCAGTGTTGATTTGGAGTTGTTTTGATGCCACTTTCTTGTAACGCTTATTTCGGGAGCTACGGTGATCGGATGAAGCCGAATTTGGTATCATTGGAAAGCTAACTCGAAGAGCTACAATTCATTTTCTTATGGCGAGTTCAAATTCCCACTCTAAGGTGGTCAAAACATCTTCCGAAAACACCGCTGGAATTCTGTCACAATCAGGTACGCGATCGCGGAGAGTGTTCACCACGCCCGCGGAAGTCCACGTCAACAAAAATCCGAGAGCCGAATTTCCTTTCGTTTATTCTATCTTATATCTATGATTATATCTTTTAGGTTTCGATTGTTATTTTGACTATTTAAGCTTAGTTTCGTTTTCAGTTTACAACACATAATTCTAGCATACTTTTACTTTTAGGTTTTTATTTCAGTATTATGGAGAACTAATTTCCCTTTGGAGATTGTTTGATTAAGGAAACCTTTTTATGTAATTCGTGAGATTCTGGTAACTTTTCTATCCCTTGGTTAATATCAAAACTCTTGTTTTTATTTATATGATCTATGTTTGATTTTATGAGCCTGATCAACTTGTTTGATTGACTTAGATCTACTGTTGGGATTAGGTTTGATTGTTGTCTGTGCAATCTTATTTATCCTTGAAACAACTCTTTTCTAGGACCGTGGACTAGAATTGAGAAAGAGTATTTGATTGTTATTTTATGCATGAGACTCGTAGCTTGATTGCATGATTTGATATCCTTCTATCCTTAATACTTTTGCATGATTTGAATTAAGCGTTCTTGTTCATATCATCCTTTCGCTTGGACCGTGGACAAGCGGATATCTTTTTATAAGGATTGGAATTAACTAGGGAATTAATAGAAGAGTGGATGAATCAATGATCGAATGATTAAAAAGGTGGAATTGGTTGAATAAACTCTGCTTTCCTTCCATTGATTTAATCCCAAATATTATTCGTTTGTTTGTTTATTTGCTTAAACTTCCAAAAACCCCTGTCTTGTTTAGGTGCCTCGTTAGGGGTATAGGAAGGAGGCTGGAAATGGTCGTTAACGAACCTGGTAGGCTCGTCAACGAGGACGTTGGTGCCCAAAACTTCCGTGTCGAGGTCTTCATCTTCGAGGTTTAGCTCCTCAGTTCCTCCCTCGGTGTCGGCTTCTTCAGTGTCGTCGCCAATTACCTCGGTATCCTCATCGTCGTCTTCATCTTCATCCATTGCTTCTTCCTCTCGCTCAAATCTTGTCTCACACGGCCGTAGTGATAGCTCATCCTCCAGCTTTGGCTCTAACGAGTAAGCATGCCCCGTCCACGCCTCGTACCAATTTGGTACATAGAGTAACTCTAGCTTGTCGAGGGTGGGCCTAACGAAGCGGTCTTGAACTTTAACTTTGAATCCTCCTTCAGCTTGGATGAAAATACCGGAGCTATACCAATAGTTCTTGTTGAGGAGTTGAGCGTGGGCCGGTGTGTAGCGAGTGAGGTCAACTCCAAGGTTTTTAGCCAAAAGGCTAACCAAATTGCCACACCAAACCTCCTTGGACTTGGTTGATTTCTCGACATAGTAGAGCCATTCGTACCCCAAATTCAAGGGATCGGGCTCCTCGAAAAGGATGGTGCGGAGACAAGCAACTTCCGTCCTTGTTGGCCTGTTTAACTCTCTCTTTGGCCAAAACATAGCGGCTAGGACTTGGAGAATGATCCTGAAGATGGGGTTGATGATGCTTGCCCCAGATAATGCCGCTGTGGAGGATTGTTCTTCCCCCGTGATGTAGCTCCATGTCCTAGTCACTCTGTAGTCTTTCAAACTTTAGTCTCTAGACGGATTCGGAAGCTCTAGGATTGAGTTGAACTCTGCCTTGGTGAACTCACGGCTCACGTTCCCGAGCCGAAATCGGATTCGTCCCGCGGAAGTCTTCGACGGGAAGCTCGTCTCTAGAGTGGCCAAGAACTCGGATGTGAGGGCCGGAAAGTGTGGTAAATTCTCCTTCTTCAGGAGATGGGATGCACCAAGGATAAGGAAGGCTTCCTTGACGTCCGTGTAAATCCCCGTGTTGATAGCACTAGACTTTGAGAACCAACGAGTGTTGTGGTCCTTCTCTAGAATGGCACGGTATCGATGCACTTGGCCTTGAGTACTCAAAATCACGTTGTCCATGCGAGGTGGAGATGGGGACCTCTGGTTCCTTCTCTTCTTCTGAGCTCGGGTAGCGGGTCTACTTGAACTTGCCATGAGATCTACAAAATAATTAAAAAAAACTTTTCCAAGATAAGATCTACTCAAAATAGATAGGCAAGAGACCCCATACTTGGTCTCGAAATAGCCTCGGAATTATTCGTTAACTACCCAATTGGGTCGTTTATGAATCTGGACTGGTTGTTGAATTTTGAGATTATGCAGGGTCGTTAACGAGCCTGGGTGGGTCGTTAACGATCCGCCGAGAACCAGATCGCAGAATTCCGAGTTTACTCTTCTCTAAAATCAAGCCAAAATTCAAGCATGCAATCCTCTATTCTCCTCACTAACCACACAATCGGAAATACGCACCCCATACTTGCTCGATTACCCAACCCGAACATGCTAAATTTTACCCAAAATTTTGACATGCAAAGTTTGTAGCTTGATACTAGAACAAGAAAAATTCATGCTTTTCACAATTAACTTCTCACTATGAAACATCCAACATGAATATCCCTCTCTAATTCTAGGAATTCGAAGCAAAAATCACAACTATGGGCAATATTTAATCATGAACACCGATCCTCTATATGAACTCAATCCTAGACATGAAATTTCTACCCTAAAAATCATAAATCATGCAATTTCGAGTTAGGGTTTAGAAAACATACCGAAGAACCGAGAAATTTGAAGAACAAGGGGTCGGAATTGGGTGAGTAACGAGCTCGGTGAGGGCTATCGAAAGCCTCGGATCTTCGACGGTGGAGGGAAGGGTTTCCGGGCTTCGGTAACGATGGTTGCTCGGTGATGGTGGCGCGGGATTCCGATCGGTGGAAGGGGTCTTCAAAGGTTTTTGGTTGAGTTTGATTTGAGAGTGAAAGAGATTTGGGAGGGGTAGAAGGGTTATATAGGAGAGGGAAGGGATAGGAAGGGGTAGAGGGGGTGGCGGCTAGGGTAGTAAAAAAGATAGATTAGGTTAAAAAAAACTTATCTGCCCGTTTTGCCAAATCGGGTCGTCCGAACCGGGTCGTTAACGACCCTGGGTGGGTCGTTAACGAGCCACCGTAGCCTCTTGGAGTGATTTTTTCGATCCCTTCTCCTACATCTTGTTAGCTCAAAATTTAATCCTAATTTCTATCCTAAAAACTACTAAAAAGAACTCAAAAGAAAGCTAAGAAAAAGAGTCTAAAAAAAAATAAATCTAATTCTATACTAAAAAGCGGGTTGCCTCCCGTAAGCGCTATTTTTAACGTCGTCAGCCCGACGTGCTCCTTTGACTAGTCTGATGATGTGAGAGCCATGGTAACTCTGATCTCTTCATCCGGGTCGGTTTGCTCATGGAACTTCTTCAGCCGGTGCCCATTAACTTTGAAAATTACGCCTCGGTTGTCGATCAACTCTACCGCTCCATGAGGATAAATGTGATGAACCACAAATGGCCCACTCCATCGTGTCATAAGCTTCCCTGGGAATAATCGGAGTCTAGAGTTGAAAAGAAGTACTTTGTCACCGACGTAATAAGTTTTGGGCACTAATTTCCGATCATGCCATCTTTTAGTGCGCTGCTTGTAAATTGCGGCATTTTCATACGCATTCAACCTCAGTTCTTCTAATGCTTGCAAGTCCATGAATCTTTTTGCTCCTGCTGCATCGAGGTTCATGTTGAGCTCTTTTAGGGCCCACAATGCTTTATGCTCCATCTCGACTGGTAAATGACATGCCTTGGCATACACTAGATTGAAAGGAGTGGTGCGTAGAGGCGTCTTGTATGCCGTCATGTATGCCCATAGAGCGTCATCTAATTTCGAGGACCAATCTTTCCTAGAACGGGAGACTGTCTTCTCCAATATGCTCTTTATTTGCCTGTTTGAAACTTCAACCTGGCAACTAGTTTGGGGATGATAGGGTGTTGCCACCCGATGGGATACCCCATACTTAGCTAAAAGTGCTTCAAAACTCCGCTCAATGAAATGGGAGCCACCATCACTGATAAGGACCCTTGGAACGCCGAACCTGGGGAAAATATTGGTCTTGATGAATTTAGCCACAGTCTTGGCGTCGTTAGTCCTTGTAGCAACAGCTTCTACCCACTTAGAGACATAGTCGACTGCAACTAGGATGTACTTGTAGGGGCCTGATGCGGGAAACGGTTCCATGAAGTCTATGCCCCCATACGTCAAAAAGCTCAGCCTCCAATATCCCGGTAAGTGGATTTTCATGTCTCCAAGTGATGTTTCCTGAGCGTTGGCACTCATCACATGCTGTCACGTAAGCTTGCACATCTTTGAACATGGTTGGCCAATAGAGACCACTTTGAAGAATCTTCGCCGTGGTTTTGAATCCTTTTGCATGGCCTCCAGTTGGAAGTGTGTGACATTGATGGATCACATTCTCGATCTCCTCTTCTGGAACACAACGCCTAAAGAGGTGATCGCTCCCTTGCTTAAACAAGTAGGGATCATCCCAATAGTACTGTTTTACATCATGGAGAAATTTCTTCTTCTTTTGTGGGGTAAGGCCCTCGAGAATCACGCCTCCTACAAGATAGTTATCGAAATCCGCAAACCAAGGGGCTTTTGACCCTCTAATAGCATGGATTGATATTGGGGAAGAAGAAGTGGAAGTAGGAGAAGGAATGGAATTTATTTGAGCTTGTTTGGTTTCGGAAATCTTACCTGAATGGGTCGTTAACGATCTTGGAGTCATTATTTTATCCTCGGTAACGACCTCCCGTGGCTTAGTAACGACCTCATTGACTGTTATGCCGACCCATTCTGAAAGTTTATCCTTGCAATGTATGCCTTCCAGCCTCGGCACCTCGTTAACGACCCTGAAGGGGTCGGTGACGAGGGTCTTGTGGTGTTCGACCTCGTTCAGCAGGAGGTGTTCGTCAGGTCTGGAATCGTTT
This sequence comes from Fallopia convolvulus, assembly GCA_964016875.1. Taxonomy (NCBI): domain Eukaryota; kingdom Viridiplantae; phylum Streptophyta; class Magnoliopsida; order Caryophyllales; family Polygonaceae; genus Fallopia; species Fallopia convolvulus. Next base: position 47,497,803 of record OZ024728.1, read on the forward strand.
ATTGGTACCTCATCGTTGGACTCGGTGATATGCCCTACTGGCAGTCTGGATAGGTGATCTGCCACTAGATTTTCTGCTCCCTTTTTGTCTCTTATTTCATGGTCAAATTCCTGTAGTAAGAGCATCCAACGAAGCAATCTAGGTTTGGCATCCTTTTTAGCCATTAAGTATCTAACAGCCTCATGGTCAGTATAAACAATCACTTTGGATCCAACCTGGTATGACCGGAATTTTTCAAAGGCAAATACCACAACAAGGAACTCTTTCTCTGTTGTGGTATACTTACTCTGCACTTCATCCAGCGTCTTACTGGCATAATAGATGGCATGGAGCTTTTTGTCCTTCTGTTGCCCTAAGACTGCGCCAACTGCATAGTCACTGGCATCACACATAATCTCGAAAGGCAATGTCCAATCAGGGGACTGCATAATGGGGGCAGATACGAGGGCAGCTCGTAACTTGTAAAATGCTTCAAGACATTCTGGAGACAGCTCAAACACTACATCTTTCATTAGTAGGTTAGTCAAAGGTTTAGCTATCTTAGAAAAATCTTGAATAAACCGTCTGTAAAAACCAGCATGCCCAAGGAAACTCCTAATGTCTCTTATAGAAGAGGGAGGAGGTAGTTTTTCAATAAGCTCGATTTTTGCTCTATCTACTTCTATCCCTCTTTTAGAGACAAGGTGTCCTAATACTATCCCCTCTTGAACCATGAAATGACACTTTTCCCAATTTAACACAAGATTGGTTTCTTCACATCTTTTAAGCACTCGTGCAAGATTAGCAAGATAAGAATCAAATGAAGAACCATAAACAGAAAAGTCATCCATGAAAACTTCTACAATATCCTCTATCATATCCGAAAAAATGTCCATCATACATCTTTGAAAGGTAGCAGGGGCATTGCAAAGCCCAAATGGCATTCTTTTATAGGCAAAGGTTCCATAGGGACATGTAAAGGTCGTTTTCTCTTGGTCATCAGGGTGAATGGGAATCTGCCAAAAACCGCTGTAGCCATCTAAATAACAGAAATAATCATGCTGGGCTAAGCGTTCTAACACCTGGTCAATAAAAGGAAGCGGAAAATGATCTTTTCTAGTAGCACTATTAAGCTTCCTATAATCAATGCACATCCTCCAACTAGTGGTGGTTCTAGCCGGAATAAGCTCTCCCTTTTCGTTTTCTATCACAGTCATCCCCCCTTTTTTTGGGACTACATGGACCGGACTCACCCATTGGCTATCCGATATAGGAAATATGATCCCATCATCAAGTAATTTAATAATTTCCTTTTTAACTACATCCTTCATGTTAGGATTTAACCTACGTTGATTCTCTATGGTGGGTTTATGATTATCCTCCATGTATATCCTATGCATGCAAAGGGAAGGGGAAATGCCTGTTATATCATCTAGGGAGTAGCCTATGGCTTTCCTATGCATCCTAAGCACATTCAGGAGTTTTCCTACTTCCTCATCTTTTAATTTAGCATTAATGATGACGGGCAAAGTAGAATTAGGACCAAGGAATTCATACCTGAGGGAGTCTGGCAGGGGTTTAAGTGTTGGGGACGGTTCTACAGGGATTAGAATTGGTTTTCTGGTTCCGTCTTCAACACTTCCTCAAGATATGTAAAGGCTGAAATTTCGTTGTCTTCTGCCAGGGTCATTAACGATGCTGATGGGGTCGTTAACGAGCCTGCTTCTTCTGCCAGGAGAATCGGTAACGTGGTTGGGGAGCTTGTTATTGAAACTGCAGAGGTTATTTCTGCCCATCTTTGACCTGAAATTTCATCACCTAATGCTGATCTTCCAATAGGGTCCCCACACTCAATGATCTCCTTATGGGTGTAGAGCATCTTGACTTCGGCTTTATCAGTCTCCTTAATTGGCTGTTTGAATCGGAATTCCGTCACCTCATCCCCAATTTCGAAAGTTAGGAGTCCCCTCCTAACATCGATTATGGCTCCAGCTGTGGCGAGGAACGGTCTTCCCAAGATAATAGGCACCACCGGATCTTCGGGCATTGTCATAACGATGAAGTCGTTTGGAACAAAGAATTTACCCACTTGGATTGGAAAGTCTTCTATTACCCCTGTTGGTTTAATGCAAGATCCGTCTGCCATGTAAAGCCGCATGTTGACGGGCTCTAGTGGTCCCATATTAGCTTTAGACCAGATTGAGAGAGGAACTAAACTAGCACTGGCGCCCAGATCACATAAAGCTTTGAACTTGTGGTTGCCTATGCCGATTGTTATTGCAAATCTCCCTGGGTCTCCTAGCTTTTCCGGTAGAGCTATTGATCTGACTTCATCCTGCATCTCTGTAATTGATCTTTTCCTGCTAAGAATATCCTTCAAAAACTTTGTGTAAGCCGGCATTTCGCTTAGGGCCTCAACGAATGGGATGGAAATATTAATGCCCTGAAGAATCTTTACGAAACGCTTGAACTTACTCTCAGTAGAGTCCATAGATTTCTTAGTTGGGAATGGAAGAGATTTCACCATCCTCGGAACCAAGTTGGGCTCGAGAGGTGAGAGTACCGAGTCGACACTGGGGTCGTCAGGTATGCTCGGTGGGTCGTTACCGACCCTGATAGGGTCGTTAACTACCCTGGAGTTGAGAGGAAGGCTCGGTTTAGAAAACTTACCTGGGGTTGGGTCGTCAGGTACCTTCGAAGCCTCGTCACCTTGGTATATGGGCTCGCTATTTGTTCTCGTTGGCTCGTTAATGAGCTGTTTGGTGACGTCCTCTTCCTTCTTGTCCTCAGTTTGGTCTCGCTCCGGTAATGTCTTCTCGCTCCTAAGGTGCACCGCTGCTATTTGTCCCCTAGGGTTCTCCTCGGGGGGGCCTGGGAGCCTGGTGGTCTCGGAATCTGGGCAGTGAGGTTCCCTAGTTGGGAGTCAACACTCTTCTTCCATATATCGAACTCTCCCCATCTTTTATTTTGTTGGTTCAGGTTGGCTTGAACTTCGTTAACCTTGTTGGTCACTTCGTTAACTTTGTTGGTCACGCCGTTAATGCCTTCCTGTAATCCTTGAACCCATGATGGTGGCTCCTGATGGCCTGGAGGTCGATAAGGTGCAAGTCGTCTATCTGGTGGAGGCATTGCATAGTTTTGATTGGTATTCTGATTGCCCCATGCCTGATAGTTGTTTGACCTGTCATTATAGCTAGGCTGGTTCCTGTATGGTCCTCTCATATAATTCATCTCAGCTATTGTCTCAGCGGCTCTAACCTGCTCTATGTTAGTGCAAGCAGAAGTACTATGTGCAGAAGAACCACATTCTTGACATGATTGAGAGGATTTCAGAAAACTTACCTGCTTCTTCAGACGGTTGACCTCATCTTGCAAGAATTGATTTTTAACATTCGGGTCAACTTCGTCTCGGTTAGGTACGTAGAGACGTTTCTGAGGTTGTGGAGTCTGCTGGGTTCCATACATGGCATCGTAATTGGAAAGCTTATCCAACAGTTCCCATGCCTCCGTTGGATTCATCTCTATAAAACCGCACGCAGTATGCGTGTTGATGCGGTTCTTGGTCTCCGCGTTGATACCCTGGAAAAAGATTTCTTGCAAAACATATAAAGGTTGCCCATGAGTGGGGCATTGTCTAAGCATCTCTTTAAATCTTTCCCATGTTTCAACGAATGTTTCATTAGGCAGCTGGTGATAGGAGGTGATGCGTTTCCTCAACTCCATCGTCTTAGCAGGAGGGAAGAACTTTGTCAGAAATTGATCGTACAAAGCTTCCCAAGTCCTGATAGACTTAGAAGGTAGGCTCTCCAACCAGCTCAGGGCCTTTCCAGTAAGGGACCACCTAAAAGCTTTTAACAGAACATATTCAAGTGAGACACCTTCAGCAGCTATGGTGTCACATAAATCAATAAGGTTTCTAATATGCTCCATAGGGCACTCAGTAGGTTTCCCTTCAAACTGAGCCCGTTTAATCAAGGATATGAATTGAGACTTGATCTCAAAGGGTTTCTCTATCGTAGGAAGCACGATTGGAGATTCTGGCACCCTCAGTTCTGGATGCATGTACTGTTTGGCATTCCTTGGATAGGCATCAAGCTCCTCTTGTAGACGAGCATTAGCAGCTCGTTGACGCTCAGCTTCAGCAGCAGTGCCTTCCTTCTCAGTCTTCAATGCCTCCATCTGATTTCGGAGGTCTTCCATTTGAAGAGCCATCTCTTTTGGTGTGGCCATGGCTCGGTTTTCTCGGAGTCTACAGTGTAGGGAACGTTCGGGTTCTGAGTAATAACCAATGCTGTCAAACTCGAGCCTTCGTCGTCCTACCGGCATACGCTGAGAAAACAAACAAAGAAAACAAAAATTAAAAACAAAAACGGGGTCGGGCTATTCCCGAACCCACAGATAAACTAACAAACACGTTGCTTCTCCGACAACGGCGCCAATTTGTTGAGAGGGTTTTTCTTGACAACAAATAAATTTATAAGTCAAGACCCCGCTGAGTATAGCGAAGTCAGGATCGTTCCACAGGAAGCAAGGTTGTTCGTTTATCGACTACTAAAAAGCAAACAAAATCAAGCAAAAACACACACAAGCAGCCTCGTTAACGACGTTGTCAGGGTCGTTAACGAACCATCGTACATAAAAAGACTCAACTAACGACCTAAACAAGTTCGGTACCGAGCCAAGTAACTCAGCAACGAAATTCACTTAAAATAATTCAAATAAAAACAAAGATCTAGGACTAGGGACACCACAACATAGCCAAGCATATAAATTCGTAAGAAGAATAGATCATGCCTTTAAATAGATAAAGTCATCAACTTTCGTTGAAAATCAAGCAAATTAACCTACTTTCGCAACTTAGCTCACTTAATTGTTTGTTTTTGATCTAAAGCTTGAAACTTTCGTATTCAAACAATATCAACCTTCAAGTTACTAACTTTCTCTTTCAATCCAGTTAAAAACTCAAATTACCTCAACTTTCATCTCGGTATAAACACAACAAACAATCTCAATAATAGATAAAAGGCATTCAACACAATCTCACTAATCAAACATGCTCAACTATGTCGGGCTTAACCTCGATCCTAGAAAAGAAGACTACTCACTAATCATAACTACGAAACAAATAAACTCAATAAAAGAAATCATTGAAAATAAATTACTACTCAAATTAAATAACAAATATCGTCTTACACAGAAAATCAAAAGAAAACCCGAAAACAAACAAATACCGAACCGAAATACTCAATCAACGAACTCGGTAACTCTCGTCCACCGACCCGACGACTCGACTCCGATCCTCTCCTCGGCTCTCTCGGCTCTTCCTCTTCTCTGCCCGATTTCTCTATATTCATCTAAAGCTAAATAAGAGGGCTATTTATACTAAAAAGCTAAAAACTAATAAGGCTAGAAGATAAAAACTTTCCTAAAAGATAGAAATAAAATCCCTAAAAAGATAGAAACAAAATCTAAGAAGATAACAAGACCTAAAATACATAATATAATAACCCTAAAAATCACAAAAAGATACTCTACCGACACGGAATAATTTCCCGCACAGGATCGGTGAGTTACAAAGTCAACCCTCGAAATTTCTTATCACGTGGCCTCGTTAACGAGCCCTTATAGCCTTGTTAACGAGCCTGGGCTTGGTTTCTTCCACACTTCAACTCGTAAAATCTTGGACATTGACTTCTTCAAACTTGTATTCCTCCGTCTTTCACTGTAGCGCTCCAAATTTAGCTCCATATAGCTCTTTTCCTTGCTAAAACCTACAAAATACACAAAATATAGTAGCTTGATGTCTCTCTATTTGGTGGTGTTTTCATATGTGATTTCCTTTGTAAATATGTTTCTTTTTCCCCTTTTCTTGTGCGTTTTGTTCCTTTTTAGCCTAGTTCCCGTATATCTATGAGATTCGGAGACTACGCACCTTTTATGTGTTTTGTAGGTAATTTGGCATGAATCAAGGATCGATTTGAAGAAGGGTCGAGACATGGAGCAAAGGCCGAGCTAAAGCGGGAAGGAGAGAAGCAAGCCATGAAGAAGAACAAGAGAAGCCAACTAAGAAGAAGGTGGAACGAGGTCAGGACCGAGTTGCAACCACATCGGGCCCGACTTTGAAGTCTCCAACCTCGGACCGAGATGCACAGTAACTCGGGCCCGAGGTCCTCCGTGTCGGTCCGAGTCGGTCACCGAACTACTTGGGCTCCAAGGCACGAATTTGTGGACTTCCACTTTTGCCCCTCATCTAATCTATAAAAGGCCCTCTTGTCTTCTAAGAAAGGGTTCCCACACAGACACAAAAAGGGGGTTCCAAGGGAGCCAAGAGGATTCTTGGAGAGCAAGGAGGAAGGAGAGGAGAAGGAAGAGAGAGAGAAAGAATCGGCCAAGGGAGGAAGTCTTGATAGGTTTTGTTGGTAGATTTACTTTGATTTGCTTTGTTCTTGTGGATTTGAAAACCTTTAATTTGAATTTGTGGATTGCTTTGGATTTGAATGAAACTTTGCTTTGTTTTGAGATTGATTATGATGATTGCTTTCCCTTTTGATTTGATTGCTTTCTTTGCTTGTCACATGGAGTAGATCTCCTTGATCTTGGGTTATGGGGGAAACCCTAGCTAGGTTTAGGCTAGAAACCCCAATTCCATAGCCTTGAGTGTTTGATCTAAGGAACCCACTCTACATAGAGCTACAATTCCTTGCGAAAGTCGGGAATCAAGGCTTGAGATTGGCAAAGTAGCGAAAGTGAACATGTGTCAATCTCAAGACCTTGCTTCGAAGGGGATCTCCCCATGGATCGAGGTGTAGATGTGGTTGGAACGAGGGTGAAAGCACTCGATCCTAGTCCGATCATCACTCATTGCCTGAATTGGGGTGGAAAAGCCTTAATCTACTAGGGAAGGAACCCAAAAGCCCAAGATCTACCCTTAAAATCTTTGAGTTCGACATCCCCAGCTACCTCGGGCCCGACTTACCCAGTGTCAGTCCCGACTTCCTCTTGTCGCCAACCTCGGGCCCGACGTGACCTCAGTGTCGGTCCCGACTGTTTTCTTTGTTTTCCTTTGTTTTATGCTCTCCTTTCTAGCTTCCTAATATCTAGGCACATCGATCGAGTAGACTTCCCGAGTGTTCGACACCCACCACGTACTACAACGGGGTCGGGTTATAAATTGTATCTCTTGACCCTCGCATCCGAGAGCGATCATAGCTTCCATACTTTCTATGAAAATATGCAAAACTATCAAAAAACATACCAAACTAAACCTAAACTTATCAAAACTAAACCTAATAAATAAAGAAAACCTACTAAAAACTATACTAAAAACACGAACATCAGGCTACTTGAGGGTTTGCATTGAAGTGGATTCACAGCTTGTGATTCTTCTCCTTGGTCGATCTATAGATAGTAGTCCTTCTTTAGCTAGTTTGGTACATAAGTGCCAACGCTTAATTAGTAGAAATTGGGTTCTTCAGTTTCGCCATGTTTTTAGAGAAGCAAATAGCGTAGTAGACTTTCTTGCTTCTTATGCTTTTACGTTTAACATTGGTTTTGATGTATTCCTTGACCCTTCCGAAGGTGTTACTTCTTTTCTTTTGGATGATGTTAGGGGTTGGGCTATCCCCCGTTTGCTGACTACTTAGCACACTTTTACCTATTAATAAAATTCCCTTGAGGGACCGGAGAGTTCTGCCTCTCCTTCTACCAAAAAAAAGAGAAGAAAAAAGGAGGTCAACATAACCTTAGTCGATCATAGTATCAATTGGTGCAATTTGGGTATTACCATAGGTATGGAGAGCATTCAACTGGGTTTTCTTGAGGCCTCGTGATACAATTCCAGCTAAGGAAAAGCCATTGAAAACTTGCCTAAAATTCAACAATCAATCCCCTAATATATTGAGGCCTCGTGATACAATTCCAGCTAAGGAAAAGTCTATTATATTGAGTCTATTATTTTGTGTTTAAGGAATAAATCCCTAATTGTTAGGGTAGATTATCTTGTTATCTATCTTCTCCTAATTATATATTAATGGTTGATTATATAAAGCCATAGCTAGAGTCTGTAAGGGATATGCATATTATGAAATAAGAAGCTTTTCCAGCATAAATTCCTCTTTGGAGATTCTCCTTTGAGTGGTCTTAAAATTTGGTATCAGAGCCATCGATCCGATGGTGAATACCCGTTCCAATTCCGCTAATGATCCATAAAACAATGACCCACCAGCCTCCAAAAGTAACACCCTTACTCCCGAGATGATGAATGATATCACTGCAACGATGAAAACCCTCTTTGTCCAATTATCAACCCACGATCTACCCCAAGTCCGACGTTCTATCGATGGTAGTCCAACAAGCTCCCTCCATGGCAGGCAACAAATGCCGAGAGGACAACCATTTGACCGTCAACGTCCTAGTTATTGGGACGAGCAAAATGATGGCAGCCACAATCGTGGTTACTACAACAACCACCATCCTAAGGCGAAAATCGATTTTCCAAAGTTTGATGGAGGAGATCCGCGAGGTTGGGTCCTCAAAGCAGAGAAATATTTTCGCTACTTTCGAATTCCCGACGAGATGAAAGTAAAAGTGGCCCCTATGCATCTTGAAGGTGACGCCCTTGATTTGTTTGCTTGGATTACCAGCGAGGGAGAGATCCTGTTTTGGGAGGACCTCGTAAAAGCATTCCAGGAACACTATGGTCCTCCAAAGTTTCAAAACCCCGACGAATTCTTGTGTGCAGTAAAGCAGACGGGTACTGTACAAGAATATCATCAAGAATTTGCCCGGCGTGCCGCGAGGGTTAGAGATTGGCCTGAGCACTGTTTGTTAGGTGTATTTCTTTTTGGTATAAAAGATGAGCTAAAAACAGAAGTCCGAATCCACAAACCCCAATCCGTCTTTAAAGTCGTAAGCCTTGCTTTAGAATTTGAAGCCAAAATAACTAAAGGCCCAAAATCATTCACTTCCCCAAACCCCAATTCAGCTCCTGCGTCCTACCGATCGACGGCTAATCAGCAATTCCCCTCCAAAAATTGGGATAATGAGAGGAAAATACGTCGCGAAAAGGGCTTTGTTACCGCTGTGGGTACAAGTTCTCGCCTAGCCACCAATGCAAATCTTCTTTTTCCCACATGGAATATGTCGGGGAATTGGATGAAGAAGCGCTAGAGGTTGACAATGAGTAAGACCAGCCCTTTGAATCCATAGGTGAAGAACGGTCAACAGGGATTTCATTCCATCTGATTGTTGGCCATGCCACAACCATGACAATGAAGCTTCAGGCCAAGCTACACAATCGTTCAGTGTTAATCCTTGTAGACATCGGATCGACCCACAATTTCATCTCTGACCGCCTCGTTCAAGAGTTGAAACTGCCCACCAAGAAGGTCCCAGGATTCGGTGTCACTATCGGTAATAAGGAAGTGATTAGTTGTGATCGGATCTGTCCAAATCTTGCAATTCAATTGCCCAGCCTTGTTATTACTCAAGATTTTTACCCTTTCTCCTTGGGTGGCACTGAAGTCGTCTTGGGAATTAAATGGTTAGCCTCTATAAATACCGTGCTGGCAAATTGGAATGAGAAGTTCATGATCTTTAAGAACAAAGGGAGGAAATACAAGCTTCAGGGCGTCAAAGTTTCGCACCTAGAGCCAGGTTGAGAGACTCTTTTCGACTTGAGGACAAGTCGAGTTTTCAGGGCGGGTGCATTGATTCAGTTTCAGCTAAGGAAAAGCCATTGAAAACTTGCCTAAAATTCAACAATCAATTGGTATCAATTAGTCTATTATGAGTCTATTATTTTGTTTTGAATGAAATAAATCCCTAATTATTAGGGTAGCTTATCCTATTATCTATCTTTTTCTAATTATATATTAGTGGCTGATTATATAAAGCCATAGCTAGAGTCTATAAGGGATATGCAGATTATGAAATAAGAAGCTTTTCCAGCATAAATTCCTCTTTGGAAATTCTATTTTGAGGTGTCTTAACACCACAAAAGTTAGAGAGGTTTCTACGAAAAAAAAGATCTGCATGGAAACTCCTACAAACTTCTTTTTGGGGATATGATAGAGTCCACCCAAAAGAAAAATGAAGCAAAATTGAAGCCAATGGAATTCTCCAATGATATTCTACCTTATATTGAACCTTTTCTTCATCAGTCCATCCAGAAGCATTCATATGGTTTGGGCCTATACTGGTATTGACGGTAACTCAACCTGAGTTGATAAAGGAAGTTTTGTCAAAGGTCAATGATTTCCTGAAGCCAAATTTTAGTCTTGTTGAAATGCTTGTACCAGGGATTGCAACTTTAAATGGAGCAAAATGGGCCAAGCATAGAAAACTCACCGACCTTGCTTTCAATGTGGAGAAATTGAAGGTGGTAGTAGCTCTTTGTATCTCCTTGAATTGTCATCAAAATCTATTGAAGCGGAAAAGAAGATACACTTTATTGTCGTAGAATATAATATAGAATCCTAATTTCCATTGAATTTTTATTAGTAGTTTGAAAATATGGTTTCTATTAGATCGATTACATGTTGGATATAGTTTTGATGGAATATTAGCTATCTCATTTTATCTATTAGCCTGAGCACTAGCTTTATTCAATGCTAACATATGGAAATGGAAATGAAAACAAAATGAATGTTGTTTTGGTCAAATTCCGACCGGCGATGAACACAGATGTTCGACAGAGGTTGTGAGGGCTATACTAACCGATAAGCAAAGATTCGATCAAAGTTTGAGCAAAAATAATTGGAATTCGATTGATCATTGTATTAGACTTTAAAACTCAGTTACAACCGATTGTTTTTGCATATCCCCCGTACATACGATTATCCCCTCCCCTTATACTACTGCTAGGCGGGCTTTCCTCCTTTCCTTACCCACGATCGTCCTCGACTCCACCAACTTTTGGCGTCCACTTCCGCGGCAGTTGTCTTCGTCCTCGCTAACCATTCATCGCCTCCCAAGATCTTCGGGCTGGGTTGGCTTCTGAGGCTTGTTTCCCTCTGATGGGATTAACTGGAAATGGCCCTGCAGATTTTGGGCCCAACAATAGACCCAAAAGATTGCGTAAATGTTTTGAATTTACGAGATCTTTTTTTACTATTGGTTTTCACGATCTCTGTTGTTCCGGGGACGCCACATGCAGCGCCGAGATCTCATAGCGCGTTCCAAGATTGTGGACGAAGAGACGGGCCTATGCTATATTTACTGCGCTCTTGGGGTTAATCATCATTCATCGTCTCCGTGTTGAGCTCTCCCGAAGTACGAAAGCCAAAACCCTTTCTTCTTCCTTTAGCTTTCCTGCAACTTTTCCTTTCTTTTTCCTAAATGGCGAAGGATCAAGTGGTTTCCAAGCATTCTTCTAACCATCAGGAATCCTTCAAGAGTGCGACAGGGTTGCCAACACCATGACCCTGAGCGAGATGAACCAGCTTATCCTAGAGGGGGGTTTTCTCGGGGGAGTGGTAGCGTTATGCCCGGAGGAAGAGCGCTCAGACTGGGTTCACCCTTGATGGGCATGCTTTTTTTAATTTCCCTTTTCCATATCTTGCAATTTTACTTTTCTTCCACTGGTTCAGGAATTTCTGGCCCGTTTTAAACTTTCTCCTACACAGCTGCTCCCTTCCGCTTGGAAGATCATGTTTTGGGCGAGTCAGATGGTGGAGGCCGCCGGCGTAGATTTTACGGTCTCGGACTTGCTCCAAGCCTATCGTTTGACGACGTTACGACGAGGATGTTTTATCTTGCAGTCCTAGACTGCGCAGCGGCCGCTCGTCTTGAACGCCAAAGTGAATGGGAAGAACTGGGCCAGTCGGTTTTTCTTTGTCGAAATTGCCTCTCTAAACCCTGAATGTCGCTTATTTCTAAATGACAAGTGGAATCCTGATAGTAAGATCTATGTTTTTCTTATGTGTTAACTAACGAAGTGATTTAACGCATATTCATCCCCTTTTCTCTTTGTTTGCAAGCATCCCAGTTAACGTCGAGCCACGGAGCCATTCGGAGAAACTCATGTCGAAGCTCTTCAAGTTCACTTCAATACAAAGAAAGTTTGGGGCCTCCATTGTCGATCCCTCGGACGAGCTTTCGGAAAGAGAAGATAGTGCGACCCCTACAGATTCGGAGGAATCCCTTGGAACAAACGACCTCACCATTGTCAACATGTCCTAGGTTCCTCCTTCGACTGCGATTTCTGGCCCTTCTGTTGGTGAGCGTGACTCTACCGTTGTTCTTACCGATGTCCTTCATTACTCTCATCCTTCTGACTTGCCTGTTTTCGGTGTACTTAGAAACTCGTGCGCGCATGTCAGGTTCGGCTCTCTCGGCTTCGGATCTGATTCTTAGGAAGACATGCTCGAGCGACTCAAAGCCTCCTGCTGCCCCAATGGTCAAGAAAGAATCAACTGACACTCCCAAATCTTCTCGGAAGCTTCCAGCGTCGAGTGATAGTGACCCCTTAGAGCTTCGAGATGATGCTTCTTCAGACTGGCAATTTCTTCAACGGTACTGCGACCCCAACTTCAAGAAGCGTCACGCTTCCGCTTCTGCTCGTACCATGGTTGTTGAGGTAGGCTCTGGAGCTTGGAACGTAATGAGTCTCCTATTTTGGCCGGCTAAGTTCCCTTTAATACGAACCTCTTATTGACATTTGATGGCTGGATGTAGCTTTTTTAGGAGATTAGCCTGATTATCAACGAGATGGGCGAAGAGATAGCGGAGCAAGAGTGACGGAAGCATGAGTTCGCTAAGTACCATGAGGACGTGGCGAAGGCTCATGAGCAGGCCGCTGCTCGTGCGAAGGCTTTGGTTGCTAAGGAAGAAGCTGCTAGGGCACGGGTCACGGAGCTTGAGCGGGAGATTTATGTCCTGGAGGCGAAGGTTGAGGAGCTCGAGGCAAAGACTGTAGATCCAGCCCCGGTCAGGAAAGCTGAGGCAGAGGATATCGGGGCGTTCTACAGCATGCTGGCGCGGCTGGAGACTATCCGAAAGTTCGAGGCTTGGGGTCTTTCCATCGGGGATGCTAATAAGTTCAATGTGTTGTTCATGTGTTCTTACCCCGACGGTGTTCCCCCAGCTCGGGTTGCTACTCTGATGGGTGTTGCAAGTTCTCCTGTTACTCCGAGGGGACAGGCAGATCAAGATGGCGCTGCGGGGACACTGGATAGTGAGCAAGTAGAGGAGAACGGTTCTCCGACTGACCCTGCATGACTCCTTTTCTAAATGATCAAGGATCCTGGCGGCTTCGGCCGTTTGTAAAAAAATTTAAGTTTCATCTTTATCTGGGGATATTTGAAGACAAGTACTACCTTCGGGTCGTGTCGTTTATCGGGCGGCCTTTAGGCTTTTATGCGGTGGTGAGGCCACGAATACTCTGTTTTGAATTTGCCCCCTCGTCATGGGACGGTGGTTTTATTGCCTACTTTTGTTTATTTCCTGCCCGGTTGTTGCTTTCTTTTTGTTTTTGTCTCTGCTGGTGTTCTTGCAGGTGTCTTTGTCGCATGGCGGTCATTGGTTGAGTAGCCCCTACAGGAGGTTGTTTGTAAAAAAGATGCATAGCTATAGCTCGGAGGGCAAGGTAAAATTCTAACCGACGTTATGGGTGACTTGAGGATTACCCTTAAGCCAATGTCGGCTCGGAAGTTTACTTAATTTGAAGGCGCGCAATGGACAGTATCCGTCGACTTTCTACAGTGCCCTGACGCTGTCTGTCGAAAATCTGGCGCTTTCCGGAAGAGCTGGCGACGTGGGGAGCGAATCCTCGACGTTGGATGGTGAGCTTCTAGGGAATATCTTCCCATCTGTACTCGCGCTGGCGATGTTGCCGGATAGCGGGCATCTAGGAGATACTTTCCTGTACCCTGTAATCGTTTGTAAAGGACTTTATCCCAGAATAACTTTAGTTTTCCATATGTTAAGTTTTATAATCATGGATGTTCATACCGTTTTTGTTATTTTTTATGTGGTATGTTGAAGCTCTTCTTTTTTGGCGATGCTTGCCGGGAATAGCTTCTTTGGGGTTTTCCTTCTAAAGAAATTTTAATGCAAAACATTTTTAACTAGCATGTTATTTGCATTCTGAATTCGAAGAATTACATACCACAAATCAAGTCTTACTATTGTTTATTTCGGGTGTTCCTGGCGACTATGTGTGTCTTTTAGAAGTGGTACCTCCTTAAGTCCGTAGCGTTCCAGCTACGCGGTATGGATTTCCCATCTCTAGACTCTAAGTGGTAGGCGCCCTGGCCTGTGATGCTTACTATCTTGTAGGGCCCTTCCCAGGCGGGAGTGAGCTTGCTTACGTTCACTTCGGCAGTATTCTGGAATACTCTCCGCAGGACCCAATCGCCGATTGTGAAGGCCCTGACTCGTACTTTCTTGTTGTAACTGCGGGCCACTTGATGTTGGTGTCGGGCTAAACTCAATCGCGCTCTTTCCCTGAGCTCCTCCAAGGTGTCAAGATCGGCGGCCAGCTCGGTGGAGTTTTGGTCTGGGGTTTGTAGCCCATACCGTGCGGTTGGTACAGTTATTTCAGCCGAGATAACTGCTTCACATCCGTATACCAGGGAAAACGACGACTGTCCGGTGGAGGTCTTTGGAGTGGTCCTATCCGCCCATAAGACATAGGGTAGCTCGTCGGCCCACCGCCCCTTAGCCTTGACCAATTGCTTTTGGAGATTGTTAATGATAACTTTGTTGCTTGACTCTGCTTGCCCATTGGCCTATGGATAGCGAGGAGTGGAGGTTACCAAGTCAATGTTCAATTCTCGGCAATAATCTCGTGTTTTCTTGCCGATAAACTACGACCCGTTGTCAAAGACGATCTCCGAGGGTATCCCGAAGCGGCAGATGATATGCTTTTTAACGAACGCAATGACTTGTAGCTCTTTGACTTCTTTATATGCTTCTACCTCAATCCACTTAGAAAAGTAGTCAGTGACCGCTAGGAAGAATACCCGCTGTCCAGAGGATGGCGGTAGTTGCTAGCTTGCATTTAGCTAGTGTTTAGAATGCATGTTTACGTTTCGTTTGCTTTGTTTTTAAGTAGTTTTAGTTAGTTTCTTTAAGTTATTAGAATGTCTAGGAGTTTTGGGTTTTTGCACTTGTTCTATGTTGTTTTATAGGTCTTAAAGTGAATAAGTGTAAAAGGAATGGAAACAAGGGAAGAACGCTTGAATTTGAGCCATCCATTGGAGTTGCTAGTTCGACACCTCTGTCTTGTAAGGGTTCGTTCGGGAGCAATAGTGATCTGATAAAGTTGAGTTTGGTATAATTAGAAATATAGTTCAAAGAGCTACAATTCATGTTTTTACTCCGAGTCCAAATTCCAACTCGAAGGAGGTCAAAACAGCCCCCGAAGTGTCACCTGAATTCTGAACCGAGTTCCTGGCGGCGACAACCACCAACCCAGCGGTGCCCGCCGCCTCTGACGGTCAGCGAGATCTCTTATGCGCCACGTGTTATGTTGTGATTTGCTCCTTTTCCATCAATATTATTCCGAGATATTATATTTTTGGGATATGGTTTTAGACCTATTTTGATATATTAGGTTTTGATAGTTGCACCTCTCATTCATCATCTATCTATTATTTTTCTTTCAGACTTTTGAGTTTTAGCCTTTCATGGAGAACAAAGCCCTTTTGATTAGTCAAACAATTGAAGCATCGTTTTGAATAAAGTTGTGAGATTTCTAATTCCTTATCTATTGCTTGGATTTAATCTTCTCTCTTGCTTGAATATTTATGATTTGTTTCAACAGTTTCTAGCCTGATCAACTAGGGTTTGTTTTTATTTAATCTATTGCTAGATCTAGAGTGTTACTTGTTGAGCATCTCTTGATTAAAGAGTAACTGCATCGTACTAGTATCTGGTTGTGCTAGTCTTATGCAGAAGAGATTTGACTTACATTCTAGGGTAAAAGTTGGTTGTTTTATGCTAGAATTGTATCCTTTATATTCCTATCCTTATTGCTATTGTTAAACTGAATCATTGATGGTGTCATGGTTGTTTAATTAGTTAGAACTAATAGTATCTGGTTGTGTTGTTAGTTAGAATTGAAAAGTAATTGGAAAATCCATTGCATGTGATATTGAGGTGAAATCAATGATCAACTTGTCATACGATTGTGGATATTTGTTTGCCTAAGCTATCTTCCTAATTATTGTTTTTCATAATCTTTTATTGCTTTGTTAGTTTTGCCATCTTAGATTTAGCTACAAATACAATAACCCCCCCTTTACTTTAATTGTCATCAAATTCACATAAAAAGATAAATCTCCTCCCTGCGGATTCGACCCTTACTTCCCTAAGACTACAATCTTTAGGTTTGTTAGGACTATTTTGCATAGCCGTGATTTGCACGACCATTTCACGCCTATCAAATTGGCGCTGTTGTCAAGGAGGCAATAATTATTTTTTTGTGATTTTTGTGCCAATCTTGGTGTTGTGAACCTATCTTACGGTTCATAACACTTGTGCTACTAATCTATGGCTTTGTTCGAGTGTAGACAACTGCAGGATGAACACTTCCATGATTATTTTTTGAGATTTCAAGACCACTATGCTACATTGACGGATATATTGAATAAGGATCTCTCTACATTGAGGGATACTTTGATCAGGGAAAACTATGAGTTATGTTCTTCACTTTTTCATTCCACAACCTCATCTCCTTTTGAGTTGTGTGAAAGGAATGGTGGAATCACATTGGAATCAAACGATTATGAGTCAAACACCCAGATACAAGTTGAGGAGCAATCTAAGACACTTGATGTGGGTTATGAAGATGAATTTGATGCCCAATATGAATTCACACCTATAAAGTATGCTGAGCAGATTATCATAGAGTCCAATGAAGTCTGTGCTGGCATAGAGGTACTTACAGTGCCTAGGGAGCCTGAGTCATCTTCTCCTATGTGGAGTCATGAGTTTGAGGGTTCTGTGGTTTCGGAAGAAGACTATTTTGTCGACCATGATCACTTCTTTGCTGATGAAGTAGACAACAATGAGGGAGAAAATCATGCTGCTACATCTGTTAAGGCCCCCGCTGTCATGATGTTCCCTATGTTAGGCCTTGAAATCCCATGTTTCAGTTTCCATACCTTCTCACATCCAGAGCTTATGGAGTTCCAAGATGAGGAACGAAGTCTAGAACACAAGGTGGAAGATGAAAAATATATGGAGTTCATCTTTGAAGAAAGTGGTAATGGTGACAACTACTTTGACCGTAAGTATTTTCTGATATCACCACTTGTGTTGAATTTGTTTGAGCATATGCCATCTCATAAAAATTGGACACATAGGTTTGATAAGTTGGACTAACATGCAAGTAGGCAAAAAAAGAGCGCAACGGAACTGGCGGCGCCCGCCACCAACACGGTGGCACCCGCCGCCAATTAATTTCAAAGGTCCACGGCTACGAAGTGGCCAGCGGCGCCCGCTGCCAGCTTGCCGCCATCCCGCCGCCCCCTGGTGGCGCCCGCCGCCTGGTCGCCGCCAACCCGCCGCCTCTCTGATGTCGATTTCTGCCCTTCTGATGTTGCTCACCACCATTCCCTTACCCAAATTAGTAGTTGGTTTGTGAGTTTTTCTCTTTCTCTTTACTTTTACTTTACGTTGGGGACAAGTAAGTTTTAAGCATGGGGGAAGGGGATTACTTGCTTTGCATTCATGTAGTTGCATTAGATTAGACATGTTTACTTTATGTTTTGCATTGTCTAAAATTTTGAAAAATGAAAAAAAAATCATAAAATTTAAAAAATAAAAAAATATTGCATTTTAGGTTCTTATTTCCCCATTGTGTAAGACCTCTTATGTTTTTAAGTTAAGTATGGATTCTAACCCATGATTTGCATGATGTGCTGAAGTTTCTATGAAATGAGCATGATCTTTAATTATATACTTTGATTATAGGATTGAGCATGTAGACGAGCTTGAGTTTTAGATATATTTTGAAGTTCTAGACAATTAACCTTGTGAGATTGTTTTTGGCGTTTTATTTTTTAATTGTTCTCTATTTCTTGAGTGTATCACTTTGAATTGCTAGCTCTAGAGCTTGCCTTATGACTCTTTTTCAAGGATGCTTTACTTGACTATAATGCATGACATTAAAATGATTGAGGCATGTTTCTTTATTTAGCCTATTAATTCCCTTTCTACCTTGACAAGATCCATGTTTTGACACCCCATTTCTTTTGAGCTTTAAAGCCTATTTTTTTGTTAGCTCCACAAAATAATTCCTAGACTATATAAGCTTGACCCATCTGGGATTTCGGACTTTAGGTGGTTTTGTTTTGTGTGGTTATGAATAAGTATGGGGGAAGTGTGATGAAAGAGAGGTGGAAAAGAGGAAATACAACTCTAGTGTGCAAAGTGAGAAAAAAAAAGTGAAGATGAAAAGTGTTGAAAGAAAAAAATTTGAGCTTCAAAAGAAGTAGTCTTCATAATTGTTGAGAGAAAAGAGTTGAAAAAGATGCGAAAATGTTACAAAAGAAGCAAAAAGATCTTATATGAGTGTGATTGGAGTTGGTGAAAGAGAGTTGGAAGTATTAAGAAGTGAAAAGTGTGAATTTTGGGTTTAGTTAATTCTTTATCCCGGATTTAGCACCACAAGACCAAATATAATCCCTTCCAAATTGTCTTTACCTTGGCCCCATTACATCTCTTAAAAAGACCTCATGCTTTTTGTTGTGTGTTTGGTCCATAACGGTGGAGAATTATGACGCTGATGCAAGCCTATGGTAGTCTAGTTTTTCATTGTTGATTTGAGTGAAACACATACCTTTAAACACTTGAGTGAGAGTGCAAACACATTACCTTGGTGAGGTCTAGAATGGATGAATTGTTTATGCTCTTTGCTTTAGTCAATTGCATGCTAGGATGTCTTGATCAAGTTATAGTTATATGTTGACTTGCTTTGTGGATTATGAGATGAATGCATGGATTGCAATGTTGTGGTGTGACTTGGATCTACTTCTTGCTTCAGGACAAGCAAGGTTTAAGCATGGGGGAATTTGATAGCTTGCATTTAGGTCGTGTTTAGAATGCATGTTTACGTTTCGTTTGCTTTGTTTTTAGGTAGTTTTAGCTAGTTTCTTTAAGTTATTAGAATGTCTAGGAGTTTTGGGTTTTTGCACTTGTTCTATGTTGTTTTACAGGTCTTAAAGTGAACAAGTGTGAAAGGAATGGAAATGGGGGAACAACGCTTGAATTCGGTCATCCATTGGAGTTGTTGGTTCGACACCTCTGTCTTGTAAGGGTTCGTTCGGGAGCTATAGTGATCTGATAAGGTTGAATTTGATATCATTGGAAAGATAATTCATAGAGCTACAATTCATAGTTGTACTCCAAGTCCAAATTCCAAATCCAAGGAGGTAAAAACAGCCCCCGAAGTGTCAGCTGAATTCTACACCGAGTTCCTGGCGGCGACCACCGCCAACCCAGCGGTGCCCGCCGCATTTGATGGTCAACGAGAACTCTTATGTGCCACGTGTTATGTTGTGATTGGCTCCTTTTCTATCAGGATTATTCCGAGATATTATATTTTTGGGATATAGTTTCAGACCTAGTTTGATATATTAGGTTTAGAGAGTTGCACCTCTCATTCATCATCTATCTATTATTTTTCTTTCAGACTTTTGAGTTTTAGCCTTTCATGGAGAACTAAGCCCTTTTGCTTACTCAGACAATTGAAGCATCGTTTTGAATAAAGTTGTGAGATTTCTAATTCCTTTTCTATTGCTTGGATTTAATCTTCTCTCTTGCTTGAATGTTTATGATTTGTTTCAACAATTTCTAGCCTGATCAACTAGGGTTTGTTGTTATTTAATCTATTGCTAGATCTAGAGTGTTACTGGTAGAGCATCTCTGGATTAAAGTAGCAACTGCATCGTACTAGTATCTGGTTGTGCTAGTCTTATGTAGAAGAGATTTGATTTACATTCTAGGGTAAAAGCTGGTTGTTTTATGCTAGAATTGTATCCTTTATATTCCTATCCTTATTGCGGCTATTAAATTGAATCATTGATGGTTTAAGGTTGTTTAATTAGTTAGAACTAATAATATCTGGTTGTGCTGTTAGTTAAAATTGAAAAGGAATTGGAAAATCCATTGCATGTGATATTGAGGTGAAATCAATGATCAACTTGTCATACGATTGTGGATATTTGTTTGCCTAAGCTATCTACCTAATTATTGTTTTTGATAATCTTTTATTGCTTTGTTAGTTTTGCATTCTTAGATTTAGTTACAAATACAATAACCCCCTTTTTACTTTAATTGTCGTAAAATTCACATAAAATGATAAATCTCCTCCCTGCGGATTCGACCCTTACTTCCCTAAGACTACAGTCTTTAGGTTTGTTAGGACTATTTTGCATAGCCGTGATTTGCACGACAAAATCACCTCTATCAATAGTTTCCCTACAATGTCCATCCCTCATCTCATGAACGACCACGGGGTCAATGCGGGGGTGCAACGACTCCGGTGGCTGGTGGGAAGTCAGGGCGTGTTTCTGGCAATCCTCGCACTTTTGAGAATACTCAGCTGCGTCTTGGCACATGGTGGGTCAGTAGTACCCTAGGTTTAGGGCTTTGTTAGAGAGGTTGCGGTCCCCGCAATGATTTCTACACTCGCCCTCGTGTAGTTCTCGGAGTATTATTGGTACTTCCTTCTTCGTTACGCAGCGAAGCGAGGTTCATATGGCAGATTGTTTGAACAAGATCCCATCCTTCATGTTGTAACGAGTGGCTCTCATCTTGAGTGCCTGGCTTCAGATTTCTCTACTGGCAGTTGTCCATTATCAAGCCACTGTAGGTATGGTTGAGTCCAACACTCTTCTTCTGGAGGAGCCCTGGGACATCTAATTCTGGATTCTCGCTGTCGAAGATCTCTAGGATGTTGTGCGCTTCCTTAATCCTGGCTGGTAGCGGGCCGACTTGCGCCGCTCTCCCCGTAGGGTCAGCTTCTCTTGCAATTGCTGGGGACAGTATGTGTACTAAAGGGATCGAAGCGAACTCTTCTGGGTCTAAGGCGAACACTAGGTTGGCCAGCGCGTCACCATGTGCATTCTCCTCTTTGGAGACCTGCTGGATGGTGAAGGTCTCAAACTCACGCATGATTTCCTTGACCTTTTCTGAGTATGCGGCCATTTTGGCGTCCCTAGCGGCGAAAGTCCCCAGGATCTGATTTACAATTAGCAGCGAGTCGCATTTCTGTTCCAACTCCTTGACGGTAAAATCTCGGGGGGGCGTTAGCCCCAGTATTAGCGCCTCGTACTCTGATTCATTGTTGGTGGCTTCGAAAGCACACCGTACTGCCTGTGCTATCCTGTCCCCCCTAGGCGATTTCAGCACTACACCTATCCCAACCTCACGGGCGTTGGAAGCTCCGTCAGTGTGCAAGGTCCATACTCCAGAATTTTCAGTTTCTGCTACGAAGGCTTCTTGCTGCCTGGCTGCATCTTCCAGTATTGGGTTGAAATCGGCCACAAAGTCTGCCAATGCCTAAGCTCGGATTGCCATTTTTGGTTCGTAGTTGATGTTAAATCCGCTCAGGTGGATGGCCCACTTGGCCATTCGCCCGGTAATCTCTAGCTTCCTCAATATTGCTCTCAGCGGATAATTAGTGTGGACGCTGATTGTGTGGGACTCAAAATACGGCCTCAGTTTTGTGGAGGCCATGACTAGTGCAAGAACCAGTTTTTCTAATGGCGAGTACCGCGTTTCGGTCGCGAGCAAGGTGCGGCTAATGTAGTATACCGACATTTGGTCCCCCTCGTCTTCATGCACTAGTATGCCACTAATTGCGGCTTCGGTCACTGCCTGATATAGAAAGAGATTTTTGCCCTCCTCGAGCTTGGATAGTAACACTAGATTGGAGAGATACTGCTTCAACTGCTAGAAGGCTGCTTCGTGCGCAGGTGCCCACTCGAATTTTTTGTTCTTCCGCAACACATCATAGAATAGTTGGCACATGTTGGGTGACTTGGAAATGAAGCGATTCAGGGCTGCTACCCTTCTTGTCAGTTTCTTTATATCCTTCACGCATCTGGGTGACCGCAAATTGGCCACGGCTCGTATTTGATCGGGACTAGCGTCGATCTTGCGCTAAGTCACCATGAATCCCAAGAAGCAGTCGGAAGTTACCCCAAACACACATTTTGTCGGGTTAAGCTTCATATGGTAATTGTCAAAAATCCGGAAGGCTTCCTCTAGATGCTGGATATGGTGGATGGATCATTTCGACTTGACGAGCATATCGTCAATACACACCTCCATGGTTTTGCCTATCTGTTGCTGAAACATGCGGTTTACCAACCTTTGGTGAGTAGCCCCAGCATTCTTGAGCCCGAACAGCATGACCCGATAGCAGTATGTTCCCTGGCTGGTGATGAATGATGTCTTTTCCTAATCTTCTGGATGCATTTGGTTCTGGTTGCAACCGATGAAAGCATCCAAGAAGGTGAGCATCTCGTGGCCTGCAATGGCATCCACCATAGCATATATGTGTGGTAAGGGGAATGAATCCTTCGGACAGGCTTTATTAAGGTCCGTGAAGTCGATGCAAACCCTCCACTTGCCGTTTTTCTTGCTTACCACCACAATGTTCGCCAACCACTCCGGGTATTTCACTTCTTTGATTTTTCCCGTTCGAAGCAAATTCTGGACTTCTTCATTAACGATCAGATTCCTCTCGGGCGCGAACTTCCGCCTCTTTTGCTTCACCGATGGATGGCGAGGATCTACGTTCAGCCGGTGTGTGATAATTGCAGGATCGATCCCCACCATATCTTTGTGGGTCCACGCGAAGCTGCTACTATAAAACTGACCAACTCGGCTTTTCTTTCAGGGGCAAGATCTTTCCCAACTCTTACGGTCTGCTGAGATTTTTTACTATCGAGGGCGACTTCCTCAATTTTTCGGCCTCAAGGTCCCGTGATGGTGCGGCCCCCCTCGCTTCCTATAATATCTATGCTGTGTGGGGGACGGTTTCCTTGAGAGCGGACTTGTAGCACTCTCGAGACAGCCGCTGGTCACCTTTGATTTCCCGGATCCCCCAAGGGGTGGGAAACTTGATGGTCTGGTGGTAGGATGACGGTACTGCCTTCATATCGTGGATCCAAGGCCGGTCCATGATGATGTTGTAGCAAGATTAACCCCCTTGGCGTATGTGGGGAGGGTTATCTCTCCGAGGGTATATGCAATTTTCCCGCTGAATCATACCAACGCCACGGACTTCCTGAGGATATTCTCTTCTTTCAGCCCCATCTCCTTGAGGGCATTGAGAGTTATCATATTGGTGGAACTCCCGGTGTCGATGAGAATCCTCCTAATCAACACATTCCCTACCGACAGCGAGATAACGAACCCGTCATGATGAGGACCTATTAGGACAGCCGAGTCTGAGTCATTAAAGGTAATAGTGCTCTCGGGATGCCCTCTTGGATTGCGGACGCTCGCCATCAATTGTCCCCCTGGTTGTCCCCGTGTGTGGTGCTTTGCTGCCGAGTAGGTGACACCGTAGATATCTGTGCCTCCACTGATGACATTGACGACCTTGGCGTACTCTGGAGATGATGGGATGTCCATTGGCTCGGACAGATTCTGGCTGGCGGGCGTTGATGAGGTATTTTCAGTGGTCGTTAATACATATCAAAGAAACCTTAGCTTTACCAACTCAGTAGAGCGGCAAGTAAGGGTCGATCCCACAAGGACTTGTGTATTTGTGTTATTACTTATATGCCAAGTAACAAAAGAGGGGTTTTAGAATAATTATCTAAACTATTAAGCAAGAATAAAAGTAAGTATGAATGCAAAGATGATTTAAATATATGAAGGACAAGCGTGTTGAACTAGTTAAATCCATCATAGATATGCTTATTGATCATTGATTCTCTTGGTTCTCAATTCACTTGAATAGTCTATTGTGGATTATACTCCTACTAAAGATTATGACCCAAACATCAAATCTAGTTGAAAGAACTAACAGTCTAAACAACCCTAATCATTTAACAACCTAAAACAACGTCTAGATTCAATTAAACAACAGCTTTACGAGTCAAGTTATCAATAGAAACAAATACTTAGAGCAAACAGACATCTAAGTTATTTGTGGATTTATTCCCTTCTACAATTGAAAAGCCTGAACGGGTCAAAACAATTATAGTTGATACTTTATCTAATCAATCCCGAACGGAACTTGATCATTGTCAATTAACCTAGAAATTCTATTAGGTGATCAATCTAACAAAACCCTAGAATAATTCTGAATCAATTAAGCACAAGGAATAAAACCTATTCTAGTTAATAATAATCAATAAAAACCTCACAATAGTATGCAATCTATGATTTCAATAACTAGTCAAACACAATGAATTTAGCAATGCATAATTAAATTGAAAACAAACTTACAAGAGTTTCAAAGCTGCTCTCTTTGAGAGAAAAACCTAGCCTCCAAGAGTCTGAATAATTTTATGAAAGAGATAAACTAACAAAAGCTTAAATATGTCTCCCAAAATAATCCTCCAAATTCCTATCATTAAGCATATATTCGAATAAGATATAACCAAGCCCAAAAGTCGGCCTAATTCTTCAGCCCAAGACATCTGCATGCAAATCCAGATTGCGCGGTTTGCACCTCAGATTGCGCGGCCGCGCAATTGGCAAGTCGCGCACTTGCTCTCAGTCAAAATTGCTCGGGTTAGGTCCAAAATTGCGCGGTCGCGCATTTAGCATGCAACACGCGCTTTTCCCCTCGGTTCAGCATTTAGGTGACACTTCAGAGGCTGTTTTGTTCTAATTAGAGTTGGAATTTGGAGTCGGAGTAAACATGAATTGTAGCTCATTGAGTTAGCTTTCCAGTGATACCAAATTCAGCTTCATTCGACCACTATAGCTCCCAAAACAAGCCTTGGAAGATAGAAGTGTCGAAACAAGAACTCCAATGCATAGCCCGGATTTAAGCGTTCTTTTCACAGAAGCTCTTAGGCCTTGGATCTTTTCATCTTCACTCGTATCACTCTAAGCTTCCTCAAACTCCACCATAGTCATCTAAGATCCATCCCTTCCATGCTTGTTTACCTAAAGATCTGCAAAACCGAACAAAACAAGCGCAAAACCCCGAATTTCCTAGAAAACCTAAGAACTAGACTAAACTAAGCTAAAACCAAACAAAATAAACATAAATATACATCCTAAGCTATACCTATATGCAAGCTATCAAATTCCCCCATGATTAACCCTTTCTTGTCCTCAAGCAAGTCATAAATCCAAAACACACCACAGAAATGCAATCATACATCAATCTCAAATCAAACAAGCATTTCACATAAAATCAAAAACCCGACCAAGACTTCATAGCATGCTTTATAAAAAGCATAGAGAAAAGATTATTCATTCATTCTAGACCTCACCAAGGTAAATGTGTTTGCACTCAAACTCTCAAGTGTTTAAAGGACGTGCTTCACTCAAAATCAACCATGAAAACTAGACTATCATAAGCTTGCATCAGAGTTCTAAATCTCCACCGCTGGGGATCAAACACATCACAAAAAACATGAGGTCTTTTTAAAGGGTTGTAATGGGCCCAAGGTAAAGAGAAATTTGGAACGGATCATATTTGGCTTGTGGTGCTAAATCCGGGATAAAGAACTAATCCTAAACCCAAACTTCAACACACTTTCTTTTCTTACTTCTACCAAACTTTCTTTTTCAACTCCATACACTTTCATTCAAGCACTTGTTTCTTTCTTCAGTATTTTTTTCTTACCTCTTCTTCAACTCTTTTCTTTTACACCAATAAAGATTACTTAACAATTAAACTCAAATTCTTCTTTTGCTTTGCAACAAACATTTCATCTTCATTTTTTTTCACTTTGCAACCAAGAATTGTATTCCCTCTTTTTCCACCTTTTTCCTCAACCTCCTCCATTACTTAAAAATAACTCACACAAAAGCAAAAACATGACCTAAAGTCCTAAATCCCGGATTGCAAGCTTATTAGGCTAGGAAAATTTTGTGGAGCTATCAAAAATGGGCTTAAAGCTCAAAAGAAATGGGGTATCAAGAACATGGATCTTGTAAGGTAGGAAGGAAAATAATAGGCTAATAAGAAACATTGCCTCAATCATTTTAATGTCATGCATTCAATCATATAAAGCAGCCTTAAAAAAAGTCATAACGCAAGTTCTATAGCTAGATAATCATGGTGATACACTCAATAAATATAGTGAACAAATATATCATGAAAGGCCAAAAAATCTCACAATGCAAATTTTTGTCTAGAACTTCAGAATGAATCAAATACTCAAGATAAATACATGCTTCATCCTATAGTCAAAGTAAATAATCAAAGATCATGCTCATAGCATAGAAACTTCAGCAAATCATGAGTTAAGACTCATACTTAGCATAGAAAAACAAGAGGAATTAACAATGGGGAAATAAGAACCTAAATGCAAAATTTTTGTATCTTTTTCAATTTTTCTGATTTTTTTTATTTTCCAGGATTTAGTCAATGCATGCAAAAATTTTAAATATGCCTAATCTAATGCAACTATATGAATGCAAAAGCAATTCCCTTCCCCCATGCTTAAAACATACTTTGTCCCCAAAGTATAATAAAAAGTAAAGAGAAGAGAAAAACTCACAAAGATCAAACTATCCGGGTAGTGCGGCGGGAAATCCGACGGTGGTGGTGAATGCTTCTTCGGGTTGTCAATCTTCGGACCTGGGACATCTAAACACACACACAAAAACTACCTAAAAAGCAAAAGATTAACTGAAAAAGAAATCTACTCTAAACATTGGGTTGCCTCCCAAGAAGCGCTTGTTTAACGTCATTAACTTGACTCTTAGCATGATTTGACAAGATTAGACATTGTCAATGCCCTTAATAACCTGTCAAAGCCTTGTGCACACAACTCAGAAAAACATAAGTAACACAATGATAAATCAAAGATGCATAATATAGCTTTCAAAGACCGTTTTAATTTATCAAACATGTGTGCCCAATTTCCATGAGATGGCATTTGTTCAATGGTGGCTTTAGAAAATACTTACAGTATGAGTCCAAGCACTTGGTAGCAATACCACTTTCTTCAAAGATTAACTCTATATATTTCTCATCATCCATCTTGTGTTGTAGACTTGGCTCCTCATCTTGAAACTCCATAAGCTCTAGATGTGAGAAGGTGGGGAAACTGAAGCATGGGATGTCAAGGCCTAACATAGGGTGCACCATGACAACGGGAGACTTAATAGATGCATCATGTTGATTTTCTCCCTCATGGTTGTCTGCTTCATCAGCAAAGAAGTCATCATGGTCGACAAAAGAGTCTTCTTCCAAAACCGTAAAACCCTCAAGAAATTTACTGCACATGGGTGAATATGACTCAGGCTCCCTAGGCTCTGTAAGAATCTCTATGCTTGCACAAACTTCTCTTGGCTCTGTGATGATCTGCTCAACTTGCCTTATAGGTATGAATTCATGTTGGGCATCAAATTCATCTTCATAACTCACATCAAGTGTAGTAGATTGCTCCTCAACTTGAATCTGAGTGTCTGACTCATGATCGTTTGATTCCAATATGATTCCACCACTCCTTTCACACAACTCAAAAGGACATGAGATTGTGGAATGAAAACATGAAGAACATGACTCACAGTGCTCCATGATTATAGCATCCGCCCTTTTTGAGATATCCCTGATTATATCCTCAAGAGACTTATCAACCGGCTGGGGTGGTTGAGAAGATGACTCAACTAGAAAGCTTTGATGGCTCATAAAACAAAAGAAATCCCAGCATTCCTCAGGTCTCATAAATAAAAGTCTCTCATTGCTCATGTAGTCGGCCAACCCTCTTGTCTCAAAATTGATACCATGGATAACTCCCATGTTCACCTCTCTATCACTGTATCGTAATCCCCAAGCACCAAGTTCAAACACATGGTCTTCAAATCTTGAAAAATAGTCATGGAAGTGTTCATCTTGCAGCTATCTACAATCGAACAAAGCCATAGATTAGTAGCACGGGTGTTATGAACCGTAAGATTGGTTCACAACACCAAGAATAGCACAAAAGTAAAAACACAAATAGCGACAACTCCCCAGCAACGGCGCCAAATTTGATGAGGTATTTTTAGTGGTCGTTAATACCTATCAAAGAAACCTTAGCTTTACCAACACAGTAGAGCGGCAAGTAAGGGTCGATCCCACAAGGACTTGTGTATTTGTGTTATTACTTATATGCGAAGTAACCAAAGGGGGGTTTTAGAATAATTATCTAAAATACTATGCAAGAATAAAAGTAAGTATGAATGCAACGATGATTTAAATATATGAAGGACAAGCGTGTTCAACTAGTTAAATCCATCATAGATATGCTTATTGATCATTGATTCTCTTGGTTCTCAATTCACTTGAATAATCTATTGTGGATTATACTCCTACTAAGGATTATGACCCAAACTTCAAATCTAGTTGAAAGAACTAACAGTCTAAACAACCCTAATCATTTAACAACCTAAAACAACGTCTAGATTCAATTAAATGACAGCTTTACGAGTCAAGTTATCAATAGAAACAAATACTTATAGCAAACAGACATCTAAGTTATTTGTGGATTTATTCCCTTCTACAATTGAAAAGCCCGAACAGGTCCAAACAATTATAGTTGCTACTTTATCTAATCAATCCCGAACGGGACTTGATCAGATTAGTTGTAAATTAACCTAGAAATTCTATTAGGTGATCAATCTAACAAAACCCTAGAACAATTCTGATTCAATTAAGCACAGGGAATAAAACCTATTCAAGTTAATGAGAATCAATCCAAACCTCACAATAGTATGCAATCTATGATTTCAATAACTAGTCAAACACAATGAATTTAGCAATGCATAATTAAATTGAAAACAAACTTACAAGAGTATCAAAGTTGCTCTCTTTGAGAGAAAAACCTAGCCTACAAGAGTTTGAATAATGTTATGAAAGAGATAAACTAACAAAAGCTTAAATATGTCTCCCAAAATAATCCTCCAAATCCCTATCATTAAGCATATACTCGGATAAGATATAACCAAGCCCAAAAGTCGGCCCAATTCTTCAGCCCAAGACGGCCGCGTGCAAATCCAGATTGCGCGGTTTGCACCTCAGATTGCGCGGCCGCGCAATTGGCAAGTCGCGTACTTTGTCTTAGTCAAAATTGCTCGGGTTAGGTCCAAAATTGTGCGGTCGCGCATTTAGCATGCAACCCGCGCTTTTACCCTCGGTTCAACATTTAGGTGAAACTTCAGAGGCTGTTTTGACCTACTTAGATTTGGAATTTGGACCCGGAGTAAAAACATGAATTGTATCTCTTTGAGTTAGCTTTCCAGTGATACCAAATTCAGCTTCATCCGACCACTATAGCTCCCAAAACAAGCCTTGCAAGATAGAAATGTCGAAACAAGAACTCAAATGCATAGCCCGGATTTAATTAAGAGTTCTTTTCACAAAAGCTCTTGGGCCTTGGTTCTTTTGATCTTCACTCGTATCACTCTAAGCTTCCTCAAACTCCACCATAGTCATCTAAGATCCATCCCGTCCATGCTTGTTTACCTAAAGATCTGCAAAATCGAACAAAACAAGCGCAAAAACTCGAATTTCCTAGAAAACTTAAAAACCTAAGAACTAGACTAAACTAAGCTAAAACCAAACAAAATAAACATAAATATGCATCCTAAGCTATACCTATATGCAAGCTATCAGGCATTCTTGAGCTCACGGAGATCTCGGACATCAAACCTCTTGAATGAAGGTAGGTCAATTCTTTTCTTAGTGCGAAGCATTCATCCATCTCGTGCCCGTAATCCTCGGGGAAATCTCACCATTTTGTCTTGTCTCTCTTTGGATTAGGGTTTTCCGCCTTCTTGGGCCACCTAATCTTGTCTCCGAATTTCTCAAGGCCCTTTACTATCTCCGCGTTCCGAGGCTGAGGTTGTACTCATGGACTTTTGGTCGTTGGGCAGCGTCATTCTTCCCGTTCAGCTACTTGACACCAGCGGCGTGTACCCCAGGCGTCTCCTGCCAATTCTTCAGATACGGTTGCCCTCGGCGCTCCTTCCGATGATTAGAGGAAACCTTTCTCTCTACTCGGTCAAAGACCAAAGTAGCCCTTGTGGGCGCCTCGTCCTCTTCCAGCCTAATGTGTGCTAGAGCTTTCACCTGAACGTCCTCGAAGCTGTGGCAGGGGTACTTCGTGAGCTCTCGGTAAAGCTCGTTGTCTAGGAGCAAGCCTGTTCGGAAGGCTTCTATGGAAGTAGGCACATCGCAGAGCGGGATTGCCACTTTCTCTTGGTTGAATCGATTTAGGAAAGCTCGCAGGGATTCCCCAGGTCTCTGGGCCACCCGGTATAGATCATTAGACTATTTGATCAGCTTCCTGCTGCTGGTAAACTGTACTCTAAAAGCGTCCACCAGGCTGGCAAAGGACCCTATGCTTCCCCACGGGAGGTTAATAAAGCAGGTCAGGGCGGCACCTGACAATGCGGTTCCAAACCCTTTGCACATGATCGCTTCTCTGGACTCTCGCGGGATGGAACTGGTCATCATCTTTTGTTTGAAGATGGCAACATGCTCGTCGAGATCCCCCGTTCCGTCGTAGGTTGGAACCGTCGAGATGGTGAACCTTTTTGGGATATCTACGCAGGCGATTGGAGCCGTAAAAGGGCACTCGTCATAACCGTCTGATGCCTCTCTCTCAATCGGAGGAGGCACCCCGGGGATTTGCACGATTTTAGCTTCGAGCCCATTGAGTCGGTCTTGCATTTATTTGTTAAATAATGCTTCCAGAAAAGTGTTTTGGGGAGGTACCTGAGTTTCGGTTCTTCCACCATATGCCGGATGGAAGACCCTTGTGATGTCCGCCTTTTTAGTCATGTTTTAGGGTGTGTTTTTAATTTGTTTGAGTCTTTTTCTTTAGTTTTGTGTTTTGTTTTGAGTCGTTTGTGTAGGTTTTCGTATTTTCTTAAGATATGGAGTCTACATAAGTTTTGGTGGTGTTTTGTAGGTTTTTAGAAGCTATATGGAGCACTTTTGAGGAAAAGAGCAAAACTGGTGGAAGATAGCACTCAAGATTGAAGAGAAGATGAAGATTAAGCGCTCAAGTAAAGTCATTGAAGATCAAGTTTGAGCTTATAAAGAGATAGAGAATTTCGTTACAAGAACATAGGAAAAATAATCGAGTCAAACGGAGTTGTAACGAATCCGCTACGCAAGTTTTACTCAAGGTTGTTCGCAGTGCCTATCAGGGTCGTGCTCGAGCCAACAAGAGAACAAGCCCTCAGGACCGACCCTATTAAGGTCGTGCACGACCTATTTGGGTCGTGCGTGGCGCCGACTTTCTCTCTATTCCGAGATCTTAAGGATTTATTCTATCTTTTAATTTTAGGAAGGTTATTTTATCTTGTTTCCTAGTTGAATTACGGTTCATTTTCGTCTATAAAAGGAGGTTAAACCCTTTGTTTTGGGGGGAACCAACACCGGTCTAGGGCCCGAGGGGCACGTTAGAGGAGGCGAGAGAGAAGTTGGTAGGAGAGGATATAGAGTAGAGATTAGTGTTGCTTGGAGAACAAGTTTGTTTTGAATTCAAAGTTGTAAGCTTTTCCTTTTTAATTTAGTTTTGTTTTCTATTATTATGCTGGGTGAGTAGTTTTCCTCTCTAAGGTTGGGGTTGAACCCAACAATGGTTGTGCATGCTTTCTCTTGATCATGATTTGATTGTTTTTATTTCATGAATCTATTCTCTTGCTCTTAATCCTTAAAGCGAAAGCGGATTGGAATTTCTCGTTCATAGTTGAAACGAAAGCGGAAACTTTGAATCAGAATAGTCAAATTAGGGTTTTGAAGCGAAAGTGGATCTATCCTAGGTTAAGTAGAAGAGATTAGATAGTAAGTTTATTAATTGAGAAAAAGTTAGTTGATTTACTTGCTCTAGTTAACGAAAGTTAGCGCCTTTATGTGATAAAAGCATGATCTTTATGTTTCATGAGTGTTAGCATTGCATGATTATTGTTGTGGTGATACCTTTACCTTAGAATTCCTCTATATCTTGCTAAATTCCTTAGATTTTATTGGTTGCTTGCGCTCTAAGTAACAAAACCTAGCACTGACTATCTCCCGTGGACGATCCTAACTTCGCTATACTCAGCGGGGTCTTGAATATAAATTTATTTGTTCAAGAAACCCTTCAACAAATTGGCGTTGTTGTCGGGGAGATATCAGTAGTGCCAAGTTTTGTGCTTTTTGCGTTTTCGAGACTCCGCCGAGTCGGTAACGACCCCCCTAGGGTCGGTACCGACCCTGCTGGGCAACCCAGTTTCTATGTTCTTTCTGTTTACTTTCTAGGTTACTGTCGAGTCGTTACCGATCCCTTTCAGGTCGGTACCGATCCTGTTGACATGTAGTTGCTTCCTTCTTTTCAGTTTCCGTTTCACGGGATCACTCCAGGCTCGGTACCGAACCTCTTCGAGAACCCGTTTTGCTTTTTGATTTCGTTTTTGTTTTTGTTTTTGCTTTCAGTATATAAAATCCATTGCCATGACAATTGAAGAGATGAAACAACAGATGGCTGAACTCCGCTTACAGATAGAGGAGATCCGGAGAGAAAGGGACACCATAGCCGCGAACAATGCCCGTCTACAAGATTAGTTGGATGCTATTTCAAGAAGCGAAGTGGCTAGTTGTAGTACTGAGGAGCCTACCGACCCACCATGGCTCGGTAACAACCCCTCCCTGAGTACAAAAATGGGCAAATTCAATGGAGGCACATATACCGAGGAGCCTACCGACCCCTTTCCGAAGGAGTCCAAGGAAGAAGATGAATTCAGGCACGGTACCGAGGCCTTTCCTGACCCAGTGGGGTCGGTAACGACCCATTTTGCCTTGGTAACGAGCCCTTTTCTAAGTGGCCTAGATGAGTTTTCTTGTTCCTATCCTATTAATTCTGGTCATGATCCCTTCTCCCATTTTTATTCTATATTATATCCTACTGTTAGTCCTATGAAGGAGCCAAAACCTCCTTGGTTTTTGGATTTTACTAACCCTGTTGTAGGACTTCCGAGCATTCTGATTGATGATAGAGGGCCAAATATCTGGGAGAATGTTGTTTCATCTAAGTATGGGGTTCCTCTTGATCCAAACATAGTTGGATGGAAGCCACCTTAGAGGCAAGGAAAGTTCGTCGGACTAACGACGTTAAAAAATAGCGCTTACGGGAGGCAACCTGCTTTTTGTTTTTATTTCAGTTTTTGCTTTCTTAGTTCTTTTTGCTAGCTTTCTTTTGACTTGTTTTTAGGTTAGATTAGTGTAGTAGGATAGAAGTTTTTCTAAGATGACTCAGGTACTACAAGAAGAAGAAGTGCTATACAGAAGAATAGGTGGCATTAGAAGCAAGCTCGTTACTGACCCTCACAGGGTCGGTACCGACCTCTACAGAACCGAGCAAAAAATTCAGACTCCTCAAGTGATTAATGGTTCCAACAACTTCAGTTTTATTTTGTGAGTTTCCCTTTCCTTATCCTCTTTATTTTTATGTCTTTGCTTTAAATAGTGAGGACACTGTTTGGTTTAAGTATGGGGTATGGGAAAAGGTAACTCAGTTTTGTGTCAGTCTTTGTTTGTGTTTTTAGGATTGATAATAGTCCACTTAGATGTCCTATGATATGCTTTAACTTGCTTGATCATGTAATTCCATATCATGTTTGGATAGCTTTGCCTGAATCATGTTTGAAAAATTTGTTTTTATGTGGATATTTAGCTTGTGATGAAATTGAGCACATATGATCTTAGGTAGAAGTGACTGAAATCCAACAAAAATTGCTACCTTGTGAGTTGTTTTTTTGGCCTTATAGGGAGAACATCAATAATCCCTCTTTTCTTTTATTGTGTGATTTACTCTCCTTATGCATATTATCTCTTGTCATTGATATGGTTATCTATTTCTTGAGACCTATAAGAGATATTAGTTCATTGCATGTGAAATCATATGAGGGAGAACTTATTTCTTTTAAACCACCTTTTTATCCTCTCTTTTTACCTACCTTATCATTATTCCTCTTTTTGAAGCCAAGTTAAGCCTTTAAAGCCTATTTTTGTAAGCTCCATAAAATTGTTCCCTAACCAATAAAGCTTGACCCTATCCGGGGATTAGGACTTAGTATTGGTTGTTGTGATGGTTTTGTTGAGTGAGTTTGTTTGGTTCAAATGTGGGGTAATTATGGGTTGGGTAAAGTAAAATCTTGCAGTTTGTCATGTAAAAGGATTTTGGTTCCCTAAATGCACTTGCAAAGAAGGAAAAAAAAAAGAAATTGGTACCGACTTCCCACAAAAAAATGAAGATGATAAGGGAAGAAGAAAGAAAAAGAGCTAAATAGTGAAAGTGTGCATGAGCCAAATTTTCCTTAGTGTTTATAAGCAAGATTAAGTTGGGATATTAAAAGGGTTGGAGAAATAAGAGAGTGTGCATATTGTTGAGTGAGTTTGGTATGTTGTTTTTATGAGAGTTTTGGTAAATGTGAGTGTTCAGGAGTCTTTGATTCCCGGATATTATTAGCACTACATGACCAAATATTTCCACGTCGTATTGTCATTACCAAGCCCCATTACAACCCGGCCGAATGGAAGCTTCTATGAAGTTTTCTATTGAGCCTAAGTTCTCTTGATGATTTTACTTGTTTTGACAATCTTTGGTAGAGAGTTTGGTGATATAAATAACAATGACTACTATGTTGATTTTTGTATATTGGATTGAGTTGAGAGTTGTTATTCAAAGCCCAAACACATGAGAGTTGAGTGAAAGACATTACCCTTGTGAGGTTGGATTTTTAGTTGTTTTTGCTTGAGGTTGCATATATGGGTCATGATGTTAGATTCACTTGTCTATCTATTTCTACTTGTGCTTTGATGTTGCTTTTTTATGAGGGCATTGAGTTGAAATATGTGTAATTGGTTTTGGTTGATGTCTTGTTGATTGCTTGAGGACAAGCAAGTTTAAGTATGGGGTATTTTGATGTCCGCCTTTTTAGTCATGTATTAGGGTGTGTTTTTAATATGTTTGAGTCTTTTTCTTTAGTTTTGTGTTTTGTTTTGAGACGTTTTTGTAGGTTTTCGTATTTTCTTAAGATATGGAGTCTACATAAGTTTTGGTGGTGTTTTGTAGCTTTTTAGATGCTATTTAGAGCACTTTTGAGGAAAAGAGCAAAACTGGTGGAAGATAGCACTCAAGATTGAAGAGAAGATGAAGATTAAGCGCTCAAGTAAAGTCATTGAAGATCAAGTTTGAGCTTATAAAGAGATAGAGAATTTCGTTACAAGAACATAGGAAAAATAATCGAGTCAAACGGAGTTGTAACGAATCCGCTACGCAAGTTTTACTCAAGGTTGTTCGCAGTGCCTATCAGGGTCGTGCTCGAGCCAACAAGAGAACAAGCCCTCGGGACCGACCCTATTAAGGTCGTGCACGACCTATTTGGGTCGTGCGTGGCGCCGACTTTCTCTCTATTCCGAGATCTTAAGGATTTATTCTATCTTTTAATTTTAGGAAGGTTATTTTATCTTGTTTCCTAGTTGAATTACGGTTCATTTTCGTCTATAAAAGGAGGTTAAACCCTTTGTTTTGGGGGGAACCAACACCGGTCTAGGGCCCGAGGGGCACGTTAGAGGAGGCGAGAGAGAAGTTGGTAGGAGAGGATATAGAGTAGAGATTAGTGTTGCTTGGAGAACAAGTTTGTTTTGAATTCAAAGTTGTAAGCTTTTCCTTTTTAATTTAGTTTTGTTTTCTATTATTATGCTTGGTGAGTAGTTTTCCTCTCTAAGGTTGGGGTTGAACCCAACAATGGTTGTGCATGCTTTCTCTTGATCATGATTTGATTGTTTTTATTTCATGAATCTATTCTCTTTGATGTGATTCCATCTACCGAGTCATGGCCCCATGAGTTGAGTGAAGATTCCATCCCTAAAGACAAGCCCAATGTGCACGATAAAGGGGAACCAATACTTGGACAAGCAACCAAAGACGATGTTCGAGGCGCTAAGAAGCCGAGTCAAGGAGCCATGCCCTATCTTGGGCGCATCACACGAGCCCTAGCTAAGTCTATACTAGACAAAATCAAGGAGGAGCTCATGGCTCATAAGTTTCCGATGGCTAATGACGGTGAAGGTTGGAGTTTTATTGTGCTTCACGGTTCTAAGTGACATTTCTACAGTTAAGGACACTTTATAAGTTTTTGGGATTTCGGGTTAATTTATGTAATTTTCTTAAGTAGGGGGTTGATTTTTTAAGGCTTTGTGTTAGGTTTAAGGTCGGCCTCCTCCTCCTCATTTCGGGAGACTTGGACGAAATTTGCTTCTCTTTTCCTTGCATTTTCAATTCGAAGTTCTTGTTTTGTTTCGTTCAATTCTCGTTGTTCAATTGTTGGTGAGTCATATCCGACAATTTCGAGCATCCTAGTTTGTTTGAGAGCTTGGTGAGTCATATCCAAGTTATCAAGCATCCATATCCCCTTGTTCTCTCCATTTCGAACCATCATCCATCTCGGAGGTTTCTGCACCATCTCAGTAAATTCGACATAACTTTCAATCCGCTCATTATCTCGGTCTCATATTTTGAGGACTTCAACTAGACTCATAGGTCTAACTTCTCGAATTGGAATCACTCAATTTCGAGTTCGGACGAGGAAGATCCAGCCAGTTGAAGACGGGTCAGTTGCGTGGTGTTTGTTGTCGGAATTCCTTGGATTCTCGTGGCGATCTCTTTGCACCATCATCCCCTCCATCGATCCGGCCATCAAGTGGTATCAGAGCCACGCGAAGGTATCGCCATCTAAATCTTGTTCCGACCTTGAATTTCCATTTGTTGCAAGTTTTAGGTTCGAACTCCTTAGGGCTGCGTTGTTGTTGTTGTGTTCGGCCTTGTCCGAATTGTTGTCTTGTTGTTGTGGTCGTTTCTTGGTCTTGAACTTGTTGTTGTTTTGGCCGAGTGGGTGCTCAGCCATGGCTGCAAAACCATGCTCAAAAACGTCCCCATAGAACACCAAAAGAGCATTCAAAGGTTGGTAGTTGAAAGGGTGCATTTGTTGATTGAATTTAAGCCTTTCTTTAGTGTTGGTTTTAAGTGTGTCTTGCTGATTTTGCTGAGTTAAAAAACGTGGGATTGAGGTCCAAACCAGCCTTGTTTGTTGTCATTACATGCTTGTTGTTGGTTACGGTGCTAGGATACGGGAACGACACCAAGACGAGACATCTTGTGTTGTTGTGTTTGAGGTTTTCTTGTTCCATTTTGTTGGTCATCTCCTACTTGCAACTTGTCGGATTTTCATCTCGGGCAAGTCTTGGTGATTAATTCGTGTGACCTCTATACCTTGATCTTTGCCTTGTTTTTACGATGACAGGTGTAGGTGATGACAAGAATAAGGAACAAGTTGAGGAGTCCTCCAACTCGGTGGCTGCCATGTTGCAATCCTTCCAACAATCCATGCAACAATCTTTGGAAGCTATGGAGACACGCATGGATGCCTTGGAGCGCCGAATCCTAGGGCTGGACGAGAGGACACAAGTGCCTCAAGTGGTGAAGATCAAGGAGACACGAGAAGAGGATAAAGGTTCGAGGACGACCCCTTGTAAAGGAGAGGAGACTTCCTTCCAAGAAAGAGTGATGAGTGACACAGAGCAACCAAAAAGAGAGACTCCTTTCCTTGGATTGGAACAACTCATTACCATCAAGTGTCCAATAGAATTGATGCACACATTGCAAGAAGAGGAGGAAGTTGTGGAATTGTCTCCTAAAATCAAGCATCGTCCTACCATCACTCCTAGCTCCATGAACTCGTTGGCGACACCATGGATGGATGCACTTCCTATGATTCCTTCATGTTTGCCCTTCTTGCTCCATGAGGAGGACGAGGCTGTTTTAGTCACTCCAAGCGGTGATTACATTCCCTTTCTTGTGGAGGCCAAGAAGGATGTCTTTGTCATGGAGAATGCCACACCAAGGGAGCTACAAGCCCTACCTTCTTTGTTGAGCTCACAAGGCTTGATAGATTCGAGGACGAATCTTTTTGAAGGGGAGGAGGATGATGTGATTCCATCTACCGAGTCATGGCCCCATGAGTTGAGTGAAGATTCCATCCCTAAAGACAAGCCCAATGTGCACGATAAAGGGGAACCAATACTTGGACAAGCAACCAAAGACGATGTTCGAGGCGCTAAGAAGCCGAGTCAAGGAGCCATGCCCTATCTTGGGCGCATCACACGAGCCCTAGCTAAGTCTATACTAGACAAAATCAAGGAGGAGCTCATGGCTCATAAGTTTCCGATGGCTAATGACGGTGAAGGTTGGAGTTTTATTGTGCTTCACGGTTCTAAGTGACATTTCTACGGTTAAGGACACTTTATAAGTTTTTGGGATTTCGGGTTAATTTATGTAATTTTCTTAAGTAGGGGGTTGATTTTTTAAGGCTTTGTGTTAGGTTTAAGGTCGGCCTCCTCCTCATTTCGGGAGACTTGGACGAAATTTGCTTCTCTTTTCCTTGCATTTTCAATTCGAAGTTCTTGTTTTGTTTCGTTCAATTCTCGTTGTTCAATTGTTGGTGAGTCATATCCGACAATTTCGAGCATCCTAGATTGTTTGAGAGCTTGGTGAGTCATATCCAAGTTATCAAGCATCCATATCCCCTTGTTCTCTCCATTTCGAACCATCATCCATCTCGGAGGTTTCTGCACCATCTCAGTAAATTCGACATAACTTTCAATCCGCTCATTATCTCGGTCTCATATTTTGAGGACTTCAACTAGACTCATAGATCTAACTTCTCGAATTGGAATCACTCAATTTCGAGTTCGGACGAGGAAGATCCAGCCAGTTGAAGACGGGTCAGTTGCGTGGTGTTTGTTGTCGGAATTCCTTGGATTCTCGTGGCGATCTCTTTGCACCATCATCCCCTCCATCGATCCGGCCATCACTCTTGCTCTTAATCCTTAAAGCGAAAGCGGATTGGAATTTCTCGTTCATAGTTGAAACGAAAGCGGAAACTTTGAATCAGAATAGTCAAATTAGGGTTTTGAAGCGAAAGTGGATCTATCCTAGGTTAAGTAGAAGAGATTAGATAGTAAGTTTATTAATTGAGAAAAAGTTAGTTGATTTACTTGCTCTAGTTAACGAAAGTTAGCGCCTTTATGTGATAAAAGCATGATCTTTATGTTTCATGAGTGTTAGCATTGCATGATTATTGTTGTGGTGATACCTTTACCTTAGAATTCCTCTATATCTTGCTAAATTCCTTAGATTTTATTGGTTGCTTGCGCTCTAAGTAACAAAACCTAGCACTGACTATCTCCCGTGGACGATCCTGACTTCGCTATACTCAGCGGGGTCTTGAATATAAATTTATTTGTTCAAGAAACCCTTCAACAAATTGGCGTTGTTGTCGGGGAGATATCAGTAGTGCCAAGTTTTGTGCTTTTTGCGTTTTCGAGACTCCGCCGAGTCGGTAACGACCCCCCTAGGGTCGGTACCGACCCTGCTGGGCAACCCAGTTTCTATGTTCTTTCTGTTTACTTTCTAGGTTACTGTCGAGTCGTTACCGATCCCTTTCAGGTCGGTACCGATCCTGTTGACATGTAGTTGCTTCCTTCTTTTCAGTTTCCGTTTCACGGGATCACTCCAGGCTCGGTACCGACCCTCTTCGAGAACCCGTTTTGCTTTTTGATTTCGTTTTTGTTTTTGTTTTTGCTTTCAGTATATAAAATCCATTGCCATGACAATTGAAGAGATGAAACAACAGATGGCTGAACTCCGCTTACAGATAGAGGAGATCCGGAGAGAAAGGGACACCATAGCCGCGAACAATTCCCGTCTACAAGATTAGTTGGATGCTATTTCAAGAAGCGAAGTGGCTAGTTGTAGTACTGAGGAGCCTACCGACCCACCATGGCTCGGTAACAACCCCTCCCTGAGTACAAAAATGGGCAAATTCAATGGAGGCACATATACCGAGGAGCCTACCGACCCCTTTCCGAAGGAGTCCAAGGAAGAAGATGAATTCAGGCACGGTACCGAGGCCTTTCCTGACCCAGTGGGGTCGGTAACGACCCATTTTGCCTTGGTAACGAGCCCTTTTCTAAGTGGCCTAGATGAGTTTTCTTGTTCCTATCCTATTAATTCTGGTCATGATCCCTTCTCCCATTTTTATTCTATATTATATCCTACTGTTAGTCCTATGAAGGAGCCAAAACCTCCTTGGTTTTTGGATTTTACTAACCCTGTTGTAGGACTTCCGAGCATTCTGATTGATGATAGAGGGCCAAATATCTGGGAGAATGTTGTTTCATCTAAGTATGGGGTTCCTCTTGATCCAAACATAGTTGGATGGAAGCCACCTTAGAGGCAAGGAAAGTTCGTCGGACTAACGACGTTAAAAAATAGCGCTTACGGGAGGCAACCTGCTTTTTGTTTTTATTTCAGTTTTTGCTTTCTTAGTTCTTTTTGCTAGCTTTCTTTTGACTTGTTTTTAGGTTAGATTAGTGTAGTAGGATAGAAGTTTTTCTAAGATGACTCAGGTACTACAAGAAGAAGAAGTGCTATACAGAAGAATAGGTGGCATTAGAAGCAAGCTCGTTACTGACCCTCACAGGGTCGGTACCGACCTCTACAGAACCGAGCAAAAAATTCAGACTCCTCAAGTGATTAATGGTTCCAACAACTTCAGTTTTATTTTGTGAGTTTCCCTTTCCTTATCCTCTTTATTTTTATGTCTTTGCTTTAAATAGTGAGGACACTGTTTGGTTTAAGTATGGGGTATGGGAAAAGGTAACTCAGTTTTGTGTCAGTCTTTGTTTGTGTTTTTAGGATTGATAATAGTCCACTTAGATGTCCTATGATATGCTTTAACTTGCTTGATCATGTAATTCCATATCATGTTTGGATAGCTTTGCCTGAATCATGTTTGAAAAATTTGTTTTTATGTGGATATTTAGCTTGTGATGAAATTGAGCACATATGATCTTAGGTAGAAGTGACTGAAATCCAACAAAAATTGCTACCTTGTGAGTTGTTTTTTTGGCCTTATAGGGAGAACATCAATAATCCCTCTTTTCTTTTATTGTGTGATTTACTCTCCTTATGCATATTATCTCTTGTCATTGATATGGTTATCTATTTCTTGAGACCTATAAGAGATATTAGTTCATTGCATGTGAAATCATATGAGGGAGAACTTATTTCTTTTAAACCACCTTTTTATCCTCTCTTTTTACCTACCTTATCATTATTCCTCTTTTTGAAGCCAAGTTAAGCCTTTAAAGCCTATTTTTGTAAGCTCCATAAAATTGTTCCCTAACCAATAAAGCTTGACCCTATCCGGGGATTAGGACTTAGTAATTGTTGTTGTGATGGTTTTGTTGAGTGAGTTTGTTTGGTTCAAATGTGGGGTAATTATGGGTTGGGTAAAGTAAAATCTTGTAGTTTGTCATGTAAAAGGATTTTGGTTCCCTAAATGCACTTGCAAAGAAGGAAAAAAAAAAAGAAATTGGTACCGACTTCCCACAAAAAAATGAAGATGATAAGGGAAGAAGAAAGAAAAAGAGCTAAATAGTGAAAGTGTGCATGAGCCAAATTTTCCTTAGTGTTTATAAGCAAGATTAAGTTGGGATATTAAAAGGGTTGGAGAAATAAGAGAGTGTGCATATTGTTGAGTGAGTTTGGTATGTTGTTTTTATGAGAGTTTTGGTAAATGTGAGTGTTCAGGAGTCTTTGATTCCCGGATATTATTAGCACTACATGACCAAATATTTCCACGTCGTATTGTCATTACCAAGCCCCATTACAACCCGGCCGAATGGAAGCTTCTATGAAGTTTTCTATTGAGCCTAAGTTCTCTTGATGATTTTACTTGTTTTGACAATCTTTGGTAGAGAGTTTGGTGATATAAATAACAATGACTACTATGTTGATTTTTGTATATTGGATTGAGTTGAGAGTTGTTATTCAAAGCCCAAACACATGAGAGTTGAGTGAAAGACATTACCCTTGTGAGGTTGGATTTTTAGTTGTTTTTGCTTGAGGTTGCATATATGGGTCATGATGTTAGATTCACTTGTCTATCTATTTCTACTTGTGCTTTGATGTTGCTTTTTTATGAGGGCATTGACTTGAAATATGTGTAATTGGTTTTGGTTAATGTCTTGTTGATTGCTTGAGGACAAGCAAGTTTAAGTATGGGGTATTTTGATGTCCGCCTTTTTAGTCATGTTTTAGGGTGTGTTTTTAATATGTTTGAGTCTTTTTCTTTAGTTTTGTGTTTTGTTTTGAGTCGTTTTTGTAGGTTTTCGTATTTTCTTAAGATATGGAGTCTACATAAGTTTTGGTGGTGTTTTGTAGCTTTTTAGATGCTATTTAGAGCACTTTTGAGGAAAAGAGCAAAACCGGTGGAAGATAGCACTCAAGATTGAAGAGAAGATGAAGTTTAGGCACTCAAGTCAAGTCATTGAAGATCAAGTTTGAGCTTATAAAGAGATAGAGAATTTCGTTACAAGAACATAGGAAAAAGAATCGAGTCAAACAGAGTTGTAACGAATCCGCTACGCAAGTTTTACTCAAGGTTGTTCGCAGTGCCTATCAGGGTCATGCTCGACCCAACCAGAGAACAAGCCCTCAAGACCGACCCTATTAGGGTCGTGCACGACCCATTTGGGTCGTGCGTGGCGCCGACTTTCTCTCTATTTCGAGATCTTAAGGATTTATTCTATCTTTTTATTTTAGGAAGGTTATTTTATCTTGTTTCCTAATTGAATTAGGGTTCCTTTTCTTCTATAAAAGGAGGTTAAACCCTTTGTTTTGGGGGGGACCAACACCGGTCTAGGGCCCGAGGGGCACGTTAGAGGAGGCGAGAGAGAAGTTGGTAGGAGAGGATATAGAGTAGAGATTGGTGTTGCTTGGAGAACAAGATTGTTTTGAATTCAAAGTTGTAAGCTTTTCCTTTTTAATTCAGTTTTGTTTTCAATTATTATGCTTAGTGAGTAGTTTTCCTCTCTAAGGTTAGGGTTGAACCCAACAATGATTGTGCATGCTTTCTCTTGATCATGATTTGATTGTTTTTATTACATGAATCTATTCTCTTGCTCTTAATCCTTAAAGCGAAAGTGGATTGGAATTTCTCGTTCATAGTTGAAACGAAAGCGGAAACTTTGAATCAGAATAGTCAAATTAGGGTTTTGGAGCGAAAGTGGATCTATCCTAGTTGAAGTAGAAGAGATTATATAGTAAGTTTATTAATTGAACGAAAGTTAGTTGATTTACTTGCTCTAGTTAACGAAAGTTAGCGCCTTTATATGATAAAAGCATGATCTTTATGTTTCATGAGTGTTAGCATTGCATGATTATTGTTGTGGTGATACCTTTACCTTGGAATTCCTCTATCTCTTGCTAAATTCCTTAGATTTAATTGGTTGCTTGCGCTCTAAGTAACAAAACCTAGCAGTGACTATCTCCCGTGGACGATCCTGACTTCGCTATACTCAGCGGGATCTTGAATATAAATTTATTTGTTCAAGAAACCCTTCAACACCTTGTGCCCCCGGTCCTGTTTCCAAACGCCGAGGCGGTGGGTAATCCTGGAAGGGTAGCCCCTGGGGTGGCCACTTCTGCCGACGAGGGCTGGCGCCTGGCTTGGGAGAAGGAATTGAGTGCCTCCCCCATGTCGAGGCGGGTAGCGATCTCCCTGGCTGTCCCGACTGTCCGAGGTCCGTTTTGCGATGCTGATGCCGACTGTAACTGCCCGCGGAGGCTGGCATTTTCCGAGGTAAGCTACGCGATATAGTCCAGATGGGTCTGATTACGGTCCTTTTGACTGGACATGTCTTGTTGGAGGGCTTCGATTTTGGTTGCGAATTCGTCCAGGACATTGCGGAGATCTTGGAC
Organism: Fallopia convolvulus; assembly: GCA_964016875.1. Taxonomy (NCBI): domain Eukaryota; kingdom Viridiplantae; phylum Streptophyta; class Magnoliopsida; order Caryophyllales; family Polygonaceae; genus Fallopia; species Fallopia convolvulus. The sequence goes on from OZ024728.1 coordinate 47,541,740, forward strand.
TTCTTCGGCTCCACCTTCCCTGACGCCTTCCTCCGTGTTAGTGCCACGGCTCCCCTTGATTCCTCCTTCAACAGGGAGAGGTGGCGCAGGTGGATTCGTCATTCTTGATGAGCGGTTTTCGACTTTGATCAGAAATGGATGAAACCGGCTAGGGCTCCACGGTGGGCGCCAAATTGTTTTGGTCAAATTCCGACTGGCGATGAACACAGATGTTCGACAGAGGTTGTGAGGGCTATACTAACCGATAAGTAAAGATTCGATCAAAGTTTGAGCAAAAATAACTGGAATTCGATTGATCATTGTATTAGACTTTGAAACTCAGTTACTACCGACTGTTTTTGCATATCCCTTGTGTTTGAGCCAAAATTTACCAAAGGTAGGACTTTGGCCTAGATCGGGCCTTGATCAAGTAAACCGAGAAAAACACGAACGAGAATGTGTGTATTGATGTAGAAATCACGAGAAGTTATGTGTATCAATTGTCTTTTGCCCCTAAGGATTACATCGATTTATATAGCTCCTTAGGGCATATTCTAACTTGATTAAAGATATAATCTTATCCCTAACTAACAAATCTGTGTTTATTCCTATCCTTTAACGAGTAAAATCCTGAGAAGAATCTATCTTTTAACAAACATATCTCGGATCTTCTATCTTCCAACCGACTTAGCCAATCCCGAAGATCTCTTGTAGCTCTAGATGCGTTGGAGATTTTCTGACTATGGGTTGACGCTTCTTTGCCTAAAATATGGGTCCAACAATACCCCTAAATGCAATTTCGAAATTTAAATTTCAAATCTCGAAAATTGCATTTAAGTCGAAAGGACGTTTAGAGACGCCTTGGAAAACGGGATTCGTCTCTGCTGCCTGTTCTTACTGACCTGAGCGACTCTCCTTTTCTTTTGCCATCATTTCACCTTCGTCTTCTTTCCTTCCCAATCTCGCTCTCGGTTTCTCATGTAACGCTCCCTTCCTCTCTCTCTTTGATTTTGCTCTGTTTGATTTTCATGGCCAACCCCTCGCCCTTCACCTCTTCTCAAGCCCTAGGTTCCCAGGACCTTTATTGTTGTGAAATGATGTCGGAGGAGATCGCCGATTGGATCTCCTTTGGTGGCTTTCCTGAGGGGACCCGCTTCCATGCCCCGACTGTCGAGCTCATCGACTGGGTTCGGCCGGGGTGGATCTGCTTTCTTGATTATCCTTTCACCTTGGGTTTGAAATTTCCCTTCTCTCCATTCATTCGAGACTTCATCCAAACCCTAAAGGTTTCTCCTTTCCAAATCCTCCCAACCACTTGGCGCACGCTCGCTCGAATTGATGAGCTCGCCGCGGAGCGGGGGTTAGTGATGACCATAGGGGAACTCCTATTGGAGTATAAGATCGTTCCTCAAAGGGCCGGCCGTATCACCCTGCATGCTAGGGACACCAAAAATCCTCTTATTCCCAAGCTGAAAATGTCTTCCCGGTGCTGGCAAGCCCGTTTCTTCTTTGTCGAAAAAGCGTCTTTAGGCGATCTTGATGATGAAGTGAAAGACGTCTTTCGAGATGAATGGAACACATCTCGTAAGGCGATCTGATTTTCCTTGTGTTTTCCGGAATTCTTGTTGCCTTGTTTTCGGGTTCCAATTCTTCTTTGTTCTCATGTTTCTTGTTTGTGCAGTTCCGGTAGGAATCAACTCCAAGTGCACGGATACGGGTGTGTGTCGCCGCTTGCTGAAGATCAAGGCTGAGAAGCGCAAACCTAGAAAGATTCGCCCCGATCCGGAGGGCAGTGGTGAAGGCGAAGAATCTCCAGAATCTGACGAGGACAAGACAGAAACGGAAGTCACTCCCCTTTCCTCTAATATGGATAGCTCCTCCAAAAAGAAGTCAGGTTAGTAGTTCGCCCTTTTCTCTGCTCCTCACGCGATTAACTTTTTCAATCTTTTAAATTTATTCCTTTTTTTCTTGGATTCTTCAGGTGCCGGTGTGGATACCTCCGCTGCGGCAATGGTTCGCCGGTTAAGGTCTAGCGGCCCAAAACTTCTCGCATCTCCCACGCCTAGTTCCGAGGTGAAAAAGACTCCTGCGCTGAAGCGAAAAAGAGCTGAAGATTCTCCAACCTCGCCTGTTTCCAAGAAGAAAGAGCCCAAGGATCTTCTTAGCACTTTCGGGGATACCTTGCTCCCAAGTGTCAAACTGGACTTCCAGGCCCTAACCCTAGACGTTGCATTCAGCCATGTTGGCACGACGCTAAGAATGGTAGATTTGCTTATCTGAAGCTTTAGATATTCGCTGTCGCTTCTTTGGTATTGCTTTGGCGCTTATATGCCTTTAATTTGGTTTATGCCGAGATTATCCTCATTCTTCCACTTTCCCTTGTTGTAGGCTTTCCAAGAGCTAATGGCCACCACTGGTCGCTGTCAAGAGGAGATGAAGGCGCTGGAAGAGAAGGAGAAGCAAGCGAGGGACTCGGCCGCCTCAATGGATAGGAAGGTTCGCAAACTCCAATCATTGGTGGACTCCTTGGAGGTTCAGGTGGAGGATCTCCAGTCTGAGAAGGCATCGCTCAAGGCGAGGGCGGTTGAGGCGGAGAAGGAGATACAAGGCTTCCCTCAGGTGGTAGTGAAGGTGGCGACGTACTACACGATGAAGTCTCAAGTGGAGCTGCTGCAAGACTTTGCTGATGGCAAGAGCGCCAATTGGGATCTGAAGACGCAGTAAGAGATCTTGGAGGAGTACTACCCCGCCTGCAACCCCCCTCCCGGCAAGGAGTATTTGGTGGCCGAGGATCAAGAGGATGATGCCAGCTCTCCGAACAAGGAAATGGAGAAAGACGGCGATGATGGGGCCCCAATCAGCAAAGAAGGAGATGGCGAGAAGACCTTGGATAGGGAGGAACCCTCGACCCCAGCCGACGATTAGTAAGCCCCTGCCGCGTTTCCCTGGCTTTCCCTTTCATGCACTCTTAGTATTTCCCTTGTTTTTGTCGTGGGATTTGTTTTGAAGACTTGGTAGTTTTTTGGCCTGATGGCCTAAACAATTGTGGCGTCCTTTTTTGGATGGTTTTGACGCCCCGTGAATGGCGCAACATAATATTTGTTGTTCATCTGTCTGCTTTGAAAAAACAGTTTTGCATAATATGTCAGCATGAGTTGGTTCCTGGAGAATCTTCAGGAATTTATTGCCCGTGGATGGGGTACGCGTTAAAGTTTAGTGTTTTAAGAGGGAGTTTTGGTGCTCCTCTGTTTAGCGAGTTATTGTGGATCTTGTGTGGGATTACAATTCGCGTTTTGAGTGTTTTAATTTTCTCCAAAGGGCCGTGCGTAGTTAATTACGATTAGGCTTCCTTTGGTCATTGCTAAGGGTCACTAGGAATTGACGCGTGTTTGGGCAATCGATCCTTAAGTTTAGGATGTGGGTGTCATCGCGGCGTCCCGCGAATATGGCCATTTTGAGTTATATGCTATAGCTTTCTCCTTCTCGTACTAATCGGATGTTTTGTTAATCGGACTTAGATAGGGGGTAACCATCTTATGGGTTACTTCATCGACGTTGTATTCGTGACGACCTCGTCGTTTCCAGACGGTATAACCATGTGTCTCAACAGTGGTGTTTTGTGTTTGACGCGTTTCATGTTGTATGTAACTGTGATTAGCGTGTGTTTGCGTTTTTGAGCAATAAGGGTGTATGCAAGAATGGGAGAGTATTTTCTCGCAAATCGTTATGTAAAAATGTGTAAAATAAACTTTATGAATCTAGGAATTTGGAAACTTTGTTCGACAGTGTGGGCAAGTGCCCTGAGTCGTTTATTCGAAAAAGTAACAAATGGCCTGAAGATTCTCTAAGCTAGAGCTAAGAATTGTCTAGAAATGAAACATGATAATGAATCAGTTTAGAAGTAATACTTTTTCAGATGGGTTGCGTTCCAGCTTTGTGGTACCGCCTTTCCATCTTTGGATTCCAGCTGGTAAGCTCCGTTACCCGCGACTTTGGTGATTTTGTAGGGCCCTTCCCAGTTGGGTGCTAGCTTGCCAGCGTTTGCTTCTGCGGTGTTCTGGAAAACCTTGCGCAACACCCAGTCTCCAAGCTGAAAACTCTTTACTCGAACATTTTTATTGTAACTCCTAGCCACTTGTTGTTGGTACTTCGCGATCCGAGCATGGGCAGCCTCTTTGAGTTCCTGGAGAGTGTCCAGATTTGCTTCTAGTTCATGCCTGTTGCTATCTGGGGCAGCGAGTCCATATTTTGGGGTTGGGACTAAGACCTCGGCTGGGATAACGGCCTCGCAGCCGTGTACCAGTGAGAACGGGGTCTGTCCGGTGGCTCCCTTTGAGGTGGTGCGATCGGCCCAGAGTACATAGGGTAATTCCTCACCCCACTTCCCTTTGGATTTTATCAGTCGCTTCTTTAGGTTGTTGATAATGACCTTGTTGCTAGCTTCGGCCTGTCCGTTGGCTTGCGGGTACCCGGGAGTGGACATGACTAAGTCGATGTTCCATTCCTTGCAGAAGTTGCGCATCTTCTTGCTTATGAATTGCGACCCGTTGTCGCAAGTAATCTCCGCGGGAACCCTAAATCTGCTCAAGATGTTGCGCTTGATGAATGAGATTACTTGCTTGTCCTTGACTTCCCGAAAGGCCTCAGCTTCGATCCACTTGGAGAAGTAGTCTGTCATGGCGAGGAAAAACACCTTTTGCCCCGTGGAAGGGGGTAGTTTGCCAACGATATCCATCCCCCATCGCATGAATGGCCAGGGAGTGATCGAGGGGTGGAGAATCTCTGGTGGCTGATGTGGGACTGGTGCATGCCGTTGGCATGCTTCGCACGACTGAGCATACTCGGTGGCATCTTGGCGAACGGTAGGCCAAAACCACCCCTGCCTAAGGATCTTGTTAGCAAGACTTCGACCCCCAGTATGATTACCGCAATCTCCACTGTGTACCTTGCGCATGATTTTCTCAGCCTCTTCCTTCTCTACGCACCGCTGTAGGAAGCCTGCGGCAGATTAGTGGAAGAGGATCCCATCTAAGATGGCGAATCGCGTTGCTTTCGACCTTAAGGCTTTGGCTTCGATCTTGTCTTTGGGTACTTCACCGTGTAGGAACCAATCAAGGTATGGCTTGGTCCAGCGGTCGCCCGAACTGACCCCTCGACTAGTGGTTGCTTGGAGAATATCTGGGGCGAGTTGCTCTGGTGGTGGTTTAGCAGCCTGCGTCACCGATGTTTCTGATATAGCCGACTATAATAAGTGGACTAATGGTATATTATCATACTCCCTGGGGTCTAGGGTTGAGCCTAGACCAGCTATGTAGAGAAGCGCTTGTGCTTTTCACCACCATATCGTCAATATACACCTCCATCGTTTTGCCAATTTGGTCACGGAACATCTGATTGACTAATCGTTGGTAAGTGGCCCCGGCGTTTCTCAAGTCCAAGGGCATTACACGGTAGCAATATGTGCCTTGCCCGGTGATGAAGGAGGTCTTCTCTTGATCTCCCGGCTCCATCTGGATCTGGTGATAACCGCTGAATGCGTCCATGAAGGTAAGGAGTTCGTGACCCGCGGTTGCATCCACCATTGTATCGATGTGGGGAAGAGGGAAAGAATCTTTAGGGCAAGCTTTGTTGAGGTCGGTGAAGTCCACGCAAACCCTCCACTTCCCGTTTTTCTTGGGCACCACGACAACGTTAGCTAGCCAATCGGGGTATTTCACCTCTCTGATCTTCCCGGTATCTAGTAACTTTTTGACCTCTTCGTCGACCGCTTGTATTCGCTCTGGGGCGAACCTTCGTCTCTTCTGCTTAACTGGAGGGTGCTCAGGATCTACGTTGAGTTTGTGTGTGATGATGGAAGGGTCTATTCCAGTCATGTCCTCATGACTCCAAGCGAAACAACTCTTGTGACTTTTTAGGAAAACTACCAAATCTTCTCTGATTGAGGGTTCTAGATTTTCTCCGATCTTGACAACCCTCCCCTCCTCTAGGGTCACCTCCTCCGCTTTTTCTCCATCTTCAGTTCGCGCCGGCGGAGGGGTGACGTTCTGTAATTGCTATGCTTCAGGTCTTAGAGTGGTTGGCTTGAGGGTTGCCTTGTAACATTCTCTAGCCAATCTCTGATCCCCGCGAAGTTCTTCTACTCCCCATGGTGTTGGAAATTTCACCGTTTGGTGGTAGGTGGAAGCTACGGCTTTCATGTCGTGTAACCATGGTCATCCCAAGATTACATTATAGCATGAAGGGCAGTCCATCACAAGGAAATTGACTTGCATATTTACACATTTGGCGAAGGTTGGGATTGCAATGTCTCCTACGGTATGTTTGACCTCGCCGTTGAACCCCACTAAAGGCACCGGGTGTTTATGGATGTCGTTTTCGGACAAACCCATCTCCTTTAGGGTAGTTAGGGTCATGAGATTCGTGGAGCTTCCTGTATCAATCAACACCCTTTTCATCATCACGTTCCCGATGTGTAGGGATATCACGAGGCCGTCATAATGTGGCTCGGAAGTGTTCTCTACATCGATGTCGTCAAACACGATGGCTTATCCCGGAGATTATCTGGTGTGGTGCCTTGATGATTGAGGTCGACTAAAACTGCTTTCCCTTGCGTGGCGCTTTGCTGCTGAGTACGATAGTCCACAAATGCTTGATCCCCCGGATATCACGTTGACCACCCTTTCAGGCGTTAGGGGATTTCGCTTTTCTTGGTGCTCGGACTGAGGATTCTCTAGAAAATCTTTGGGTACTCGAGCGTCTGGAGCTACGTCTCTTATTCTTCCCTCCGCGACTAAGCGGGCCAGTTCTTTTCGGAGCATCAGGCAATCACGAGTCCAGTGTCCGTGATACTCGTGGTAGTCGCACCACTTGGACGTGTCTCTTCCCGAGCGGGGGGTTTTGTCTCTTCTTGGCCACCTCACGAGTTCTCCTTGTTTCGCCATGTTTCGGAGCAGCTTTTCCGTGGATATGTTGAGTTTGAAGGAGTCGAGTGAGGGTGGAATGGACTCTCGTTCTTTGTCTTTCGTCGATCGTGTCTTGGTCACGTTGACCTGCTCTGAGGTAGGCCGTGAGTAAGGATGAGCACGGCGGTCCCTCCTCTGGTCTGCTGAACCTCGACGATTGTCAACGGGACCCCTTCTCTCAGTTCTTTCCGTCTTTGAAGACCTCTTCCTCAGGGACCGATCTTCCTCTAGCCGGACGTGCGCCAAAGCCCTAGCTTGCACCTCCTCAAAGGTAGCACAAGGGTGTTTAGTTAGTTCCTTGTACAGGCCACCGTCGGGGTGACCCCTTGTCTGAATGCTTCCACCGCGGTCGTCACGTCGCAAGACGGGATGGAGATCTTCTCGCGATTGAAACGATCCAAGATTTCTCTGGTCGTTTCTTGGTACCGTTGGCGAATCCGGTAGAGGTCACTGGATTGCTTCTCAAATTTGCGGCTACTCGCGAATTGAGAACGGAAAGTGTCCGAGAGGTCCGCGAAGGACCTAATGCTCCCACATGGGAGGTTGATGAACCAGGTTAGGGCCGGCCCCGTTAGGGTTGTGCCGAACCCCTTGCACATCATCGCCTCTTTTGAGTGGGATGGGACCGCACTCGACATCATCTTCTGTTTGTATACGACCACGTGTTCGTTAGGGTCTGTAGTCCCGTTGTACGTGGGCATGCTAGGTACTGAGAACTTTTTTGGAATCTCCACTCGGGCGATTCGACGAGAAAACGGAGATTCGTCAAACCCGTCGGGTGCTTCAGGCTCCAAAGGCTGGAAGGCTTGGCTGCCCCTCCGGAGTTGGTCGGCGATGATGCTTATTTGTTCAGTCACTTTTCTCCGGATGGCCGCGTCTAAATTGGCTGGCCTGCGCCGTTCTCGATCCTCTCCATCGGTGTCGTCATCTTCGATCCAGACTTCCTGAGATGGCGCTCGGCGTTGGTTAGCCGCTGACCGGAGATTAATTGGAGGAATATCGTCGTGGGAGACTTCCCCACGGCGGACTCGGCCACTGGGCTCCGGAGTCGCGTCTCGTCGTGCAGGTGCCTTGTCTCGGGAGTCCGGATCTGCCCCCTTTCCGGAAGTCCCTTCTCCAGCGTTGAAATCTAGCCTCCTTACTATTCCATCAATGCGTCGGGTGGCGCGGAGGGAGCGACGTCCCGTAGCCAAGACCTCGTATTGTTGTTTGAGTTGGCTGTTTTCAGCGGTGAGGCGTTCTACATGAATGTCATAAAAGCTTTTTTGTTCGCTCAACGCCTTTTGGAGAAATTCCATGCGTTGTCTGAGGTCCATCATCTCCTCATCCTAAGACCGAATGCCTTGGTTCTCAAGGTTTTGGTCGTCCCCGGTGACCGGAGTCTTAGGGCTTCCTTCCCCGTTTTCCGACATCGTGTTCCTTGATCCGGAAGAAAGTAGAATGGTGATGCTTCTGATGGTTGTATCGATCACGGCCCCACGGTGGGCGCCAAATTGTTTGAGCCAAAATTTACCAAAGGTAGGAATTTGGCCTAGATCGGGCCTTGATCAAGTAAACCGAGAAATACACGAACGAGAATGTGTGTATTGATGTAGAAATCACGAGAAGTTATGTGTATCAATTGTCTTTTGCCCCTAAGGATTACATCGATTTATATAGCTCCTTAGGGCATATTCTAACTTGATTAAAGATATAATCTTATCCCTAACTAACAAATCTGCGTTTATTCCTATCCTTTAACGAGTAAAATCCTGAGAAGAATCTATCTTTTAACAAACATATCTCGGATCTTCTATCTTCCAACCGACTTAGCCAATCTCGAAGATCTCCTGTAACTCCAGATGCGTTGGAGATTTTCTGACTATGGGCTGACGCTTCTTTGCCTAAAATCTGGGTCCAACACCCTGTACATACGATTATCCCCTCCCCCTTATACTACTGCTAGGCGGGCTTTCCCCCTCTCCTTACCCACGATCATCCTCGACTCTACCCACAACCAGCGTCCACTTCCGCGGCAGTTGTCTTCGTCCTCGCTAACCATTCGTCGCTTCCCAAGATCTTCGGACTGGGTTGGCTTCGGAGGCTTGTTTCCCTCTGATGGGCCTAACTAGAAATGAGCCTGTAGATTTTGGGCCCAACAAATGTCTACTTTGATGTGTCGTGGTACATTTTTTTTTGGTCGAAATGTGTCGTGGTACATTAACTAAACATACTCCTCATTTGTCATACAAAAATGATTCATTTCCGTAAATACGGGTGGGATTTAAAATAGTGTAACCCTTTCATTCCAATCATTTCTAAACACAAATATTGAATGTGCATTAATTTAGAGCTCGATCCATTTGAACTCATAAAGCTTATAATGCCGGCACTCCATGTGAGTTGCAATGAAATGGCGAGCAAATGGGAGGAGATGGTATCTAAAATAGATAGGTTCGGTTGAACTCCATGTGTGGCCATATATTGTGAATTTCACGAGGGATGTTATATCTCGGGCAACATTTAGTAGCAGTTACGTAGAAGGAAGAAAAGGATTCGAATTAATTGAGGAATGTAAAGCTTTAGAATTTGTGAGATGACGATACACTATATTTCTCATTAACGTAGATTAAATAATGTTACAGAGTTAACTTCAGTCCTAAAGATAAGGAACTGAAATATGTATTCTAACAACTAGATATAATCTTAACAAGATATATGTTTGAGCCAAAATTTACCAAAGGTGAAACCTTGGCTTAGATCGGGCCTTGATCGAATGAACTAAGAAGAATATGAACGAAGGTGTGTGTTTTATTGATGTAGAAATCAGAAGAAATTGTGTGAATTGAGCTCAATCGAGCGTCCCTTCCCCTAAGGGTTACAATAGCTTATATAGCCTTTTGAGCATATTCTATCCTAATCAAAGATATAATCTTATCTCTAACTAACAAATATTTGTTTATCTCTATCTTATAATGAATACAATCTGGAGAAGAATCTATCTTGTAACAAACATATCTCAGGCCCTCTCTCTTCCAACCGACTTAGTTGACCCCGAAAATCTTCCGTAACTCTGTATGCGTTGGAGATTCTCTATCTATGGCACAACGCTTCGTCACCTAAAATCTAGGTCTAACAATACCCCTAAATGCAATTTCAAATTTAAATTCAAATTTCGAAAATTGCATTTAAGCTTTGATAAGACGTTTCAGAGATTGCTTTGGAAGACGGGATTTGATTCTGTCATTTCTCTTTAATGACCTGAGAGACTATTTGTGGTTCTCATCATTATCTAACCCAACGCTCCCTTTCCTTCTCAATTCCTGCTTTCGTCTTTCCAGGTAATACTTCTTCTTCCTCATCTCTAGCTTTTTCCTACTTCAGCCTCCATGGCCAAAGCTTCGACTTTCGTTTCTTCTTCATCCCTGGGTCCCCAAGACCTTCACCGCTGTGATATGACGTCGGAGGAGATCGCCGATTGGATCTCCTTCGTGGCTTCCCGGAGAGGACCCGTTTCCACGCCCCGACTGTCGAATTCATTGATTGGGTTCGGCCAGGGTGGGTCTGCTTTCTTGATTACCTCTTCTCTTTAGGTTTAAAATTTCCTTTCTCCCCTTTCATTCGGGAATTCATCCAAACCCTAAAGGTTTCTCCATGCCAAATCCTTCCGACCACTTGGCGCACCCTTGCCCGAATCGATGAACTTGCTACAGAGAGGGGTTTGGAGATGACCATGGGAGAACTTCTCTTGGCATATAAAATCGTTCCTTAGAGGGCGGGTCGCATCACTTTGCATGCTAGGGACACGAAAAACCCCCTTATTCCCAAATTGAAAATTTCCTCCCGGAGCTGGCAATCCCGATTCTTTTTTGTCGAAAAAGCATCTTTAGGCGATCTTGATGATGGAGTGAAAGACGTCTTTCGAGATGAATGGAACACATCTCGTAAGACGATCTGATCTTCTTTATTTAAACCTCTTTTTTGCATATTCTGGTCTTCCTGTCCTCATATCTGTCTTCCTTGTGCGGTGGGAATCAACTCCAAGAGTACGAATACGGGTGTGTGTCGACGCCTGCTAAAGATCAAGCCTGAAAAGCGAAAGCCCAAGAAGATCTATCCCGGCCCAGCGGGTAGTGGTGAAGACGAAGAATCTCCAGGATCCGACGAAGACAAGACTGTAACAGAAGTCACTCCCCTGTCCTCTGACATGATGAGTTCCTCCAAGAAGAAATCAGGTTGGTTACTCCTTCCTTTACCTTTCATGTGTTTGATTTCTTCAGAAATTATATTTATTATTTTTTAAAAAAAAATTTGTGTCTTCTTTTCTAAATGCGGCTAAAAAACTTCCACAGGTGCTATCGTGGACACCTCTGCCGCAGCAATGATTCGTCGGTTGAGATCTGGCGGGGTCAGGCTCCCCTTGTCTCCTCCTCCCAGCTCTGAGACCAAAAAATCTCTCTCGTTGAAGCGGAAAAGAGTCGATGATTCTCCAACTTCTCATGTTGCCAAGAAAGAGGAGCCAAAAGATCTCCTCAGCACTTTTGGGGACACCTTGCTCCCGAGCGTGAAGATGGACTTCCAAGCCCTCACCCTTGACGCCGCGTTTAGCCACGTGGGTGCAACGCTGAGAGTGGTAAACTTGCTTAACCGATCCTTTAGATACTCGCTGACATTTCTTTGGCATTTCTTGAATGTTTTCCTGCCTTTTTTCCCGATTTATCTTGCTCTTTCAATCCCGCAGGCCTTCCAAGAACTGATGGCCACTAACTCCCGTTGCCAAGAGGAAATGAGGGCGTTGGAGGAAAAAGAGAAGCAGGCGAGGGATCTGGCTGCTTCTTTGGACAAGAAGGTGGGCCAACTTCAATCGTCGGTAGAGGATCTTCAGGCTGAAAAGGCATCACTTGAGGCGAAGGCGTCGGAGGCGGAGAAGGAGATCGAAGGTTTTTCCCGGGTGGTGGTAAACGTGGCAGCATATTACACGATGAAATCTCAAGTGGAGCTGCTGCAGGACTTTGCTGATGGGAAGAGTGCCAAATGGGACTTGAAGACGCAGCTGCAGGTCCTGGAGGAATACTACCCCGCCGACCATCCCCCTCCTGGCAAGGAATACCTGGTGGTTGAAGACCAGGAGGATGACGTGAACTCCCCGATTAAGGAAAAATGTCAAGATTATGATGGTGGGAGCCCATCCAACAAGGAAGGCGATGGTGGGAAAGCCGTGGACAAAGAAGAACCTTCGACCCCAGCTGGCGGACAGTAAGCTCCTGGAGCCTCTCTTCGATCTCTCTAGAAGTACTTTTTTTTTTTGCTGGATGATTTGCAAGGATATTTTGGTGATGTTGCGGCCTGGGGCCTAAAAACTCATACGGCGTCTGATTTTGAATGGTTTTGACGCCCTCTGAATGGCGCAGCTTTATCTTTATCTGCTTGTTTGCCTGTGTTTGGAAATTTGCGTTAGTGTTTTAGCATAGGGAGAATCTCCATGAATGTGTTGCCCGTAAGTGGGGTATGCGTTAGGTTTTGGCGTTTAAAGAAGGAGTTTTTAATGCTCCTCTCGTTAGCGACTTATTTGTTCTTCCTGCGTTAGGATCACATTTTGCGCGTTGAGTGTTTTAATTTTCTGCAAAGGGGCCGTGCGTAGTTAGTTACGATTAGGCTTCCTTTGGCCACCGCCAAGGGCGTTCTTGGGCAGTGGATCCTTAAATTAGGATGTAGTGTCATCGCGGCGTCCCGCACATATGGCCTGGGTTATATGCTATAGCTTTCCCCTTCCCGTACTAATCGGATGTTTCGTTTAATCGGAATTAGATAGGGGGTAACCAACTTATGGGTTACTTCATCGACGTTGTATGCGTGACGACTTCGCCGTTTCTAGGCGGTATTACCATGTGTCTTAACAGTGGTAATTGTGTATTTGACGCGTCTCATGTTGTTTGTAACTCTGATTAGCGTAAGGGTAACCATCTCATAGATAACCTTATTAACGTTGTGACGAATTCGTCGTTTCAGACGGTGTAACCATGTGTTTTAACAGTGGTTTTTTGCGTTTGGCGCGTTTCATGTTGTATGCAACGTAGATTGGCGCATGTTCGCGTTTATAAGCAGTAAGAGAAAGTGCAAAAATAGGAGAACATTTTCTCGCAAATTATTATGCAAAGAATGTGTAAAAACATGATTGATGAGATGAGAGTTTAGAGACTGCGTCCGACAGTGTGAGCAAGTGCTCAGAGTCGTTTATTTGAAAAATCCAAATATTGCCTAAAGATTCTCTAAGCTAGAGCTAAGAAATAGCTAAGAATAAATCATGATAATGAAGTAATTAGAAGTAATACTTTTTTAGGTGGGTTGCGTTCCAGCTTCGTGGCACCGCTGTTCCGTCTTTGGATTCTAGCTGGTAAGCTCCGTTTCCTGCGACTTTGGTGATCTTGTATGGCCCTTCCCAAGTGGGTGCTAACTTGCCAGCGTTCGCTTCTGCGGTATTCTGGAAAACCTTTCGCAATACCCAGTCTCCAAGCTGGAAGCTCTTCACTCGAACATTTTTATTGTAGCTCCTAGCTACTTGCTGCTGATATTTTGTGATCCGAGCATGGGCTGCCTCTCTGAGTTCCTGGATAGTATCCAGATCCGCTTCCAACTCTCGTCCATTGCTCTCTGAGGTGGCGAGTCCATACCTTGCGGTTGGGACTAGTATTTCAGCTGGGATAACGGCCTCGCAGCCATGTACCAGTGAGAATGGAGTCTGTCCGGTGGCCCCCTTCGGGGTGGTGCGATCGGCCCAGAGTACGTAGGGTAATTCCTCGGCCCACCTTCCTTTGGATTTTATCAGCCGCTTCTTTAGGTTATTGATGATTACCTTGTTGCTAGCTTCGGCCTGTCCGTTGGCCTGCGGGTATCTGGGAGTAGACATGACTAAATCAATGTTCCGCTGCTTACAGAAATCACGCATCTTCTTGCTTATAAATTGGGACCCATTGTCGCAAGTAATCTCCGCGGGGACCCCAAACCTGCTCAAGATGTTGCGCTGGATGAATGAAATTACTTGCTTGTCTTTGATCTCTCGGAAGGCTTCAGCTTTGATCCATTTAGAAAAGTAGTCTGTCATGGCGAGGAAAAACACCTTTTGTCTTGTAGACGGGGGTAACTTGCCAACGATGTCCATCCCCCATCGCATGAATGGCCAGGGGGTGATGGATGGATGGAGAATCTCTGGCGGCTGATGTGGGACTGGTGCGTGCCTCTGGCATGCTCCGCATGATTGAGCATACTTGATGGCATCTTGGTGAACGGTGGGCCAATACCACCCTTGCCTTAGGATTTTGTTAGCAAGGCTGCGACCCCCAGTATGATTACCGCAATCTCCGCTGTGCACGTCATACATGATTTTCTCGGCCTCTTCTTTCTCCACGCATCGCTGTAAGAAGCCCGACGTCGACTTGTGGAAGAGGACCCCTTTTAGAATGGTGAACTGCGTTGCTTTTGACCTTAAGGCTTTGGCTTCTATCTTGTCTTCGGGTAATTTTCCGTGAAGGAGCCAATCAAGGTATGGCTTGGTCCAATGGTTGCCTGAGCTGACCCGTGGACTGGTGGATGCTTGGAGAATATCTGGGGCGAGTTGCTCTGGTGGTGGTTCAGCAGCCTGTGTAACCGATGTTTCTGTTATAGCCGACTGTAATAAGTGGACTAATGGTATATTGTCGTAATCCCTGGGGTCCAGGGTAGAGCCTAGACCGGCTAGGGCATCGGCCGGTGCATTTTGATCCCGAGGAACTTGTTCGAATTGTATTTGCTCGAAATTCTCGGATAGTGCTTTAACCACGTCAAGGTAACTGGCCATCCTATCATCTTTGGCATCGAAAATGCCCAGGATCTGATTGATGATGAGTAAAGAGTCGGCGCGTACCTTGATCTTCTTGATGGAGAAATCTTTAGCCAATTCCAGCCCAAAGATGAGAGCTTCATATTCCGATTCATTGTTGGTGGCTTCAAAATTGCATCTAACCGCCTGAGCTATTGTTTCCCCCTTTGCCGACTTTAGCATGACACCGAGCCCTGCTCCTCTTGCGTTTGAGGCTCCATCGGTGTTCAGGATCCATTCTTCTTCAGGTTCGTCGAGGGATGACATCAAGACCTCGCCTTTAGCGCTTTCTTCAAGAGTCGGGGTGAAGTCGGCAACGAAGTCGGCCAGTACCTGCGACTTGATTGCTTTTCGAGGTTCATATCTGACGTCGTACCCGCTTAGGTGAATTGCCCACTTTGCCATTCTTCCTGAAAATTCTGGTTTTTGCATGACCTGTCGGAGGGGGTAATTTGTCAGGACGATGATAGTGTGCGACTCGAAGTATGGTCGGAGTTTATTTGAGCACATCACGACCGCCAGGACCAGTTTTTCTATTGGAGAGTAGCGCGTTTCTGCAGACACCATCGTTCGGCTCACGAAATAAACCGGAACTTGTTGGCCGTCTTCTTCCTTGACCAGGACTCCGCTTAGTGCGCGGTCTGATACAGCTAAGTAGAGGTGTAGCACCTCCCCCGGAGTTGGTTTAGCCAGTAATAGGGGATTGGCGAAGTATCCCTTCAGCTCTTGGAAGGCGGCTTCGTGTCTGTCTGTCCACTAGAAGCTTTTGTTCTTCTTTAGTACCTTGTAGAATAGTCGGCACTTATCCGAGGACTTGGAGATAAAACGGTTTAACGCAGCTATCATGCCGGTTAGCTTCTGCACGTCTTTTATGCTTCGTGGGGATTTCAGGGAAGCAATTGCCCGCACTTGATTTGGGCTGGCCTTAATCCCTCGCTTGGTTACCACGTGTCCCAAGAAAGTCCCAGATTGTACCCCAAAAATACACTTTTGGGGATTCAGCTTCATGTTGTATTCTTCGAGGACTTTGAATGCTTCTTCTAAGTGCCCCTTATGTAGGGAGGCACTTGTGCTTTTTACCACCATATCGTCGATGTACACCTCCATTGTTTTGCCAATGTGGTCGCGAAACATCCGGTTGACTAATCTTTGGTAAGTGGCCCCGGTGTTTCTCAAACCGAAGGGCATTACACGATAGCAGTACGTTCCCTGCCCTGTGATGAAGGAGGTCTTCTCTTGATCTTCCGACTCCATCTGGATCTGGTGGTAACCGCTGAATGCGTCCATGAAGGTAAGTAGTTCGTGACCCGCGGTTGCGTCCACCATTGAGTCTATGTGGGGAAGAGGGAAAGAATCCTTGGGGCAGGCTTTGTTGAGGTCGGTGAAATCCACGCAAACCCTCCACTTTCCGTTCTTTTTAGGCACCACGACTACGTTAGCCAGCCAGTCGGGGTACTTCACTTCTCTGATTTTACCGGTGTCTAGTAATTTTTTGACCTCTTCATCGACCGCTTGTATTCGTTCCGGGGCAAACTTTCGTCTCTTTTGCCTGACTGGAGGATGTTCAGGGTCTACGTTGAGCTTGTGTGTGATGATGGAAGGGTCTATCCCAGTCATGTCTTCATGACTCCAAGCGAAGCAGCCCTTGTGTTTCTTCAGGAATGTTACCAATTCTTCTCTGACTGATGGCTCCAGATTTTCTCCGATCTTGACAACCTTCCCTTCCTCTAAGGTCACTTCCTCCGCTTTTTCTCCGTCTTTAGTTCGTTCTGGCGGAGGAGTGACGTTCTGTAATTGCTATGCCTCAGGTCTCAGAGTGGTTGGCTTGAGGGCTGCCTTATAGAACTCCCTAGCTAACCTCTGATCCCCGCGAATTTCTTCTATTCCCCATGGTGTTGGAAATTTCACCGTTTGGTGGTAGGTGGAAGCTACGGCTTTCATGTCGTGTAACCAAGGGCGTCCCAAGATTACGTTGTAGCATGAGGGGCAATCTATCACGAGGAAATTGACCTGCATATTTATGCCTTTGGCGAAGGTTGGGATGGCGATGTCGCCCACGGTATGCTTGACCTCGCCGTTGAACCCTACCAGAGGCACCGGGTGTTTATGAACGTTGTTTTCAGACAAACCCATCTCCTTCAAGGCGGCAAGGGTCATGGGATTCGTGGAGCTTACTGTATCAATCAATACCATTTTCATCAGCACGTTCCCAATATGCAAGGATATTACAAGACCATCGTGATGCGGCTCGGAAGTGTTCTCTGCATCGGTGTCGTCAAACACGATGGCTGGTCTTGGAGATTCTCTGGCGCGATGCCTCGACGACTGAGGTCGATTGAAGCTGCTTTCCCTTGCGTGGCGTTTTGCTGCTGAGTACGATAGTCCGCAGATGCTTGACCCTCCGGATATCATGTTGACCACTTTGTTAGGCGTTGGAGGATTTTGCCTTTCTTGGTGCTCGGCTTGAGAATTCTCCAGCAAATCTTTGGGTACTCGAGCGTCTGGAGCTACGTCTTCCCTCCGCGACTAGGCGGGCCAATTCTTTTCGGACCATAAGGCAGTCCCCAGTCCAGTGTCCGTGGTACTCGTGGTAATCGCACCACTTAGTCGTGTCTCCTCCCGGGTGAGGAGTTCTGTCCTTTCTCGGCCACCTCACAAGTTCTCCTTGCTTCGCCATGTTTCGGAGCAGCTTCTCCGTAGATATGTTAAGTCTGAAGGACTCGAGCGAGGGCGGCATGGGTTCCCGTTCTTTGTCATTCGTCCATCGTGCTTTGGTCACGTTGACCTGCCCTGAGGTAGGCCGTGAGTAAGGATGGGCGCGAAGGTCTTTCCTTTGATCTGTTGAACCTCGCCGGTTGTCAATAGGTCCCCTTTTTTTGGTTTTCTCCGTCTCAGACGATCTTTTCCTCAGGGTCCTATCCTCTTCCAACCGGACGTGTGCCAAAGCCCTGGCTTGTACCTCTTCAAATGTGGCGCAAGGGTGCTTAGTTAATTCCTTGTACAGGCCGCCATCGGGGGTGACCCCTTGTCTAAATGCTTCCACTACGGTCGTCACGTCGCAAGACGGGATGGAGATTTTCTCGTGATTGAAGCGATCCAAGAATTCTCTAGTAGTTTCTTGGTGGCGTTGGCGGATCCGATAGAGGTCGCTGGATTGCTTCTCAAATTTGCGGCTGCTCGCGAATGGGGACCGGAAGGTGTCTGAGAGATCCGCGAAGGACCTAATGCTCCCACGAGGGAGGTTGATGAACCAGGTTAGGGCTGGCCCCATTAAGGTTGTACCGAATCCTTTGCACATCATTGCCTCTTTTGAGTGGGATGGGACCGCACTCGTCATCATCTTCTGTTTGTATATGGCCACATGCTCGTTCGGATCCGTAGTCCCATTATACGTGGGCATGCTTGGTACGGAGAACTTTTTTGGAATCTCTACTCGGGCGATTCGACGAGAGAACGGAGACTCGTCGAAGCCGTCGGGTGCTTCAGGCTCCAAAGGTTGGAAACCTCGGCTTCCCCTCCGGAGTTGGTCAGCGATGACGCTTATTTGCTCGGTTACCTTTCTTCGGATGGCTGCGTCTAAATCGATGGGCTCGCGCCGTTCTCGATCCTCCCCATCGGTACCTTCATCTTCGATCCAAACTCCTTGAGATGGCGCTCGGCGTTGGTTAGCCGCTGACCGGAGATTAATTGGAGGATTATCGTCGTGGGAGACTTCTCCGTGGCGGACTCGACCAATGGGCTCCGGAGTCGCGTCTCGTTGTACGGGTGTCTTGTCTCGGGGATCCAGGTCTGCACCCTTTCCAGAAGTTCCTTCTCCACCGTCGAAATCTAGCCATCTTATTATTCCATCAGTGCGTCGGGTGACACGGAGGGAGCGACGCCCCGTAGCCAGGACCTCATATTGTTGCTTGAGTTGGCTATTTTCGGCGGTGAGGCGTTCTACATGAGCGTCGTAAAAGCTTTTTTGTTCGTTCAACGCCTTTTGGAGGAATTCCATGCGTTGTCTAAGGTCCGACATCTCCTCGTCCTGAGATCGAACGCCCTGACTTTCGAGATTGTGGTCGCCCTCGACGACCGGAGTTTTAGGGCTTCCTTGCTCGTTGTCAGACATCGTGTTCTTTGATCCGGAAGAGACTAGAATGATGATTCTTCTGATGGTTGTATCGATCACGGCCCCACGGTGGGCGCCAAATTGTTTGAGCCAAAATTTACCAAAGGTGAAACCTTGGCTTAGATCGGGCCTTGATCGAATGAACTAAGAAGAATATGAACGAAGGTGTGTGTTTTATTGATGTAGAAATCAGAAGAAATTGTGTGAATCGAGCTCAATCGAGCGTCCCTTCCCCTAAGGGTTACAATAGCTTATATAGCCTTTTGAGCATATTCTATCCTAATCAAAGATATAATCTTATCTCTAACTAACAAATATATTCTTATCTCTATCTTATAATGAATACAATCTGGAGAAGAATCTATCTTGTAACAAACATATCTCGGGCCCTCTCTCCTCCAACCGACTTAGTTGACCCCGAAAATCTTCCGTAACTCTGTATGCGTTGGAGATTCTCTATCTATGGCGCAACGCTTCGTCACCTAAAATCTGGGTCTAACAATATACAAAGAGATAATTACAAGTAAGAAATACAATAATGAATAATATATCTTAACAGGCCCCCGCAAGCTCAAGGGCGAGGACGAACTTGCAGCTTGACACTTATTTTCCTACAGTCCACAGCTTGTTTTCATTCTTAACACTTGTTTTCATATACTTAACTAATTAACCTTTAGGAAAGTACCGCCTCTCCTTCAACCAAAAAAAAACTAATTAACCTTTAGCTTTTGTATAAGTTTCCTTAAGTCCACAGCTTGGTCATTCTAGATATAACCTAGCTTTAGATTTAAACTAGTTGATGACCCGGGCTTTGCCCGAGGACTTTTTAAAATAAAAATTATAATATATTATTTAAATATGATATAGGTAATATAATTTATATAATAAAACGATATTATAAATATTTAAGTTAATTATAATAATATCTTTTATTATTAAAATGAATACAAATATTATCTTCTTCTTAAAACTGTTATTTATAATATTTATGTAATAAACATACAAAAGTTGACGTTCTTAACTCATTGGGTTGACTCGAATCTGCACAAAAACGGCAATGAATTGACCCAATCAACCCGTAAATTTTAATGACATCAACTTGTACTCAACCGAACCTGAAATGGTCGAGCCTAAACCTGACTGAACTAACCCATTAACTGGTTTAACATTAAGGGATCAATAATTTTTTATTTATTTATTAAGGTATCTGTAATATAAAAAATAAACATACTTATGAATAGAATATTAATATATTGTAAAACATAACATATCTATACCGATATTAATTAAAAAATTGTCATACTTATTAATATAAAAATGGTATAAAAAATCACATCATGCTTATGGATAGAAAATTTAAAAAGATGTCATATATTTGTGAATGAAAAATTAATCTACGAAAATCGAAAAGTTAATATAAACTCTAGCATTATAAACATGGTCCATATTAATTAAAAAAGTGTGGGCATAGTTATGGATGTAATATTAATATAACAATTTGGTAACTAAAACTATGGTGACTAAAATTAAAATTTAATGACAATATTGTATTTAACTATCATACTTATAGATAGAACATTAATATATAAAACCCGATATATTTATGGATGAAAATTTAAAAAGTTATCATTCTTAAGCATAGAAATTTAATATTGAAAAAATCGAAATTAATATGAAAAATATGGTCAATATTCATTAAAAACATTGACATACTTACAAACAAAAAAATTAATATAAAAATCCGAAATTAATATAAAAATATGGTTCATACTAATTAAAAATGTTAGTATAATTTTTAATAAAAAGTTAATAGAAAAGAATATGAAAATTTAATATTGAAAACCCGTAATTAAAATATGGTTCATATTTTATACTTATAGATATAAAAGTTATCTATTTCATTTAGAGATATATAATTAATTTATTATGGGATTTTAAAGTAAAAAAAGATAGTTGGGATATTAAATTACTATTTTATATTTGTCATATTTATGGATAGAATCTTAATATTAAAAATATACTTATAGATAGAAAAGCTATAAAAAAAATAATTTTATATTTATCATATTTATGGATAAAAAACTTATCTATTTTTTATCTAATATATTAACTTAGTATTTTTATGTGTTATACATATGGATAGAATTATTGTATTATTTCTTTGTATTTATTAAATTTTGATTAAATTGATATGTGTAAATAAATTAATAAAGAAAATTATTAAGTCAAGTGGGTGGATAAAATTGGAAATTCCATAAGATGATTGAATTACATAATATATAATTTATTAAAAAATCATTATTAAAAATAGTTTGGCTGGGATATAAATTCTTAATGACGAATCTGCCAAAAAGTGCTTCAGGTTTAGAAGATACTAGTTGTACCCGTCGTGCCCTGCACGACTATGACTTGATATTTTTTAGATATATTATAAAATAGATATTAATAAAGAAAAATATGATATAAAATTTAATTTAAGTAATTTATTGCCTATAAATGTATAAAAATTATTATTTTTTTGAAATCAAATAAAACAAATTAAATCTAGATTATTAAGTTTAGAATTGAACATAAACACAGATTATTAAGATAAAATAATCTACATTGCTCTTTTTCCATGACAATATTTCATAAACAGGTTTAACTCGTCATACTTGTTGTACCGTGCACGAATATATGGATTTAAACTTAATTTATTTAATTAATAGTATTTTAATTTAATATAAAAAATAAAAATAACATATTTATTAGAAAAATCATTAAGGTGAGCCAATATAATGTGAGTCACAACCAAAGTTGTTAAGGTGACTCCAATTTAAGTTTGATAGCTTAATGATAATTTATTTATGAAAAAGTGTAAATAAAAGTTATTTTAATTAGAATCATTAAATTTTATAAATGTTTTACAAAAATAATTAAAAATCCAAAAATAATGTAAATTCTTATAATTTTTTAATCAAATTCAATTCTTTAAAAATCTTTTCAATAAAAAGTTAAAAAGATAATTAATAAGAAAAGATAAAAAAAAATATGAATGAATATATAATTTTTTTAAAGAAAAAAAATCTTTTATATTAACATAAATAATCCAAAAAGGAAATTAAGGAAAAGATAATGTATCTTTTTATCAAAATTTAATTTAGGCAAGTAATTTTATACATATTTAAAAAATTAGTTATTTAAAAATTTAATTTTTTTTATCTAAATTTGATTTAAGATAAATTTTTTACATAAATAGATAAAAGAATAAAGATAAAATATTTTTTTAATTAAAATTAGAATTAATTTTTTCCAAATATAAAATATAGTGTAATGTTAGTTTTAGATTAAAAAAATTAATGGTAAAAATATTTTCCTGGCTTATTATGATAACAATATATCATTATATATTAAAAAAATCTTATGTTTTATTTTTCCTTTCTTCTAATTTTTAATTAAATATATATTAAAAAAATTTAATTTTTAATTTATTTCCTGTAAATGTATAAAAATTATTTTGTTTTTGAAATCAAATAAAACAAATTAAATCTAGATTATTAAATTTATAATTGAACATAAGCATAGATTATTAAGATAAAATAATCTACATTGCTCTTTTTCCTTGACAATATTTCATAAACAGATTTAACTCGCTATACTTGTTGTACCGTGCACGACTATATGGATTTAAAATTAATTTATTTAATTAATAGTATTGTAATTTAATATAAAAAATAAAAATAACACATTTATTAGAAAAATCATTAAGGTGAGCCAATATAATGTGAGTCACAACCAAAGTTGTTAAGGTGACTCCAATTTAAGTTTGATAGCTTAATGATAATTTATTTATGAAAAAGCGTAAATAGGCTTTATTTTAATTAGAATCATTAAATTTTATAAATGTTTTACAAAAATAATTAAAAAGCCAAAAAATAATGTAAATTCTTATAATTTTTTAATCAAATTCAATTCTTTAAAAATCTTTTCAATAAAAAGTTAAAAAGATAATTAATAAGAAAAGATTAAAAAAATATGAATGAATATATAATTTTTTTAAAGATAAAAAGTCTTTTATATTAACATAAATAATCCAAAAAAGAAATTAAGGAAAAGATAATATATCTTTTTATCAAAATTTAATTTAGGCAAGTAAGTTTATACATATTTAAAAAAATTAATTATTTAAAAATTTTAATTTTTTTTATCTAAATTTGATTTAAGATAAATATTTTACATAAATAGATAAAAGGATAAAGATAAAATATTTTTTTAATTAAAATTTGAATTAATTTTTTCCAAATATAAAATATAGTGTAATGTTAGCTTTAGATAGAAAAAATTAATAGTAAAAATATTTTCCTGGCTTATTATGATAACAATCTATCATTATATATTAAAAAAAATCTTATGTTTTATTTTTCCTTTCTTTTAATTTTTTATTAAATATATTAGAACATTAGTTTTTATAAAAATTAGATAGATTTTTAGAAAGTTTAAAAGAAAAAATTATAAATAATAAAAATAAAAAATTACTCTTTAAATATAAGGTGGGGGCCAGAATTATTCTGGTGGCTCGAAAAGGTTCAGCTTTAATATATAGTTAATAATATAGATAGATAGATATTTCAATGATATTATCATTTATATGGATATTTTTATATCAAAGATATATATGTGACCACATGTACATATTTTTTCTTATATATTTTTTAATTTATCTTTTACAAATATGATAAATATAATGTCTTTTTTTTATCTATATTGGTAAAATATACTAATATTATTTTATCTTTATGTTTATTTGGAGATAAATTTTTACAAATATTATTTTATCTTTATGTTTACTTGTAGATAATTTTTTTGCATAATTTACTATAAAAAACTAATGTTTTAATAAAAGGGTGATGTGGCGCAACGTGGTAGCAGAAATTGATTCGGCTTTAGTTATTAGTAATAGATATATTGATCAAACCTTATATTAGATATAATCCAGCTTTAGATATAATCTAGCTTTAGATATAATCTAGCTATATATAAGAAGAGAGAGAGTGTGACCTAACTAGTGGAGGGAGAAAAGTCAAAAAAGGATAGAATTAGACATGTGGGTTTGGTGTGCACTGGGTTTGATTTGTTTGTTTCACACTTTGCTTTGGGGTTGGAGTTGGAGATGTGGTTGTGTTGTGGGTTTTATGGGTTGTTTAAGGAGAGTTCAAAGGGAGCATTTGAGAGAGTTGATGAGGGTTGTGGCAACAAAGTCCGGACAAAACGGAAGTGAGCAGTCCCACCTACCAAGATCACTTTAACACAATTTTGATATTATGGTACTGTTAGACTTTTGTATTGAACGTTCAGCGATCAAATTTTGGTCTTTGGCTAGACGGATGTAGTTGTTATGTATAATTTTGATCCCTTTTTAATACCAAATCCACCACTCTCTTGAGAGGGTGAGAAGTCTCCAAATAGCTAGAAATATATGTAAGATCAAATTCGTCACGTATTTAAAAATAATTCAGCATAATTTTCAAAAAGATAATAAAATTATACTAAAATATGTCATTATAGCCTGTGTCTTGCTTTACAAAATTTGTTTCATAGAATACAATTGCATTGTATCTAATATTTCTTTGTTTTGTAAGGTGTCACTGCACATTAGCCATGATTAATCCTCACCAGAGTAAAGTTTATTGGTTAGATCCATTGAGAAGAAATATTCCAAAAGATTTTGCTAAAATGTGTACAAAGTAAGTGTTTTAATTATACTTCTATTTTTCATTCAATTAATACTCACACATGCATTAGCATATTATAATAATAATTGTGGACATTTTATTATATGGAATTGAACACCTTTCAAGTAAGGATTCTCAAATCAAAACCATCTACCGTTTCATAGATAAATATAAAGGTTAGGCATAACTTTAGTTTAGACAATTTAATGTTAGGAATCTATATTTATTTTTCCTAAGGATGAAGTATCACATATTCACATAATTTTTTTTCATGTAGAAGTGTCCTCGATCTTCATCCAAGCTTTGTGCAATGTGGTTTTTTCATATGCCAGATGATGAGAGACATTATTGAATATGGTGCAAAAACTATTCCAGAATCGGTATGTTTTCTTAAGTATGAACAAGTTCGGTTTTGTTCCATTTATTTTACATTTTTTAACCATGCACTAACACTTGTATGAAGTTACAATGTGGTACTTGTCAAGCTCATCGGACTCATACACACAATAACATATTGATGAGGCAACAAATGGGTGGCTTGGGCGCGCATGTTAAACCTTATTTGAAAATGGCAGTGCAATAGTATGATAGACTTGCTAGCTAGTGATTTAATGGAGTACTCACAAGTAGTTGGATTGTTTTATATATTTTGTTAGAGTTTTAGTCCATGTTTTTAATCTTCCTTACAATCTTTTCTTTTCCTTTTGGTCTGGATTGAACTGGATTTGATATTAACAGTTTAGTATAACAATATTTTATCTTCTTTTTGGTATGCATATATATGGTATTTGTTACGGGGGAGACGGGTCCAATTGCCAAGCCTAGTACACAAGCCCATAGGGTTCCATCCCAACTTCCCATGTGGGATTCACAATTGAACCCAACAATCTCCCCCTCACTTGTGAATCCCTCACAAGCCCGAACGACGGACCCTCCCAGTACCTAAGCCGAACCATTGGCTCTGATACAACTTATTATGGGGGAGACGGGCCCAATTACCAAACCTAGTATACAAGCCCATAGGGCTCCATCCCAAAACCTCACGGCCCTAACCCATGACCTTATATAATATATAGCTTGTTTTCACACCCAACATCCCATGTGGGATTCACAATTGAACCCAACATTATTGAATGGAACTGGTGGTTGAAGAACATTTTAAGGTGAATTCTTGATATTTTGGTCATTGATACCTCTTGTGAATGAGAATTTTGCCATTTGGGATCGTCATTGATGCTGCATTCTGCGAGGGTAATGTTACTGGCAAGAAATTGCATTTTGAAACTCGCCAATGATTTTGTAGGATGTATGCAAGGTCAAGCAGAAATTGTATAAATTGAATTTTTTTTTTTAATATTGAAAGCACCATGTATAGACAGGTCCTTATGGCGCTATGTAAAAACAGGCACACATGCGCTTTTTTATATAAAAAAAAAGCACCATGTATAGAAAGGTCCTTATGGCGCTTTTTTAAAAAAAAGCGCCACGTGTGTCGGGTTTTATTTTAAAAAGAAATTCATACATGGCACTTTTTATAAAGAAAAACGTCATCCGTATACATTTTTATGACGCTTCCTAAAAAGCGTCATCCGAGATTTTTATTGCAGTCATACTTAACACGCCAAAAAAGCGTCATCCGAGATTTTTATTGCAGTCGTACTTAATACGTCAAAAAAGCGTCATATGATATATAAAAAAAGTGTCATGCGAGAGGGTTTTTGTACTAGTGTATCCAAATTGAGAAGATATACTATCTATAACTAAAATATCTCGATCAAATCTTCAAATCTTCAATACCACGCGCATGTTCAAGATCTTCTCCGTTTACCTTTATTTCACGTGGGGGACGTGACTCACGTTGGCGACTTATCTCACAGATTCAAGGTAAACCATGTGATTTGCGTTTGAAACCATCAAAATCAAAGCTCCACTTTTCTGATTCTTATTCTAATAAATTAAATGACAATAATATAGTATCCCATCTTGTTGGTCACGATATACGCAAATCTATGTATACATATAAAAGACGCAAGGAATAAAGCCACCACGTTGCGCCATCTAGGATTTTCCTACGTGTCGTTCCCACAATAAGTCACCTAGGATTTCGCCACATAGGATTTTTTATTTTGGAAATTCATATATGTTGATATTATTGTAGGATAATATAGAAATAGGATAAATTAATCTAGGAGATATTGAATCTAAAATAAAGATGTTATCTATTATATATTAGGAATTAGGATAGATCTAAAAGATTTTATCTAAAATTAAAATAAATTATAGAATATTAGATATTATATATCAAGATAGATATATTAATTTAGTTTTTCCAATTCAATTTCTATCTATTTATATGCAAAAAAAATAAATTCGAATTTTATTTAAAATTAAAGAAAATTATTTTATCTTTATTTTTTTATCTATTTATGTAAAATATTTTTCTTAAATAAAATTTTGTTAAAAATAGAACTTTCAATCTAGATAATTACTTGCCTAAATTGATTTTTGATAATAAAAAAATTACGCTATCTTTTCCTTAATTTTCTTTTTGAATTATTCATGTAAATATGAATGATTTTCTTATCATTAAAAAAATTCATTACTTATTTATATTTTTTCATCGTTTATTATTAAGTATATTTTTAATTTTTATTCAAATATTTTTAAAGAATTGAATTTGATAAAAAATTTACAAGAATTTAGATTATTTTTACCTTTTTATATTTTTTGTAAAAGATTTTTCAAATTAAATGATTCTAATTCAAATAATTTTATTTATAGTTTTGCATAAATAAATTATAATTAAGCCATCAAAATTATAGTGGGCTCACCTTAATAAATAAGTTTTTTTGTATTATATTAAAATCATATTCATTAAATAAATCTATAACTATATATTAAAGCTATACCTTTTCGAGCCACCAGAACGATTCTGGCTCCACCTTATATTTAAGAATTTATTTTTTAATTTCTATTAAATTTTTTTAACTATTTAAATTTATATCTAACATCAAACAAATATCTATTTAGTATAACAACTAGTATATATTATTTAAATATGATATAGGTATTATAATTTATATAATAAAACAATATTATAAATATTTAAGTTAATTATAATAATATCTTTTATTATTAAAATGAATACAAATATTATCTTATTCTTAAAAATGTTATTTATAATATTTATGTAATAAACATACAAAAGTTGACGTTCTTAACTCATTGGGTTGATCCGAATCCGCACAAAAACTGCAATGAATTGACCCAATCAACCCGTAAATTTTAATGACATGAACTTGTACTCAACCGAACCTAAAATGATCGAGCCTAAACCTGACTGAACTAACCCGATTAACTGGTTTAACATTAAGGGATCACTAATTTTTTATTTATTTATTAAGGTATCCGTAATATAAAAAATCAACATACTTATGACCAGAAAATTAATATATTGTAAAACATAACATATCTATACCGATATTAATTAAAAAATTATCATACTTATTAATATAAAAATGGTATAAAAATTATCATGCTTATGGATAGAAAATTTAAAAAGTTGTCATATTTGTGAACGAAAAATTAATCTACGAAAATCAAAAATTTAATATAAATTCTAGCATTAAAAACATAGTACATATTAATTAAAAAAGTGTGGGCATAGTTATGGATGCAATATTAATATAAACAATTTGGTAACTAAAACTATGGTGATTGAAATTAAAATTTAATGACAATATTATATTTAACTATCATATATATAGATAGAACATCAATATATAAAACCCGACATATTTATGGATGAAAATTTAAAAAGTTATCATTCTTAAGCATAGAAAATTAATATTGAAAAATTCGAAATTAATATGAAAAATATGGTCAATATTCATTAAAAAAATTGACATAATTATAAACAAAAAATTAATATAAAAATCCGAAATTAATATAAAAATACATGATTAAAAACATTGTTCATACTAATTAAAAACGTTAGTATAATTTTTAATAAAAAGTTAATATAAAAGAATATGAAAATTTAATATTGAAAACTCGTAAATTAAAATATGGTTCATATTTTATACTTATAGATATAAAAGTTATCTATTTCATTTGAGATATTAAATTAATTTATTATGGGATTTTGAAGTAAAAAAGGATAGTTGGTATATTAAATTACTATTTTATATTTGTCATACTTATGGATAGAAATTTAATATTAAAAATATACTTATAGATAGAAAAGCTATAAAAAATGACTTTATATTTATCATATTTATGGACAAAAAACTTATCTATTTTTTTCTAATATATTGAATTAGTATTTTTATGTGTTGTACATATGGATAGAATTATTGTATTATTTCTTTGTATTTGTTAAATTTTGATTAAATTGATATATATACGGATATTTCTATAAAATTATATCGATTTTATCTAAAAAAACTATCATTTACAATATAATAAACATGTGCAAAGATAAAAATAATGAAAACTCGTACCAAATTTTCAAATTGATAATCATACTAAATTGATAATTAAATATTAGAATATAATGAAAAATTTTCAAGATAAAGTTAATATCCGTACGACAAATCGTAATCGTTAAAATTGATCAATTTTAACTATACTTTTTGCAAATTTCGTTATCCATATAGTATAATTTTTATAAATATTGTACGTACAAACAATGATCGTGAAAAAAACATACGTTCAACTATGTAGTATATTTATCTATATCATATGGATAGAAGATAATTAAATATTACAATATAATGAACATGAACAAAGATAAAAAGAATGGTAGAGATAAAAAATTATCCAATCTCATAGTAAATTGAAAAAATATATTTGATAAAAAAAAATTATTAAGTCAAGTGAGTGGATAAAATTGGAAATTCCATAAGGTGATTGAATTACATAATATATAATTTATTAAAAAATCATTATTAAAAATAAGTTGGCTGGGATATAAATTCTTAATGACGAATATGCCCAAAAGTGCTTCAGGTTTAGAAGATACTAGTTGATGACCCGGGCCTTGCCCGATGATCTTTTTAAATAAATACTGTATAATATGTTAATTTATATATGATATAGGTATTATAATTTTTATAATAAAAATAATATTAAAAATAATTAATTGTAATTTATTTTAATTATAATAATATATTTTATCATTAAAATGTATACAAATATTATCTTATTCCTAGAAATGCTATTTGCAATATTTATGTAATGATCATAAAAAAGTTGAAGCTCTTAAGTAGGGTTGAATCGAACCCGCACAAAAACAACAATGAATTGACCTAATCAACATATAAATTTTAACGACATGAACATGTACTCAACCGAACCCAAAATGACAAAACCTAAACACGAATGTACTAATTAAATTATTTCATTATGCATGTGTCAAAGTGGATGTATATTTTATAATCCATATTTTACTCTTTTTTTTTCATTAATTTAATAATTCATGGATATTTAAATATTCATATGTTGTTTTTTATATACAGAAAAATTTAAATATAAAAATTATTTACCTCCTCATCCATATCTTTTGATCCAATTATGATATGAGGTCTTTGTCTTAAAAAAGGAAGATGAAAATTAAGTAAATTAAAAATGTTGAAAAAATAAATTTGAAAAAACTCATAAATTCTCATCTATACAAATTATTCCAAGTTCTTTTGCTAAATATAAAATCATTATTTAAGAGATGTAAAAGTTTAGGATGCAAAATTTTACCTATTTTTTAACTAATGTTCTTATATTATAATTTCTATAATTAAAAGTCTCTATTGAAAAATTATAAATTTAATTAATAAATTTTATATACTTATGTTAAAAAAGAAGATAAATAAAAATTTTAAAAAAATATGAAAATATTATAAAAGTAATACTTTATAGTCTTAACTTATAAAAATCACATAAAATTAATTAAAAATTAGTTTATTTTGTTGTTTATCTTTGAAAAAAGATAAATAAAAAAATAATTTTTTATTACTATTGTATACTTTTGTATGATAAAATTAAAATATTCCTTATCTATATTTACTTTACATATATTAAGATAAGATTTATAAAAAGAAAATGATTTTTTTATCATTTACAATACTTGAAACTCGAATTTTAAGATATTTTTCCTAACCCAAATTCTATGTTTTCTCCTACTTTTACATATAAAACCAAAAAAAATAAAACTCAATTGTAGCAAGTATTAACCAAAATATTTTTCTAACCCAAATTTTCACTTTTTTGATCAAAATTTGATTGAAAAAATATTTTACATAAATGAATAAAAATATAAAATAATGTAATTTACATTGTTTTTAAGTAAATTTCGTCGTTTAATTTTTTAGGAATAATATATAGAAAAGAATTCAATTAGAAAACCTAAAATAATATGAATAAAAATTAAAAAATTTAAATATAAGGTGATACCAAAATTAATGTGATGTCCTAAAAAATTATAACTTTAATATATAGTTATATATAGATATATAAATACATACATAATATTTTTTCAATTATTTTATCTATATGTTTACTTGGGATACTTTTTTCACAATTATTTTACGAATAGTTTTATAACTCAATTAATTATTACTAATATACTAATATATAGCTTCTAGTATATATCTTGTATGGTATATAATCTATATTCAATTATATTATTTTAAAAATTATAAAATAAAATATTTTAGAGATATTTACGTAGATCACATCAAAGTTATATATGTAATCTAGATATTTTGATTTTATGAATTTTTTTATTTGAAAGATATATAACTGATTTACATAGATCACATAGAAAAGTAATAGATTTTTTTATCTTTAGGTTTAATGGGATAACTTATTTTTATTACTATTTCTATATTTCAATTAATGATTTAAAATTATTATTTTAATAAAGAAGTAATGTGGTGCAATGTGGTGGAAGAAATTGCTACCGTTTTAGTTATTAGTAAATTAGTAATAGATAGATATTTCAATAATTAAATTAAGAAGGGTTCATTTTTTTTGTATTTTTTAGGCTTTGATTATGTGGAGAAAGGTCGATTTCAAAGTTGAATTTTTAAAAATTTTGGATGAATGGTAAGAATAATAATGAATATTTGAATAATTAAATTAATAAGGGTTCGATTAATTTTGTAGATACTTCCGATAATTTTAAAAAATAATCTATATCTTTGTGACCTCGGCTACATATTTTATTTAATCTTTTTTTTTATCTTTGGTTAAGAATAATAATGAATATTTGAATAATTAAATTAAGAAGGGTTCGGCTATTTTGTAGGTACTTCCAATAATTTGAAAATATAATCTATATCTTTGTGACCTCCTCTACTACATATTTTATTTAATCTTTTTTTATCTTTTACAAATTTTACACATAATCTATTTATTATTTATATAATTATTCTATTTCAAAGATATATATTTCATGTCAGGTACATATTTTTGGAATCTTTTTTATCTATCTTTTATCAATATAATAAATATAATGTTCCTTTCTTTATCTATTTATGTCTATTTGTGGATAACTTTTTTGCATAATAATTTTTTAATCATTTTATATTTCAATTAGTTATAAAAAAAATTTTATTTTAATAAAGGAGGGATGTGGCGCAATGTGGTGGCAGAAATTGCTTCGGCTTTAGTTATTAGTAATAGATATATTGATATCTTTTGAAAGCTTCCTTATACAAGTATTTAAAATTAAAGATAATTTTTTTTAAATATTTTAAAATAAGTATAAACCTTTTAGCATATATCTTTTCATGAATTTATTTATAGGTATATATTGATTTTATTTTAGCATATATATATTTATAATGTTTAAAATTAATCAAAATAGATAATAAAATATTTAATAGATATATTAAAATATTTGATATCTCTAAATTTACGTACATGGAAAGTAATAAAATATGAATAATATAATATTTAATCTTATCTAATTTTTACTTATTAATATCTTATTTATAATATTTATAAAATATCGAATCGTAGTCGTACCTGGTACGACGGGTACAACTAGTTAAATATTAAATTCATGTAGTCGTGCATAGCCCGACGGGTATAACTAGTTAAACTCTAAATTGCAACTCATATGATCGAGGCGTATCTATTTCATTTTATTAAAAAAAACTGTCCACATGTAGCTATCCTATTCAAAATATGTACAGTTAGTAAGTTGACCTTCAACATCTTGGTCTATGTATAGAAGTCACACAATTAATTGAGTTTCATATATATCAAGAAACCTTAATTAATCTTCGACCAAAAAAAAAAGAAACCTTAATTAATAATGGAGATATCTTCCATCTTGCTTGCCCCCGTTGTGCTGACAACTATTGCCTATCTCTTCAAAATCTTGTAGGCCTCAAAATCCATCCAGCCCACAATCCCATCTCCAAGCGGTTGCCAGTTGCCCCCGGGCAACAAGGGGCTGCCATTGTTGTGGGAGTCGTTAGTGTTCATACTCAACATATGGAGAGGCACCCCCGAGAGGTTCTATTAAAGATATATATTATTTCTGTATAGAATATATTCTTTCCTTTTTATTTGCTTATTATATTTGTATAAATTCATGGCCCATCCTCATACTCATTAGCTTTTATATACTGCATTTGAGATGGATTTAGTTCTTATATCAATTTTAGTATATTCTAACTAAATTCAACTATTTCTGTCACATAGCTGAATTTCAGTTTTTCTTGGGTCTATCGGGCGTACTCCTTTTCCCTTGGGCAGGAGTACCCCCATCTTGACCCCTCAAATTCCGCTGTAGCGGAGCCTCACTGGGTCATTGATGATGATGATGATGATATTTTGTATAAATTCAGAGACGATAATCAATCAAGAAAATATCCCCAAATTCTATCTCTTCAGGTTCATTCAAGGCTGCATAAGCAAGTATGAGTCTTGAACTTTCAAGACGAAATTCTTTTTAGATCCGATGATGGTGATGCATGGCGCAGAGGGGAACAAGTTCCTGTTCAGGAACGAGGGGAGGCTGGTGAAGACGTGGTGGCCCAAGGGCGTACACGAGCTGTTTGCGAGCAGCTTCTTCTCGGATGTTCGGTTCAAGGACAGGCCGGCTTCGTTGTTGCTTAAGGCGGTCTGCCTCCAAAACTACGTGGGGATCATGGACACAATCGCCCAGAAACATTTGCAGGCTAAATGGCAACCCCATAAACAAGTATGTCCGCCAATCAGTCTAAATTCGCTCTTCTCTCATTTAGATTTGATTTTTTTTATTTGATTCCAAAAAATAAAATAATTTTTATACTCGATAGAGACAGTAAATTACTTACATTAAATTTTATATTATATTTATTTATTAATATCTCATTTATAATATATCTAAAAAACAATGAATCATAGTTGTGTATGACACGATGGATATAACTAGTACTCTATTAATTTGATACTTAAAATTTAAATACAATACAAAGAGGAAAATATAATTGTAGAAATAGAGAATTTGCAACGTTAATGTACTTGTTTGTTGAAATTCGGCCGTGTGCCGTACAATACACTGAAATACTAATATTTCTAAATATTAAATAGTGAATCGTTTAAAATATTACTTCCTTCGTTCCATTAAGATTGTCCAAAAGGACACAAAACACACAAATTAAGAAAGTGAAAAAATAGAAAAGTAGCCAATTGGGAGGGTAGAGAGATTGTGATAGTGATAGGTAAAGAATAGTGGAAAAAGAAAAAGAAAAGAAATGACTAAAAAGGGTATTGGGATAAATTTTTGATTGGATAATGTGGATAAAAGTAAGATTGAATAGGGGTAGTATTGTAAGAAAAGTTTGATAAAAAGGAAAGTTAAAAAGGTGGACAAACTTTTTGGACGCCTAAAAAAGAATACTGGATAAACTTTATGGGACGGAGGGAGTATCAAATAGGAACCAACTTTAAATTAGACAAATACTCCATATCAAGATCTTGTATATTTTTATCACTCAAAAACTACTTTTTATCTAAAAAAAAAAATTTAATATTTTAAAAATTCATACATCTTTTTTAATTTTTTTTTTAAGACGTAAAAAATAATTTTTTTTATTTGAAAAACACTTTCAACTAACAAATATAACAATCATGAACCGTTTAGAATTCCTCCCTTGTACATGTTAACAACAAGGGCCCATACATTTATGTTGTTCGAATTATTTTAACAAAGGTCATATAATATCTTGTTTTTTTGACAATTTTATAAGTATGTTAGTTCTAATCGTAAAGTTGAATCATGCATGTGAGGAGTTTTTTTGGTTTTTGATTATAAAGTGAGAATAAATATGTGTCATTGTATTAAAGTAGATGAAGCGGTAAAATTATAAATGTAGGATCGTTAGTATTTCAAAGTAGTAAAATCGACGACTTGTAGGAATATGTAGAGGAAAATTACTAAATAAGAAAGACTTAAATGACACACGAATTTTTATACTAAAAAACCTTAGCCAACGAACTCTGTTAACTAAGTGAAAAATAACTCCCTTCCATGTTCTCGTTTGGTAGGATTAAAAGTCGTACCTTGCTTTATTAATCTCTTGAATATTCTTACAAGAGAACAATCCGGAGTTAACCCTACTCTCTCAATATGCTAACATTCGTTTGAACCAATCAAGACCCAACTCTCAATCAAACATCCTAGCATACGCACTCTTCTTGTTCTTCGAACTCTCGAACAATCGTATTTTTCTTTCTCAAGTATGGAGTATATATGGAGTTCGTGCTATTCTAACCTAATCTCTAGGCTTAAATAGAACCAAACTAGGTATTATAGAATATATTATCTTGCAATTCAGTTATGGAAGATAATGTAAATCTAATCCTTACAAAATCATACTAAGAAAGTAAAGATAAAGATACTACAATATATAAATCCTTAGGGCATAGGGCAGTTCGGTGCCTTATCATATCTTGAGAGGATTATATCCTTAACCAGAATATCTTGATCTAATTCGCAATATCTCACGCGTCTTCAAAATCGTCTCAAACCGCCTTCGCTTCATGTCGGGGACATAGCTTAAGTTGGCGACCTACTTTTCAATTTTGAAGTTGAGCACTTTACTTGCGTTTGGAACCATCAAAATCAAAGCTTCGCTTTTTTATAACAAATTCCCCTTTTTGATGGTGACAAACTTGTTGAATCCTGTTTAAAAACTTCCAAAGCCAAACATCGACAATATATAAAATCAAATTTTCTATAAAGTTTTTACTAAGTTGGATAACCCATAAAGGAGTTTATAAAACTCTATTTAAAAAGGTTAACGTTAATAAAAATATAAATAATAATAATTCTTAAGCCAGATTGTACAGTATCATAACGGTTCGGTTAACTAAAAAAATGTCAGTTTTGGACAACCCCACGTCTCTTTCTACCCAAGTAATTTCACTAATTACCTCTCGTCCACAGTTTATTGCTTCAATTTTGAAAGACCTCGTCCCGATTCCCATAAGTGTCTCTTTGGGAACTTCCATGAGAGAGCATGTCTCATGGGGTCTTTAAAATACCAAAATGATTTTTGGTTTGTTAAACACAGTAATGATTTAGTGTCAAATTAATTAACCCAAACAATGGAACAACAGGTAACGGTGTATGCATTGGCCAGAAATTATGCACTAACACTGGCATGCCGACTATTTCTATCGACAGAAGACGCCGATTTCATCGAAGAAATGAGCAGTCCATTGACTAATGTAGTAGAGGGGATCTCTTCTTTGCCGATAAATCTACCTTGGACCCGGCTTGGTCGGGCAATCCGAGCAACCAAAGTCATCAAAACCCGGTTGGCAACCGTTATAAGGAAGAGAAGGCAGGAGCTATCGTTACATAATGATCACGAGGATTTATTTGAACTGCAAAGGTATGGCTTCAAAGCAAGACATAATTACTTGCATGTTGCTTAGTGCGGAAGAAAGTGGCGTGTACATAAACATAAGTGATGACGAGGTAGCCGAGTGGGTTATGGGTATCCTTACGGCAAGCCGCGACACTACTAGCGTTATTATCACATTGTTATGCAAGTATATTGGTGAAAACCCTCAAATCTACCAAAAAGTTCTCCAAGGTATTATGTGTATATGATTAACTAGCTAGTCCGTGCTATATTTGAACTCTTAATTTTTAACATGATTGCCCGTGCTATATTTGAGCGTAAAGAGCAAACGGAGATAGCAAGCAATAAGTCGACAGGAGAGTTATTGAATTGGCATGATATCTCCAATATGCATGAAATATTCATGGAATGTGGTTCAAGAAGTTATGCGTATCTACCCTCCCGGCCAAGGCGTCTTCAGAGAAGTAGTGTCCGACTTCACCTATGCCGGTTACCATGTTCAAAAGGGTTGGAAGGTGCGTAAATCATATATATCTACACATAACTTTACAATATACATATATATATATAATGTTAATCTAGTTACATCCAGATACACTTGAGCATCCACGCGACGCATAGAGACTCGAATTACTTTCCAAATCCGGAGAAATTTGATCCATCAAGATTCGAAAAGGACGGTCCATTGCCCTTCACTTTTGTGCCATTCGGAGGAGGGCCAAACATGTGTCCCGGTATGAATTATGCCAAGCTACAGATACTTGTCTTTCTTCACAATGTTGTCAAGAAATTCAAATGGGAAAATATCATTCCTGATGAGGGGATCATCATTAATTCATTTCCTATGCCTACAAAAGGACTTCCCATTAGACTTCACCCTCACCAAACTCATATATCAAGCTCAAATCCGTCAATATTCATCTCCGATTGTATCAAAGGATTGAAGATCTAGCAGCTTGCTTCACCTGTGTGCGAACAATCTACTCTCTTAATACCCTATGAAAATAATATGTAAGAAAATTACATTGCATGTTTAATATATAATAATGTGTGCAGCACTATAAAAATCCATCAGATTACTTGTCCGTTTGCCAATTGTACGTTTAGTAAGTTTGAATTTTGTGGGAAATAAAATATGTATCAAGGTTTTATATTAACGATTTTTCTAACATATGCCCTTAAATTAGATGAACAATTGAAAGTTGGATATACTGATGGGTTTGGGGAGGCTAGGATGCATCAAATCATTCTACAGTACAAAGGCAATCAAAGTTCTATTTTTCGTCTTTCCCTTGTTGATGTATATTTTCCGATGAAACCAGTGAAGAAAATAAGTGAAGTCACATTGGACACGATCACTACTACAATAAAAGCCTTAAACCGCTACAATATGGTCCAAAATCGCTACAAAAGGATTTAGGTGGCGGTTACTCAACCGCTACATCTGATGGCGCTGCTTTAGGTCTATAGTGGCGGTTTTAATAAGTAAGGCAGTGGTAATCAATTGCCACTTTGGCATATGCAACCGCTGCTATAGAGTTGCAGAACCGCTACTACAATATCTAAGGAAGCGGTTGCAGCGGTTATTGGGCAATTGCAGAGGTTAGGTTGGACAATTCCGACAGTTTTCTACGATATTGTGGCGGTTTCTTAGGTTGTTGCGGCGGTTCTTTGGCTGTTGTAGCGGTTTTTCTGGGTAGTAAGGGCCCCAAATTTTCTAACGTACGTGGTATATAATAAAAATGTTGAGCCCGTGTAAATGCTACATCTTGTCCCAGTGGTAGTCTAGTGGATAAGTCGTTTCGTAATTGCTATTTTGGTCGAGTTCGATTCCAACTGCCATCATACTTTTTATTTTGCTTTAAATGTTATTGGGGTAACTGGACCATTTGCATAATTTTCTTTTTTCAATTTAAACGAGCCTAGTTTTAAAAACTCCAACCCATTCGTATTTTTTAATTTCCCTTACTATATAGTGTACTATATAGTATATACTGTTGAAAAGATTTAGTCAAAATGCAAAAAATTCTATCCTAATTAACCGCATGTATCCAAAGTCACATATTTTTGGTTTTTGTCAAGTATAAAAACTGTTGGATCGTAACCGGTTAGATAGAGCTTGGGAACTGGCTGTTAAGCTGTTCCCAAGGCAGCGGAAGAAAATATCGCAAGTATTAATAAGACAGAGTGAACACAGTTCCTTATAGAGGAACCCCACTACAACCAACTAGTTGTATGGGTAAACCTCTACCTCCGCTTGGAGGATTTTGAATGACTTACTTATATTATTGATTTGTTCCTTAGTTACAAACAGCCAGATTCAAACTTCTCTGTTCCTACGAGTTCTACCTAACTCTAGCAACACTAATGAATCTTCTCAACTGAGTTCCTAAGCGAACAACAATCACTAAATAAGTAACTCAAACCTTACACCGAAATGCAGTTCCCTCGCTCCTGGGAACTTGGCTTCACCGTCGTCGAGATCAGACACTCGCCGCCGGGGACTTCTCTTCTTCTTTCTCTTTCTTTGTTATGAGTGTTTGTGAGTTCTGGGAGAAGTGCTCAATCCGAGTACTATTCATTTTGCTTTATACTCGAGTGAACTTGGGCTTCAATCGCATCTTTCACTTGTGTCCGAAATGCCCTTTTGCTTGATGCCCAAGTTGTACTTTCTTCACATGTGACTTCAATTTGAACTAGGTCAACTTCTTGAAATGATTGGACCGTTGGATCAATCGTGATAGTCTGCTCCTCAGACTGTGCCTTCATCCTGTTCAAGACAGGATCCCGTGATATGCGCTGATCGGTCCTTGTCCTCACATGTGAGTTCCCATGTCGTGGGAACTGTCCTCTTCAGAGTTCCTTTGAGAGAAACTCTACATCGTGTAAACCTGTGTTCTCTGGTCATTCCTAGGAGTTCCCATTACATGGGAACTCTTCATTGTGTGCTTCTGTGATCTTTGATCATTCATGGAAGTTCTTTGCTCAACCTGTGTTCCTTAGAAATACTTGATCAAAGCACATTAGTTCCCTTATAGCGTTTGTCATTATCAAAACTCGAAGAACTGTATCGTTGTTTCGATGTTTAGAACCGGAGGTCCCAACATCGTTCCAACAATTTCCCCCTTTTTGATGATGACAAACCTATCACAAAAATCAGCAAGTATTTCAAGGCATGATATGCAGATGAGTTCCTACGCGTATTCCTAGGGAGCCACTTCTTGTGAATCACTGAGTTCGTACTTAGCTTTTTATGCAGTTGTTCCCCCTTAGCTATAGCGTATTCTATGATATCTTTTCAACTTAACTCTTCTCGCATTTTTTGTCTTTCCCCCTTTTGACATCATCGAAAACTAGGAAACACATAAATAAGGAAAGAAAGGAACACGTAATCATACTAAAAGCCATTGCATTACTTAAGCAAAATATGTACATAGGAGCCAAAAAAACAATATTTGTGGGAACATTGAGGCTAGGAAAAAGAAGGAAAAGATCATGGGCTTGGTGGGAACAGGGCATCACAAAGCCGTGTCAAGACTTGGACCAGCTTTTCTTGGCCTCTAGCGATTTGTTCTTGGTCCCTTTCCATCTTTTCTTGGGCCCTGGCCATATTGTCGAGAGTGTTGGCAATGTGCATCAACACTGGAGTGTTCCCATCCTGGGTGCCTTCACCAGATGGCAGCCTTTCATGTTCCTCCACGGGCTCAGAGTGGCACATTTTCTGGACGACAGAAATGTCCAGTTCCCTTCCTATGGTGACCTCTTCTCTGGAGGTGTCGTAGAGGCCCTCTCTAAGCAAGAGTTTCTTGATAAGACCAGCGTAAGGGAGGGAGTGGGATTTGGAAGCCATGCACTTCTCCATGTGCCCGAGAATTATGCGAGGAAGATTGATGGGCTTTTTGAGGAGGAAGTGGTAGAGGATAATGGCATCAGGGATGTTGATAACAAGGCGCTTCTCCTGGCGAGGGATCACCATGTTGATGATGAATTGATGGGCCAGCTTTGCAATGAGGGACAGGTGATGGGTAGAGGTGCCAGTGGTGGGAACACGGCCCTCATAGATCGTGTTGTAGATCACCTCGTTGTCGTAGTCGCCCCAGCTTTTGGCGGGAAGATCCTGGAGGCCTTGGACAGGGACCTGTAGTTGAAGGCGGATGGTGGATGTGGTGAAGATGAAGTCATCGCCTTCGAGGGAGAGAGTTCCCTTGGTGCCGTTGTCGTGGACCACAAAATTATTGTAGAATCGGCGCACCTGAGCGGGGTCAATACTCACAGCCTCGCCACACATGTGTTCCCATCCTTGGGCCTTGATCAGTTCCCATAGTTGCCCTAGCCCTTGTTCGTTGAGCTGTGTTTCTGAGAGGATGAGGGGGGGAAGGAGCTTGCGATTCTCAGAGATGTGGATTTTCTTGGGCATAGTTCCTTTCCCTTTCTTCTTTGTGTTCCCCCTTGAGACCGTAGTCTTTCCTTTTTGCTGAGGGGGTTCAGCCGCTTCGATCATCAGAGGGCGGGTCCTTTCCTCTAGGACCTGTGCCGACACCACCATTTGGT
This sequence comes from Fallopia convolvulus, assembly GCA_964016875.1. Lineage (NCBI taxonomy): Eukaryota > Viridiplantae > Streptophyta > Magnoliopsida > Caryophyllales > Polygonaceae > Fallopia > Fallopia convolvulus. Next base: position 47,582,752 of record OZ024728.1, read on the forward strand.
TTCCAGGAGTTGGGATGCCGGCAGGCTCTTTGGCAGTGGTGGCCTCCTCGTCTTCTTCAGTGTCATCACTGGAGGTCCCTTCATCGTCGGAGGAGGTCAGCCCTGTTTCCTCCTCATCATCGTCTTGGTGACGAGAGCTTGTCCCAGCTTTATCAGTCAAGGCTGGGACCTCCTTTTCTTGGGCCTCTATTTATGGGGCCACAGTGTCTTGGGCCTCGGTCCCTTGCTCAGACGGAGGCACAGGTAGGACGCCTCGGAATTCTTCCTCGAGGGCTTGGAGTCGGGCTTCTTCTTCGTCAGTTCCCATCACTATGGGTGGAAGTTCATTGGCCTTTTTGCGAGCGATGACTCCAATGGGGAGATCATCCTCGTCAGAATCGAGGTCGATTGTTTTCTGGGCCGAAGGAGGTGGGGAAGGGAGTTTTATCGTGGTGGGAGAAGATGGAGGTGGAGGAGAATGTTGTGGAGTTGGGACCTTGGGTGTGGAAGGAGGAGGAGTAGGGGTTTGAGCCTTGGGACTTGAGGTCCCAGGGGCAGATTTTGAGGTGGGTGATTTGGGAATGGGGGAGGTGGGTGGGGGAACTCTGGGGGAGGAGGATGGTGGAGGAGTGTGCTTTGGTGACGAGTGAGGGAGGTTGGAAGTTCCCTCAGTGATGGGGAGAGAAGAAGGGGGAGTTGTGGAATTGGTTTGAACAGGAGGTGGTGGAGGTTGATGTTGGGATTGAGAGTTCCCAGAGGTGGAAGGAAGGGGGAAAATGAGTGGGGGTTTTTCGACACAGGAGGTGGGTTTGGAGCAGTTCAGGTATTCTTCGAATCTGAAGTGGGGTTTCTTCTTTTCGGAGTGAAGGGGGGAGGAAGAGATCTCTGAGTGTTTGCGTTTGGAGGATTTGTGTTTGGATTTTGAGGAGTGATGTTTGGATTTGGAGGAGTGATGTTTGGATTTGGATTGTTTGGGTCTCTCATGTTTGGAAGGGGGTTCGGATCCGAAACTGTCGACAATGACAATCTCGGAGGAAGAGGGAGGTGGAAGAGTGGAGGTCGGCGGTGCTGGGAGTTGCGCTGCCGAGGGAGGAGGAAGAAAGGGACTTACATAATTGTAAAGTCCCTCGATGAGCACATCGCGAAGAGATGCATCTTGCTCTTTCTCGATGTCGTCCATCATAGAGAGGAAAAGGGCTTTAGGATGTTCTTGAATCCATGCCTTCATCTCGGCATAAGAATGGGCTGGAGCCATTTGAGAAAAGTTTGGGAAAGAGAAGATTTTTGGAAGTTTTCTCGAAAGAGGGAGGAGGCAAAGTTGCAGAGGAAGAGAATGACAGGGAAGGATGAGGAGGAAGGAACCCAAAAGTGGTAAAGTAGGGTTTTTATGTGAGAGAGAGAGACGAGGGTAGAAAGGGAAGTTGAGAAAGACCTCGATAACCGTTGGCCAATGAATGTGGAGGAGCGTTTCAACTTCCGTATCACACTTCTGACGCGTGTCGCTTTCTTCCAAGGGAAGTCACTTCGAGAGATTCAAATGCTTGGCTCATAATGCTTCGAATTCTGACACAATTTCCCGTTTCCCAAGTGGCGTTTCATTTCTCAGATTTAGTGTTTCCCTGCTTTTGCCCATCAGTTCCCATGATCTTTGGAAAGGTCATTTTGAGTGGAGAGGTTAAGGGAACTCACACTCAATTTTCTGTGAGGCTAGGGAACTCAAAAGAGAACCAGACAATTGCAACTCGATTAAGGGATAAAGAGTTTGGCTCATGAGAAGCGTTTGTCTGGTCCTTAGCTTAGGGTAGGTTTTATGATCAACCGTCATAGTGGCATGTAAAGAGGGTGAAAGGGAACTCTGGTTGATCATTTTGGGACAAAAGAGATAGTGTTCCTCTATACATATCAAGCTCGAGACTAGTAATATGGAAAAATGAAAGCAATGAGTCATATGGTTCCCTATCATGCATTTCCAGTTAGACTAATCAAGCATTGAGGGAGAGACAAACAGGGACTTGTTTAGTTTAGAGTTATCATCCCTAGAAGCATCCGAAAACGCTGGTAGGGACGTTTGTCTAAAGCTTTGGTGAGGATGTCCGCAATTTGCTCTTCCGTTCTACAGTGTTGCATAGAGATGTTCCCATTTTCAACATTGTCACGTAGAAAATGATGCCTAATGTCTATGTGCTTAGTCCTAGAATGATGCATAGGATTTTTTGAAATGTTAATGGCACTAGTGTTATCACAGAGTATAGGAATTGGGCTAAATGACATACAGTAATCCTGAAGTTGGGACTTGAGCCATAGTACTTGGGAACAGCATGATGCGGCAGCCACGTACTCTGCTTCAGCGGTGGAAAGTGCCATTGAATTTTTCTTCTTGGATCCCCATGAGACTAAACATGACCCAAGGAACTGGGCCATTCCTGATGTGCTCTTTCTATCAACTAGGTGCCCAGCAAAATCTGCATATGTATAAGCAATGAGCTCAAGGGAACTGTTCCTTGGATACCAGAGACACAAGTTGTCGTTCCCTTTGAGGTACCTGAAAATCCTCTTCACCTCTTTCAGGTGTGATTCTTTGGGATTAGCTTGAAAACGTGCACATAAGCACACTAAGAACATAATATCGGGCCTACTAGCAGTTAAGTATAGGAGAGAGCCAATCATACCTCTAAATTTCCTTTGATCGACACTTACCCCTGTTTCATCGGCATTGAGCCTGGAGTTTGGTGAGATGGGAGTGTCGATGGGCCTTGAGTGGTCCATCCCATACTTGACTAGCATTTCTCTGATGTATTTCTGTTGATGAATCCTTGTTCCCTCCTTTGTTTGAGATATCTGGAGTCCTAGGAAGAACGTAAGTTCCCCTATGAGACTCATCTCAAACTCACTGCTCATGAGGTCCTTAAATTTCTCTACAAGAGTTTCGTTAGTTGCTCCAAAAACAATGTCATCAACATAAACTTGAACAATCAAGATATCCTTAGACTCTTTCTTAAGGAAAAGAGTTTTGTCTATGGAACCTCGAAGGTATCCATGAGACAGAAGGAACTGAGCAAACCTGTCATACCATGCTCGAGGAGCTTGTTTGAGTCCGTAGAGGGCCCTCTCCAGGAAGTAGACGTGGTTGGGTAGCTTCTCATCTTCGAATCCTGGGGGTTGAGCTACGTATACTTCTTCTTTGAGGTGCCCATTTAGAAATGCCGTCTTCACATCCATCTGGTATAGCTTGAATCCTTTGTGGGCTGCATAGGCTATGAGAAGACGAATGGCCTCGATCCTTGCAACTGGCGCGAAGGTCTCGTCATAGTCGATCCCCTCTTCTTGTCTGTAGCCTTGAGCAACCAATCGAGCCTTGTTCCTAGCTACGGCCCCAGTATCATCGAGCTTGTTTCGAAAGACCCATCGAGTTCCTATGATATTCTTGTTTTTGGGCCTAGGAACTAGCTTCCACACCTTGTTCCTCTCAAATTGGTGTAGTTCTTCTTGCATGGCTTGGATCCAGTCTGGGTCCCTTAGGGCTTCTTTGATGCTTTTTGGTTCCACCAATGAGACAAAGGCATTAAAAGCACAGAAATTATTGAGAGAGGAGCGAGTCAGAACACCTTTGTCAAATGGAGTGATGATGTTGTCAATAGGGTGATCTCTCTTTTGGTGGTAATTCCTTGTTCGAATGTTCGAGACATCAACTTGTTCCCTTGACTCTTCTTCATCTGTGTCTTGAGCCTCCTCTTCCTCAGGGGAAGCTTCGTCGTTGGGACTTTCGTCAGGATTCTTTGCGGAGTTCCCTCGATGTTCCCCTTGAACACTGGATTCTGGCACACTTTCATCTTGGGGAACAAGAGAGTTCGATGCATCTTGCGGTTCTTCTGTTGAGGAGGGAACTTCAAAGGAGCTTTGATCTGTGGAGTTTTGTTCTCCTTCGTTGTTCCCTGATTGTGGGACGTTGTTCCCACTTGGATAGTCTTCATCTCTCTTTCTTGGTTCATCCTCGTCGTCGTCTTCTTCTTGTCTGACCAGTTTGAACAGAGTTCCCTTTCCTTGGGCTTCTGTTCCCATCTTTACAGATTTTTCGTCGAAGATGACATGAATGCTTTCCTCGATCTTCTTGGTCCTCTTGTTGTAGACCTTGTACGCCTTGCTTTGGGAAGAGTATCCCAGGAATATCCCTTCATCGCTTCTGGGGTCAAATTTGCCGAGGTTATCCTTCCCATTGTTGTGGACGAAGCATTTGCATCCAAAGGTCCTTAGATGAGAGATGTTTGGCTTTCTTCCTTTGATCAGCTCGTAGGATGTCTTTTGATCATGGGCCTTGTCGTTGCTCGATTCAGAATGTAAGTAGCTGTTGAGATGGCTTCAGCCCAAAAGCTTGGAGGAACTCCACTCTCTAGCATCATGGTCCTTGCCATGTCTTCTAAAGTTCTGTTTTTCCTTTCCACCACACCATTTTGTTGAGGAGTCCGAGGAGCTGAGAAATTGTGGGATACACCGTTGTTGTCGCAGTATCTTAGGAACTCTGAGTTCCTGAACTCAGTTTCGTGGTCAGGTCTGAGTGACTTGAGCTTGATTCCCATGCTTACTTCCATTTTCTTGATCAGTCTCTCGAACTCTTTGAAGGTATCTGATTTTGATCTCAAGAAAAGCACCCATGTAAATCTCGAAAAGTCATCAATTAAGACATACATGTACCTTTTTCCTCCGTAGCTTTCAGTGTCCATGGGACCACAGAGATCCATGTGAATTAGTTCCAATGGTCGTGTAGTGCTGACCACCTTCTTGGGTTTGAACGAGCTCCTGGTTTGCTTCCCACGAACACATGCTTCGCACATCTTGACTCCTTCAAGGTTGATTCGTGGGAGACCAATGACTAGATCCTGTAGATAAAGCTTCAAGATTTGATTGATACCTGCGTGTCCTAACCTTCGGTGCCAGAGTTCCATTTCATCGAGTGAACTTGCCAAGCACAGTTTTCTTGGTGGCTCAAATTCTGTATCCACCACATAAATGTTGTTTGATCTTCTTCCCTTGAGGATAATTTTGTTGGTCTTCTTGTTGATCACCAGACACTCTTTTGAATCAAAGGTGACAATGTTGTTCCCTTGATCACATATTTGAGAAACACTCAAGAGATTGAAACCCAGATCTTTCACCAAGTTAACGTTGCTGATTTTGATTGATTTGTTGAGTAGCACTTTCCCTGTTCCTATGATCTCTCCTTTATTTTTGTTGCCAAAGGACACGTGACCTCCTTCGGCCTTTGGGTGGAGTGAGGTGAGGTTGTCTTTGTTTCCGGTCATGTGGTTAGAACATCCACTGTCAATGACCCATGTGCTGTTCCCCCTCACTGCCACCTATAAGAAAAGTTAGTTTTTGAGGACCTGGGCAAGATGACTCTTGCCTGGTACCTTGCAAGGGAAGACAGTCTCAAGTGGCACATAATCAGCAATGTTAATGTCATGAGAGTACTTGTTATAGTCAAAGTTCCTATGGTTGTTTCTTTTAGTGGGAACTCTAGCAGGCTTGTTGGTTTGTTGATTTTGCCTGTTCCAATACTCGTGGTTTCTCTGGGCTTGGGCCTTAGCTTTGGGACAGCTTTCCTTGTAGTGCCCATGAGCACCACAGTTCCAGCAGGTCTTATATTATTCTCCTAGGTAATACTTAGGATGGGGTCTCTGTATCCTATTCCTATCCATAGTTTCCTTGTTGTATACTCTAGACCTATTTCCCTTAGCTATTTGAACATACAACTTATGTCCAGTGTTCCCAGTGTAATAATCTACTTCTCCATTCACTCCACTTTCCAGAACACGGATTTTTTCTTTTAAGTGTGCATTTTTCTGTTTCTCACATTGAAGCTCTAGGGCCCTACACTCATTGATCTCTTTTTCACTCAAAGGGGACTTTCCTTTTCTTTTGTTTTACTTAAGTTTTGTAAAAGGGTATTCTCATCACTTTCTAGAGTTTTAAGCTCATCTTCAAGTTTTACGATGTGAGACAGATAGGACTGAAGTTTTTCTAGAAGGGACACACAGTTGGGACATGGCTCAAGACCAACTAGTTCAGCATTTGTGTGTTCCGGTTTTTCCAGCTTCTTTTGCAATTTAATGTTGTCTTTAACAAGGCTTGAAAGAATTTTTAGTAACTCAGGCTTTTCATAATTATTCAAGGAAGCAGAACGGATTCAGTAGTTACCTCACTGGGTTGTTCCCTAGTGGTGTCTCCTATGGCCATTGCGCACTGATGAGCACTTTTACGTCGCTATAAAAGCACTATCAAAGAAATACCTAACTTTCTAACCTGAGTAAAGTGGAAGCAAGGGTCGAACCCACAGAGACTCGTGTAAATGTGTTATTGCTTAAGTGCCAAGTAACTAGTATGGGGGTTTTTGGAATGATTATCTAAACTAATATGCAAGAATAAAACTAACTATGAATGCAAAAGATGATTTGAGTATATGAGAGACAAACGTGTTCAACTAGTTAGATCCATCATGATATTGATTCGTGGATCATCGACTCTCTTGATTCTCTTCTCACTTGAATAATCTATTGTGGATAATGACCCTACTAAGGATTAAGACCCAAACTTCAGATTTAGTTGACAGAACTACCAGTCTAACAAACCTAATTAAATAACAACCTAGAAGATCTTCTAGATTCAATTAAATAACAGCATGACGATTCAAGTTATCAATAGAAACAAACACTTAGAGCAACCAGACATCCAAGTGACTTGTGAATTTATTCCCTCCTTCAACCAACTAGTCCAACCGGTACTAATTGATTAAAGTATACTCTTGATCTAATTAACTCCAACCGGTAATTAATCAGATTCAGTTTTAACTAGAAATTCAATTAGGTGATCAATCTAACAAAACCCTAGTTTAGATTCAATTAAGCACAGGGAATACTTTCTATTCAAGTTTGTTGAGAACCAATCAAATCTCACAACTACATACAAATCATGACTTCAATAACTAGCCAAACACAATAAAATTTAGCAATGCATAATTGAAATAAAATCAAACTTACAAAGGTTCAAAGGTTCTTCCTTTGAGAGAAAACCCTAGCCTCCAAAAGTATGATCAAAATTATGAGAAAAATAAACTAACAAAGGTTTAAATATGTCTTCCAAATAATCCTCAAAAGATCTATCTTTAAGCTATACTCGGATATGATATAACCCTAGGCCCAAAAGTCAAGCCCAAAACTTCCCCGCGTAGAAAACACCGATTGAGCGGGTTGCATGAGGATTGCGCGGCCGAGCAATCGTCATCCCGCGCAATCATCCCTCAGTTGGAATTGCGCGGCTTAGCCTCTGAATTGCGCGGCCGAGCAATTGTCATCCCGCGCTTTTGCCTCGGTTCAGCATTCAGGCGTCACTTCAGAGGCTGTTTTGACCCACTTAGAGTTGGAATTTGGACTCGGAGTAAAAATATGAATTGTAGCTCTTTGAATTAGCTTTCCAGTGATAACAAATTCAGCTCCATCCGAGCACTATAGCTCCCAAAAAAAGCATTGCAAGATAGAGGTGTCGAAATAAGAACTCCAATGCATAGCCCGTGTTTAAGCGTTCTTTTCACACAAGCTCTTGGGCGTTAACTCTTTTAATATTCACTTGTATCACTCTAAGCTTCCTCAAACTTCACCATAGTCCTATAAGATCCATCCCGTCCATGCTTGTTTACCTAAAGATCTGCAAAACCGAGCAAAACAAGCGCAAAACCCGAATTTCCTAGAAAACCTAAAAACCTAAGAACTAGACTAAACTAAGCTAAAACCATGCAAAATAAACATAAATATGCATCCTAAACACTACCTAAATGCAAGCTATCACGCACATGTCAGGTGATGCCCAAGATTCGGGATCTTCGTCTTCGTCATCGTCCCAGGTGGCGATGTAGGCCTTCTTGCCTTGCTTACGGTCGTCAGTTCCCAGTGGGCACTCCTTTGCGAAGTGTCCCTTTTTGTAGCATGTGACGTCCGAAAGATCCTTCTCAGCAGTTTTTCTTTGGGAACTCTGTCCTTTCTGTGAGTTCCCATTTCCCTTTTTGAACTTTCCCTTGTAGAATGATCGAAGGGCCCTTGTTACGAGGACTAGTTCCTCATCCTCTTCTTCTTCGGATTCTTCATGTTGCTCTTGAACAGACTTGAGCACCTTTTCAAGTTTAAGGGCGATCCCTTGGTGTGCCCTCTTTTGCTCCTTGTCATCTATCTTTCTTTTCTCATGTCCCACCAGTTTTCCAAAGACCTGGTGAAGCATAAGAGTTCTGTTTTCAGGGTTCTCCTTGAACATCGTTCTTTCATTTGCCCACTCTCCAGTCAGTCCGTTGAAGAGTTGTTGAACCTTCATTTTATCAGTGATTTCCTCCTTGGTGATCCCAAGACCAGCCATCTTAGTGCAAAGTCCCTCGAAACGGGATTGGTAGCTATCGACGGATTCTCCCATTTCCATTTGGAAATTGAAGAACTCTCTCCTCGCATTCATCTGAAGATCTTCTCGGAGGTCTGAGTTCCCAATGTGCATTTGTTGGATGGCTTCCCACACTTCCTTTGCTGTGTCTAGATTTGCCACCCTATCACAGTCTTGCACCGTCATAGCGTTCTTGAGATACTGTATGGCCTTGAAGTTGGCCTCCATACACTTATACTCATTTGGCCCCCATTTGGAAAGGTCATTCTCAATCGCTGGATCAATTTTGAAGTTCCCTTTCTCGATAACGCACCAAGCCTGGTAGTCTTGGCTGCGCATCCAATTTTTCATGTCGCGTTGCCATACTTCGAATCTACCAGTGATGAGCCTTGGTGACTTGCTGTTGTTGTGACCGACTTGGGTGAGTTCGTGAGCCATTTTGAAACCTGCGATGCTAACACAAATCTAGAGCGACCAAGCTCTGATACCAATTGTTGGATCGTAACCGGTTAGCTAGAGCTTGGGAACTGGCTGTTAAGCTGTTCCCAAAGCAGCGGAAGAAAATATCGCAAGTATTAAAAGGACAGAGTGAACACAGTTCCTTATAGAGGAACCCCACTACAACCAACTAGTTGTATGGGTAAACCTCTACCTCCGCTTGGAGGATTTTGAATGACTTACTTATATTATTGATTTGTTCCTTAGTTACAAACAGCCAGATTCAAACTTCTCTGTTCCTACGAGTTCTACCTAACTCTAGCAATACTAATGAATCTTCTGAACTGAGTTCCTAAGCGAACAACAATCACTAAATAAGTAACTCAAACCTTACACCGAAATGCAGTTCCCTCGCTCCTGGGAACTTGGCTTCACCGTCGTCGAGATCAGACACTCGCCGCCGGGGACTTCTCTTCTTCTTTCTCTTTCTTTGTTATGAGTGTTTGTGAGTTCTAGGAGAAGTGCTCAATCCGAGTACTATTCATTTTGCTTTATACTCGAGTGAACTTGGGCTTCAATCGCATCTTTCACTTGTATCCGAAATGCCCTTTTGCTTGATGCCCAAGTTGTACTTTCTTCACATGTGACTTCAATTTGAACTAGGTCAACTTCTTGAAATGATCGGACCGTTGGATCAATCGTGACAGTCTGCTCCTCAGACTGTGCCTTCATCCTGTTCAAGACAGGATCCCATGATATGCGTTGATCGGTCCTTGTCCTCACATGTGAGTTCCCATGTCGTGGGAACTGTCCTCTTCAGAGTTCCTTTGAGAGAAACTCTTCATCGTGTAAACCTGTGTTCTCTGGTCATTCCTGGGAGTTCCCATTACATGGGAACTCTTCATTGTGTGCTTCTGTGATCTTTGATCATTCATGGAAGTTCTTTGCTCAACCTGTGTTCCTTAGAAATACTTGATCAAAGCACATTAGTTCCCTTATAGCGTTTGTCATTATCAAAACTCGGAGAACTGTATCGTTGTTTCGATGTTTAGAACCGGAGGTCCCAACATCGTTCCAACAAAAACCATATTTTCTCTCTCCTCTTTTACTCTTTTGTTCAGACTTCTCATTATCGCATCTCTCTCGTTCCTCATCTCTCCCGACGATTTCTCCGTTCTTACTTTCCCCACCCTTACTTCCATTCTTGCTTTCTCCGTTCTCCCGACGATTTCTCCCGATGAGGTTGATTGCGCTTACAATCTGTCGCCGGAACAACCATGTGTGAAGATCTCGGTAATCGATACGCTAATTGTGCATATCGAGACTAAGGTCACACGCGTTGTGTTCGAGGCGGCGAAAGGTCAGTTGAAGGTCTTCGGACGTGCTAGAAAAGGCTCTCAAAATTTTCTACAACTTTCTCCCATGATGTGTTGGATCCCAGTGCCAACCAATTTTAATCTAGGGTTTTATAGCCATCGGCTTCTCCAGATTCATATCAGGTTTAGTGTGCTTTTGTGTGTCTTTGTTTATGTTGTTCCACATGTTATGCTTAAGATATCGTTGTTTGATTGTTCGTTGAATTGATTGATTGTTTAGGATCTATTGGTTAATGTTTCGTTTCAATCTGTAATGAGCAATTGATATGGTTTTTTATTTGACTGACATTGCCGAATTAATGCTAAGAGCAAAAAAAATTAAACTCCCGAGTCCGAATAAGAATCGAAGCATTAACATTAATTCAATGTCTGAATAAAGGTTCAATTCCTTGTGCAATTTAATAATTTCTGTAAGTGGTGAAAATATCTTCTTTCATGCTCCCTTCTTGCTCTATGGGTCTATTTTGCTTTTGATGACACTTGTTTGTCATCAAGGCCTTTTGATGACAAACAAATTAATCAAACCGTCATCAAGTAGCGATGACAGTTGACGACAATCGAATCGTTATCTTGTGATGATAGTTGATGACAATCAAACCGTCATCAAGTAGTGATGACAGTTTATGAAAAAAATTGTACGTGATGACCACATATTTGATGACATTTTGAATAATGATACTAAAAATTATATGTGATAGACACTAAAAAATTAAACGTGATGATATTTGATGACAACTATTTTTTGTGATGATGATAAAAACGAACAAACTTTGAGTGATGACACTTGATGACGGTTGTTTGTCTTCAAGACCATTGTAATCAAGGCCCTTTTGATGACAAATTAATTGAACCGTAATCAAGTAGTGATGATAATTGATGACAATCGAACCGTCATCAAATAACGATGACGATTGATGAGAATCGAACCATCATCAAGTAGAGATGACATTTATGATGATAGTTGATGACAATCAAACCGTCATCAAGTAGTTATGACAGTGATGATAGTTGATGACAATCAAGTCGTGTCATCAATACTTTTTTATGACAGTCTATGAAAAATTGATGACAATCGAATTGTCATCGCTCGTCATCAAGTAGCGATGACAATCGAACCGTCATCAAATAACGATGACAATTGAACCGTCATCACTAGGGATGACATTTGTGATGATAGTTGATGACAATCAAACAATCGAACTATCATCAAATAACGATCGAACCGTCATCAAGTAGTGATGACAATTTATGACAATCGAACCGTCATCAAATAACGATGACAATTGATGACAATCGACCCGTCATCACTAGGGATGACATTTGTGATGATAGTTGATGACAATCAAATCGTCATCAAGTAGTGATGATAAGTGATGACAGTTGACGATAATCGAACCGTGTCATCAATAATTTTTTATGACACTTTGAGTGATGACACATATTTGATGACACTAGAAAAAAATTGTATGTGATGACAGATATTTCATTACACTAAAAAATTAAACGTGATGATACATATTTGATGACAACTTTAATTTTTTTGTGTGATGATGGTTGTTTTTATGTGGTTGAATGCCTTTGATGACAATTTTTGTCATTAAAAATTTATCATCAAGACATTTTAATGATACTTTTTACCTTTTATTACACTTTTTGTCATCAAAAAATTGTGATGATAGTGGAAAAAATTGTGATGACGGTGGAAAAAAATTGTGATGACGGTGGAAAAAATAGTGATGACAGTGGAAAAAATTGTGATGATAGTGGAAAAAATTATGATGACAGTGATGATGGTTGTTTTTTATGTGGTTGAATGCCTTTGATGATACTTTTTGTCATAAAAAGTGTCACCAAGACATTTTGATGACACTTTTCATCTTTTATTACACTTTTTGTCATCAAAAAATTGTGATGACGGTGGAAAAAATTGTGATAACGGTTATGAAAATGATGATAGTGATGATTGTGATGATGGTCAACGCCGGTCAACGGCCGGTCAACGGCCGGTCAACGCCGGTCAACGGTCGGTCAACGGCCAGTCAACGGCCGGTCAACGAGTGAGTCAACTCGGTCAACGGACGAGTCAACCCGGTCAACGACCAAGTCAACTCGGTGGGAGTGGGGTGGGGGTGGGTGATGGGGGATTTTGCTATTTACCTAATTTCCACACCCTCCTTAATATCCACCTAATTAGCCTCTTAATTTTTGCTATTTATTTAAATCATCCTATACTGTTTTAAATTTATTTTCCAATTTCTTCATATATATATATATATATATGAGCCTTTATTTTTTTATGTCAATTTATTTATCATTATCAATATATCAATTTTTAAAATTTTTTGCAATTTGATTTTATAAACGCTTATTTCTGAGAATGCCCAATTTTTAGTGAAGCTTGATCAAGCTTCACTAAAAATCAACAATCTATAATTAGTTGAAGTAGAAAAAAAAAGAAAAAAAAAAGGATGAACCTTGCACAAAAATATTATTAGAGGTAAATTCGTTCGATCAATCTTCACAATAAGGTTTTTAAACTAAATGATGATGATCAGTTTTGTAAATCTAGCAAGAACAACTAAAACAACAACAACAACAATGACCCAGTGTACTCCGCTTCAGCAGAATCTGGGGGTTTAAGATGGAAAACACCCCTGGCTTAAAGTTGAGGGGGAATGCCCTGATTCATGGACACTAAAAGACTATAGCAAGAACAACTAAAAGACATATATATTCAAACCAGTAGAACAAGAGTAGAAACTCACGATTTTGTAAGAGCATGGCTGTAGAAGGCCTTGACTCGCTTGAATGAAAACTATAGTCTGCTCCATGGACAGCAATATCCATGAGAGTGATGGACATTAGATCAGGCTCCTATAATATGTTGATATAGTCTAAAGTATATAATGATATAGTCTAAGGTATATACTGATATAATCTAAGGTTTATTCACATGGATGTATGTTGATATGATAAAAAGCCGGATATATATCTCGCCATTCTCCATTCTTCTTGGGTACGACAACCGTGTTTCCCAACCAAGTCAGGTATCATACTTCGCTTATCGCATCCGCATCTTCAAGTTTTGCTGTCTTCGCTAGCACAACCTCGATGTGGGCTAATGATGACCTCCGACGTCACTGTTTGATGGGTTACGCGTCGGGTGCAATGTTGAGGCGATGACAAGCTATATATTGGCTTAAACCTGGCATGTCGTAGGGGCTCCAAACGAATAAATAACTATTTCTTCTTAACATGTTGATCAAAACTATGCGGTCTTCGTGACTTAGTTGCTCTCTAATTAGAAAATAATGAGAAGGGTCTAAATTTGATAATGGTATGTGCAACCAACGATCAATGGATTTTTGGTCGACATTAGCATCTGATGTCGAACCTTTGTTGCTTAGGGTTGAATCTGTTTTTTTCTTACTTCAAATCCTCATGTGTATCTGGGGCAAATCTTTCCTCACTTGACGTTGGTGACACGTTCTGCAAGGTTCCAACATTCTCCATAATTGCTCAAAGGGTTTCGGGTTGGAACGATCGAACTTTGATCCGCTTAGGAAGCGGGCCATTTCGCTAGGCCAATCGCGGGTGACAACATCGATCATCGGTGACTAGTACAAAAGAGGCACTCGCACCGCGTTTTTTTTGTACATCGGACCGCGTAATTGTTTCCGCGGTGTACAAGGCTGCGGTCCGGAAATCAGACCACACTTTAGTGTTCCGCGGTCCAGGGTTTCGGACCACACTTGTTGTGAACTGTGGTCCGGCATTCATTCGGACCACACTTGTTTGAATCCGCGGTCCATAATATCGTACCACGTTTAAGTTTTACGCGGTGTAGTCTTGAATCCATTTTTAATTAACAAACGTGGTCCGAACTAGCATAGTTATTTTGACAAAATATGAACCGCACTTATAATAATCATTAGAGTTATTGAAACTCTGTAATTGAGAGAAATAGCTATAGAAACTCTAATTGAGAGATTCTTTGGGAAAAAAGAAATTCTCTCATTAGATTGTAAGGTACAACTGAATTACAACACACATGACAGTAGGATGGCTTTTATACTTCTACACAGTGGCGTCTGGAAGAATTACAGGTGTCCACTCTTATAAGCAACTAGTTTAACTAACTTGGACAAGTCTCAACAGAATCACTGCATATCCTTGTGAAAGGAACCAATATGAGATATTCAAGTGAAGTCATGAAATGAAGAAATTTTGCATTGGACGAAAAGGAGTAGGCACATATGTACTGTATATGCATACAGGCTGAGGTTAATCACCTCTTTCCTGGGAAGTTGGTTGAACGTAGAATCTCCATGGTAAGATCAGCTTGTTCTTTTTGGAGTTGAAAGATCTCATTTCCTTCTTCATAGTTGCTTCCAAACAGCATCCGAGAGAGCATGTCGCTTGTTAGGTTATCCACAAAGGGAATCACATCGAGATCACAGGATTCGTTGAGTAAATTTGCCTTCTTCCACTCATTCAACATCTCATCACAACTCAAGCAGAATGCAGACACCATCAACTGTACAAATCAAGCCTTGTTTAAACAAATAACCAAAAAAAGAATGCTTAATATATAATTTGTAGAGAACAAGAAAAAAGAAGGGAGAGACCTTCAACTTTGCATATGAAAAGCAGGATTCAGGATCTTCCTGTGCTTTGCCCACTTTTGAACCTCATACTTGGGCAATCCGGGAGCAAGCAGCTTAGCCAATGGATTCTGGGGTATTTTAGGAAATTCTGTCATTTTGGTAAGAACTAGTTTAATTAATTCAGGGTCTGTGATGCTCACCACTGGCGTCGGGCCATTCCAGAGAAAGGAGTCTCTGCCTGCATTAATTGGTTAAACAAGGGCACAACTAATTAACTTCGCTACTACAAATAATGAGTTAGTATTCCACAGAAATCAAAAATAGGTTGTTATCTAAGGTCCCATTTGGTATGAATAATAGGTTGTTAGCATTTTGAGTTAGTATTTCACAAAAATCAATTCAACCCCTGCCACGCCCACTGCAATTGCAATTGATATGTTTCCTTCCATTCTATTTCTTGCTTCTGGAGACCCAAACTCATAGATTTATTAATTCCCTTGTTGTTGATTGCGCTACGGTCAATACTGTACACGTCAAGCCATGCTGGCTTACAATAACTTATGATAGTGAAATTTGCTCGGTGGTATACTAATTAAGAAAAACTCTTCCAAGGACTCGAGGTGGACCAAGGACTAGAGGACCAGACCGATTTACTCCAATCAGGTGTAAGTACGCAATATTAGTAGTCAGTCGTACAAAGTGTAATGTAATGAAAGACTTACGGGAATGCTAACAAGTAACAACTAATGATAATTGATTCAACCAGTCAAATTGGGTATCAAATTTCCAAGAGCAACCAGTCAGCTTACTTTGTTATACCAAATTCAACACCCATACAATAGAAGAGCCACGTAAGGAATTCTTTCATTAGATTGTAAGGCACAACTGAATTACAACACACATGTTTATATATGATCTTCACCTCTACACTATTATCCATTAGAGTTGAGATTTTGGAGAAAATATAATCCAATGTTGTAGTCATATTTACTATTGTGACATAAGCAATTGTAGACACCACTAGGAGTCAACCATGTATAAGAAGACACAGCAAAAGGCAGTTTATTTGGTCATAATTCTGCCAACCTAGAATCAGCAAAGAAGAAAATTACCCTAAACCTAAAAAGAATCCTCTAAAACCTAGAACTATCTCTTTTGAAAAAAAGAAGAAAAAATAGATCTAGTGTTTAACTGTTAAGTCTAGATACAAGTAGTAGGCGCCCAAAAATGTTCCTCTAAAATCTGGAGGAATCTCCTTCAAGAATAAAAAAACAAATTTGATGCTTTAATCAAGATAAAATAGTAGGCTTTTGTTAGGCAGCAAAAAAAGATAGCTAGAGCACTTCACTAATTTTAATTTGCAACTTTTGTTTGAAGAAGAATGCTTTTAATAAAAGAAAGTGGATGTATAGTCTCGATCAGCAAGTGATGTGAATGAATATGCTACATAGTTATACCCACAATAATTGGCCAAAGCTCAAGTGTATAATTGAATATGCACAAACACTCAAATAGATTACCTCTATACTGATTTTATTTTAGCCAAATCATCAAGCCAAACCAAGAATAAAATAAGGTTTTGCAGCAAGACTAGTTCCTCAGCATATCAACATCGAGGCAAACGACAAGATCCACCTCAGCATATCAGCAAGACTAATTCCAGCAACAAGAATTATACATCCCATTGAAGGTAATTAAGATTAATGGGAAACTGAAAACAAACCTTGGTTGAGAAGCAGTATGCGGCAGCGACGTCTCCAACTGGCGGTGGGCGGAGGTTATTGACAGCGGCGTCTCGGATTGGCAGCGGCGTCTCAGATCGATTGAATTGAAGAAGACGAAGACGAAGAAGGGAGAAATTGCGGTATTTGGCCGAACAATTGAAAGAGGAGTTCGGGGGGACTAGTGAGTAGTGAGGGTTTTTTCGGGGGAAGAAGGGTTTCAAGAATCTTGCGCGGGGCTGCTAAAGATCGATCGACGAATTGGCAGGGATTTTTTACCTTTTTTTCTTTACCTAGACCTCGAAATGAAAATTACGTGGTCTGAGGGGTTAATTCGGACCGCGTTTTATTCGGTAGATTGTGGACCGAAAAAAATTATCTTTTCGCACCACACTTTTATCAAATAATTGTGGTCCGATTACACTTATTTTTTTAAAAATAAAGAATCATACCACGGTTATTTTAAACGCGGTAAGAAATGTGTGGTGCATACCACGTGGGTGACTTCAATCGTAGACATCTTCACTAGTTGCAGGGCTCCGGTTGAGGATGGTGCCACGGGCACCTTTGGTCACGCCCGAGGGGCCTAATTGCGGCTTGTCATACTGCGCCAAATGTTTCTACATAAAAAGGGCAGAAAATGGAGGTAGGAATTCAACAAAAACAAGATTCTCATACTGCTTTAGGGGCTCATTTTTGTCCTCCTCTCATCCCCTAAAATGATCCTTACATGGATGGAAAGCTGAAGAAATTATCTATGTTTTGTCTTTTGACGTCAAGACCGGGAACTTAATCTAACAGAACCGAAATCGCAGTTCTAGACTAAGTAGCCTCGTTCCCGTGACAAAATCGCGTTGTTGTTTTGCAAGGGCTAGTTCCTAGGTTACAGTTGTCCGATCAAGGCAATTCAAGAGGCGTTCGAAATCTAAAATGACAAACTGCATTTCGTCTTGAGAAATTGAAACCAGAATCCTACTCAAAGTAGGTTGAAATTGGTAATGAGCATGGGGGCAAGAAAAACATAACCTAAACGAAAGGTCCAAGGATAAACGATTCTATGTGCAAGAAGGGTCAAAAGAAGACCGATTTCATAACATGTCGAAGGATCTAAGGCTACAAGGAGAAATGCCAAAATGAAATTTCAAAGACTAGAGACAAGCTTGTTCGAGGGACTCCGTAGAAAGACCATGGATATCTACATGGACGATAGGGTGATCAAGAGTCGACAGGTAGTGTTACATATGAACAATATTGCGTTTTAGGGAACCACTTTATGTAATTGAAGCAATTCCTTAATTAATACAAGCCTTGAACGATATATGTGCAAAGCTCGATAGTGGAAACCATTGGTTTTGATGATAGCATCGATGAAAACACGAGTCCTAGCGAAATTGTCCAAAGACTGATGGATCAATCTTGACATCAATGCACGCCCAAGATGGAGGTATCCTTTGATGGACATTGGAAGTCGACGGGATAAACAATAGTCAGGACGTTGGGGCAAGAACGAAGTGAACCTTGCCTACTAGAGAAATGCTCTTAGTAGTTGTCCACCTAAATTATAATGCTGCAGTTCGTGTAGAAATCCCGGGCCGCCCATATGTAAAGAACACGGATGTCTGTAAGGGAGACATGAATGATTTGGGATGACGATGAATTCCCATTATCAAGTGCATAGAGCGAAGGGTCCTCTACAAGCGATTTGACTGACAACTTACGAAGGAGCAGCTAAATGCACTATAGCCTGACGGATGAAGTTTAGGGCTTTCCGGCCGGGTTGATGGTCTCATACCTCGACGGGCTATGAGAGTGCAGAAGATCGACCCCGTCGATGGTAGGCTCGAGCCAATATGTAGAAGTTCTACCCTTAGTACTGCTCCATGTTTTTTTTGCACATCTTTAAAACAATCTTCTTACCATTTTTATTTTTGATTTTGATTTTTTTTCTCGACACACATCGATCGGCCCTTTCTGACTTAGACATCGAAGGTGAATTATGAAACCTCATCTCCTTTTCATTATTTTGCAGGTTTTGAAGGAAAGTCCCAGGGATTGAAGGCAGAGATTGAAGGCAGGTGCAATTCTTGATTGAAATTGTGCACTATTACTTAATACTCTTAAAAATCAAGCACTTTCGAGTATAACAATCCAATAGCATATATTAGAGCGAGGACATGCTAGCTTATATATACATGAAATAATGCACCCCTCTCCTTGAAATTAACTTCCCCTAGCTCTCCTTATACCATACACAAAGTAAAATGGAAACGAAGGTATTATCCGCGGGTATCAAGCACACGAAGCTTCCACAGAGCTACATATGGCCTGAATCCCGACGCCCCGGTCTCTCCGTAGCCTCTGGCTCGGAAACCGTCCCGATCATCGACCTGTCGAGCGCGGACCGGTGTTCGGTCGTCAGGGGAATCCGGGGCGCGTGCGAGTCGTACGGGTTCTTCCAGGTGGTGGGCCACGGGGTGTCGAAGGAGGCGGTGGAGGGGATGGTGGGGACCACCGAGGAGTTCTTCGGGCTGCCGGTGGAGGAGAAGTTGAAGCTGGTCGTGGATGATGACTCCGATGAGAAGAGGAAGGCGAGCTGGCTGGCGACGAGCTTCGACGTGAAGAAGGAGGAGGTGCACAATTGGAGGGATTACCTCTATGTCAATTGTTGGCCTCTTCATGAGTGCTCCCCACACTGGCCCACTAACCCCTCTTCTTTCAGGTCTCTCTTCTCTCATTTACATCATTCATCGTTTTGGCTCATAATTTTTATGTATATAACTAAGACTAAGAATATTTTGTTTTTTCTTAATTAATTCACGGGTGAAGTATATAGTTGAAGATTTTGAGTGTAGCTGTAGTCATCTTACCTGTGTTTGCTTTCAATCACTATTTGATTAGGATGTGATTATCCGACAAAGCTTAACTAAAATGAAATTAATGCTTATATATACATAATGCTAGAATTTGTTAAGTGAATTAAAATCGAGCTAAGTACTAACGATTGGTTCCCAGTGTTTGTTTATACATAATTAGGATGTGATTATCGTACCTGTAATATGATCAAACACATTACCATTCCTACAAGACCAAACACTCTATATATATGGTAACGAAATCTCATATTTGAAGTCAGGCCCGGCCCAGAGGGTGGGGCAGGGTGGGCGCAAGCCCAGGGCCCCATAATTTTTAGGAGCCCAAATTTTTTAAAATGTAGTACATATAAAAGAGTGTTTAAAGCATCATAAATTACAAGTTGATCTAGTGGAATAGTGTTCTTTTCTTTATTAAAGAGGTCTTGGGTTCAAATCCCACCACTTTAACTATATTAATTTGTGTAGTCATGTATTACCATAGTTATTGTAAATGATTCTTATTTATATAATTGTTTATATTGGTTATTTTTTTATTAGATTTAAAATATACGGCATATGTATTTAAAAAAATCTTATTTTTTTTATTCTTACATTGTTATATGATGATAGCACCCAATTTTACGTATGTAATTAAGTTAACTTTAGCAAATTGTATTGGGTAAAGCAGCAAACTTCAAATACAATTACTTCTGACTTGAAACCTCACTCACTTTATACATTGGGCTGATAGCTACATTTTCTTAAGCTAAATTGTTACTTGCCGTATATCATATCATATCTACTAAAATGCATTATCCAATTGTACTTTAGTCTATTTTAATTTCCCATATGTGTTGTTGCAAACTCTCTTTTTCGATTGCCATCTCTCTTTTTTTCTTTTGGAGTCATCAATAAGTGTGTCGGTAAACATAACACTGCGACTTAATTATATGTTTCACATTGTGTTAAATCTTTTAATCACTTATGCAACCTATATATGGCTTTATCATGGTGCATTTTGCAATCATTATTGTGTAACACGCTAGGAAATAATTGATTAATTAATTAATCAATCAATATAATGATGGAGGATCGATGGTGATCGATGGCTCCACCACTATAGATTGTCGATCTTTAACATGTAACCCTAATTACCTGCCATTGCCAATCATATGTATAGGGAGAGAGTGAGCAACTATTGCCTGGAAGTTCGAAGCCTAGGGTTTCGAGTCGAAGAGTTGATATCAGAGAGCTTAGGGTTAGAGAGGGATTACATAACAAAAGTGATGGGCGAGCATGGGCAGCGCATGGCCATCAACTACTACCCGGAGTGCCCCGAGCCCGAAATGACATTCGGGCTCCAGGCCCACACCGACCCGAACTCGCTTACCATCCTTCTCCAGGACCCGAATGTATGTGGCCTCCAGGTGCTCAAGGATGGTCACTGGCTCACTATCAAGCCTCACCCGGATGCCTTTGTCATCAACATTGGTGATCAGCTTCAGGTAATATAGAATCACCGTATACACTATAATAAAAAATAAAATAAAAAAACTTTATTAAATTGTGGTAATTAAAATAAACTCGGTTACAGTTATACTTGTCGCCACTACACATATTCAATAAAATTCAGTAGGTCCATATTTGTTGCTTTGAAGTGACACTTACCAAACTTTATATATCCATCACTTGTATCAAAGGAACGATAAAAACTACCACTATTGTCAATAAGTTTGCTAAATTTATTAACAATATAATATAGGATAAATGACACTTTTGATGCAAACAAATATTATACGATGAAAGATTGAAAGCTAATTTAGATATATAGTTAAGATTAAGCTTGAGTAACATATACATATAAACCCTACAGGCATTGAGCAACGGAACATATAAGAGTGTGTGGCATAGAGCGATTGTGAACGCGGACAAGCCTCGTTTCTCAGTGGCCACATTCCTTTGCCCAGCAGACGAAGCCCACATCAGCGCCCCAAAGCAACTCACTCCTAATGGGTCAGCCTCGATGTACCGCGACTTTACATACGCCGAGTACCAAAAGTTGTTCTGGAGCCGAAAACTCGACCAAGAGCATAGCCTCGAGCTCTTGAAGAATTAACTACTTTGGTGTACGTAGCTACACAAGTAGGTACTACTACAAATGAAGGATCTTGGACGACTAGAAATTTGTCATTCAAAATGCTTCTTGTGTCGACTAAATTTGCATTTGCTCTTTTCTTTGTGTTGATACATACCATGAAAAGTTGGAGCTCTATGTTCCAATTCGCCCTTTTATGATTTCCTTTGGGTCGAAGTATTTGCATCTCCGTCATTTTCTATTTTGTTGAAAGCCCGTTTCTCTTCCTTGAATTTTGGGCTTCGTGGCCCATTAACATTAAGCCCATGCTGTAGACTCAGTAAACAAACTTTGGGCTTTGCCACTAAGTATTTGGGGTCTATAAGACATCTTTTTTATTAATTGCAAGTATCTCGCCCCCGAAAATTAAAATTAAATAAATTGCCAAGTATCTCGTCCCAAAGAATAAAATTAAATAAATAGCATTTTCATCAAACCACATACAGAGAAAATTAATTCTCAGATAATGTACCTTCAATTGGTTTTATAATTAGGAATGAACGGGCAACACTATTAAGTTGGACCAGGCCCGTCTTAAAAATTTCGGAAGCCATGTTCTATTTCAAAAATTAGGCCCTCATATGTTAGAAATTCATACAAATTTTAATACATATTAATACAAGGTGTAAATATTTTGGTGACATGCAATTTGGATAAGCATTATATACAACAATAAAACTACTTAATTAAGTAAAAATATGATATTTTATTTATATTAATAGCATCTCAATACAACTTCAAGCATATATTTAGGGGTGTCTGATACACTCTATTTAGTATAGGCTAACTCTTGTATTTTAGGCATGATTTGAGTGTGTTTAGGTTAGTTTTGAGCATAATTGTCATATGAAGACCGAAGACACGATTTGAAAAATTGCAAGAGTTTTAAAGACCAGTGTTGATTGGGAGTTGTTTCGACACCACTTTCTTGTAACGCTTATTCCGGGAGCTACGGTGATCGGATGAAGCTGAGTTTGGTATCATTGGAAAGCTGACTCGAAGAGCTACAATTCATATTTTTACTCCGGGTCGAAATTCCCACTCTAAGGTGGTCAAAACATCTTCTGAAAACACCGCTGGAATTCTGTCACGATCAGGTCCGCGATAGCGGAGAGTGTTCACCGCGCCCGCGGAAGTCCACGTCAGCAAAAATCCGAGAGTCGACTTTCCTTTCGTTTATTCTATCTTATATCTATTATTATATCTTTTAGGTTTCGGTTGTTATTTCGACTATTTAAGCTTAGTTTCGTTTTCAGTTTAAGTACAACACATAATTCTAGCATACTTTTAATTTTAGGTTTTTATTTCAGTATTATGGAGAACTAATTTCCCTTTGGAGTTTGTTTGATCAAGGAAACCTTTTTATGTAATTCGTGAGATTCTGGTAACTTTTTTATCCCTTGGTTAATATCAAAACTCTTGTTTTTATTTATATGATCTATGTTTGATTTTATGAGCCTGATCAACTTGTTTGATTGACTTAGATCTACTGTTTGGATTAGGTTTGATTGTTTTCTGTGCAATCTTATTTATCCTTGAAACAACTCTTTTCTAGGACCGTGGACTAGAATTGAGAAAGAGTATTTGATTGTTATTTTATGCATGAGACTCGTAGCTTGATTGCATGATTTAATATCCTTCTATCCTTAATACCTTGCATGATTTGAATTAAGCGTTCTTGTTCATATCATAATTTTGCTTGGACCGTGGACAAGCGGATATCTTTTATAAAGATTGGAATTAACTAGGGAATAAATAGAAAAGTGGATGAATCAATGATCGGATGAGTAAAAAGGTGGAATTGATTGAATGAACTCTACTTTCCTTCAATTGATTTAAACCCAATATTTGCTTATTTGTTTGTTTGCCTGAATTTCCAAAAACCCCTGTCTTTGCTTTTGCTGATTGATCAGAAATCCGATTCTCTTGGGTTCGACCTCTTGCTTACTTGCTATACTAGTTAGTAGTTTAGGGTTATTTATTTTTGATCTTGGCAACAACGATTTTAGCCGAGTCAAATTTTGGCGCCGTTGCCGGGGAATCGGTTTTTAATTTTCTGTTTAATCGGCGTTTTTGACGAAACCGCGCCCTCGGATATATTTCGCGCCCGCGGTTCTGTTCGTTCAGAAATCCCGAATCGTTTGTGTAGACCTATCTTACGGTCTACACTTGTATATACTAATGTCTACGTTTAGTTTTTGTCAGTTACAAGATGAACCCTTTCATGAGTACTTCACTAGGTGCCAGAAACTATTGCATGAGTTCTCTGAATGGGGGTTACACATAGGGCTTGATGATGCGTGCCATCACATCTTTATTGGGATGACTCTTGAGTCCGAACTAAGGATGTACCGCGAGAGCGATGCAAAATATGTCCTTTGGAAACCCATCGACCAATGGGATTTCTTTTGTTATATCCGAGCCAAAGAGATCGAGATGCAGAAATTTGAGAACCAAATTGCTGAACAAAGAAAACTAGAGGAGGTGTTGGCTATCAAAACGGAAATTCTTGAAGATCAACCAACAGACCCCCCTGAAGAGCCAGTTCCATCCTTTCCGGAGACACCTAGAGACCTTTCATGGGATGAAGAGATGGATGATCATAGTCATGTAATGACGGAGGAGGAATATTTCCTTAAGTTAGACAGCTCCTGGAGTGATGACGACGAGCCTAATGACTCGAAGAAAGAGCCAGATGATGATATGGAGGTTTCCCTTCCACCTGAGGAGATGTCTATGTCTCCGGCCGTGGAGTCCTATGTCGTGATCGATCATGATCCCTGTATCCTTCCCTATTCTTCCTTACTTTCTCTTGATATTTGTTTGCCTGTTGTGTCTGCAAAAGGTCCTGAGCATGATAGTTTACCTAGTGATTTCTCAAATTCTAAAGGTGGTAGTGTTGAGATAAAAGTCATAACTTTTGATAAACTACCTTGTCCTTTCAACTGGTTCTATCCTAAACCTACTAATCCTGATTTCTCTAGTGGGTTTGATATACTGAACCGGTGTCTGAATGCTATATTATTTAGTTACAAGTTATCATTGTGCTATATTTGCCTACATGAGAGTTGTTCGCAGGATTATGACAGATTGCTTCGGGCTTTGACGATGTCCGAGTCTTGAGATAATAGGTTGATGTCGAGCCATCGACGTTAAACAAAGGCGCTGCTCGGGAGGCAACCCGATGTAAGTTTTCTTTTTCTTGATTTTCTTTAAGTTTTAAGTTTTTAGTTTTAATTTTGTTTTTCTTTCAATCTTGTCGGATTAACATGCAGGTACTAGGTTCGAAAGAACAAAAATATTTTGGGGAATTTATTCCTCGAAATACACAGAAAAAAAGCGAATAGGTACAGCTCCGCGATCGCGGAGGTCCTTCACCGCGATCGCGGTACTGTGCATCGGCGACAAGATACAAGTTTTTTAAAAAAATAATAATAAATAAAATAAATAAAATAAAATAATAAAATAAAAGGCTTTCAGGTGAAACCCCTGAAATAAAAGGTTTTCGGGTGAAACCCCCGAGATAAATCAGGAAAAAAAGAAGAGAGAAAAAAAAAGAGTGTTCTTCCATATTCTAACATCATCCACCAATCCATTTTTCTATATCTTTCCATGTCTAGTTCCTTGGAATTGTTCAAGTATGGGGGTGTTACCGTCGTTAGAGTTTTTATTATTTTGAGGAGTCCAGTTCATTCTCATTGGAGACGTCCTATGGTGTGGATCTGGTTGCTGAGTTGTGAAGTTGGCATTCGTGGTTCATCCCCAGACAGATCAGTTCGTTCCTGAGTTTGGTACTTATAATTCCGGGAGTTCATTCCTCTCTTCTTTCGTATGTGAGTCTTCTGATTTTCCTCTTCTATGCTTAATTCTTTTCTTTTTACTTCATTAAGGACAATGAAGGATTTAAGTATGGGGGAGGAAGTACTCACTACGCTTATCTTAGTTAGTTGCTTTTCAGTTTATTTTTATGGGATTTTTGTTCCATGTTTTGTATAGAGAAAATTTTAAAAAAAAAATGAAAAATGAAAAAAAAATAAAAAAAAGCCATAAAAATTTGAAAAAAGGCAGATAAAATCCTGGAATGAGTTGAAAACCCGGAAGGGCGGCTCAGATAATAAGCAGGTAACCCGGACCAGCATTAGGTTGGGGTAATATGAGGTTTATGAGAGATGTGAGTATTTGTGAGCACACCTAAGAAAAATGAAAAGAGTGATTAGGTGAAAACCCGAAAGGGCGCCTAAGTAGAATGAGTGGTAAAATCAGAGTGTTTAGGATTCATATTCTACTTTGGGGCTTGGGGATTACACTTTAGATGTTGGGTAGATCCTAGAACGCTCTACACTTTTTAGAGCTTGAGAGCTTATTGACTATGTATCTATGTGAGGTGTGTGCTTGAGCTATCATGTCTTTGCTCATTATTTCTCTATTT
Organism: Fallopia convolvulus; assembly: GCA_964016875.1. NCBI lineage: Eukaryota > Viridiplantae > Streptophyta > Magnoliopsida > Caryophyllales > Polygonaceae > Fallopia > Fallopia convolvulus. The sequence goes on from OZ024728.1 coordinate 47,608,700, forward strand.
TGGGTTCGGGTTGGTGAGGTGAGTGATTTTTGTCTTCCCTTGTACTATGTTGTAAGCCTTGATAGGATTTCTTGTTAGATTTATTTTGAGCTTACTCGAGGACGAGCAAGGTTTAAGTATGGGGGAATTTGATACACTCTATTTAGTATAGGCTAACTCTTGTATTTTAGGCATGATTTGAGTGTGTTTAGGTTAGTTTTGAGCATAATTGTCATATGAAGACCGAAGACACGATTTGAAAAATTGCAAGAGTTTTAAAGACCAGTGTTGATTGGGAGTTGTTTCGACACCACTTTCTTGTAACGCTTATTCCGGGAGCTACGGTGATCGGATGAAGCTGAGTTTGGTATCATTGGAAAGCTGACTCGAAGAGCTACAATTCATATTTTTACTCCGGGTCGAAATTCCCACTCTAAGGTGGTCAAAACATCTTCTGAAAACACCGCTGGAATTCTGTCACGATCAGGTCCGCGATAGCGGAGAGTGTTCACCGCGCCTGCGGAAGTCCACGTCAGCAAAAATCCGAGAGTCGAATTTCCTTTCGTTTATTCTATCTTATATCTATTATTATATCTTTTAGGTTTCGGTTGTTATTTCGACTATTTAAGCTTAGTTTCGTTTTCAGTTTAAGTACAACACATAATTCTAGCATACTTTTAATTTTAGGTTTTTATTTCAGTATTATGGAGAACTAATTTCCCTTTGGAGTTTGTTTGATCAAGGAAACCTTTTTATGTAATTCGTGAGATTCTGGTAACTTTTTTATCCCTTGGTTAATATCAAAACTCTTGTTTTTATTTATATGATCTATGTTTGATTTTATGAGCCTGATCAACTTGTTTGATTGACTTAGATCTACTGTTTGGATTAGGTTTGATTGTTGTCTGTGCAATCTTATTTATCCTTGAAACAACTCTTTTCTAGGACCGTGGACTAGAATTGAGAAAGAGTATTTGATTGTTATTTTATGCATGAGACTCGTAGCTTGATTGCATGATTTAATATCCTTCTATCCTTAATACCTTGCATGATTTGAATTAAGCGTTCTTGTTCATATCATAATTTTGCTTGGACCGTGGACAAGCGGATATCTTTTATAAAGATTGGAATTAACTAGGGAATAAATAAAAAAGTGGATGAATCAATGATCGGATGAGTAAAAAGGTGGAATTGATTGAATGAACTCTACTTTCCTTCAATTGATTTAAACCCAACAATATTTGCTTATTTGTTTGTTTGCCTGAATTTCCAAAAACCCCTGTCTTTGCTTTTGCTGATTGATCAGAAATCCGATTCTCTTGGGTTCGACCTCTTGCTTACTTGCTCTACTAGTTAGTAGTTTAGGGTTATTTATTTTTGATCTTGGCAACAACGATTTTAGCCGAGTCAGTGTCAATCGGGCGGGTCGGGTCGGGTTTGGGTCGGGTCAATTTAGTTTCGGGTAAGTTCGAATTCGGGTCAAATTCGGATATTTTGAAAATCGGGTCAAATTGGGTTGGATCAATTCGGGTCGGGTGCTCAATTAATCGGGCAAAGTCGGGTTTCGGGTCAATTTCGGTCGGGTCATTTGGTTTTCGATCCAACTTGATTTCTAATAAGTTCGGTTTCGGGTTTAGTTTGGTTTCGGGTTTAGTCGGATTTCTGGTGAATCGGGTTTCGGGTTTTTCGGATTTTGGGTGAATCGGATTTCGACTTTGGCCGAATTTTCAGGTTAATCTGATTTCGAGTAAGCCGGAATTTGATTCAGACCATATATCGAATGATTATTTTGTGTAGTTTAACTACTTTAGGGTCTAAATATTTAATGTAACATTTAATTTAAACATAATTATAATAAATACTAGGTGAACAGGCCCGTGCGTACGCACGGTGCATGTATTTTGCAAATTTTTAAAATAATATATTTATTGTATTGTTTTAAAAATATCATTTTCATATTTCAACATAGCGTATGTTTTGTATTTTATTGGTCAAAAAGTGTAATACACTAAATAGTATGATAACGGTAATAACATTTTTTATGTTATATCATCATATACTTTACATATCTGATTATCAAACTTGTTTAACAATACAGTGGTTACTAATTATTCCATGTTATTTTGTAAAGAATGAAAAGCTTAATGTGTAACTCTTGGAGACCATGACTTAAATTTATTACACCTTTTTAATAGAAATTTGTCAAATATTCATGCATTCCCATTTTTGTTATTCATGATTTAAAATGAAGCCAAAATTTAAAATTTATTATTAACCGAGATAATATAATTGACTCGTGGCCCCGTATTTTCATAATTTTTATTAAAAATGTTAAATAAATAATATAATTTTAAGTGTGCATTACATGATTATCTTTTATATTGAACATATAATTTTTTTAAATAATATAGGTATTTTATATTTTAATAAAAACTATCTCATTTGGACGGGTCATTAATTGAGGTATGAGTATATCAGACTATCAGTCATGTTGTGATTGAAATATATATGGATTCAACCGTTGATCCTTAATATTAGCCTTTTTCCTTCTTTTTGATGTGTAGTAGTCATATAGGAGAATATAAATGGATTAAAGAGTTATGAATTGACAGATTTTGTTGAACCTCTAGAAGCTAGTGAAAATGCCATAATACAAAATTACAACTATGAAAGAGATTGGTACCGAAAAAAAATGAGAGAGTCTTACAAAATTGAATTTATTAATAGATTTAACTTATTTTACATACTGGTATATCACAAAAAATGGTGTCGGTTATCAATGACAATTCAAATCATTATTTTACATACTGGTATATGACCTAATATTTTAAAAATTATTTATATAAGCTAACAATCCTAAAATTAGTGAAAAATTAAGATAAATGAAGATAAAATCGTCATAATCTAAAAAAGATATAAAAAAAATATGTATACTAAAGATAAACAATCATAAAATAGCATAACGTAGAGAATTCGAATAAAAAATATGACAGGATCACATAGTATAGTTCCTTATATCATGCATAAGCTACTATTTATTCGAAAAATTAGAAGGAGAATGCAACCTTGTATTTATGTATATCTTCATGAGAGTTGTTTACTTGAGGTTGTATATCTTCATGAGATTTGTTTGCTTGAAGTTGTACTCTGATTTATATTGTATAGTAAACAATCGTGGTGACTATAGCTCATGTTACTTGATCAAAAAATAATTCATAATCAGCAATAAAACATTAAAATTCAATGAGAGACGAACAAAATGAAATCAAGATGACTCTTCTCCTTACATTTCTTCGATGCTCCATTGCTCCATATAACATATTTTCCTCCTCCTTCCTTCACCCTATATATAATGCTATTTTTAACGGTTAAAAATTAAGGTGATTAATAATTAATTGGACGTTATAATTGGGGTTGCAAAATGTGATAAATATGAAATAATGACGGTTGTTACAAACTTGGGAATTTAAGGGGGAAGAATAGAAGATGTGCAATCAAGACACATTGACGTCCTTTTATATGTTTTAAGAGATGATATTTTGCTTTTATTTTTTAAGAAGCTAAGCTATTATAAAATTTCAAGAACCTTTTTCGTTTTTTAACAATAGAGGAACATTTCAACACATTTTATTTTTTTAATTAAATTTCACATACACAAAATTATATATGTATTATATATTATTTTAATATTGTATGATCTAACAATTATAATAATTAATATGTTATATTCGAGGTAAAGGAAAAATGATCTAAAATATTCAATGTATAAAATAATATTTAAAAGCCTTTATATTGCAACCATAACATTTATAAGATAAACGTCAAATCAAATAATTTATAATAGTGAAAGTGGAAAAGTAATTAGGTATTATCATTATTCATTAAGTGCATTAAATGTGGTCTTGTACACAAAATTATATATTAATTAAATTTCACGTACACAAAATTATATATGTATTACATATTATTTTAATATTGTACGATCTAACAATTATAATAATTAATATGTTATATTCGAGGTAAAGGAAAAATGATCTAAAATATTCAATGTATAAAATAATATTTAAAAGCCTTTATATTGCAACCATAACATTTTTAAGATAAATTTCAAATCAAATAATTTATAATAGTGAAAGTGGAAAAAATAATTAGGTATTATAATATTTAAAAGCCTTTATATTGCAACCATAACATTTTTAAGATAAACTTCAAATCAAATAATTTATAATAGTGAAAGTGGAAAAAATAATTAGGTATTATCATTATTCATTAAGTGCATTAAATGTGGTTTTGTACACAAAATTATATATGTATTATAGATTCACTATTATTAATATTTTAAAACATAATATAATTTTCGGATGGTTTCGGGTCGGGTAACTTCGGATTTTCGGATGGTTTCGGGTCGGGTAACTTCGGATTTTCGGATGACTTTGGGTCGGGTAGCATCGGATATCATGTTGCATCACGCTAGTCCATTCGGGTATAATCGGTTTCGGGTTAATCTCGTGTTCGGGTTTTTTCGGATTCGGGTCAAATCAGTTCGGGCCAAACATGTTTCGGGTATAAAACTTTTTATTGTTTTCTCGGGTCGGGTCGGGTTCGGAGTCGGGCGGGTCGGGCGGATTATTCGGGTCGGGTCAAGTTTTGACAGCCCTACATATATCACCCTTCTATCTAAAAAGTGTCATTCTTCTAACGTTTTTTGAAACAAAATCATCAACCAAGTCTTCATATTCTATTTTCTCCAAAAGATCATTCTCAATTGCTATTAACGCCAATTCATTAAGTCTTTCTTGTAGCATTGTAGAGCGAAGATAGGACTTCAATAACTTCAACTTTGAAAAAGAAGATTGATTTCTCTCTAATTCTCCCAATATTTTCTCTCTAATTCCCAATATTTTCTTGAGTCTTGGACCTCAGTTCTCCTTGAAGTTGTAAAAAATTTGAATATATACTGTTAAAAAAATAAACCGTACTGCTGCATAAAAAATTGGCAAAAAATCAATTCTAAATTAGTCACTATTGTATATCCTGTAAACAAATTTGGCAACTAGATACATAATCAAAACAAACTTAAAAAATCAGTTCAAATGGACCTATGCAGCTTCCCATTAGAATTTAGAACCAAATTAACAAATTAATAACTTAATCAGTAAATGGGAAACTAGATATAACAAATCGGATCATAACAAATTAACAACAAAAATTCCTAATTAAAAGACTTAAAAATCAAAACCGGTGCCAAATACAACAAGAATTTGCTAAACTACTAATCTGGATAATTCCTTAAACAAACAAAATTAGGATAATTCCTAATTACAATTTACAAATAGAGGAATAGTGATGAATTAAGATAAATGAAAAAATAAATTAAAAAAAATCTAGATCTCAGAATTACCGTAAGTGGGCTTCTCCTTCAACTCATCAAGTGTGTGGCTGCACCATAAATCCAAATCAATTTTGTATGAATTTTAACCCCACAAAATTTTGGCAAACACCAGAACAGAAGAAAAAATAGCATAAGTTGCTTGAAGAGAATTAGTTAATTAGAACAACACATGAAAGATAATTGAAAAAAGTAAATAGAAACTCCATTATATAAGCCTATAGGAGGGGAATTAGCCGTTTGATGATAAATAAGAAGCTTGATTATTTCTCCCATTGAGAAATCTGGAATTGAAATTTGAGAGAGTATCGGTAGATTGTCCATAGAAAATAGGAGAAATTTATGGGAGAAGATGAAAAATTGAAGAAATTAAAGCGTAGAAAGGAAATTGATAGCTTGAAAATACGGAAGATATCGGATTCTGATTGAGATTTGAGAGTAGTTGGAAAGTTGAAAATAATTGTACATGGAAAATTGGAGTAATTAAGGTAAAAATTAATGCGTGAAAGGGGGAAGTGCTCAGAAAAGTCGTTCTCCTTCCTTTCTATAATTAACATATTTAATTGTGATTTTCCTAATTTACTATAATATAGATTTTTTTTAAAATTAGGCCCTTATGTTTTTGGGGGGCCCTGTGCTAATGGGCTGGTTGCACCCCTCAATATACGGGCCTGAGTTGGACTGCTGTTAAAATAATTGCTCTGAAAACAACAATTGAAGGAACTGCTCTTAGGAGATTGTAATGCTTGTGGCTAATATCCTAGTGGATTTATCGTCGTTTTCTTCTGTTCGGATTCAAGAAGTTTTTCGAAAGATCAACCGTGTTTCAAACACTTGTCTAAGTTGGCTTTCTTGTCCCAAACCCTAGACTGCTTTGAGGACTGCAAACTCTTAATTCTCACCTGTAAGGATGCTCTAAGATGGCATTCCAATCAGTGTTGACGCTAGTCTAATTATTTTCTCAGCAAAATAAATTATTTCTCCTATCCAAGTAACAAAGCATCTAACTATGAAAACGCCCCCAACAAAGAAAATTCCAAGTCTCTAACCTTCTATGTCGCCGCCACCATTTTCTATATCCTTCTCCATCAATCGACCATCCCAAACCTCATTGCCCTTAATCATGAACATTGGTATCCTTAGATAACCTAAGTGGTTGTTTGGTTAGATGTTAAACTCACATGAATTAGAAAATCTAGGAAATAGTCTCAAACATATGTGTACGTATGTGTACGTTTCTTGTATTATTTTTATAACAGAAATCCTAGGAATTGAACTTCTTCCAAAATAGAAGAATTACAATTACCATGGTATGGTGATTAAGATTCACTTTCTTCATTTTTACGTGTCAAATTACAAATATCTTATTTTCACATGAAATAAATTATTAATTTTTATAAATGATAGTGATGCATACCGATTTTGCTTGCCACCGACAACCCCAACACTAAGACTAGCAATCATCATTCCCAACAATGTATAGCATGTCACTTATCAGCCTGCCCCAAAATCTAAACGACTCTTTCCCCTCTCGTCGACTTTTAGTACGGTACAAGGAAATGAAAAGGATAAAATGATAAGCCACCAACCTGAGCCACGCATGACCTCCATTTATCATTTTTTACTTAAGCTTGTAAAGTTCCTTTCTTTTTTAAGGTTATGATAAGTAGGAAGAGTGAGAGGGGGAGACCTCTCTATAGCATTAAGGTCGAGTGTCTTATGCGGTTTTTGAGTTTTTTTCTTTGGGTTTCCAATTTTTTCTATAAACTTACTAATTCGGAAAATGTTAGATGGTTATTATAGAACTATTAAATAAATTTCATTGAATTTTTTTACTTTCAACCAAACAAATTTTAGTGATTAGAGTGCATATTTTGCCAAATCTCAAGAAATTCAATATCCAAGAAATATTTTCTGTGAATTTATTTCCTAAAAATTTTACTTCCCTTATTTAACTAAATGAGCAGTAAGAGCATCAAATCTATGCTCCTTTGTTCTATTAATTTCTTTTGTTTCTCTCTTCTATTCCTAAGGTTAGACATGGAGGAATTAAATGAAACTTTATAACTTGTATTCTCTTCTCCTAGAAAGTCCCCAAATTTTGTGTGGGTAACACCCAAATCAACAATAAAATTGGTGAACAATTACTCCCCTCGCCATTGTTGTTTTGTTGTTATAGCTTCTATTTTTTCTTGATGAAGAAAGGGATTAAGAGAATCTCTTCATCGAGAGGTCGTTCGCCCTAGGGCATCCATATGGATGAGGTCTTCAAGATCCTAGAGAGTTGTTTGATGAGGGATGTGGTTGGGATGGCCATCTGCACAATGTGGTCGGCAACCTTGTTGTATTTCCTAAAAATGTGGTTTAGTCTTCTAATCTCAAATCTTTGAAGGGAAATCAGAATATCTGACATCATCATCTTAACCTCCCACATACAACTCCAAATGAATTTGATAGCATTAATAAGGGAATGATTATCGCCCTCAATCTCGATCTTCTTGAAGCCTAGACGAAGTCCTGTATTAACTCAGTTTCGCAGTCCAAGGGCTTCCGCCATAATGGTAGACAGGACACCATAAGCACCATGCTCCCAATAAATGGCACGCCTATTATCGTTTCTAATAATGAAGGCATACACCGAGGAGCATGAGGGGTGATTGGCACCATCAGAGTTAACTTTAAAAAATTCTTTTCGAGGTCTCTCCCATTTAATTTTTTTCCCATTTTCTCCCTGTTAGATTTGTCTTTGGTTGGGTATGTGAGGTGTGGTTTGTCTCTTCCACCATCACTCTAAAAATTTTATTCCAATCATTTTGTTGTTTGTGGAAGAATCCCACAACATCCTTTAGTTCTTCGTCATATTGTTTTTAAATATTTCGTATTTTTTTGATACCAAAAGCACCACCAGAGGAGTGCAAGCTCTTCACAGTCCTCTTTTTTTAGCAACCCATGGAGGGTGTCTAAAATTTGGTTTACGCTAAGGATGTTGGTCACAAAATCTATTATTTTGAGGGTTTTACGTTTTACTTGTGAGATTCTTCCTCCAATTTGCGAGCACTGGGTGAGGATATTTTTAAGATCCTGAAAAAGGTTTGTGTAGTAAGTAAATGAATTGTATGGTGACTAGCACATATGTTTCACCGGGCTTTTAGTAGGAAGCCTGTTATTTGCAATTTTCGATTAGGAGTTTTTCACTTTTTGTGGTCTGTTGAGTTTCCAAACCCATCTTAGATCTAGGTGGGGTGATTGTTTTTGGGTGTTAATCATCTTGATTATAGAATTTATGGAGAACTAGTTGTTTCTACTCAATTCCCCATATAGTCTTTCCGAGATCTCATTTGTTGGGACATGAATATTTTCAATTTAGATGTGTCTTTCTTTGTAAGGACTTGTTCAAGTTTCTGAATGCTTCAAATTTTGTCATCCGTTAAGTATTTGTTGACCACTTCATCTTGGTTGATTTGTTATAGCTTCTATCGAACATGCTTGATCTAATTTCTTAAAAACTTATTCTACTACCAATTATTGTGGTTGAGAAATCCTTAACCAAAATTTTTAACTTCAACTCACCGTCTATGGTCAAATCTACAACCTCCAAATGGCCTTTTATATGTTTGGTCCAAGTTGTCAAATCTTCTTCTAAGTTTATTAATTTCTTCACCTCCATCTTGTTTTATCCGAAAATTATACTTCTACCAGATTCCCCTCACCCATCCTTGTCTATCTTGTACCTCCCATAATCTTCTTGTATTAATTGTACTCACATACGTAATTCTTTTTGTATATTTATTTGTAGTTCTTCGATGCCTTATGGTCTATTTTCTATTAATAACTTAGGGAACCCCATATTGTTCGGATCAAATCTATTCTTTTTTCAATTTACATATGAGTAATTCCCTCGACACCAAAAGATGTTTTCATGTTGAGCATAATTGTTGATACAATCCTGTATTTTTTGAACTTCTTGCAAACCCCTAGAATAATTTTTTGGCTGTGCAAACCAAATAGAATAATGGCTTTGGCTTGTATGAAGTTTGAAACAAAGTGGATATATTTTTTGTCCCATATTACCCCACCAGATTTTTAAAAGTAAATTGCTTGGTAAATATTTTTCTCGATTATCTAATATTTGATTTGCTTCATAGTAGGATATATATTTCAACACAATAATTTTATGATAAGGGGGTCTTTTTATTAGATAAGTGGGTCTTTTTATCAAATAATTACGCCCTTGAGCTCAAGGTTTTACTTTTTTCTCGTAGTTCCTTTGTTGACGTTTGCATTCCAAACGATAAAATCTTCTTTTTTGAAACCTTTATTGTGTTTAGTGTTTGCTATTGCGGAATAAATCAATTTAAAAATGGGATAACATGCTCGATAAGGCATGAGTTCGAGTATCATAAGTGTTTCCTTAAAGAAACGTCCACGAATTTGATGAATTACTCTTCGCGCTTTATGACATACATAAGTATACATTAGCCTAAAGCGGATACTCTAGTCATGGACTTTTTTTCTCATAAGTTGTACCTTTGCATTAATGAAGGATAAGCATCTCTATTTATTAATTATCAACTAATTATTAACAATGAGATCTATTATCATTTTTTTGCATGTCCTCGCAAATTTAGATTTAGTGCAATTCTCCCAATTTGTGGCATGCCATACAATCTGTTACATAAATAAGCAAATGTTCTCTTCCGTTATGGAACAAATAGTGTGGCCAGTCATTGTGGGGATAATGATGGTAGATGCCCAAGATCAAGTTACTATTATTTCTTTTTCCTCCTTTATGTTAAGCTTATCAATTTTTCTACAAAAGGATTTTTTTAGTGAATGTGTCACGGTTAATTACTCCTATTTTATATTTAAATATGAAGAAACTAATTCCAATTTCTCTCCTATTTACTACGTTGATGAATAATCACATCATCACCATATTTATTCCTTTTTCCACTTCTTCTTGCATGTACAAGAGAGCCCATTTATTTGTTGGACTTTTTTTTACCATTTAGGGCCCTTCGTTCCTCATCCATAGGGATGGTGTAAGGGTTCATAATGACTCCTCTTACTACAAGACGTTTACCTAGCCAATGCTTAGATCCGGCTCTACACAAAATTTTCTAGTTCACTCCAACATTCCTTACTTGTTTGACTGTTGTTGAGCAATTTTTGGGTATCAAACAGCCCTCCCTAGAAGGTAATTTAAAGTTGGCCGATTTTCCCTCTTATGCAATCAACAAAATGAAAAAATAATAATAACCAAAAACACACAAATAAAAAAGGAAAAGAAAACAGCTTGAGTTGCAAGCTATAAAAAGGCAAGTAAACTGAAAAACTTGTATGAAAAAAGTAGGAGGCCAGAAAAAAAAATTAAATATAAACTTATATATTTATCATCAACTATATTCAAAAATGAAAATACTAGTATGTATTCACGAACATTATACGGATTTTACTTAAATAAAATATTAATAAAAAAAATTTCAACTATATCAATCATATTCATCCATGATAAATAATCATATAAATACTAAATTTTTTGAATAAATATTTAAAATTACAAAATTATTAAAGTTGTCATATCCTTATCATTTAAAATAGAAATTATTTTATTAATTTTATGATTTATATTAATAGGATAATTTCCTAAATGATTATGAAAAAGGATAAATAAAGAGATTAAATTTCTAAATTAATCATAGAGTTTGGTTCAAATGAAACAAACTCTTATCCTTAAATGAACTCTTATCTTGAAACGAATGCACTTTTCCAAGTTCGTAGTGCACTTTTCCTATTTCGGAGTGCACTTTTTCGGATTTGCACTTTTCGTACTTTGTAGTGCATTTTTCGTATTTTTTGTAGTGCGCTTTTTCGGATTGCACTTTTTGTATTTTGCAATGAACTTTTGTATGAAAAGTGCACTACGAACTAGAAAAAGTGCATTTGTTTCACGTTTCAGGATAAGAGTTTGTTTCATTTGAACCAAACTCATTAATCATATATATATATATATATATATATCAATATATGAGGTTCTGAATTAAATACTAACCAATCATAAAATATTAACTGATATGAACCATATAACTAACATGGTTAAATGTGTCGTTGACATCTCAATAAAAAGGATACTAACGATAGATTTAGATACTTTGGGATAATTTTACAATCACTATAAATAAATAAATAATGTATATGAGATGATATTTTTTAAATATATATGTAATCTTTTAATAGAGTAAAAGATTTATTTTTATCTTCCAAATATAGCCAATATAGAGATATGATAGTAATGTTATTATAAAGAATATAAGAAATATTATTTTAATATAAGGATTGTAAATACTAAAAACAATTAAGGGCAAAGTGGTAAATGAAAAAAAAAATATGCTTACATGACATAGTTAAGACGATGACATATAGGATAGATGGATTTGACTTTAGTTATAGTATATTGATACAAACCAAAAATTAACTAAAATACACCATATCTTATATAAAAAATTCAAATCTATTTTTGATCATACAAAAACTAAAATTAAGAAAAATCAAATCTAATTTGATCATTCAAAAAATCAAACCTAATTTAATAAATTGAAGCTTTTGTTTATGAGATGTATTCATTCATTAGGGAGTTGATCTAAAGGGCAAGTTGTGATCGATGTATCTGTCATGTGAATCTTGTTTACTTCTCAAGATGGAACATTTTCCAAAAGATTCTTCGCATTTTCCAAAAGATTCTTCGCATTTCCATTGATGGCTCATCGTCATTGTCCTCATACCAAACATACAATAGAAAATATCAAGAATATTTTTGACATAATACTTAACATTAGCATGCATAAAAAAAGATACTTGAAAATCTTAGGGACAATTAAGTAAAAAGGAGATGGAATTAGCGGCCACTTGCTAGTGGTGCATTTGGTATCAAAGAAACTAAGTAATCTTCAACAATGGAGATAAAAAGAAAGTCAAAGGACATCCTTGAATAAATCTGAGACTAGGATCCAACTAAAAAAGGCGATGATGACCTACCCAAACAGTCTTTAAGAAAATAGAAACTCCAAGAGAAAAAGAAGAGGAATCCAATGGAAAAATCCTAAACTAGATTTTTATAAACTCACGCCGCTAGAAACAGCACAAGAAACTCTTCCTTTGGCTATATATATATATATGTGTATATGTATATATATATATATATATCAGTGAACATTCTGCCAAGCCTGTTGTGGTGGTCAATGGAAGAACATGAAAGCAGTTAGTGTTGATGGTAGAAGATCTTGCTCTCAAGAAAGCAATTGAGGGATAAACACGCAATGTTTTTTCTCATCTTGAGATTGAAGGCAACAACCTCTGGCTTGTCAACACCATTCATGTCATTTGGAGCTTCCCTTGAGAGATTGAGATCATTTTCATAAACAACTATTGGGTTGATACATCTCCCATGTCTTCATAGATAATTATGATAGCTAGTATTGATAATCCATCTCATAGTCAGCGCAAATATTCGCTTATAGAAATGGTTGATCCTAACATTTTATTTGAAGTGTAACAGATTTGACAAATTTTGTGTGTATTCGGATATATCGGATATATGTATTTTTCGATATCAAGATATAGTTTACGTATATAGTTTGTTAGTATTTGTTGTGATTCTTTCCTTATCTTTTGGCTCTTAGGTCAAAGAGGGAGTATATATTGTAACCTTGTATATCGTTATCAATGAGAGAAATTGTCTCGTCTATTGCTGCATTATTTGATTTCACATGGTATCAGAGCCAAAACACATCTAATTACGATTTTTTTACTCTATTCTTTACCATGGCTACTCCTGCTGAGATTGCCGCTTCCGTCGCTGAGGCTATAGCCACTCAGAATGCCGAACTGTTTGCCAAGGCGGCCGCCGATGCTGCTGCCAAAGCCACCGTTGAGATCTCTAAGCAACGATCTCCTTATTACCTCCATCCTTCGGATCATACAGGCATGAAAATCAGTCCGGTGATTCTTAAGGGTGATAATTATCAAGAGTGGGAGCATTCAATGCGAACTGCCTTCCGTGCTCGTCGAAAGCTTGCGTTCATTGATGGGACGCTTGTCGTGCCTGCTGAAGACACTGAGCAATTGATGATTGGCTCAGCGTTAATTTAATGCTTGTCGGTTGGATTCTTCAATCAATCGACCCGACTCTTCATTCTTCTCTTACCTACTCGGATTCCGTCAAGAAACTTTGGGACGATATCAAACAACGTTTCTCGATCGGAAATACACTGAGAGTGCATCAACTTCGCACCGAAATTGCTCGTTGTCAGCAGAATGGTCAAACTGTTGCAACCTATTTTGGCCGTCTGAATCTCCTTCAAGATGAACTCTCTCGCTATGATAAGCGCCGAGGTTGTACTTGTGGCTCGTGCAAATGTCTACAGACTTGGGTCGAGGAAACACAAGGTGATCGTGAAGAACAATTGGTCCATCAATTCTTGATGGGACTTGACGATGATGTTTATGGCGCTCTTATGTTCGTACCACTGAGCAGCTGGCTGACATTTTCACTAAGGCGTTGGGCAAACGGCAGTTTACTTATCTTCTTGGCAAGTTGGGCATTCGAGATCTTCATGCTCCAACTTAAGGGGGAGTATTCGGATATATCAGATATATGTATTTTTGGATATCAAGATATAGTTTACGTATATAGTTTGTTAGTATCTGTTGTGATTCTTTCCTTATCTTTTGGCTCTTAGGTCAAAGAGGGAGTATATATTGTAACCTTGTATATCGTTATCAATGAGAGAAATTGTCTCGTCTATTGTTGCGTTCTCTGATTTCACAGTGTGTTATCTAATAGAACCAGAGTCACTATATATGTAGATTGTTTGTCTGTGTATTTGCACAGTTCACAAGCTGAAGATTAAATTATGTATTTGTATGATCAAGATATCCAAGTAAAATATAACACTGCTGGAAAACGCGTCTGTAGCCAGGAAAATAGCTATGACTTCAGCCACAAAAATAACCACGAAATCACGTTAGCCACAACATCCCCTAGGGATTGCCCTACAAAAGGTGCCATCGGGCTAAAACGACCGAGACTAAATATCACTCTGGAAAAGAGCCACATAATTCTAGTTTTGTGGCTATATACCTACAAATAATAGCCGCGAATTAGTTCATTGCTAAATGTGTGGTTATTGGCCACGAAAGTCACGTTCAACCACATTAGCCAGAATTGAATTTCGTGGTTGATTTTGAGTGCATCACCATCAAATATTAGCCACAAATGTATTTTGCATCTAAATTTGAGTCGAATTTGAACTCATTATCGCCCCTAGTTTGTGGCTATTTAGCCTTGAAATTTGCATTGAACCTATTTTGTTTCAAATTTTGTAGTTAAAAAATTAGGCATTTAAAAAAATCAAATAAATTTTATACCATAATATATATGCTAATTTCTCTCTAATGTTCTCTAGGTTAGTCAAAGCAATAGTAAAATATACAGAAAGTTGGACATCAAAAGTAACAAAAAAAATGCAAACAATGCAAGAAGCAAAACTCTATTGCATACAAATGGTAGAAAATTAATATTCAAACTCAAAACAGGCCAACAGCAGTTTCATGTCCTAACAGTAATCACAAGCCTCCAAGAGTGGAGTCTATCTACTCATACAAATTCAACAGACAAATGAGTTTTAAGTTGCAATTAACGTCCCTTGTGGGCATTTAGTTGTTCTTTAATGCAGTCTTTCTGGTGCTTTGAAGACGCAATCTCACACTCCTGCACTTCCCAAACATGAATAACCTTGTCTTCACATGCACTGTCAAAGATACCGTCCATCCAAATTGAATTTTATGGTTCAAATGGAACCCTCATGGACCTAGACTGTTGACACAATCTCAATGTTATTAGGCCCAACTAAAAGGAATGAAAAATCATCAGAGAAAGTATCACCTTCACAAGGAAACACCTTTCAACTCGGTAACTACAACCTATTCCAGCTCCCCAAGCATAGGAACAGACATTGCTTCTCAAAGAAGAAACATAGACTGCACAAATTAAAATACAACACTAAAGAGTCAAACCAAAGCCTTCAAAAAATAGCCAAAGAACGTAAAGACTAACATTCTAAGAAGATATATAATTCATCAGCAAAGCAGAAAGCTATCCAACACTAATTGGTGACAAACACTGTCGATTTCCTAATTAGAGACCACAATAATATAGATTGACATACTTTACCCATAATTTCACCAATCTAAGAAATAAAGACATGCACAGATCATAAATATCAAGATGTATACATAGAGAAAAGGTGCAAACATTAGAAAGAGTCAAACCATTGAAAAAAAAATAAGCAAAACTACATAATAGAACATTTTTGTGAGCATGTAAAGCCAACCAAAATTTCACACTGCAGGTGCAAAAGAACTTCAATAATGCTTTATTTGCATATGTGGTATCAACATAGAAGGTAAGAAAAGAACTGATCAAGATATAGAATGTTTACAAGCAATTGAGAGCTTACAATTTCACGCCGCTCATCAATTTCCTTCTACGATGTCTGATTCATCCGTCGCCTCGGCTCCGGCGACATCAGATCCGTCTTCCTCGCCGATCTGAAATCCGCCGAAGGCGCCCTCTTCGCCGCGAAGGTCATGGACAACAAGGATTTCTTGTCTCGTAATAAGCAAGGACGAGCGAGGACAAAAAAGGAAATCTTCGAGATGCTCGGCGAACACCCCTTCCTACCGACTCTCTACGCCTCCATCGAATCGCCTAAGTGGTTGCGCTTGCTCACCGAGTTCTGCCCCGGCGGCGACCTCCACGTCCTCCACCAACGCCAGCCGTTCAAACGGTTCGAAGAATCCGACAGTAGGTGCATACGTTTATTCCCCCTCCTCCTGGAGGAACCTTTGGAATGCCCACTCGGACGCGCTACGGCTCATCTTGAGATCCTCGGCCGGCGACGGAGGTGGCGGGTGAGGTGGCGGGCAGAGTAGAGGAATCTATTGGTGGAGCGCAAGTTGTACAGCGCCGCAGCTCATTCCGTAATGAATGGATGGGAGAAAGTTAGGGCAAGTTGTTTAGCGCCTCAGGTTGTACAAGTTCCCAAATTAGGGTTTCATAATATGGGCTTCTTTTTAGACCAAAAACAATGAATATGGGCCCAAGTGTTAGAGCGGGAAATCAAATTTCGTTTCCCTCTTATATTTCCCTCCTAACCTATTAAATTTTTAGTTTCCCTCCCAACTCCCAAAATCAATTATACAACCCGCCAAATATTTTATTTTTATCCTTTTTTAATATAATTCAAGCAATAATATAAAAGCCAAGATTAAGAGATTCTTTTTTGTAATTCATTATATAATTTAAAATTTGAATAATAAAATTAGAATTTATTTTAATTTATATAATAATTTATGAACTCTTAAATACAAATAATATAAATTGAGGCTCGTATTGCTTTCCTGAATTCAACCAAATAGTTTATGAACTCTTAAATACAAATAATATAAACCGATATTAATCTAACATGTTAATAAAATAAATCATCCATACCGAAAACATTGTATACATTTTTTTTGGGTGCGTTGCCCCATGGACCTCTAACTCGCTGACCGGTCAACGAGACCACCGTTATAAAGGAATATAGCGATTTCTTATAAGAATGAAAGATTTTAAATGAATATAACGATTTCTTATCAGAATGAACGATTCTAAAAGAATATAACGATTTCTTATAAGAATGATCGATTCTAAGTGAGTATAACGTTTTCTTACAACAATGAACGATTCTAAAAGGATATAACGATTTCTTATAAGAATGAATGATTCTAAAGGAATATAATGATTTCTTATAAGAATGAACGGTTCTAAAGAATTATAATTAGAATGAATGATTCTAAAGGAATGTAATGATTTCTTATAAGAATGAACGATTCTAAAGGAATATAGCGATTTCTTATAATAATGAACGGTTCTAAAGGAATATAACGATTTCCTATAAGAATGAACGATTCTAAATGAATATAACGATTTCTTATAAGAATGAATGATTCTGAGGAAATATAATAATTTATTATAAGAATGAACTGTTCTAAAGGAATATAACCTTTTCTTATAAGAATGAACAAATCTATAGAAATATAGTGATTTCTTATAAGAATGATCAATCCTAAACCCTAAACCCTAAACCCTAAATCCTAAGCCCTAAGGAATATAACGCTTTCTTATAAGAATTATCGATTCTAAATGAACGTAACGTTTTCTTATAAGAATGATCGATTCGAAAGGAATATAACGTTTTCTTATAAGAATGATCGATTGTAAATGAATGTAACACTTTCTTATAAGAATGATCGATTCCAAAGGAATATAACGCATTCTTATAAGAATGATCGATTCGAAAGGAATATAACGCTTTCTTATAAGAATGATTGTTTCTAAATTAATGTAACACTTTCTTATAAGAATGATCGATTCTAAATGAATGTAACACTTTCTTATAAGAATGATCGATTCTAAAGGAATATAACTCTTTCTTATAAGAATGATCGATTCGAAAGGAATATAACGATTTCTCATAAGAATGAATGATTTTAAATAAATATAACGATTTCTTATAAGAATAAACGATGTTAAAGGAATATAACTGTAACACCCCGACTTCCGACGGGACGCTACTTAGAAATAGACCTTACTAGGTACTATTAAGTAGGTTGACAACAACACTTTAGGATCTTGCAACGCGGGCACGACGAGAAAACATAATAAAACATCCAACCTTTCATTTCTTAAAACATAGAAAACGTAATTATGCATGTATTCCCGAAAACTTAAATATGCAAATCCGACGAATCATTACTAACAATAAATTACCCAAGGAAACAAAGAAAAGTAATAAACAAATACTAATTCCATCATAATAGTAAAACCAACATCCTAGAAAGTCATAAATAAACTAACATACAACCCATCCCACTATGACACGCGCTCTTTACCGCTCCGGCCCGCCATCTGGCCTCGGTTCCTGCACGGCTCCCTGGTTCCTACCTGGAACTGAAAAATATTTCCCGAAGGGTCAGCTTCTAATCTACCAAGTTAGAGAGAATACGGAAATTGCAGAACGTTTTGAAAGCATTTCTAAAGTCAGCATACAAATCCACAATCGCAATCATAACTCTAAAGGCCAATACCTAAATTAGTTATAATCAGTTACACATAGCCACATACATATTTACAATCACAACCTCATAACAATGCAATTCCTCCTTTTTCGCAATCCGACTTCCAAGACGCTCATCACCGCGCCGAGTGCAGAGGCAGGCCCTCTCACTCCACTTCACAATCTCCCTTCTAACCCCGGCTAAGCCTCCACTGGAGCACTTGTCAAAACACATAGATAATAATTTTCGTTTTTGAAGGGGCACGGTTTCCCGGTCACACGGGTCATACATAGCCAACCCTTCCTCTACGCCAGCTACGATGGGCCGTGTCGGAAACGGTACCAACAAAGAGAAAACATTCCAAAAATATCTTTCCGATAAAATACATTCAAAACCATTTTACGCACACAACAATTCAAGAAAATTCAAAACGATTTGAAAAGGTATTCGGGACTAGTTCCCAAAACCCGCCCTACAATAACGGTATGCAATCTAATAGGATAGAAAAGAACCGAGCAAGTCGAAACGACTTGCCTCGAAACTAGGAATCCTTTGAAGAAGACGGAAAAATAAGAGCGCGGGCGAACGTGATTTCCTAATAGAATATATGACGAAAAGATTAGGTTCGACCCTTACTACCTCTCAACAACGTTTGGATCAACAACCCTTGTTTTACGAACCCGTTTTCCGACTTACGAGACCTAAAACGAATACGGATATTACAATAACGATTTCTCATAAGAATGAACGATTCTAAAGGAATATAACGATTTCTCATAAGAATGAACGATTCTAATTGAATATAACGATTTCTCATAAGAATGAACGATTCAAAAGAAATATAACGATTTCTTATAAGAATTAACGGTTTCTAAAGGAAATTATTTTAAATTATTATTCTCAAATAATTTAGTCTTAAACATGCATAATAATATTATTCTCATAAATATTATTATTCTAGGAAGTCATTTATAATTTATTAAAAATTATTAATTTCCTAAGTGAGCATGATTGATATTTTATTTTAATAAATATTTTTTATAAAGGCCTATAGGTAATATTTATTAAAATTTTAAAATAATTGTTATTTATAGTGGAAATAATTTTACAAATAATAAAAATTTATTAGGAATGGGATTGTGAGGTAATAGAAAATCCGATGGGCTTGGGAGTCAAAAGAAATGGGCTCGTTTTTGGATCACCCTACTCGGCCCATATGGAGGAGCAGCCCAATCAAAACTCTTCTCCTCTTCCTTCGTTGAAATCCTGCGGTTATTTTTGAAGCTTTACCACGAAATGAAGAAATCGTGGCTAATTTCGTGATTGTTTCTACAAATTTTTCCAAACAAACAAAGTTAGACACGAAATGAAGAACTCGTGACTAGTCCCGTGGTTATTTCTGTAGATTTCTCACGAAATGAAGAACTCGTGGCTAATCTCGTGACTGATTTTGCAAATTTTCCCAAACAAACAAAGTTAGACACGAAATGAAGAACTCGTGACTAGTCTTGTGGTTATTTCTGCAGATTTCTCACGAAATAAAGAACTCATGGCTGATCTCGTGACTGTTATCGCAGATTTTTCCAAACAAACTAAGTTAGACACGAAAATAAGAACCCGTGGCTAGTTTTGTGGTTATTTCTAAAAATTCTAACGAAATGAAGGAACAGTTACGAGTCAATGATTCAAATTACCCATACAAATAACCACAAAACTAGCCATAAATATTATGTGAGTACTTAGCTCCAGATTTTGCCGTGAATATACACTCGAATCCTTTTTCGTGGCTAATTAGCTACTACACTAGAAATGAATCTAGCCACATGAGAAATTCGCGTCAATTTGGCCTAAACTTTAGCCACGGACGTATTTTCATGACAATATGGTCAGAAATCTACAATCAAATTTAGTCGCGCGCTCTTTTCGCGGCGATTCAGCTTCAAAAATAGCTGCAACTGTATTTTTCATGGCAATATAACCACAAATGTAAATATTTGTGGTTAAACTTGTGGCCGTTGCCACCCAAATTAACCTCGACAATATTCGTGGCTAAATATTTTCTGGTTACAGACGTGTTTTCCAACAATGTAATTAATAGTATAGAATCATGGCCTTGTTACACACACATATAATTAATAGTATAGAATCATGGCCTTGTTACACACACATATAATCATTTGTTACGGAATCCAAATTTAAAAAATGCAATAGGTCTTCATCTTTGTACGACACAAATTAAGCACAACACAACGTAAAATGGACGTACAAGGAAAGACGTTATTAGAAGTCGATGTGTAAATACGAAATTGACGTATCCCTGAATTGATGAACATAGTATATATTGGTAAATATTAATCTTCAAAGAGGATGGGTTTGGTGAGGATGAAGCCGAATGGGAAGCCCTTTTGTGGGCTTAGGAATTGGATCTACGATGATCTCTTCATCAGGATCAATAATTTCCCATTTGAACCTCTTGACGACATTGTGAAGAAAAGCAAGTATCTCAATTTGGGCGTAATTCCTACCCGGACACATTCTCGGGCCTCCTCCGAATGGCACGAATGTGTATGGCAACGGACCGCCCTCATCGAATCTGGACGGATCAAATTTCTCCGGTTCTGGAAAGTATTTCGAGTCTCTATGCGTCGCGTAGATGCTCATATGTAACTGAAAATATGGAAGATGAATTTGAAATGAATATGATTATATAAAAACCTTATTGTATCCACAAATTATATAATTTAATTTACGTACCTTCCAACCCTTAGGAACGTGGTAACCAGCATAAGTGAAGTCACGAATTGCTTCTCTAAAAGTAGATTGGACAGGAGGGTAAATACGCATAGCTTCTAGAGCTACGTTCCATGAATATTTCATCTTTAAAATGTCATGCCAATTCAATACTTCTCCTGCTTCCTTATTCCTTGATATCTCCATTTGCTCTGTTTCATATAGAATGTCATGCCAATTCAACCCTAAGCAATTCTTGTGATTGAATTCTTGGGCGAGAGATCTTAAAAAGAATAATTTATTTATTGTTTATGAAAAAAGAATGATTATAAATAGAATGTTTTATTATTACGCCGAAAACTATCCAAAAATACTCACCTTTGAAGACTTTGTGATAGATTTCCGGATTTGCACCAAGATATTTGAAAATTACGGTTATTACAACGCTGGCAGTATCGTGGCCTGCGATAAGGAGACCCATAACGCGATCCGCCATCTCAATATCGCTCATGTACTTGCCATTTTCATCGCTACTAAGCAACATGTGAGATAATATGTCTTGGTGCGAGGCAATAGATTTGTAATCCAAATTCGTCGCAACGGCTAACGATAGCTCCTGCCTTCTCTTTCTTATAACGGTCGTCAACCGAGTAAAGATGGCTTTGGAAGCTCGGACTGCCTGGCCAAATTTGGTCCAACGTAGGTTTATAGGGAGGGAAAGGAACCCTGATTTTAATTTGCTCACTGGACCGGCCAATTTTGCAATGAAGTCGGTGTCATTTGTTGATAGAAATAATCGGCAGGCTAGTGTGAATGTGTAATCCATGGCCATTGGGTAAACCATTACCTGATTTAATGTTAATTAATTAGGAGTGTAAGATAATCCCAACACATTGTATTGCTCTATTGCTATTTGCTGCTCTCAAAATAAACTAATAACGAAATTGGAAAATGTTGCTTATATACAAAACGTAGCACCCTTAAAAATGTAACAAACTAAACAACAAGTAAATAATATCTTATATAATTAAGGAAGTTGTACGTACTATTTATTCATTTTTTTCAGTTGAAACGTACTCGGTACTCCCCTCCGTTAAGATAAATTTGTCGTTTTAACTTCGTTTTCTTGTTCAATAAAAGTTGTCATTTGAGTTATTTTAACCCATTTTTTCAAATAATATCTCTATTAATTAAAAATATTTACATAAATCTGCAAAATATGATAAAAGATTTCAACAAGATTGAGGATATTTAATTTAAATCAAACGATTTCCTTAATTTTTAAGATAAACTCTAAAATGATAAGTTTAGTTTAACGAAAGGGTTACTATTTATTCATGCAAGGTACGTAGACTGAGCTAAAACTAACTTATCAATCGATCACCTCATTTTGGCCTTGCCATTTAGACTCCAAATGTGTCTGAGCCATGGTGTCCATGATCCCCACGTAATTGCGGAGTCCGTCGGCCTTAATAAACGGATCCGCCAAGTCTCTGACTCGAAACTCGTTCAAGACACTGCTCGGAAACAACGTGCGTATTGTCTTCGGCCACCATGCCCTTACCAGCTTCTCCTCGTTCCCGAACAAGAACTTGTTCCCGGCTGCCCCATGCATCACAATCGTCGGGTCCCCAAGTAACGA
Source organism: Fallopia convolvulus (assembly GCA_964016875.1). Lineage (NCBI taxonomy): Eukaryota > Viridiplantae > Streptophyta > Magnoliopsida > Caryophyllales > Polygonaceae > Fallopia > Fallopia convolvulus. The sequence goes on from OZ024728.1 coordinate 47,631,598, forward strand.
AGTCTTGAAAGTGGACGATGTGTACTTCCTTATACGATCCTGGAAGAACCTCTCTGGGGTTCCTTTTCGTATGTTCGATATGAACTCCATTGACTCGCCTAGCACTGGCAGCCCCATCTTGCCCGGGGGTAATGGGGCTGCTGATCGGGTTGTGAGTCGGGTGGATTTTGAACCATAACAAAGTTTAAAGAGAAGGGGAAACATGATTGTGGAGAGCACGGTAATGAGCAAGATGCCTATTATCTCCATTTTATCTATCTCCATTTTATCTTCTCGTGTTTGTTGCTATACAATTAGCTATATCTTGTGTTGTGTGGGTTTTATAGTAATATAGACGTACCGGAATTAAAAGGTTATTGCACGTCAGAATATGTACATATTACGAGTAGGTTCGTATGATTTGAGAAATTTTGTAGGATATATATTTATGGTGATGGGTGAGTATACCTACATACCGCAACATACGTAGGTATTTTGTTTAGTGAATTAGGTGAATGAATCATTAAATGACTCCTTATATTAAATAGTTTTCTTAAACTATAATCTTAGGACATAAGTTAAATATTTTATATTTAGAAACTAAACGCTAAAAAATTTTATGAGAAAAATTACATATAACAATACGGCGGGTAATTAACCGAAATAAGAAATCAGTCTCATCTAGACTTTATGTATGCTATTTATGGAAAAATAATTTTTCAATTTCCTTTGTTAACTTAAGATAAGGTTTAATTATGTTAAAAAAAAATATTCTAAGATAAGGTCGGCCATTTTAGGAGGAATCTGGTGCAACAATAGCAGGTAGAACTGTCAAAAGCTGATCCGACTTGTAAATTCGATCTGAATTGTCCGAAAATATTTGAACCCAAAATCCAAATTAAACTGAACCCGATAAAACCCGAACTCAGCTGGGGGTTGAAACCCGAAATCCGTTGGATTGACCGATTTAGTATATTTATAGAATGTTTTAAATCTTATTTTGAAACTTATAATATATTTTATTATTAAAATACATAAAACATAATATATTATTATTAATTAAAATTGATCTTATTAATCATAAAAAAAAATTATTTTTGACCCGCTAGTCAACCCGACCCGTCGAAAACCCACAATGACCCGACCCAATTAACCCGTGACCCGTAACGACCCGAACCCGACTCAACCCGAACCCGACCCAACCCGACCGGTTGACAAGTCTAACCACAGTCAGGTAGTATATCAAAGATAATTTTTGTAAAATTTCCCCTAAATTTATTTTGCATAAATTACTCTTTTCTTACACCTTCACATTAATAATTTTGTATATATGTTTTTATTCATAACTTAACCTCCGTTTTCAGTTTATGCTAATTATTGGGTTAGGAAAAAGTACAAAATTGTCTAAAACATCTCTTATTAATGCATATTTAATATTTATAATTCATATTGGTGAGGGATATATTTATTGGACATTTCATACAATTTTTTACATAAAATAAAACTAAATAATTGTTGGTGGTAACTGTAAACAAAGGATAGACAAATGGTAGTTAAATACATATTTTTTAAGGAAAAGAGTGATTTCAAGCAAAACGTCATACATAAACCCCCTCATTTATAGTCGACAATGATATTAACCCTACTCATTATAGACCTCACCGGTGTGACATGTAAAGCTTACCAACAGAAGTTTCGTGAGTCCAAAAAATTAAACTACCAACATGAGTTTTATAGTTACAAACTTATACAAGATATATACATCACTTAAAATGGATTAATTGTAATACCATTGTAAGAATTGGATTCATTTTATTTCATTGTACACATTAGTTGAAGTTAGGTGTCATGTCAAATCTACATAACATGTGGGGAGAGTCCAACCCTATTATATATGATTAATGAGTTACTTTATCTAACCTTTTTAGAGTTTTAGGTCGAAACTCCATCATATTTATATGTTGTGCTTAGTCGTACTATAGAATCGTAGATCTGAGTTAATTCAAACAGTCGGAAATTATTCTAGTGACAGTCCTTTACGCAACGGAATAATAAAACACAAAATATAAGAAACTAAAACAGTAGAGACATTATTCCTTATAGAAGAATCTCACTTCAGCCAACAAGTTGAATGAGTAAAACTCTATCTCTCATGGAGGATTTCGAAATGAGACTTATATTAATTTGATAGATCCTTAGTTACAAGATATAAAATCGAACTTCTCTATTATTTGCAATCACCAAATTCAAACAATACTATCAAATTAAGCTGTCTTGTTCCAAAATCTATTGAACGCAATTAATAAATGTTCTTAAACCTTACTCGTTCCTTGTGCAGTTCCCTTTAGCACAGGAACAACCTTCCAAGTCGATATTGAGCTCACGTACTCTCCATCGATTGGATCTGAACTTCCTTCTTTAGGAATGGATTGTTGATTGCTCTTGTATTGCTCTTGGCTCTCTCAGGAATGCTTGCTTCCTTTTAGAGAATATTGTTCATTCGGATCAGAGAGTTACTTAACCTAGCTCAATCTCTTTCTTTTTATAATAGTGGTTGCTTCCTGAAACGATGCATTTGTCCTTTTCTTCTTGGTAGCAAGACATTGTTCCAATGACCAGCTTACCTTGAGGAGCCTTTCTTCATTATGACGTTTTTATCCTTTTGTGTTTGTCGTCCAAGTTTAGAACAAATAGATCCTTTTATCCTTCATTAACTTGTCATATACTCTAGTATATATGGGGAACGATTCCCTTACTTCATTAACTTGTCATCAAAACTTCGAATGGATGAAATCATTATTCTAATGTTAGCTCTTAACATTAATCCAACCATTTCCCCCCGTTGATGATGACAAACTAAAAATATGCAAATAAGTGATTTTAGGAAAGATAGAGTGGACTAGACACCAAAGCGAGATAACGAGATGCTAGAAGATACTCACTTCCCCAGTGGCGGATCTAGGGGGCATGGGTGGACAACTGCTCCCGTTCGCCGGGATTAACACCACTAGTTATGCAGTAGAGGGGCAGGTGAGTAGCGAGTCAGAGGCAGAATGGGCGGGACTGGGGGCGGCGGAGTGGGGGTGGAATGGACTTATGGACGGGACTGGGGGCGGCGGAATGTGCGGCCTGAATTTCAGAGAATTGAAAGAAGGGTTAGGAAGAAGAAATAGGAAACGACGACGTTCCATAAAAAAAATGCACAATTTCTTTCTCTGTTTTAATATAGGGCTACTTTTTTTAAAAGAAAATAGGCCTCAGCCTTATGGACTTATTACGCCCACGGCCCACGGTCCACCGCAAAGTTTGAATTTTTTTTAGACCGAAGTTTGTGCTGCTGTTCCCTCCCCATTCCCAAAGTTTTTTTAAGGAATTTTTTTTTGGTCGAACTTAAGGAATTTTTTAATTAGTTATTGTTTGTAATTATTATTTGATTGATTTGTTATTTGATAGGTTAATAATGTTGAAATTTAAGTACATAGCTATCTACTTAATTGTTGAGTAATTAGGAAATTGATAAGGATTGTAAGTTGTATTATTAAAATTTGATAGGTTGTGTATTGAATTAAAATAGAGAGGTATTTTTTACAAAGATCACAATTCTTAATTGATTTGTTTAGTGTTGAGCAACCACCCCTAAGTTTGATGCGAATATCTTGATTACAAATTTTAAATTGAAAGCTATTTTAAATGACTTTGAAATCGTTTATAAAGTTTAGATACTCGTAAATGTCAAATATCCCGTAGGTAAGAGTCACGTGTAGTTTGATTTGTAATATTTTTTCATGTCAAACTAGCTTTAGCGTTATTGATTTATACTAATTTGATGTTCAAACTAATTTGATCTGTCCGGAAAAAATTATGTTATTAGGCTTGTTCAATGTCCCCCCCCCCATGAGTCGATCTTGGATCCGCCACTGCTTCCCCCTAAGATGGAGATAAAGTTCTATTTTTTCAAGATTTTTAAGCAGATAGTTCCCCCTTAGCATGTGAATCGGTTATTTCTATATTCTCTTAGACAACGCATCTTTGCATTTTTTCCACTTTTGACATCATCGAAAAGAGTTAAGCATAAACAATGATATGAATGTGGAAAACTAAGATCTCACCAAATTGAGTATAGAAAACACTCACGAAAATACAAAAATGTATTCAATCGATCATCATAACCAAATTGAACACACACATACAAAGGAGCTCTCAAGCTACCTTCTGAATAACTCTCGAGTCATTACTTGGAAAAGAAGAAGCTAAGTCTTTTTATATGGCCGGTTAGAAACAAGCCCGAGCCACTTTATTCTAATTAAACCTATAACCCGGTTCACTAAAACCGGTTTTAAGAGAACAAGTGCTCCCGCCATAAGTGTGGAAATAAAACCCCCTTGTCTCGTGTGTCAAGTTCCACGCCCTCCTCTTCTCGGCTCCAACTTGGCAAACGATGAAGGATGACTTCATTTCCACATTCCCCCCTCAAGTTGGAGCATTGACAAGGCCCAACTTGTTGCCGAGGAAGAGATGCTGGTTATGATTAAGAGCTTTAGTCATGACATCTGCGATCTGCAGTGAAGTAGGAATATATGTCGTGCACAGAAAACCAGCCTGAATGCGCTCACGAATAAAATGACAATCCAGGTCCACATGCTTCGTTCTTTCGTGGAAGCATGGATTGGCAGCCAGTTGTTGTGCTGACCTGTTATCACAAAACAGAGTCACAGGTGTCTGAACTGAAATCTTCAAATCAGAGAGGAGATAACTACACCAAATTAGTTCAGCCATTGTAGAAGCCATACTGCGGTATTCAGCTTCAGTAGAGGACCTGGATACAGTCTTCTGTTTCTTGTTTTTCCAAGAAACCAGAGCATGCCCCAAGAACACACAATAACCTGACAAAGATCGCCTTGTAGTCAAACAAGAACCCCAATCCGCATCTGAAAACCTTGTTATCTTCAAAGAACTTTGAATTGGATAGAAAAGACCAAGTTGTGATGTGCCTTGTAAATATCGTAACACATGTTGCACATCATGCCAATGAGGTACTCGGGGATGAGACACAAATTGACTTAAATGTTGAACACAATAAGATACATCAGGTTTGGTAAGAGACAAATATAGCAGCTTACCAACAACTCTTCGATACTTCTCAGGTTCTAACAACAATTCGATCACCTTCTTCTTGCCTTAATTTCAAACCAGTTGGCAAGGGACTGTTGGTTGGCTTACATCCACTCATGCCACTGTCAACAAGAGTATCTTGGATATATTTCTGTTGACTGAGTATCACCCCTTGATCATATCTGTATAACTCTATACCCAGGAAGTACCTTGCAACTCCTAAATCCTTAATGGTAAACTTAGAATGCAAGGCCATTTTGACTGAAACAATCTCCTCCATATTGTTTCATGTAAGTAGAATGTCGTCTACATAGACCAACATGGCAGTAAATGAACCATCTACAGCCTTCAAAAACAATGAGTAATCTCAATAAGATTGCTCATAACCAAGTGACTTCAGAAATTGAGACAACTCTAGGTTCCATTGACGGGAAGCTTGTTTCAAACCATAAAGTGACCTCTCCAACTTACACACTGAACCACTAGGAACTTCCTTATACCCCTCAAGTACTTCCATATATATTTCTTCCTCAAGAAAACCATGAAGGAAAGCATTATTCACATCAAGTTGATGTAAATCCCATTGCCTTGTTGTTGCAATAGCTATCAAAATTCGCACAATTGGTACTTTTGCCACAGGGGAAAAGGTGTGTCTATACTCTTTCCCAAGTTGCTGACTAAAACCCTTCACTACTAGGTGTGCTTTGTACCTTTCTATCTCTCCATTAGGCCGAAATTTCACTTTATACACCCACTTAGACTGAATTGCAGTCTTCCCTTGTGACAATGTAGTGATGGCCCAAGTCCCATTTCTATCCAAAGCATCAAGTTCATCTTTCATAGCATTTTCCCACTCAAGCTTCCTTTTTGCTTCTCTATAATTTTGTGGTTCTTTAACTGAGAGAACATTTGCTAAGGATGCAAAGTATTCTGCCTTATCACAGCTCATGACATAATCACTATGCCACCCTGGAACTGACCTCATCCTCTCGGATCTCCTTAACTCTGGCATTGCAGGAAAAGCTGCTTCATTACCCAACTGATCAAAACATGTGGCCTGAGGCAAAACCTGAGATAACTCACCAGAACTGTCAAGCTGTTGAACCTCTGTCCCAATATCCTGGACCCCTTCAGGTGTATCAACATCATGAACATCTCCAAGTACATCAACAATATCATTGTCTCCTTCTATCAAATGCAAGTGTTGGTGTCCAACCCCTTGCTTTGGTTGTGGCTCCATATCAGCCAAGAAAGGAAACTTATCCTCATGGAACAGAACATGTCTGCTAAGGAAGATCTCCTTATTATTGAGATCATACAGCTTATAACCTTTAGAATGAGAAGGATATCCAATCAAGATGCACTTTCTACCTCTAGCTTCCATTTTATCTAAAGGTTTGGTGCATTATAGGCATAGCAAAGGCACCCTATAACTCTAAGATCATCATATGTAGGTGGTTTAGAAAACAAAACCTCATATGGGGTCTTCCACTTCAAAACTGAAGAAGGCATCTTATTGATAATATGTGTAGCTGCCAACACATTCACCCCAGAATTCCTTTGGCAAACCTGCTTGCAACCGAAGAGCTCTTGTTGTGTCTAACAAATGGAGATGCTTTCTCTCCACCCTTCCATTTTGCTCTGGCCTATACACCATTGTTTTCTGATGAACTATCCTAAAACTCTCAAACAAATGATGGCAATCCCTGTTAACAACTTCTGATCCATTATCTGTTCGGATTGTCTTCGGAACCACTCCAAAATGATTCTGCACATACCTAATATATCCATTCAAGACACCAACAACCTGCCCCTTTGTTTGCAGCAAATAAGTCCAAGTAGCCCTGCTGAGATCTTCTAATATGGTGAGAAAATATATCTCACAAATGAATGAGATCAAACAAATGCAATGCATAAGAATCACTAGGAGGAGCAGGTAATTTATGAAACTTAGCCAAGGAACATATTTCACATATAAAATCATCCTTCACAATGTTTTGGCAAGCAGGTAAATGTATCATTTTACTAACATAGATGTGTCCCAATCTCCTATGCATCAAAGAAACATCACAATGACCAAAACTAGCACAACTGTAATGTTTCATAGACTCCAAGTTGTGTTTATTTAAACTTGGTAAACAGCTACTGTCTTCACACGGTCCAGCTCTAATCCTGTATAATCCCTTTGATCCATGTCCCATAGCTAGATTCTTCTCAGTCTGAAGCTCCTGTAACACACAGATACCTCTGTAAAAATGTGCAACTGATCTCCCAGAAGATACCAACTTACTGACAGAAAGCAAATTGTATCTGAAATCCGGGACATACAATACATCTGATAATGTCAAATCCTCATTCAGTTTCACATCACCAATCATGTGTACTGACTTTGCACTTCCATCAGGTAATATAATGTGCACTGGACATTTTACTTCGCGTGGATTAAGCAACAAATCATAAAACGAAGTCATATGATCCGAAGCTCCACTATTAACAATCCAATCCTCATAATTTAATTGAGTTGCATTTAGAACAAACACAGTGATACATGCAAAGTGAATGTTCTGATTCACATAGCCTCTTCCAGTATTGCCATAGTTTCCTCTTGGTGCTGGCCCTTTGGAACTCGATGCACTTGATCCTGAATAACCATGCCCCCTTCGAGTTTCAACAAACATGGCTGCCTTTTCATGCTTGTAATTCTTCATGACTTCCTGGCAAGCTGTAGAAAAATTTGAAACCAGCTGCAATAGATGATGATCAACTCCACTCCTCTGATCATTTCCATTTCCACATTCAAGTGGTGTGTCACTAGTTCCATGACCTTCTGATTCCACATTAGTAGCTACTCTCCTCCTGGACTTCTTTCCTTTATACTAGTCTGGATACCCGATTATCTCAAAAAAGTTGTCACAAATATGACCCTCTTCTTTACAGTGATAACACACTACCTTCTTGTCCGAGCCCTTAGACTTCTTGAAATCCCTCTCATCTCCACTGGAAGAACCTCCTTTCCTAGTATCACCAATAGTTCCACGATTGACATCAAAATCCCTTCCACCAAGACGTGTTTGTGCAATCTGGTTTGCCACAAAAGCTGCAACATCTCCTATAACTCCACTAGTGATACGCTTTTGTGTCTTAACTCCAAGAACTATCTTATAAGCCTTGGAAACATGAGGCAAAGGATCTGTAGCAATAATCTAAGTACGAACAACCTCAAATTCAACATTTAGATTCATCAGAAAATCCATTAAATGTGACACATTCTCCTGTTCTAACACCTTGTTAGCAATATTGCACTGACACTTTTCCATCACACCACACAAACAAATCAGTATCCTAGTCAAATTATCCAATTCATCCCAGCAACGCTTCAATTTGCAATAATAAGTAGTGACATCAATTGTACCTTGCATGATCTGTGCCAAATCTTGGCGCAATTTGAAGATCAGCGGTCCATTATTCTGATAAAACCGCTCGCACACCTCAAGCCAAAGAGATCACACTGAGCTTGTATAAATGAAGCCACTGGACAAATCCGCTGTCATTGAATTGTGAATCCAGCACGCAACCATGGACTCACATCGTTTCCAGCGTTCATGCTCATTCGAACCTGCTATAGACACTTGTCTAGTACCATCGATGAAACTGAGTTTCATTTTCGCCATAAGAGCACACTCAACCTGTCGCTTCCAAGCATGGAAGTTAGATCCATCGAACGACACCGTAGTGAGTGACATACCAGGAAAATTCGAGTTTGCCAACATGAGCGGATCCACCATCTGAGCTGCGCTTGCAGCCTGATACGCTTCCTTCTCTTTCAAATCAATCGTCATCGCAAAACGATTTGCAAAGGAAACAATTCAATCAAACAGTAACAATCAGAGAAAAACACAACGAAAAGATGACCTAGCTTTCCAGAAGCTCTGATACCATGTGGAAAACTAAGATCTCACCAAATTGAGTATAGAAAACACTCACGAAAATACCAAAATGTATTCAATCGATCATCATAACCAAATTGAACACACACATACAAAGGAGCTCTCAAGCTACCTTCTGAATAACTCTCGAGTCATTACTTGGAAAAGAAGAAGCTAAGTCTTTTTATATGGCCGGTTAGAAAAAAGCCCGAGCCACTTGATTCTAATTAAACTTATAACCCGGTTCACTAAAACCGGTTTTAAGAGAAAAAATGTTCTCGCCATAAGTGTGGAAATAAAACCCCCTTGTCTCGTGTGTCAAGTTCCATGCCTTTCTCTTCTCGACTCCAACTTGGCAAACGATGAAGGATGACTTCATTTCCACAAACATGTAAAGCACAATCATATCTAGAGAATAACTGCATTTGCATTAATTAGAAAAAAGTGCATTCAAGCATGGGAAACACACAACTTAAAGCAAACATAGGGATGAACATATAAGCAAGGAAGGCTTGTTCATAGTTTGGAAGAGGAAGGAAGGTTATGTTGGATGTCTAGGAGAACATTAAAGATTCTTTCATTGATGTCACGGAGACGGTTTAGAACTTGGAGGACAGTTGTGCTTTCCTCTTGTTCTAGGAATAGTTGTTGTTCCTTTTCATCATGCAGATCTTGGGAATGCTTCATCCGGAGGATATTGGACATGTCCATTTCTTGTCAAAGTTCCTCTTCTTCCTGAGGATGGTAGACATAATTGTTAATCATTCTCTCCTTAACAAGAGCAGCGTAGGGGAGACCATGAGTGGTCTTGGCAATACACTTGCACATGTGTCCGATCATGATCCTTGGCAGGTTGATCTTTTCCTTCCTTAGGAAAAGATCAAGGAGAATGGCATCATTTGTATTCATTGTAGTGCATTTCTCCTGCCTTGGGATCACCACTCTGGTGATGTATTGGTGCGCCATCTTCCCTAGCTGACTCAATCCGTGAGTCATGACTTCCTTTCCTTGAGCAAAGACATGTCCTAGCAGCCTCTTGAGAATAACATCCCTTCCACTAGTGTCGTGCCATGGTTTGAAGGGAGAGTGTTGAAATCTTCTGCTAGAACTTGGAGAATTTTCCTTATAAGGGCGTAGGAGAAGGTGAACTCTTCGTCTCCAAGAGTGCATCGGACAACCGAATTCAGCTCAGTTCCTTCATTCGGTTCAAAGTGTGAAAAGAAGAGCTTGATTTGGGTAGGATCTACCTTAGCCGGTGTGGAGCAGAGCTTGTCTCATTCTTGGAAGTGAATGAGGTCCTGAAGTTCCTTAAAATCATTTGCTTCTAGGAACTCTTTTATAACCACCGAAGGAATTACCAACTTTCTTTCTCCTTCAGTGTTGATTCCCTGGGATCTTTCTTTTGTTTCATGGTTCCTTTGGTTGAGCCTCTTACGGTTGGACGGTTGGTACCAAATTCATTGAACTCCAGTTGGAGAGGTGGTTCCTTATACTCTTGAATTGCATCTTTATTAGTCATATCATCTTCCTCTTCTTCAACGTTGATGGTGGAGGTAAGGAACAATGATTCTAATTCCTAATCTTCATCAACAATTTGATGGTGCTTCCTTTTTGTGGATCTTGGTTTTGTTGGAGGTTTAGAAAGAGGAGCTTGTGAGAGTTTTTCTTTTGGAGGAGTCTTGGAAGGTTTTGTGGATTGAGTTCCCTTGTTAGATGGGAACACTTCTTGCTCAAATTGCTTCACGTGAGCATCAATAGATTGAAGGGATAAGTCACTAAATTGAGGAGTATGAATGATTGGAGTTTGAGGTTAGGGATATTTGATGGTGAGAGAAGCTTGAGGTGTAGGGTTCTGAGATTGAGAAGATCTAATATCTTGTTGTGCTTGGGTTTGAGGAGTAGAGGAAGTAAGTTGAGAACTTCTAGGGAAGTTCTCAACGATTTGTGTGTGTTGTGGCTGAGAAGATGAGAAGTCATCTTCAAGAAGAGGGAGAGTGGGACCACTTTCTACGATAATGATGGGAACATCATCTATATTTACAATGAGGGTGGTGGTCCCGAACGGATAGGTTGTGACAACAGGAATTTCTGATTGTGGAGGAGGAGTTGGGGAGCAAGGAGGTGTGATTGGAGGTTGGCCATCTCTCTTTCGCAAGAGCAAGGAGAGACGATACTTTACGTCGTGGATGTATTCAGGTGAGTAATGTTCAGTATTGAGATTTATAAGGAGCATAATCTGGAGATATTTTAGATCATGTTGAAGAAGATGCTCGATAAGGGGATTTGGATGGAGTGGAGATTAGGTGAATTTGGTGATGGATTGTTCTTGGTTGGCCATTTTTGTTGAGGTGAGAGGTTGAAGACGAGAGGAATTAGGGTTTTGCATGAAGGTGAGGGATGGAGAATTGGGTTTTCTAGGAAGATTAGGAAGATGATAGAGAGAAGGAGAAAGAGGAGGAGGTTAAGTAAAAGGGAAAGAAGGTGAAAGGGTGGAAGAGGAAGTGTACTAGAGGTCCAACTGACCTTAAAAACGGACCCAATTACTCTGAAAGGTAACCAAGGAGATTTTCTTTTACCAAAACTAGATTATTTCCAACAATGTAGTCTCCACGTGTCACAGATCTAGGTGTTGTTGTAGAGGCATGAGGTGGATTCATTCTTCCCTTTTTCAGAACTTGTCCTATCAAAGATTCATTCACCAACCTCATTCTCTTTCCAAAAATACAGATTTCTACCGTTCGGAGTGAGGAATCTTATAAGTTCCCTTATTGTGATTTAGAAGTTCCTTTTCATCTTCATTTCCATGAACAAGTAATAGTGGGCTTGGCTTGGATATTATGGGATTTTGTGAAACAAAATAAAGCACATAAATGTCCAAAAAAAACAAGGTAAGATAACTTTAGACTTCCAAGTAATTGAATCGAGTTTTGGGGTTTTCACACATAATAGGCTCATAGGTAACGTTTACTTGGACCATGTTTTAGGGACAAGTCTTATGATCAACCATCATTTTCGCTTGTAATGTGAGTTAGAAAAATCAGATTGATCATTTTGGGCCAAAAGAAATGCTAAAGTTGAAGTTCCCAAGAAAGATAATAAACAATATTCAAGCAAAGAGCAATTATTAAGATGAAAGTTGCTAACATACAGTTCCTTAGTCATGCCATACTAAACTAGCCAATCATCAAGGGAAAATATGGACCAGGACTTGTTTAATTTAAGAGAAACATCTCGAAGAGCATTCGAAGACGCTCAAACGGTTGTCTGTCCATCGCTTTGGTGAAAATATCTGCAACTTGATCTTCAGTTCTACGGTATTCCATCTCGATGGAACCTTTCTCTACATGATCACGTAGGAAATGGTGCCTAATCTCAATGTGCTTTGTTCTAGAATGATGCACATGATTTTTTGAGATGTTAATTACACTAGTATATCACACCTAAGAGGGGCAGTTGCAAGAGACATACCATAATCTTGAACTTGATATTTGAGCCAAAGGATTTGGGAACAACAAGCAGCATGTATTCAGCTTCATTAGTAGATAGTGCCACCAAATTCTTCTTTTTTGATCCCAAAGACACAAGACAATCTCCTAGGAACTATGCCATGCCAAAAGTACTCTTTCGATCTACGAGGTGCCCTGCAAAGTCGGCATCTGAGAAGAGAACAAGTTCAAAGGAGATGTTCCTTGGATAGCATAGGCACAAGTTGTACCTTCCTTGAGATATCGAAAGATGGGTTTGACCTCCTTGAGATGTGACTCTTTGGTATTTGCTTGGAATTGTGCATAGAGACAGACTGAGAACATGATGTTTGGTCGACTTGCGGTGAGATAGAGAAGGGAACCGATCATTCCTCTGTATAGCTTTTGATTCACACTGGTTCCACTTTCATTTGCATCAATTCGAGTATTGGGAAAGATGGGAGTGTTAATAGCTCTAAATGTGTCCATCTCATACTTTCCTAGCATTTCCCTGATGTATTTTTGTTGATGAATCTTTGTTTCTTCCTTGGTTTGAATGATTTGAAGACCTAGAAAGAAGTGAGTTCCCCTACCATTCTCATTGCAAATTCACTACTTATTTGTTTTTCTAACCATTATGTAAGCAATGGGTTAATGAAACCAAAAACAATATCATCAACATAGACTTGAACTATTAAGATATCAATTGATTCTTTATTCAGAAAAAGAGTTTTGTCGATGGAACCTCCTTGATAGCCTTTGGATAATAGGAATGATTCGAATCTATAATACCATGCTCGAGGAGCTTGCTTGAGTCCATACAAAGCTCTTTCAAGAAAGTAAACATGATTTGGCTTGTTTTCATCTTCAAATCCAGGTGGTTGATTGACATAGACTTCTTCTTGAAGATAACCATTAAGAAAGGTTGTCTTCACATCCATCTAGAATAGTTTGAACCCTTTGAAGGTGGCAAAGAGAATGAGTAGACGAATTGCTTCAATTTTGGCAATTGGAGCAAATGTTTCATCATAGTCAATGCCTTCCTCCTAGTTATATCCTTGAGCAACAAATTAAGGCGGGCTATGTTTCGAGACATATTTCTTGATTCATCTAGTTTGTTCCGGAACACCCATCGAGTTCCTATAATGTTTTTGTCTCTTGGCCTTGGAACCAATTTCCACGCCTTGTTCCTCTCGAATTGGTTAAGCTCTTCCTGAATTGCCTGAATCCAATCTGGATCTTGTAGTACTTCTTTCACATTCTTAGGTTCAACAAGAGAAATAAAAGCACAAAGGTTTTGAATTGAAGAGCGAGTTTGTGATTCCTTTCCATATGGGGTGATGATGTTGCCGATGGGGTGATCCTTTTTTTTAGGATAGTTCCTGATTGATGTAGGATCGGGGATTTGAAGTTCCCCCTAAGCATTGGAAGTAGCCACAATTGTGACATCTTGAGTACTGGTACTAGGCACTATGGGTGCGGCATCTGGATTGTTCCCAGGGTTTGAATATTCTGAAGGGGTTTGAGATTGGGAAGCATCATCAGTTGGTGAGTTCGAAGCTGGATCGTCAAAGTCCTCGATTGTATCTTCATTGCTAACATCATCATTTGATTCTGGAGGTCAAGAGATGTTTCCAGTGGGATAGTCAGAATCATCTTTTATTGGCTCATCGTCATCGTCTTCCTCGTTTGGTTCCCCTACTAGAATAGAGAAGGATTCGACTATCTTTGCAAGAACTTGGTTTTGAGGAACAGTTCCATGTTGAATGAACTCTTCATCAAATACGACATGTATACTTTCCTCAAACTTCTTGGTCCTTTTGTTGAAAACTTTGTATGCCTTGCTTTGTAGTGAGTATCCAATGAAAATTCCCTCATCACTTCTTGGGTCCAATATTCCCAATGCATATTTCCCATTGTTGTGAATGTAACACCTGCATCCAAAAACCTTAAGGTGGGAAATGTTTGGTTTCCTACCTTTGATCAGTTCATAAGAAATTTTCAACAAAATAGGACGAATGATGGCTTTGTTAAGGATATACACGGCTGTAGAGATTGATCCTGTCTAGAAATTTTGTGGAACTCCACTTTTAAGCACCACTTTCAAGCATCATAGCACGAGCCATGTTCTCCAAGGTTCTGGTCTTTTGTTCTACCACTTTGTTTTGCTAGGAGTTCTTGGTGCAGAAAAGTTGTGGGAAACACCATTGTTGTTGCAAAAGGTTAAAAACTCAGAGTTATCAAACTGAGTTCAATCATATTATCTTATGGCCTTCAATTTAGTCTCCATGCTTACTTCAGTTCTCTTGATGAAGATCTTGAATTCCTTGAATGTTGTTCCTTTAGAAGGCAAGAAGATAACCCGGGTAAAATGAGAAAAATCATCAATGATAATGAACATATACATGTTTTCACCATAGTTGCTGGTTCGCTTTGGACCATACAGATCCATGTGAATCATTTTTAAAGGTTTAGAAGTGCTAACCACCTTCTTTGGTTTGAAGAAACTTCTAGTTTGCTTCCCTCTCACACATGCATCACACATTTTTCCCATTACCAGATTGATTCTTGGTAATCCCACAAGTAGATCTTGTAAGAACAGTTTAGGATCGTTAGTACGTCTAGGTCACGATCTCAACTAAGTCGTTGACCTCAAAGCGAATGCAGCGGAATTATAACGAAAAGAAAGACTTACTTGACAAAGTGATTTTTATAATGGAAACACTTGATCAATGAACTATGTTAATCAAGTGTGAAAACCACTCCCTTCCAAGTTCTCGCTGGGAAGGACTAAAATTTGTAGCTTGTTTAATCGATCCTTTTGAATATGCTTACAAGAATACCCCAGAACTAGCCCTACTTCCCAAGTATTCTAGAACTCTTATGAAACCGAGTAAACCCTATTCTCAACCAACTATCAAGCCTACGTCTCTCTTCCTTTCTTTTGAACTCTCAAACAAATCGTTTTCTTTTGTTTCACAATGTAGAGTATGAGTTCGTGCTATTCTAACCTAATTTCTAGGTATAAATACACAAAAACTAGGTCAAATAGAAAGATATTATCTTCCAATTCGGTTATGGAAAGATAATACATTTCTATCTTTACAAGTATCATCCTAAGCAAATAATATGGAACAATAAGATAACATAGTAGTTGTTTTTTTGGGACGGACTTTTATAGCTGATTCTTCAGAAACCCGATTATTACATAAATGGTTCATTGATCTAACCTACAAATTACTAAGGGATTTTTTTGGTGAAAGGCTTATCTAGTATGATTTGATTATTTCTTCTCCCACTGACTTAAAAAGCTTAGGGAATGTGTAAGCCTTATGGTTACTCTGCATCAGAATGTTAGAATTGGGAAGTTAAGTGGTGTGCACCATAAACATAGCACATCCAAGTATGGGTATGCTTCAAAGTCCATTCCTGCAATCTTTTTTGGAAACCACATATTAAGAAAAGGATAACAAAAGTTGCAAATCGGATTGTCCCTAAGTTAATGTTTCAATTGAACATATTAGGGTGTGTGGCTTTGTTTAATGGTTTAGTAATTTCTTGCATCCCGGTTTGCTTTATGGTAAAAACTAAATTGTAGCTTATGCAACACCTTTTGCTAACCACCGCCTAACCTCTCCACCAACTTTTGCCTTTCTTTTGAGGATAAAGGCTCGATTTCCTCTTTGGTGGTCCTTGGTGTTAGTCCATGGTCTTATTAACATGTTGGAAACTGAACTTTGTAGTTGCTTAGCCAAACCCCGTCAAATTTTTACAATTAAAAAAACTATTTAGCTAGAGTTACCTATCTATTAGGTTCATAATTTGAATAATTTATGTTTGGCGAGCACATTGTTGATACCTTGTCTTCTATCAGGTTCAAGACTTCTTAGCCTTTATACGTGGCATTTCATGAAAAAGACTTTGTTCTATTGTAAGAATTAATTGGTGATTTTTAGGCATTGAAAAAAGAATATTAAAGTCCAAACTCTCTAGTGTATACATATTATGATGGTATTGAGAATTTGACTTACACCTTGAGAGTTTCTTGGCCTCATATTGAGCAGATAAAGATCTAATTAATAGCTCTATTTTGTTTTTAGATTGTCTTTTGAAGTTTCTTTTGATAGTAATATGTATACTCTATTCAAAAGGACTTATCATGCCAGTGATAGTCTTTTATTTATGGCTCATGTTCTGGCGTGCAATGCTAGCCGTAGTTTGCCTAGTATTATGAAGGACAAAAGAGTAATTGACCAAAGAAAATTGCCTACATAACATAAAATAGTTAAATGACAAACTAAGTTTAACTTTTTTATATTATTATATTGATTAACATTCCAGATCCATTTTAAAAACCCACTTATATATGGACAAGGATTTGAGCTAACATTAGTAGTTGATTTGATATATAAAAGATTAACCATGAGAAGAGAACCATTATGTTTTTCATCCAATATTATGCATAGGAATATGAATTTAACAACTTCATTAATGTTGTTTATGAAGACTAGTTGTATGTACTAAAAGTTTTTATAAATGGAAAATTGTTTCACTACCAGCACCAAAAATTAGCCCAAAATTATTATTAATAAAGTTTTTATAATAAACAAATGGTATGTTATAATAAAAAATGTATTAAAGTACTAAGAAAGATTCTATCCATCAACATGTAAAATATTCCCATCTTCCTAATATCTAGGTTAAACTCATTAGTTATTGGAGATTAAAGGTTGATTGAGTTGTATATTCGTACAAAGGGAATAATTAACTTTGGAATTTACATAAAAAAATAAAAATTATTTTTATTGAACACTTTAGAAAGAGTAGGTGGATGGATTTCATGTATGCATCGTACTTATGACCTCCAAAACACAGCTTTTTCATAAAGAAATAATTACAGTGGTTTTATTAATGGTTTGAAGATCACAATTGAGCATCCTTGCTTATGAGTTTTGCAGGAATTTGATCTCATGCAAGCACTACAATAGAGAGTGACTGACCTAATTATGACACTCTACCAGTCACATGATTCTACTCTCAAAAATATGACCAATCTAGACATCAAAAAAAGTTTGAAGGTCACATAAGATGTCAAAAACAATCATCTTACCAATGTAGTTAATGCTCAGTGATCTTGAAAAGTTTGAACCATTAACTACATTGATGTATGTTATACCCTTTAATTTCAAGGAACTTAATGCCGAAATTTTTGGCTTCAAGTAGGCTTTTTATAAGGATCAATTCTTTCATTGTCAAAATTATTTGTTAATAAAATAGAGCTTTTACATGGTACATCACTACATGTATCACAAATAATAACTTATATAGTCAGTAGTAATACAATAACAAACGATCATGTATAAAACTTTATTATTACACGACAATTCATACAAACCCAAAGTTTTTTTTTTGAAAAGGAAAGTGATTGGATGTCCTAAACATGAGTTAGAACACCGAGAGATCAAATAAATTTGTAAACAGCCCAACTGATGCAAGATGAACAAACAAATTATGCCACATAAGCTGCCTTCATATTCCATGCTCGAAATTCTTTCATTTCTACCATCTCTGATCCATAGTTAAATACATATAAATGAGCATTGTCATTAATGGCTAAGGTCGGATAAACCCTAGATGTGATGCAACTTTTCCCGTGGTTCCCAAAATTCTCTATTATAGAGTGATCAATCTGCATGCACAAGTGTTAGGTGAGAAAAAACGCAATTGATAAGATCTAAATTTCTTCTTTTAGTATGCTAAATTTTTTAATTGTTATTCTGCCCTTTCCTTTTACACAAGCATTCAAAGCATAAGTAGGAATTTCAATGAGCGGGTCCGAGAGAACAATTACCATTCCTAATAGTTAAAATTCTAGTTCAAAGTTTTATATAATATTTTCATTGTCTTTAATATTTCACCTTGTCCGCTCTCTTTTCTTTACGGAAAACTCTTCCCGGATGAACATTGTTTCTAATCCGGCGTTCGCACCGGAACAACAAAAATCGGAAAACGATGGTATGCAAGTCGATACTGCTGCGAGCGATCGGCCCCCGGGAGACCCACCGGACAAGAAAAGATCTTGGAAGGATGTTGCGGATGGAGGTGTGTTCCAACCGAAGACTTTGCTGAATGAAGAATTTCTTGAAGGGAAAGTTAATGTGTCCTTTCCGGACGGTGAACATGGAGATCCAGCGATCACTATTGCAGATGATGTGATGGAGGCGCTTGCTTTGGTGTGGACGTGGTCGGTTGTGGTCAAGCTTTTGGGTCAACCCATCGCTTTCCACATCATGGAGAAGAAGATACGTAAGATGTGGAGAACGAACGTCCGCTTTCAAATTCTCGATTTAGAGCATGGGTGTTATTTGGTCAGATTTGGAAGCGAAACTGATTACTTGGCAGCACTAACGGGAGGTCCTTGGACAGTCGTCGGTCGGTGTCTTGCTGTTCGTAGTTGGTCCCCCCAGTTCCGTACTTCAGATCCTATTAAGTCAGCTCCAATCTGGATTCGCCTGGCTGGCCTCCTGATAACTTTGTATGAAGAGAAAATATTGCTTAAAGTGGCTGCAGGAGTTGGCCGTCCGATTAAGGTAGACTCGAAAACCTTATACACAAGCAGAGGGAGATTTGCTAGGATTTGTGTGGAGGTGGATCTTGAGAGACCTCTCAAGGGATCGATCATCATCAATGGTGACCATTTTCTTATTGAATATGAGGGCATCCCCACGATTTGCTTCAGATGTGGTAGGTTTGGTCATATCAAGAACAATTGTCCCTTCTGACTGGTTGTTGATCCATCGACGAGTAATGGGGTGCAAAACCATGAGAAGGAGCAGATTAGTCGCAATATAACTACCAACGTTGCAGGAGGACCCATTACTGATTGCATTGAAGGTAATGGTTCTTATGGCGATTGGATGGTGGTTGCAAGAAAACAAAAGTCGGCGAAAGCGAAGCCGAAATCCGGTGAAGAACAAAGAAGTTCGGCGAACGAGGGAAACCAGAAGACTGATCCGAAGACTATTCTGATCACAAGTGGAAAAGGAAAGGATAAAATCTTTCCCGATTCTAAAAAGCTATCTATGGCCACAAACCGTTTTGGTGCTTTAGAAATCTCGGAGAAGGAAAGCGATGATAGCGTGGGTAACAAATCAAGGAAAGCCGATAAGCCGGAGATTTCTAGGAAAAAGGAAAGTAATAAAACTGGGGAAAAAGCAAATTCGGTTGCTGAAGATAAGCTTGAGAAAATAGCGGTAAAGATTATGGGGCCTACAAGTGAAGCTGATAGAGCCACTTCATCGGTTCAGGCGGTTAAAGAGGATGAGCAAATAAGCGGCCAACTTGCTTTCAAAGCAGAAAAAGGGGTTGGGCCAAGCAATGGCAAAGCCCATGTTGATAAACGGAAGCCTAGAATTGGTAGAAAAGAAGGAGTTTTTACTCCTAAGAATAAAGCTCAATGTGGGCCTAATGGGCCGAATGGTAGTATTGGAGAAGGCCCAAAGAAAAGACAACGGAATCAAGAATGTTTGTCAATTGAGCAGGCTACTAATCCTAAGGCTCAAGAGAATGTGATATTGCAATCTTTTAACCCTGATCCTGGGTTAATTGCTTTACCTGGCAGTATTGAAAATCCGGTCCTCAATGAACATGGTTCGACTCAGGCGGCCGCTGCGACTGGAACGACCACTTCCGTCACAACACAGCAGAGAACTCTGCAGCAACCCAGTCAAACCGATGTTTCGATTGATAATGACTACACAATGGCGGAGAGCGGATTGGCTCAAGGGCCAAATTGATTTATTTTTCGGTTTCTTGTGTTCACTTTCTTTTTTAGTTATGATGAATATCTTATACTGGAATTGTTTTGGTGCAGGCAAGCCAGGTTTTCGAAGAGCAGTTAGATACATGTGTAGAAATCATAAAGTAGACATCTTAGCGGTGTGCGAGACGAGAGTTTCGGGTGATAGAGCTCAAGCTATATGTGATCGTATGATTAGAGTCGACTTCTGGGATTGTGTTCGTATTGAGGCTATCCGTTTGTCCGGTGGGGTCTGGCTTTTTTGGAAGAACGCTAATGTTCAACTTGTTGTCACTCATATGGATAATCATTTCATTCAGGCTACGTTCGTTGGGAATGGTGTGAACAATAACTTGTTTGTTGTTTACGGCCCCCCGACGGAAACTCGTAGAAAACCGTTCTGGACCAATCTTAAACGGGCTATTAGCAGGGTGACTGGTCCCGTGATCGTTGGTGGCGACTTCAATTGTATTCGGTTCTTGCACGAAAGGGCGGGCGGTTCGGGGGGTCTACATCCCAACTCTACAACTTTTAATGAATGGTGCAACTCTTTGGGCCTGGTAGATTTGGAGTATATGGGCCCTAAGTTTACATGGAGCCGCAGGTTATCCTCTAATACTATTGTGCATAAACGGTTAGACAGATTCTTCATGAATACAGATGGAAGAGTTTTGTGGGCGGAAGCTAGGGTGAGGCACCTCCCCAAATTCTCCTCGGACCACTGTTCGCTCCTCCTTTCTTTCGACCCTCCTCTAGTTCAAAACCGAAAAAGGAGACCGTTTCGTTTTGAAGCAGCTTGGTTCTCCCATCCGAATTTCAATCAAAAAATCTGTGAAAGCTGGTGCCCCGATTTGATAACCCCGGAGGCGTTAACGGTGTTAAGGGAGGAACTGATGAGATGGAACAAAAAAACCTTCGGCAACATACATGAGCGGAAAAAGAAACTTCTTGCTCATCTAGAGTTCGTCCAAAGCAGAATTGCGTTGAATCCTTCGGCTAATTTGATTGACACTGAGCTGGCGGTGGCTAAGGAGATTGAGCAAGTCTTGGAACAAGAAGAACTTTTGTGGTTCCAAAAATCCCGAGAACAGTGGCTTAGGAGTGGGGACCGGAACACCTCGTTTTTTCACGCCTCGACCATTGTTAGACGGAAACACAACAGGGTGGAAGGGCTGAAAGATGACAATGGAACTTGGATTGACTCGAGTGAAGAGCTTCAGAAAATCGCTGTTGATTTCTTCAAGAATCTGTACACATCCGAGATGCTGAATAACAGTGAAGTGCCGACTTTATTAAGCAGCTTTCCTGACATTAGTGCTGAGGAGAAAATCAGAATTTCGAAACCTGTCACAGAGGAGGAAATTTGGAGTGCAATCCGTAGCATGGGCGCGTTCAAAGCGACGGGCATAGACGGTTTTCAACCTTGTTTTTTCCAGAAGTGTTGGGAAACTGTTGGTAAATCGGTGACCATGTTTATCAAGGATTTCTTCCGTACGAGCCAGCTCCCGGAGGGTGTTAACGATAGCCTCATTGTCCTTATTGCAAAGGTGGAAAAACCGGAAAAAATTAATCAATTTAGACCGATCAGCCTTTGTAATGTCCTATACAAGATTATTACCAAGATCATCACGGTTAGACTACAACCCATCTTGTCTAGCATCATCGGCCCTACTCAGGGAAGCTTTTTGCCGGGCCGTATGATTACCGATAACATTGTCATCACTCAAGAGATTGTGCATTCTATGAGACGGAAAAAGGGTCGAAAAGGATGGATGATCCTTAAGTTGGATTTGGAGAAGGCGTACGATCGCTTGAATTGGAGTTTTATTGAGGACTCTATGTGCTGCGCAGGCTTACTAGATCAGTTCATTAGGTGGATAATGTCTTGTGTTACTTCAGCTCGGATGCAAGTACTTTGGAATGGAGAGGTCACTAATCAGTTTGAAGCGTCTAAAGGGGTCCGTCAAGGCGACCCGATGTCGCCTTACCTCTTCTTATTGTGTATTGAACGTCTTAGCCATGTTATCTTGGACTCGGTTAGCAAAGGGGATTGGAAACCAATAAGAATTGCCCGACAAGGTCCATCACTCTCACACATTTTCTTTGCTGATGATATCCTTTTGTTCGCGGAGGCCTCGGTTGATCAAATTCGGATTATCAATCGCTGCGTTGAGGAGTTTTGCGCTGCCTCGGGTCAGAAAATCAGCACTCATAAGTCTAAGTTGTTCCTTTCTTCCAATGTCGATCGTGTCACGATTCGCAAGCTCAAGGAAGAAAGCGACTATGAAGTGACGACTAACCTCGAGAATTATCTTGGCATGCCCGTTCTACATAAGAAGGTTAACAAGAATACTTTTTCTGGTCTCCTCGATAAGTTCAACTCACGTCTCTCGGGATGGAAAGCTAAAATGTTAAGCTTTGCGGGCAGGGTGACGCTCGCTAAATCGGTGCTTACATCCATTCCGGTGTACACCATGTCGAGTGCCCTGCTACCTAGTAGCGTTTGTACTTCCATTGATAAATCAGTAAGAGCTTTCATTTGGGGCAGCTCTAGAGAGCGCAAAAGAATGCACAAAGTTGCTTGGGAGGAAATCACCAAATTAACCTAAACATCAGGGCGGCCTTGGAATTCGCTCGATGCGAGATATGAATCTCGCTTTACTAGGGAAGATGGGCTGGCGCTTTATCATGGGTAATGGCGAACTTTGGACAACAGTTCTCAAGCGGAAATATGTTGATTGTGCTCTTGGTGAATCTAATGCTAGTTCTCATATTTGGAAAGGCATTAAATCTGGGTTATCTCAAGTTGTTAAGCAGGGTGTGAAATGGCACCTTAGAGACGGGGATTTAATTCGTTTTTGGCTGGACGTCTGGCTGATAGATACCCCGCTTATTGAATCAACGTTGTGTGCTGTTACGGGGGACCAGCTTTTACTGTATGTGAGTGATTATTGGACTGTCGACGGCTGTTGGGACTGGTCCAGACTATCTACCTATCTTTCTAGCCAGATTTTGATGCGTTTGGCAGCTACAGCAGTGGTCCATAACTATATTGCTGAGGATGATCAGATTGGGTGGAGATACACTTCGGATGGAAACTATACGGTGGAATCTGGATACAACCTTATCCGGGGGAATTTCGACAGACTGTACATCGACTCCCATTTTTACAAGTGCATCTGGAGACTGAAAACGACCGAAAGAATCAAGCACTTTGTTTGGCTTGCCAGCAAAGGGGGAATCATGTCCAATGTTGAGAGAGTTCGACGCCATATCTCCACTTCAAGAAGATGTGCTCACTGCATCAATTTGGATGAGTCCTATGAACATCTGTTTCTAGATTGCCCAAAGGTTAGTGTGATTTGGCATAATTTGAAAGCTACTGACATGTGTAGATCCTTTTTTCAGGTCCCTTTCGCAAGCTGGCTTCGGGAAAACACTATGCTTGACGCTACTGCAGACTCCTTCGAATGGAGTTCCATCTTTGTGACCGCCTTTTGGTGGATCTGGCGCTGGCGAAATGCAATGGTGTTCAATGAAGACGTTGTCGTTTACGATCGGGCTAGCTTCATTATGGAGAAGACGAAGGAATATATACGTGTCACAGGTATGCTTATGCCCTACAATTCAATTAGAAATGCTAGAATGCAGGGTATTGCTTGGACCAAGCCCACTGTGGGTTGGGTGACCTTGAATACGGACGGTGCCGTCAAAGAAGGAAGCTGTGCTGCAGCAGGAGGAGTTCTGAGAAACGAAAATGGTGAATGGATTCAAGGCTTTCTTCATCATATTGGCTCGTGTACGGTACCTATGGCGGAACTTTGGGGATTAAGGGATGGACTCGAGCTGGCGTGGAACAGAGGTTTCAGACAGGTAAAGCTGGAATATGATTCTAAATTAGTTGTTGGTTTGGTTAATAGTAATGTTAATAAGAGTCACCCGTTGTATAGCCTGGTTAAACAATGCCAAGGCTTTATTAGTAGGAACTGGATCATCCAGATCTGTCATGTGTATCGAGAGGCGAATACGGTTGCCGATCGTCTCGCGTCTCTTGCTTTTCAATTTCCTTTAGGAATTCATGTATTGAGTGCCCCGCCTGAGGGGATTATTTCTTTGCTAAACAATGATGTAAGGGGTCGGGCTATCCCCCGTTTGCTGACTACTTAGCCCTTTTTTTTATTATTAATAAAATGCCTCCTCGAGGGGCCGGAGAGTACCGGCTCTTCTTCCACCAAAAAAAAGTTAAAATTCTAGTTCTGCATACTAATTAAAGGTTTAAACTAATCATTTTTTGCTTCCATTCCCATCTATTCGTTCCCATTTATATGTTTATAAGATTTATCCATTAAATTATTAGTTTACGTTTTGCGGTTTTCCCATCTATAATTATACATTTATGTGGTTTAATTAATTTCAATTCTGTATTCCTTCGCATATATTTGTTTATAAGATGTATTCATTCACATGATTATGATTCTCTCCACAAAGAATCCCTTATCCAATCTGAATGAGATTATTAGGTTAACTAGTTTATGCGTAGATAAAGTTTGTAATCTAACTTACCAATGTTCTTAGAGAAATATCCTCGTGTGAAGGATCCACCTTCATAAAAGTACCATAGCTCTTCTTCTCGGTTGTTGAATTTAAAGAAGACCTACAAATTTGAACATAAAAACTAAAGTCTTACAAAATCAAGCAATATTGATAGAATCAACATGTCCCATATGTCAAATGCATATTGCTACAAAAAAATATAGGAGGGTAAAAAATAAGACTTAAGTACCTGCTTTCATCACAACACATTAACACCATAAATCCATCATCGTCACTTTTAAAAATCCTAAAGAAAACAGCCGTGTATTCTTCCAAGCCCTTAGAAGCCATGATTAGCAGCCCAAACGGACCAATTCCTCCTTGGACCGATGCTCCCTTTTGGCTACAAAGTGATTGTGCATCGGTCCAAGATGGGTCGAATTTCTCAGCTTTGCTAAAATCACTTATGTTGAACGAGATCTCTATATCTGCCTATTAATATATTAATCATTTTAAAAAAAACATTATGGATTGAATTTATTGTTCATATGCATATAACACATGCAAAACTAAACATAAACTTACTTGTGTAGCAGTGATGTCAAGAACTTCAAATTTTGAACCTCCTTTCATAAGTTTGCAAGGTATATCAACTCGCCTCTCTCGTAGCATTTCAATCTCTTTTATTGGCCATTGCAGCAACTGTTTTTTTGAGTCGTCAAGTAAAATCGTTCTAGGAATCCCCTGCAAATTAAACTAAACCATGTAAGTTGACGTAAATACAACTATATAACAAAATCGCTTATTAACAAATCACCTGAATTCCTGACCAGCCCTTTATCTTGTCATCATCCTCTCTACAATATTCTTTAATCCAACCCCACAAAACTCTCCTCTTCTTATCCCCATCATAAAACGACTTGGATGCGTAAAACCTGCCATAATCATATCTTAAACCTGACACTGAATTGATCAAACTCTGATCCTCGTCTGGAATAAAAACATCCCTAACAGTGTCATACGTCCCAATCGTGTAGCATTCATTCTGTGTTGGAACCACGCTCACCTTAAGCACGTGCTTAACATCGGATCCAATAATTGAAGTCTCCACACCTTCATTCCTGTCCACATAGACGGGAAAGAAATCGGGGCACTCCCACATCCCCGTACCATCAAGATGGTAAAGTGGGTCTTTTGTTTGAATCCAATTGAAGAAATCTCCACTTGTGAACAAAAGGGCGACACCGCAGTCCCCTGCCTTGTTTCCAACGCACATTCTCCATCGCCCATCAGGCAACATCCAGGCGGTGGTTGGGTCTCGAAACTCGAGTGGGTCGATTTGATTCTCTGGTGTGGCAGCCAGAAGAGGGGATTGGGGGTGTTTATGCCATTTTTGAAGAAGTGGGTCAGATGGGTCGTCGGGTAAGGCTAGGAGTTGGGATTGGTGCTTATTCAAGTCTCTGCCAGTGTACAAAATGGCAGGTTTATCTCCAGGAAGGATGGTGATAGAACCGGACCAACATCCATTTTCGTCTTTTGATGGGATTGTTGGGGAAAGCGCGATGGGTTGTGCGGTCCAGTTGACGAGGTCTGTTGACGTGGAGTGGGCCCATACAAGGTTTCCCTTGCCAAAGCTGGGTCCTTGTGGGTTATATTGGTAGAACAAGTGGTAAATTCCCTTGTGAAGCACTGGTCCTGCATCAATATATATATATATATATATATATATATATATATATATATATATATATATATATATATATATATGATTGCTTTTGTCAATTCTACGATCGATCAAGATATATTGCATTTTTGTTTGTCTCGTAAGCCGATATTAAACAGGTGGGATGTCATGTTGGCTTTAGATGATATGGTTGCCAATGTTGTTCTAGATGACTTTAAAAATTACAAAGTATTGCAAAATGAGTAATAACTATGCCCCCATCGAAGGCCCGATTGAGACCTAGCGGGCTCGCTATTTGTATTAGAATTTTTGGGCAGTCCAATTTGTATTGGAATTAATGAAAGAATTTTATCTATATTGGATTTTGAGCCATATAAATAAATTGTCTTAAGATCGATTATATTCACTTATCTACAAAATCAGTAAAACCCTACAAAGGGCAATTGCTCCGAAAATTTCTTCTTATAACTTTTCTTCCTCTTGTTTATCAAATTCACCCTAATTCTGAAAAAAAACAACCCAATCCCCACTCTTATTTGAATTAATTTATATAATGCTTTATTTTGATCTCAAAATAATTAATACAAACCAACTGCATACACATGATTCATGCTGTTGAATGCAATAACTTGCCTAAGATTTCATCTGAAAAGCTAATTAACGTCCAAGATTCAAACCCTTACTCAAAAATAAACAAATTCTATCCAAATTTATCAATTGAATTTTTAGCTAAGATATCTAGTAGATCGTTGCATTTTCAACATGAGCTTGAATGGATTGGATCTTGGTGAATATAGTCAACTTGCAGTGACTATTGTTATCAAATAATTATTTGATCACATTTTAAAATTCAAATGACCCAACCAAATTCACCCAATTCCTTTATTGTCAAGTATTGGGTTAAATATACACTATATATAGGATTAAACATTCAAAAAAAAACAAGGAATTATTCAAAGGGTGGTGATGAAGGAGCTTACCATTTGGATCTTCACACCCAAATTCATGGCAAATCGATCAATTTACAGTTTCCGCCAATTGCAATTGACAAGATAGCAACATTTTGACCAAATCATACAAGAAAAACAAAAGCTTAATTAGCTAGAAGCTATGAAATTAAATTAATATCAAACAATATCTCAAAAATTAAAAAATTAATATCAAACAAGACAGAGAGGATTATACTAAGAACAAGAAATGAAATCTCTAACAAAAGCATATATACCATTCATCCAATTCTTCAGGGGTTGAAAATGGTAAGCTGTTCTGTAAGGTTGATCGCCATTGTTGTTGCCATCGAGAGCTGTTCTTGGAAAATTGTCCATGAGATCGATTTTTCGTGCTGCAATTAACTTTGAGCGTAGTATGATTAATTCTCCCAGACTTGGAGCCTATTTAAAGTATGAAATCATAATCAAGATGATAATTGTTGGATTAATTAGATGAGTTTAATATATTTGTTTTTGTTTTGTTATCAGAATTGAGTAATATACTAGGACTTGTTTAATTATGCTTCGTCTTGAAGACTTCGGATTTTTTTATTATATTTTAATAAAAAGTTGTAGTTCTTGTCTGATATTGACGCGTTATGGCAGATTAGTAGCTAGCATATGGGTTAATGGTGCAATTTTGTTTTAGTAAAATTATGCCGATTACCCTCTTATTTTTACAAATTACTCACTGTGGCCCGTACTTCTAAAGTTTTCATTTGGTAACGACCCCTCTTGTTCTTGCATCTTGCTACCTGTGTGCGCGCGCTTATAGTTTCAATTGATATTAATTGGATTAATTAAGATAAAATAGGTTGCTACGAAAAATGGCAATTTCACTCATAGATGATGAACAAAAATGCTTGTTCTAGTTCTCGATAAATCGCAATAAAACACCACAACTTTATTCGACGGATGAAAAATTTTCAGTAAGGATAATTTCGAATAGTCCATGTGAAAGTTTCTGGGTCCGGCAGGTAGATAAACTGAGGACGTGGGACGTACTTGTACGGGTGCATATTTGCGGATGAGCCTAGCACATAAGTTCATTGGGTATCATCCTAAAACAAATTGACAATAGGAAGAGTAACTCAAGTTATATATGCTAGATTTGATCTCTTTGGATTTCAGATGTGGTCTTAACACGTCCCCTCAAGTGTAAACTGGGCACTGAACTGCTTTGATACCATGTGAAAGTCCGTAGGCCCGAAAGATAGATAAATTGGGGACGTGTCGGTACGGACGCACATGTGTAGATGGGGGTAAGACATAAGTCCATGAGATTCTATCTTAAAACCAATTAGCACTAGGAAAAGTAATCCAATGATATATATATATATACAAAGTTTGATCTGTTTAAATTTCAGATATGGAATAGGTTATTAGTCCAATGTGAATCCTCCAACCGATCGATAGTCTTTATAAATTAATTTTGAGATCGTGATCAAGAAGAGTGTCAATGTTGGATTACTTAATTGAGTTTATTATACTTGTCATGATTTTTTTTATCATAACTGAATTGAATATACCAATAATTGTATACTTGGTCAAAAGATTTTGAAATATTTTAAGTACATTTTAGTGGAAAGTTCTTGCACTTATCTAGAATCAACGTGTGTTCTGGTAGATTAATGAGCAGTATATGATTCCTTAGTGACCAATTTTTCTAATTTTAGTAAATTGATGCCATTTGCCCTCTTATTTTTAACAAATTTCTACCTTATGCCCATAGTTCTAAAGTTTACATTTGTTGACAGCCTTCTCGTTCTTGCTACCATTGACGGTCCTAGGGGTGAGTATGAGTGTGGGCTTGTGCCCCTCTTTCGGTCGGACTTTTTTTTTTTTTTGGTTGAAGGAGAGGCAACACTCTTCGGGCTTTTAGCCCTTTTATTAATAAGAAAGAGGACTAAGTAGTAATTAAGCGGGAGATAGCCCGACCCCTTACATTATCAGCAAGTAAAGGAAAAACACCTTCAGGAGGGTCAAACAATACATGAAATCCTAATGTAAAAGATAACGCATGCGAAGCAAGGAAATCAGCAACCGCATTTGCTTCGCGATAAATATGTCGGAAATGGATAATCCAGTCCCTTTTAATGAAGCCTTGGCATTGAGATACCAGGCTAAAAAGGGGGTGATAACGATCCATAGACTTGTTTAGAAACAGAACCACTAACCATGAGTCAATTTCTAGACAAACCCTCATGTATTCCCTGTTCCAAGCCAAACACAGACCTTGTAACGCGCCCCATAATTCTGCCATCGGAACAGTACACAAGCCTATGTTGTGCACAAAACCACTTATCCATTGTCCATCAGAGTCCCTAATTACTCCGCTTGTCGCCGCTCTTCCATCCGGTGCAACGGCCCCATCAATATTAATTTTGATCCACCCTGCCTCAGGTCGTTCCCATTGCACGAACACCTCTTCTCTATTTGACTTCGTCAAGCTCCGACTAGCAACCGTACTTTCATATTCTTCGGTTTGCTGGAAAATGAATTGTGAACGGTTCCCTGCAAACGAAGTATGTTGAAAAACAAACTTGTTACGCCATTTCCAAATCCACCATATAGCCATAGCAAAAATGCTTGACCACACAATCCTGTTTGCATGTTTCAGGTTGCAAGTGATATTAACACGAATCCAAAAGGCGTAATCAAATTCGAAAAAGACTTCCCCGACAAGAGGAGGGTGTAAATTCTCCCAAAGGCGCATTGTGTCTCCACAATCGCCTAAGAGATGAATTAACGACTCCTCCTCGGTTGTGCACATCGAGCAAAGGGCATTGGACGCAAAATGTCGCCGAACCCGCTCTTGATTAGTGGACTTGTTAGTAATATGTATGTTAATTTTAGGTTTAAATATGTATAAATTTAAAATAATTTTACATTAAAAAAATGAAAATTAATTAGTCAAAATAGTTTATTACTCAACCTTATAAGCAATCCACCAACGTTGAATTACTCATAATTTTATTTAGTGTTTTTTCATTCACATTTAATGCTTTTCCCCCTAAAATAAAATTTTATAATTAAATAAGTATAAATTTATCATATTTAAGAACATTGACTAACTAAACTCGTCGAAAATTCTTAAATTATAGTTCTATGTTAGTGTTTTTTGATTCACATTTAATACTTTCCTCCCTAAAATAAAATTTTATAATTAAATAAGTATAAAATTTTCATATTTAAACATATTAACTCGACAATTCCCGAATTATTGACTTTACATGAGGAGAAGTCATGCGGCACGACTCGTGCCCCCGTAAAATTTATTATGCGTCCATCACTAATTGCTACTGTTCCTTGTGTGTCTAACCCCTAACCGATATGAAATTACTTACACGAAATCTCTAGAGCA
Organism: Fallopia convolvulus; assembly: GCA_964016875.1. Taxonomy (NCBI): domain Eukaryota; kingdom Viridiplantae; phylum Streptophyta; class Magnoliopsida; order Caryophyllales; family Polygonaceae; genus Fallopia; species Fallopia convolvulus. Next base: position 47,662,447 of record OZ024728.1, read on the forward strand.
TTTTAAAAGGAAAATCTTGTGTTTTGTTCTTTTATAAATGTCTTACTATCAATTGGTTAAAATAAGATTTTATGAGTTATTAGATAGAGAAATAACGACTATATATATAGCTTTCGGTTGTATTTGCCCATTCACTAAATTAGTAAAGTTGGACACTTACAAATGATAATTGGTCCAAATTTCATTCATGTCTTTAAAATTCTCTGTTTTTCTCTTCAACGAATTCACCTTAATTCATTACAATTGATATTAGAATTGACAGTTTTTGGCGTGCATTGGGCCAATTGCACCAAGCTGAAATGAACCTCGTGGTGCTTTCTCAACTGGTTTAAAACTCTGATTTCGGTAATGTCTCTGTGCACTCTGATTATACTGGCAATGACGGTTTACAAGTCGGTAATGGTACGATCCTTCCTATTACGCATTTGGGTAAAAGTTCATTATCTTCTTACCATAAACCTATTCAATTGCATAATATTTTGTTTGTTCCACAAATTAAGAAAAACTTACTTAGTGTTTCCCAATTAACCCGTGACAATGATGCTTACATGGTTTTTTATCCAACTTGTTGTTTTGTGAAGGACAAGTAGGGGCGAACACTTCTCAAAGGAATCGTTGAAAATGGGCTTTACCACTTGCAACATCCAACACAATCGTCCCTCCCTTCTCCCCGAGCCTACCTTGGTGAAAAGACTTCTCTTCAAATTTGGCATGAGCGCTTTGGTCATTTGCATGAGTCAGTTTTTCGTCGTTTAGTGTCTAGATTCAATTTACCCGTTTCTTCCAATAATCTTAAATATATTTGTGAATCATTTCAGTTAGGGAAAAGTCGTCGATTATCCCTATTTGAACGTCATTTATCTAGTGTTGTTCCCTTTGAGTTAATCTATTCTAATGTTTGGGGTACTGCCATGTTCCCTCTTTTAATGGCAATATTTATTTCTTAAATTTTGTTGATGACTGTACAAAGTTTGTTTGGATCTATTTTCTCTCTCAAAAATCACAGGTGCTTCAAAAACCTTTCAACTTTTTAAACAAATGGTTGAAACTCAATTCTCCACAAAAATCAAGCAATTCCAATCCGATTGGGGGTGAATACAGAAATGTGTCTACTTTCTTATAGTCTCATGGCATTCTTCATAGAGTGTCTTGTCCACATACACAGTCTCAAAACAGGTCGGCAGAATGTCGTCATCGTACCATAGTTGAGAAAGGTTTGGCCTTGTTATCTCATTCAAAATTACCCTCCTCCTTTTGGGAACATGCTTTTCACACAGCCGTTTAATTACATAACAGAACCTTAACACCAATTTTAAATTTCAAATCTCATTTTGAGGTTCTGTACAATAAAATACATGAATACAAATTTCTCAAAAGTTTCGGCTGTCTTTGCTACCCTTTTCTTAGGCCATACATGTTCAACAAACTCGAGTATCGATCTTCGCCATGCGTCTTTATTGGTTACAGTTCCAAACACAAGGGTTATTTATGTCTTAATGTTTCGACAAATCGGGTGTATATTGCGCGTCTTGTCATCTTTGATGAATCAATTTTTCCTTATCCAATCCATGCACAAACGCCCGAAAACCCTAGTGAATCACCTTCTCTATCGTCGGCCTCTCTTCTTCAACTCGCCTCTTCATCATGGCTGATCCCGGCGTCTCTAGCTCCTCTGCCTCCATGCACGACGTCAGGTCCACCTCTCGACATGCCTTCTCCATCACCACCGTCGCCGTTCACTCCCATGCAGCCACAATCATCACCACCGTCGCCTTCAAACATCCCGTCTGTGCAAGTGGAAAGCCCTGCTTCGTGGTCCTTAGATGGTGAGCTTGCCTCGGCTGCCTCTCCAAACACATGTATACCATCTTCCTCTTCTATTCCATCTTATTTTCGCCCTGTTGACACTACCACTCATCAAATGGTAACCCGTTCTAAAACAAATAGTCTCAAACCCAAATCCTTTACTTCCACAAAACATCCCTTGCCTGCCTCTCCATAGATTTATATAATGAACCCAAAACATTTATTCAAGCCTCCAAACTTTCCGAAAGGAAAAATGCTATGCAAAATGAATATGATGCCCTTTTACGTAATGAGACTTGGACAATTGTACCTCGTCCTTGTAATGCTAACATTGTTGGTTGTAAGTGGGTCTACAGGGTTAAACGAAAGGCAGATGGTTCAATTGAACGCTACAAAGCTCGTTTAGTAGCAAAAGGTTATAATCAGGAAGAAGGAGTTGACTACTTTGATACTTTTAGCCCTGTTATTAAACCTACTACTATTTGCATTGTTCTTTCTCTGGCTTTACAGAATTCTTAGCCGATTCAGCAAGTTGACATTAATAACGCCTTTCTTAATGGTGATCTCACTGATCAAGTTTATATGGCTCAACCTCCGGGTTTTATTGATTCCACTCGGCTTAATCACATCTGTTTACTCCGTAAAGCTCTCTACAGCTTAAAACAGGCACCTCGGGCTTGGTTTACTAAGCTTCGGCAATTCTTGGTTACTCATGGTTTTCGGCCTTGTTGTTCAGACACTTTCTATTTGTTCGGTGACATGGTGCGAACATTCTGTACATTTTAGTATACGTGGATGACCTTCTTATCTCCGGCTCCATTTTTGCAGAGATTGACATGTTTATTCAGCTCCTTAATTCCGCTTTTTCTCTGCGCGATTTAGGTCCGCTTCATTATTTTCTCGGCCTTGAAATTACAAGGAGGAGTGATCATATTTTCATGTCACAAGCGAAGTATATTCGGGATCTTCTTGAACGCAACAAAATGTGTGATGCCAAGCCTATAGCATCGCCTGCTGAGCCTGCTTCCAGATTACAGCGTTCAAGTGATCCTTTAGTTGGTCCTTCTCTTTATCGCAGTATTGTTGGGGCCTTGCAATATGCCACTATTACTCGTCCAAAGATATCTTATGTTGTTAACAAAGTCCGTCATTACATGCATTCTCCTACTGAGTCACATTGGTCTGTCGTTAAACGCATTTTGCGTTATTTAAAGGAGTCCATCTCGGCCGGCCTTACACTTCGTCCCTCTGTTGATCATCGTTTGGTTGCTTATTGTGATGTTGGTTGGGCTTTTATGGTATCAGTGCTATTTGTCTAACGACCTCTCTCAATCCTGGGCCCGCCCCGTTGTCTTGTCCAAGTGTCAACTGGGCCAGTTCCCCCAGTTGCACTTGCGGGGGCGTGTTAGAATGTCCATCCCACATCTGAAAGTTGGGACTAACTGGACTAATATATAACTCAGCGGATTACTCCTCCTATTGCCAATTGGTTTTAGGATGGAACCCTGCTGGGCTAATAATGGTAGTCTCAATTTTGAGAGTGAGCACGTGATACTTCATGCATGCAAGTCAAAGGTGATACTTATGTCTTGGATGCGTGATGGTTCGAGTTTGTGGGTGATTCACAAATGATCGAAAGGGGATAGGGGAGATTGACGATTTAGTTATAAATCCACATTGAAAATGAGAATAATCCAAACATGTCATGTATAATAGATAATTTTGGCTTAAAATCTATTGTCACTTAATTTTAACTTAAAATCTATGATCAATTGATTTTAGCTTAAAACCTCATTAGATTTATGCCATGGGCTTGGTGGTTCTGGCCTAGTAGAATTTATTTTTTCAACATCACACACAGATAAATCCGATGGAATAAGATTCCCACTCTAATAAAACATCAATCTTATACAATTATTATGATTCATTTTTTGGATTAGTTCAAGTACTCTAATGTGCTCCAATCTTATACAATTATTATGACTCTTCTTTCTTGGATAATTAATAGCATGCGTTTTATAGCATTTTAGGACATGTATTTAGGACTTAAGATTGATATGTTTTATGCATTTTTCTCGTGTTTTCTAGTAATTTTCGTCTGGTTTCCGTTTTAGATGTCTACACATGTATCCTTTTATTTTCCACGTATTTGGATAAGTTCAAGCTTTATTTGGACACGTTTGGAGGCATGGAAGGATCAAGGACTTCGGTCTAGAAGGCGACGAGACTGAAAATGAACCAATTAAGAGCCAAAGTGAAGAAATCATACGATCTAGGTCAATGTTGTGCATGAAGGTGCACGGTCGTTTGTCCGGTGATGTAAAAGTTCGGATCATGCGGAAAAGACCAAATCAAGGCCAAGGTCGTCCGTCTCATGGCGCACGATCGTGCGTTGGTCCTCAGTAAAAGGCAAGGGTTGTGTATATTTCAGTGCATGATCTTGCGTCCTCAAGTCTAAGGTCATGCAGATTGAGGGTTGTGCACCCTTCATAGGTTGTGTGTGTTGTAGCTCGTGCGCCTCTTCACAGGGTCGTGCACCTCTGATGTAGGACGCACGCCAATGATCGTGCACCCCTTATGTCGGTCCTTGGGCCGCCTCTTTCAATCCTGGACTTAGTATAAATACTTTTTTTGGCTTCTAGATTAGGATTCTAGATGTTTACCAATTGCTTATTACTTGAGAGACAAGGTTATGTTCACTAGTAGGAGATTTGAAGACTTTTGTGGGGATTTTGAGTTCGGATATGATGGATCTTTTTTTTGATAAGGTAAGAATTAGGAGGTCCCCCTTATGGGGGGCGTCCTAGAGCATCCAAACGGATGAGAACATTAAGTTCTGGATGATTCATGATGGAATCCGATGAAAGACTATGGCCCAGTTTAACATTTTTATCGGTCACAACATTGCAATTCCTACTGACATAGGTAATTCGGGTATCATCAAAATGTTGTAGTGAGGCATTCGTGTTAGAGATTATTAAATCCACATCCCACGGGCATTGTCCTTTTTTCTTTAGAGCATTGATAATTGTCAAGTTGTCTCCCTCAATTTCTAGTTTTCTTATTCCCATACTTTGTGCTCTTAAAACCCCTTCGCGGAGCGCAAGCGCTTCAATTTTAGCTATCGAGGCATTTCCATATTTGTGGTTGAAATGTCAATCATTTTTCCATTTGAATCTCTAATTAGGATTCCCGATGTTGTTGATCCGTCCATTAGTTTAGACCCATCAAAATTAAGTTTATGGAAACTCAATACTAGTTTTCTCCATCCGGTTTGTGGTCGTTGTCTTCTTGTTCTATTGTAACTTTCCTGTCTAGCATTCTGTTGGGTTGAGTCTTCGGTCTTAGTTGTTTTCCAAGTCTGGATTTGTACTCTAATTTATTGTGCTAAGTCTGGTATAACATCACATGGCATTTGTTGAAAAACCAATTTGTTTTGTTGATGCCAAATCCCCCACCAAGTTACCGCCATTTCTATGAATTCCTTGGTTCCTAGTTGTTGCTTTAATTCATTGATTATCCTTCCCGATGTCTTGTTTCTATCATCGTATTGGTATAACGTTGTTGTAACTTTTGGGTTGATTTTGTTACATACAATATAGGTATGTGGGCATTTAATAAATAGGTGGTTTATGTCTTCATACGTGCAGTGACACATAAGACAGCCTCTGGGAGTGGGTATATGATTTTGTCTTAGCCTATCTTTAGTTGGTAATCCCTTGGATATGATGGATCTTAATCAAGTTTTCTTGTTTCTTCAATCTGGTAATTTATTCTCATTATTGGATTGATTTCTTCCCTCTCCATGTCTAACTAAACCCCAAATTCTAATATTGGGGTAAATCCAATAATGTGTAGGTAGACAAATCTATTAAATTACACGATTTGTTGTTTGAAGTTTTGTTTGATTCAATCCTAGATGCCTATGTGATGCGACCCTAGAATGGCAAGGGACGGATCTAGGCTCGAAACTTCCGGATCTTCTCCGACGGATAATAATGGGATAAATACGAGACCACAAAGTGGACTCGCGGGCCTCTAATGCTCGTCGGAACGAGGGTGGGGCGAGGTAGTAACAAGGATAGAATGAAACCGAGGTGACGTTGGGCCAAATAAGGAGGAAACTCGACTCTACTTTAACTTGGCTTAATCTTGACGTGAATATTACAAAGGGGAGTGGCTCCTTTATATAGAGGAGGCCACACGAAACCCTAGTAGCTAGTTGGGAGAGGCGCCTAGGGCTTGTATGTAAACAAGGCCCAACGACTCCTGGCCCAATAAGACAACATACTAAAAATAGAAACTATCTAGAAAGGGAAATGACAAGGCTAGCCCATACTATAAGAATGGACACACGCCTAAAAGGGAAATGACGGAAATGTAAATGACGGAAATATAAATAATAACATAAATGAGACTAAGTCCTAATCCAAGGAGGTCTCCAAGGTCTAGGCCGTCTCGGGTCCGTCGGAGTTGGGTCCGAGCTAGGGCAGAGTCGCATCATTCTCCCCCGCTTAGCTTCGAAGCGTCCTCGCTTCGACGTGGGTCGGACAAGGGAAGAAGGCGACGATCTCAGCAAAGCCTTTCCATCGACATGTGTAGTCTCGAATAAGTATGGTGTCGACACAGGGGCAGGTTCGAGCTTGGGCTCGGTTTCAGCGTCGGACTCTAAGGAGGGCGTCGGTGTAGGTAAAGGCTCGACGAGCTGGGGCGGGTCCTTAGGTGTCGGCGTTGGAAGGATCGGATCCTCGGTAAGGACTGGCGCGTTCGGCACCGGCTCGGGACTGTCAAGGGCCTCGGTAAGGATGAGCACACTTGGTACCGTCTCGGGGCTGTCAAGGGCCTCGGTACCGACGGTGCTGGGCATGGGTGCCGATGGTGCTGGGCTCGACTCGTGTGTTGGCACGTGGGATGCCGGCCACGGTTGAGACTCTCGGTTGGCCTCGGCGAGAAGGCGCTCGAGCTCCGCGAGTATGGCGTAGTGCGTGCGCCGTTGGTGCTCAGAGAGCGTTGGTGGTGTGGCGCGGGAGTCCATATGGTGGACTCGAGCGCGGACCGAGGGAGACCTTGGGGCCTCCAGGGTGCGGTCTCGGGTACGAGGGCGCCGAGGTGGCGGACTCCAATCCCGTTCAACGTATGAGCAACGTCGGGGTCTTGGAGTTTCGCCGTAATAGCGGGCCCGATTCTCGGGAGTCGATATGGTGGAATCCAATCCGGGTCGTCCCTCGGAAGCGGCTTATATGGACGAGTGTTGACTCGTCGATGCGACCGAACCCAAGAATCCGAATCGTCCCATATTACCGAGCAAGTCCAAGACATGGCTCGGACTCTCGGTTTTTTTTTGGTTTTTTTTGTTTTTTTACAATATTACGAGATCTTCCACAATCCGAAAGATCCCGTTAAAACGGAAATAATAAACTATCCTAGAAATAAAAAATAACTAGAAGATCTTTTATAAGATAAAATCTTTACAAAAAGGAATAAAATCAAAACAAATAAATGCAAAAATAAATAAAAATAAAATAACAAGATATGTATTCGAAAATAACCTAAGAGATCTCGAAAATAATCTCGAAATTTAGGGTTTCCGGATTCGGCGCGGGGCTGGCACGAGGCTGCTGCGGATTGGCGCGTTGATGGCGCACTGCTGGTGCGGTACTACAGCGCCGGGGCTGCGCCAAGACTCGGGTCTGGCACGCTGCTGCTGGCTGGGCGTCGGACTCGTGCGTCTGGTTGGTATTTCGGTCTTTTGGAGGGGCAAACAACGTCCGATTTGGGAGAATTTTATATGCCCGGACTCGTATCGAAAAGACCTACATGATTCTGGAAGAAAATTGCAGAAAAAGAAAATTTTTTTTCGAAAATCTGGACAGAAGTGTCGACTTCGTTTTTTTTTGTAGGGACGGAGAAGGAACCGTTCGAACCGCCTAAGCTCTGATACCAATTGATGCGACCCTAGAATGGCAAGGGACGGATCTAGGCTCGAAACGTCCAGATCTTCTCCGACGGATAGTAATGGGATAAATACGAGACCACAAAGTGGACTCGCGGGCCTCTAATGCTCGTCGGAACTAGTGTGCGGCGAGGTAGTAACTAGGATAGAACGGAACCGGGGTGACGTTGGGCCAAATAAGGAGGAAACTCGACTCTACTTTAACTTGGCTTAATCTTGACGTGAATATTACAAAGGGGTGTGGCTCCTTTATATAGAGGAGGCCACACGAAACCCTAGTAGCTAGTTGGGAGAGGCGCCTATGGTTTGTATGTAAACAAGGCCCAACGACTCCTAGCCCAATAAGACAACATACAAAAAATAGAAACTATCTAGAAAGGGAAATGAGAAGGCTAGCCCATACTATAAGAATGGACACACGCCTAAAATGTAAATGACGGAAATGTAAATGACGGAAATATAAATAATAACATAAATGAGACTAAGTCCTAATCCAAGGAGGTCTCCAAGGTCTAGGACGTCTCGGGTCCTTCGGAGCTGGGTCCGAGCTAGGGCAGAGTCGCATCATTATGACATTAGTAACTTTTGTGAATGAGAACTTGTTAAAGTTTGAGACTAAAAGGTAATAACTTTGATAAGTAGTCAGACAGGGAATTGAGACTGAAATCTAATTTTCCCTCTTGGAACCCTAGGATTTGAAGTTGAGTTTTCTTTATTACAAAAGTGTTTTGAATTCTCTTGTGGAATAACTTTTTTCATAGAAATCTTGAGATTAGGTTGGCTTTGCAAGTCGCGAAAGTGGATGTTGAGTCAATTTGATCTTAAGTTCTAAGTGCTTAAAGGTCTAGATTTTAGTTTGCAAGTCACAAAAGTGGATGTTTAATTGAGTCTAGATATGTTTGCTAACATTCGAAAGAATTTAGTGGATACAAAATTTGAGCTTCCTTCATATTCTACACACAAAATTTATGATCGGAATATCTTGAGTTCCATTGTTAAAAGAATAAAGGTGTGCATTATCAAGGATTAAGAGGTTAGGATAAACCCTAGAAGTGATGCAACTCTTTCCATTTGCTCTTGTTAAAGTCCGCTAGGCCAATATAATGTGGGCGTCCACACATTTGTTCATGTGCATATGCACATTGACGGTCCCAAGGGTGGGCATGAGTGGGCTCGTGCCCCTCCTTCGGTCAGACTTGTTAGTAATATGTATGTTAATTTTAAGTTTAAATATGTATAAATTTAAAATAATTTGTATTAAAAATATGAAAATTAACTAGTCAAAATAGTTTATTACTCAACCTTATATGCAATCCACCAAGGTTCAATTACCCATAGTTTTATTTTAGTGTTTTTTCATTCACATTTAATTCATTTCTCCCTAAAATAAAAATTATAATTAAATAAGTATAAATTTATCATATTTAAGAATATTGACTAACTAAACTCGTTGAAAATTCTCGAATTATAGTTCTATTAGTGTTTTTTCATTCACATTTAATACTTTCCTCCCTAAAATAAAATTTTATAATTAAATAAGTATAAAATTTTCATATTTAAGAATATTAACTAACTAAATTAGTTGACAATTCCCAAATTATTGACTTTACAAGAGGAGAAGTCGTGCCCCCCTTAAAAAAATTTATGCGTTCGTCACTGCATATGCTTGTTAGTCCCAACACATAAGCCCATGGGATTCCATCCTAAAACCATTTGGCAATAGGAGTAACCCATGAATTTATATGTTGGAAAAGTTTTATCATAAATCCGGATGTGGGATAGATTTTATCTCAACCCTCAAGTGTAATTACATGGCCCCGACGCCCCGCAATATGTTAATTGCACTTGACATCATGCCTTTAGGCCGGGCGGTGATAGCTTGCATTTAGGTATAGCTTAGGATGCATATTTATGTTTATTTTTCTTGGTTTTAGCTTAGTTTAGTCTAGTTCTTAGGTTTTTTAGGTTTTCTAGAAAATTCGGGTTTTGCGCTTGTTTTGTTCGGTTTTGCAGATCTTTGGTAACCAAGTGTGGTCGGGACGAATTTTAGTGGAATATGGTGCAGTTTGATGAGGCTTAGAGTGATACAATTGAAGATTGGAAGAACCAAGGCCCAAGAGCTTGTGTGAAAAGAACGCTTAAATCCGAGCTATGAATTGGAGTCTTGTTTTGACACCTCTATCTTGCAATGCTTGGTTTGGGAGCTATAGTGGTCGTATGAAGCTAAATTTGGTATCACTAGAAATCTAATTCAAAGAGATACAATTCATATTTTTACTACGAGTCCAAATTCCAACTCAAAGGGGGTCAAAACAGCCTCTGAAGTGTCGCTTGAATGCTGAATTGAGGGATGTCGCGGGATACATCACCAACCTGTGCGACCGCGCCACCCTAGGAAGAGACTGCGCCATCATTTTCTCTGCGGACGAGTTGGGCCGTGAAGTTGGGGTTCGATATAGGCTTTTATGATATATTTTTTGACGTGTTGGATGTAATTTTCGAGATTTATGGGTCTATGGATATCTTGGGGGTATTTAAACCTTAGTTTTGGCTTTTCTTTGATAACTTAGAACATAATTTTGTAGGCTAGGGTTTCTTTGGAGAGATTTTTCTCAAAAGAGCAACCTTTGAACCTTTTGTAAGTTTTCTTTAATTCAATCATACATTGCTAAACCCTTTGTGTTTGACTAGTTATTGAAATCATAGATTGCATAATATTGTGAGGTTTGATTGATTCGCAACAATTTGAATAGGTTTTAATGCTTAATTGAATTATTCTAGGGTTTTGTTAGATTAGCTACCTAATAATATTTCTGGGATAATTAACAACTAATCTGATTAATGCCCGTTCGGGGTTGATTAGATAAAGTAGCATCTATAATTGTTTGGACCCATTTGGGCTATTTAATTGTGGAAGGGAATAAATCCACAAATAACTTAGATGTCTGTTTACTCTAAGTGTTTGTTTCTATTGATAACTTGATTCATAAAGTTGTTGTTTAATTGAATCTAGACATTGTTTTAGGTTGTTAAATGATTAGGGTTGTTCAGACTCTTTCAACTAAATATATAGTCTTGGATAATAATCCACGATAGATTATTCAAGTGAATTGAGAATAAGGAGAATCAATGATCAATAAGCATATATATCTATGATGGATTTAACTAGTTGAACACGCTTTTCTCATACTTGTTAAACACAATCATATTTGCACTCATAGTTAGTTTTTAGTTTGCATCTTAGAATTAGAAAATCATTCAACAAAACCCCCCAAACATTGGTTACTTGGCACTCAAGTAAAACACTTATACACGAGTCTTTGTGGGATCGACCCTTACTTACCATTCTACTAAGTTTGGTTAAGTTAGGATTCTTTGATAGGTATAACGACCACTGAAAATACCTCATCAGGCGGCCCAATATTTGACCGAGGATTGGAACCCAGACCGAACAGGCTTTGATACCATGTTAAAGTTTGGTGGGTCAATATAATGTGTGGGACCACACGTTCCTTCATGAGCATATGTGCATTAGGCCCAACACACATGTCCATGGGATACTATCCTAAAACCAATTGGCAATAAGAAAAGTAACTCCTGAATTTATATGATGAGCAAGTTTTGTCAAAAATCTTGATATGGGATAGATCTTATCTCAGCAGCTCTGAAGCTTTCAAATAACAGAGTGATCAATCTACATCCAAAAGGGCAGGAATATGAACAACACAAATTAGCTTGAACCCAAATGACTTGATATGACTCAAGTTTGATAATAATTTAAAATGAATTCAGAAGACACTGCAAAATATAACTGACCCAATATAAGATTAAACAAATATATTCATATGCTTTTGGTACATGACCTCTCTCTAGAACTCCTAGAGAGATGAAGAGCAGGCCGAGAAGGCCATCCGCTGAGAAGGCAACTAGCCGAGAAGGCACCCGCCGAGAAGGCACCCGTAAAAGTTCGATTCAATCAATGATGTATAAAGAAAGATGACAAATTTACAATGAATTTCTTTAGGTTTTGAGAACCTTTGTTAGAGATTGAGGAAAATAGTTTATCCCGAAAACAATCTCTTATGGATTCTACTTGAGATGTTTTTTCTAAATTCAATCTTATGTGGGCAATCATGAAGAATAAGATTAGAAGGTGATATTTTTTCGAGAATATAATATAGACGGGTGGTTGACGATCTCTTTTCCGGACTCATTTGACGATCTTGCTTTGTGGTTAGGATTCTTTCGATGTTGTCGTTGACTGCCAGACTCTCCTTGGCCTTAATGGTTTTCCGGACGTTTCGCGCGGTAGGGCCGTTTTTATACTTTGCGTCTGTTTGCAAGCCGTCATCGAGTTTACTGTTTTCAAGTTCTTTTGGTCAAATTTCCAGACTTTCTATTATGAATGATGATGTTGACTATTTGAGGGGTTTGTTGTGGCTACGTGGCCTCTTGCTCGTTTGATGTTTTGGGCTTTGGGCTGCTTTTTTCTTGTGTTTGTGATGGTGCAGGTTTATCCTTGGCTTTTTAGCTTGGTACACGTACTCCTTCATCTGGGGAGTTTCCTTGGGGTTTTAACCCCTTTCGAGCTGGTTTCATGGTGGTTCGGAGGTTTTGCCTGTCGCTGCCAGTCTACTTCCAGTTTCGTCGTCCACCGGGTTTTCCGGTCACCAGATTGTTCGGTCTCTCGATTGCACCAAGTATGTTTGGCCAATCGAATTTTTTCCTACTCAAATATATATATATATATATATAAGATTAAACAAAAAGGACTTACCAATGTCATCAAAGAAAGTTCCTAGTAATTAGGATTCACTTGTACAAAAGTACCATAGCTTTGCTTGTCATTGGTTGGATTCAATGAAGACCTACATAACAGAAATATTTCACTGTCAGCTTTTTAAGGTTGTGTCATTTTAATCACGAATGATTATTGAGTAAAATATTCTACCAAAAAAATATTGAGTAAAATATGTATGTAGGTCAGGTTGATTTACATATCCTACAAATATATTTAATAATTCATCTCAATTATAAATAAAAACGAAAACATAATGTTAAAAATTAGGGGCAAACCTACTTTGATCATTCCACATCTATATATAACATTAAAAAGTTGTGTACAAAGTGCATGTATTTCATATGTTTATTTTTTTTAAATCATCTCATTTTTTATAATGTCAATTATATTAGATGACAAGATAATCTCCTTAGCTCAATGGTTAAAGCTATGAAATTGTACTAAAGGTCTCAGTTTCAAGGGCTCAATTAATCACTTTTGACAATTTTTATAATAACACAATTATCTCATACTAAAATCTATTACAAATTCTAACAAATGCATTAGAAAAAGTTTATTTAGCCAAAACTAAAATTTGTTATAATAGTTTTAGCTTACTACCCTTAAAAAGTTTGATGATAGTGGACATCATATAATTCAACATTTTTGAAATACAAATTTAAAAATATTATTTAAATATTTCAATCAAAATATTTAACACGTTTTTTGGTCTAAAATCTAACAATTATTATTAAGTATTTTAATATATAATATTAATGTACACTTACACATAGAGATTCTACTAGGATACTTATCATCATATTTGTACTTATTGCCTACATTTACCACACCTAATTACACCCATCTTAATAGGATGAAGATTTCCTTGTAAGAGATATTTTGATCTTATCTCTTTGACTTGTGTGTCATGCTTATCTTTCTCCATCGATATTGGTGTCACTTTCATCTTTTTGCATCAATATCGATTCCGTAATCTTTACCCTCCTTTAATATTTGAATATACAATTCTTCGTTGTTAAGTATTTTGATCTTATCCATTAGTGTAGCTTCTTAAGACATCCTTTAAGAAGACTTCCTAAGGAAAAGAAGTTGTATTTCCACCCCATCTCCTTCATTTTTCCACCTCATCTCTCTCTCTCTCTCTCTCTCTATCTCTATCTCTATCTCATTCTCTCACCTTTCTCTCAATCGCCTTCGTCTCTACATCCATCACATCCACTCCTCCTTGCCACCTTTTTGCTTTGTTTCGTCGCCTCTTTTGTCGAGAGTCAAGATCCATTCTTCTCTTCCTACATTTCCTTCTTGGTGAGCTTTTCCTTCCTTGTTTTTTTCTTGATGAGTTGTGTGAGGTTTTGAATAAAGTAGACTAGGTTTAGTGGCTAATTTGTGGCCGGGTTGGTTGGGCAAACTTAAATGGTGTTTTGGGAGATTTTTGGACAAAGAGGGTGTTGAAATTGATGTTTTGTGGGTGCTTATTGTAACACCCCGTCTTTAAATAGGGGCGCTACTCGGTAGTAGACCTCACTAGGTACTACCTAGGCTAGTTTGACAACGGGTTCACTTGGATCTTGCAACTCGGGCACGACGAGAAAACATGAATAAAACATCCAACCGATATTTATAAAACCCAAGTATAGAAAACATGCATGAAACCCAAAACAACATAATTTACAACACTTCCTAGAAACATTTCATTAACATACCACTACCCTTTCTTTATCAAAACAACACATTATTCGAAAGATACCAAAAAGTAAACCATCATTCTCCCAAACGAACCCATCCTAATGACACAGCCTTCAACGATCTGATCCATCATTCGGCCGAGGTTCCATCATGGGTCCCTTGTCTTTACCTGAAACTAAAATAAAAAAAAGTCCCCGAAGGGTCAGCTACCATTCTAAAACAAGTACCTAACTCACACACAAGCACGGTTCACATGAATACAACACATATCAGTTCTAAATCCATACATTAACTTCCCATAGATCATAAGCACAAACCACATCTCAAACTTCCATACACAGTCATACATACAAGTCCAAGCAGAACAATACAACCATTCTCTCACCGTTCCATTCCATGGCGCTTATCAATCCTACGCCCCAGGTGCTGAGGCGCGACCTCCCACCCTGCACAATTCCATCCTCCTAACCCCGGGTCAAGCCTCCTCGGGAGCACTTGCCCAAAACACAGATAACTTTTCTTTTGAAGGGGCACGATTCTCTGTCACATAACCATACGTAGCCGTCACTTCAACCCAGAGGACTACGCACATGGCCATGCCGAGAACGGTACCAACATAGAGAAAATATTCGAAAACTTCACATTCGATGAAAGCCCAATGAAATCCTTTTCACGCATATCATACACAAGTAAACCTTTTTCATAGAACAATCACTTAGGGACTAGTTCCCCAAAACCAATCCTACAAGCACCACATGAAGTCTAACAAGTATTGAATGGAAGCTGATCAAGTCGTAAACGACTTACCTTGAAGACGAATTCTCTAGGCCAACAAACAATAACTAACACGCAAAGTGGGCCCCTGTCTAAAACATATAGTTTGTCTCTGATCACGACCAAGGACCCACGCTCCTATATGCACATATATATACCCCCAATGAATAATAATAGCCTTTTAACTCTTACAAACTCTAACCCTAAAATCAACAAAAAGCCAGGATGCTTTATAACTTCTCTTGTATAATTCCAAATCCTTTAAAACTTGACAAGAACATACTAAATATATAAAAGAACATATTTCTAGTTCAAACCTTTCTGAAAAACTGCATCAAAGGTCTCCCTAATATCATTACAAAGCAAAACCCTAAAATTACTCTGAAATCTTTTACCGATTATAAATCTGATATCAAAAATACCCTCTAAGAACTATAAATCGACTGATTTTTAAATCCAATCAATTGTAAAACCAGATCTGGAAAAATTAGTAAAATCTAAACAAATTATTAACTAATTAAAACTTACCAAATAACTCCTGAACTCCAAAATCCGACCCGATGAATGAATCCCGCACCGGAATTAACTCCTCCTTTCTCTCTCTCTCTCTCTCCCCCTCTCCCTCTCCCTCTCCCTCTCTCTCTCTCTCTCTCTCTTTTCCTTCTTCTGTACGTATTTTTTTGCAAGAGAATGAACTCTTCTTTTATAAAGGAAAGGTGGAGTCGGCATAATATTAGAAAAATTATACTTTCCACCCTCAAATCTCTTTTACTACAAACTTTACCCTAAAATTATTATTAATTACTTTTAACTTAAAAAATTTTCAAAATAAAATTATTTTAAATTAAAAATTAAAAATTAAATACTTTTATATATCCGAGATTACTTATAAGCTAAATAATCCCAACACAGAATTCAAAAAGCGTAAAAATAGAATAAAAAAAATATCGAAATATTCCCGAATATTACATTCTACCCCCCTTAAATAAAGTTTCGTCCCGAAACTTCCCAAGGTATACGAAAACGAACTCATTACGTTGCTTAGTTTTTCACACAAGTCAACAACACGTAATTCACATCATTAGAACACTACAAGCAACCATCAAACAAGTCAATCACACAAAGTCAAGTAAAACAAAACACACAAATAGTTACAACTACCCGTAACTATAACCCCTCAAACACCCTTAGCTTCTATTCTCAAACGCCTCAACTAAAACCGGGTACAACTCAGGATAGCTTTCACTTATTCTCGTCTCAATCTCCCAAGTTGCCTCCTCAACTCCTCGTCGGGACCACTGAATCAACACGAGTAGTATCTCTTTATTTCGCAGCTTTTTCAACCGTCTACCTAAGATTGCTATTGGCTGTTCTTGGAAAGTATGATCTGGCTCAATTTCTAACTCTTCATAGTTAAGCCTATGACTAGGATCAGGCACATATTGCCTCAACTACGACACATGAAAAACATAATGAACTCCCTCTAAAGTTGGTGGTAGTGCCAACTTGTAGGCTACCTCGCCTACCCTCTCGAGAATTTCAAATGGCCCGATGTACCGAGGACTCAACTTTCCTTTCACTCCAAATCTTCTAACCCCACGAGTCGGCGATACTCTCACCCAAACATGTGCTCCTACCTCAAATTCCAATGGTCGTCGCCTCTTATCTACATAAGATTTCTGACGACTCAGTGTTGTCAACATACGTTCTCGAATCAAAGCCACCTTTTCAACTATTTCCTGAATCATCTAAGGCATTCCCTCTACAACATCTGATGGATCATCCCAACATAGAGGTGTCCTACATCTTCTCCCATATAAAGCCTCATATGGTGCCATCTAAATCGAAGAGTGCCAACTATTATTATATGCAAACTCAACTAATTCCAAGTGATCAGACCAGTTTCCTCCCCAATCCAGCACACATGATCTCAACATATCTTCTAATGTTTGAATTGTCCTCTCAGATTGGCCATCTGACTGCGGGTGGTAAGCAGTCGTGAAATGTAGCTTGCTGCCTAAGGCTTTATGCACTTTTTGCCAAAAATTGGAGGTAAACCGCCCATCATGATCAGAAACAATCGTTTTGGGCACTCCATGTAATCTCACTATTTGTTTTATGAACACCTCTACTAGTTGACTCACTAGCCAAGTCTCTCTAATGGGCAGAAAACGAGCAGTCTTAGTCAGTCTGTCCACGACAACCCATATTGTATCATGTCCTCTACTAATCCGCAGTCCGGTAACAAAATCCATGGAAATGTCCTCCCATTTCCATTCTGGAACTGGAAGTGGTTCGAGCATTCCACCTGGTCTTTGGTGCTCTATTTTTACTTGCTGGCACACCTGACACTTTGCTACAAATTTCGCTACATCAGGCTTCATTCCATCCCACCAGTAATATTGCTTCAAGTCCTTGTACATCTTACTAGCTCCCGGGTGGATTGAATAAGGAGTAGCGTGACCCTCTTGTAATATCTTTTGTCTCAACTCCTCATCTCGAGGTAAACATAATCGACCATTCAATCTCAAAGTACCATCAACATGTTTTTCAAAAGCAGATGCCTCTCCACGGCTCACTTTCTGCCTCAACTCTTGAATCATCAAACAAGTCTCCTGCTTAAGTCGTATTTCCTCAATTAAGGTTGGTTGACAATCTATACGGCCTAGTCTACCTTGATAGCGCTGAATCTGTACCTCAATCTCATACCTTATCAGTTCTCTTTGTAACTCTGGTTGGGCAGTCAAGTGACACAACATATGCTCTTGCGGCGTTTTTCTGCTAAGAGCATCAGCAACTACATTCACCTTTCCGGGATGATACAAGATCTCTAAATCATAATCTTTCAGTAATTCAAGCCATCTCCGTTGTCTCATGTTCAATTCTCTCTGAGTAAAAATGTACTTAAGGCTCTTATGGTCTGTCATCACTTTACATGTACTTCCATACAAGTAATGACGCCATATCTTTAGAGCATGAATCACTGCTGCCAGCTCTAAATGATGGGTTGGATAATTCAACTTGTTTGGTTTCAACTGCCTGGAAGCATATGCAATCACCCTGTCATTCTGCATTAATACACAACCTAAGCCTACCTTTGAGGCATCACTGTAAATCACAAAGCCTTCATTCCCTTGAGGAAAAGCAAGTATTGGAGCTAAAGTCAACTTCTCCTTCAACTCATCGAAGCCCCTTTGACAAGCATCATTCCAGTCAAAACGAGTGGTCTTTTTCAACAAGTTGGTAAGCGGTTGGGCTATTTGTGAAAACCCATCCACAAACCACATGTAGTACCCTGCCAATCCTAGGAAACTTCGTACCTCCTTCACATTCTTCGGGGGTTCCCAAGCCTTCACAGCTTCAATCTTTAAGGGGTCTACCATGACTCCCTTAGCGGATACAACATGACCTAGGAAAGTAACTTCTGGTAGCCAGAACTCACATTTGGACAGTTTAGCAAATAGTCGGTGGTGTCTTAACACTTCCAAAACTAATCTAAGGTGCTTTGCATGCTTCTCAGTGCTTTGAGAATAAATCAGTATATCATCAATAAAGACAACCACAAATTTATCCAAATAGTCAATAAACACCCAATTCATTAACTCCATGAACACCGCAGGTGCATTAGTCAATCCGAACGACATTACTACAAACTCATAATGCACGTATCTTGTTCGGAAAGCCGTCTTGGGAATATCCCCTTCCCGAATCCTCAATTGATGATAGCCCGATCTGAGGTCCACCTTTGAGAACACAATAGCCCCTTGCAACTGGTCTAACAAGTCATCAATATGAGGCAAAGGGTACTTATTCTTAATAGTAACTCGGTTTAGCTCCCGGTAATCAATACCTAAACGTAGGGAACCATCTTTCTTTCTTACAAACAAAACTGGAGCTCCCCACGGTGATGCACTTGGACGTATATATCCCTTCTTTAGTAACTCCTCCAATTGAGCCTTTAGCTCTTGCATCTCCATTGGAGCCATACGGTACGGGGCTTTTGAGATTGGTCTTGTTCCTGGTTCTAATTCAATATTAAAGTCCACCTCTCGTTGAGGAGGCAGCCCTGGAAGTTCCTCTGGAAAAACGTCTTCAAACTCACAAACTACTGGTATATCTCGAATACACGGTCCTTTCTTGTCTCCTTCTAGAACATAACACCAATAACCCACACACCCATCATTAAGCAACTTAGCGGCTTTCACCATGCTGATCACTGATCCTGGACCCTCTTGCTCTGGATCTTGACATACATGTATTGTCCCATCATTTGCAGTCACAGTGATTGTACCCTTATGTGCATCTAATACTGCTTTATAACGTCTCA
This sequence comes from Fallopia convolvulus, assembly GCA_964016875.1. Classification (NCBI taxonomy): domain Eukaryota; kingdom Viridiplantae; phylum Streptophyta; class Magnoliopsida; order Caryophyllales; family Polygonaceae; genus Fallopia; species Fallopia convolvulus. The sequence continues at coordinate 47,681,794 of OZ024728.1, forward strand.
TCCAGTCCATCCCCAAAATAACATCATCACTAGGCAACAATTGTATCACAATAAAGTCCGCAAACCAATCCCTACCCCCAATCCTAATAGGACAATGAAGTATTTCTCTATTTCCTCTCACCTTACTACCATCGGGCAATCCCACCATAAAGGTTGTACCCTCCGAGCAAGTCAACCCTAGTCTATCAACGCATGCAGAGGACACAAAAGAGTGCGTAGCACCCGTGTCAAACAGGATATGCATAGGTTTAGACTTAATCCAAATCGTACTTGTGGCAGTCGGAACATTCAAGGCATCAGGCCTTCTCATCTCAAATACCCGAGGCTGGTTGCCCACGGTAGTGCTAGCTCCCGCACCACGGCCTCTACTCTGGCTTTGTGCATGTTGAGTCTGTTGGAACTGACGACGAATCCCTTGGTTCACCGACCCCGGCGAAGATCCCTGTGAGGGTGTTCCAACCTTACAATATTTTTGTAAGTGGCCTGGCTTCCCACATATGAAACAATTACGAACTGATTTTCAACACTGATTCCTCATATGACTAGTGTCTCCACAGTTGAAGCACTCCCTCAACCCTCCAGTAAACTGACTTTGTTGAGGTTGGTCTTGACGACCTTGTGACTGAAATCCAGATCGGTTTTATTGAGACACACCCAAACGATTATCTCTCCTAGAGTCTGATGGAACAAACAACCTCTGCTTCTTATTTCTACTAGCTTGTACATTCAATTGTTCCAGCCCCAAGGTGGACATAGAATAAGCTAAAGCAGAATCTTGAACCTCCTTCAAAGTCTTGAGTCGAAGTCCAGATACGTATGCACGCAGTTAGGGTTACAACCGCTTAAGAAAGGTTGCAATCCGCAGATTCTCTGTAGGAGCGGCATTGGGCACCGCTGCCAAACCTCGTTGAAACTTTTGGATAGTCTCACCCACAGTAATGTTCTCGGGCCCTGCATCCCGAAAAGCAGTCTCACGAGCCATTCTCACGACCTCAGGACAGTAGTTATCTCGAATCCTCTCTTGAGATTCTTCAAAAGTAACATTTACCTGATGATCACGACTCAACTCCCACCAATCAAATGCATCCCCCTGTAACAAACTCTGAACTAGAGACATCCTTCTTTCTTTCGGTGCCTGGATAGAGTCGAGAGCAGATGCCACTTTCCTCAACCATTGCTCAACATCAGCTTCCTGATCCCCAGTAAAGTTTGGTACCCCAGTCTTCCTGAACTCCGCAAGCCACTTATCAGGAAGAGGCTCGCGATATCTCCTTCCTTGCTCAGCCATTCCATCAGCCACTACTGGCCTTGGAATACGTGGTGGTCTCCCTGACTGAACCGGTTGTGCAAAAACTAGTATTGGTGCCCTAACCTCAGCCCCTTGATAGCCAGAATTGGTTGCATTATGATTAGGCAAAAATCCAGTACCTACCAGATTTTGTAATAGCTCGGCAAGTGTAGCTTGGATAACAGCAGTCGTCTCTGGTGGTAACTCGACTGGTGGCACCTGAGCTGGCCCATGTACTTCCCCATCTGCCCTATCGTTGACTCCATTAGCCGGGAGCCCGTTCCCAACAACCAAAACATTTCCCCTATGATGGTCATTCACTGCAGGTCCAACATTCTCAACAACCTCCTCTTGAGGAGGGTGTGGCTCTCCCACGGTAGGAGCCTCTTCTCTGTTTCCAACACGGCCCCTACCACGTCCTCTACCACTACCTTTCCTTCCTGCTTTAGCTGCTCCAGCTCTAGTTTGTGGAGCCATCTGTAAACGGATGTTTTACTATTTAAACTATCTTTAACTGAAGTTAACAAAATAACTTACTAGTCTACATGAGGTCCTTCGGCTGATGACGACAGAGTCGAGGCGTGTCATCTACCCTGTAAATGCAATATGACTACCCCAATGAAATAATTTGAAATAATCGGCCGGTTTTAGTTTTAGGTTGGACCTCGAGTACACTCGTTGTTCAGTTCCATGTGCCCTTGTTGTCAACCTGGCTCTGATACCAATTTGTAATACCCCGTCTTTAAATAGGGGCGCTACTCGGTAGTAGACCTCACTAGGTACTACCTAGGCTAGTTTGACAACGGGTTCACTTGGATCTTGCAACTCGGGCACGACGAGAAAACATGAATAAAACATCCAACCGATATTTATAAAACCCAAGTATAGAAAACATGCATGAAACCCAAAACAACATAATTTACAACACTTCCTAGAAACATTTCATTAACATACCACTACCCTTTCTTTATCAAAACAACACATTATTCAAAAGATACCAAAAAGTAAACCATTATTCTCCCAAACGAACCCATCCTAATGACACGGCCTTCAACGATCTGTTCCATCATTCAGTCGAGGTTCCATCATGGGTCCCTTGTCTTTACTTGAAACTAAAATAAAAAAAAAGTCCCCGAAGGGTCAGCTACCATTCTAATACAATCTAGAATCAATACGGTACTAGTAAGACGTTTAAAAAACAAACAAGTACCTAACTCACACACAAGCACGGTTCACATGAATACAACACATATCAGTTCTAAATCCATACATTAACTTCCCATAGATCATAAGCACAAACCACATCTCAAACTTCCATACACAGTCATACATACAAGTCCAAGCAGAATAATACAACCATTCTCTCACCGTTCCATTCCATGGCGCTTATCAACCCCACACCCCAAGTGCCGAGGCGCGACCTCCCACCCTGCACAATTCCATCCTCCTAACCTCGGGTCAAGCCTCCTCGGGAGCACTTGCCCAAAACACAGATAACTTTTCTTTTGAAGGGGCACGATTCTCTGTCACATAACCATACGTAGCCGTCACTTCAACCCAGAGGACTACGCACATGGCCATGCCGAGAACGGTACCAACATAGAGAAAATATTCGAAAACTTCACATTCGATGAAAGCCCAATGAAATCCTTTTCACGCATATCATACACAAGTAAACCTTTTACATAGAACAATCACTTAGGGACTAGTTCCCCAAAACCAATCCTACAAGTACCCACATGAAGTCTAACAAGTATTGAATGGAAACTGAGCAAGTCGTAAACAACTTACCTTGAAGACGAATTCTCTAGGCCAACAAACAATAACTAACACACAAAGTGGGCCCTTGTCTAAAACATATAGTTTGTCTTTGATCACGACCTAGGACCCACGCTCCTATATGCATATATATATACCCCAATGAATAATAATAGCCTTTTAACTCTTACAAACTCTAACCCTAAAATCAACAAAAAGCCAGGATGCTTTATAACTTCTCTTGTATGATTCCAAATCCTTTAAAACTTGACAAGAACATACTAAATATATAAAAGAACATATTTCTACTTCAAACCTTTCTGAAAAACTGGATCAAAGGTTTCCCTAATATCATTACAAAGCAAAACCCTAAAATTACTCTGCACTCTTTTACCGATTATAAATCCGATATCAAAAATACCCTCTGAGAACTATAAATCGACTGATTTTTAAATCCAATCAATTGTAAAGCCAGATCTGGAAAAATTAGTAAAATCTAAACAAACTATTAACTAATTAAAACTTACCAAATAACTCCTGAACTCCAAAATCCGACCCAACGAACGAATCCCGCACCGGAATTAACTCCTCCTTTCTCTCTCTCTCTCTCCCTCTCCCTCTCCCTCTCCCTCTCCCTCTCTCTCTCTCTCTTTTCCTTCTTCTGTACATATTTTTTTGCAAGAGAATGAACTCTTCTTTTATAAAGGAAAGGTGGAGTCGGCATAATATTAGAGAAATCACACTTTCCACCCTCAAATCTCTTTTACTACAAACTTTACCCTGAAATTATTATTAATTACTTTTAACTTAAAAACTTTTCAAAATAAAATTATTTTAAATTAAAAATTAAAAATTAAATACTTTTATATATCCGAGATTACTTATAAGCTAAATAATCCCAACACGGAATTCAAAAAGCGTAAAAATAGAATTAAAAAAAATATCGAAATATTCTCGAATATTACAAGCATGTGGGTGGTTGGTGTTTACGTGGATGGGTTGTTTTGGAGGCCGAGTAGCATGGTTGGTGGTTTGGTCCAAGGATGAGATTTGTGGGTTTTGGAAGTAGTCATATGTAAGGGTGTGGAGTTTCGCCAAGTTCGTGTTTCATTTGCGTAGTTGGAATCCAAGTTTAGAGGTAAGTCGTTAAGGACTTGCTTAGTTTCTTTCAAATTCTTGTTAGAGTTCGTGTCGTGCGCATTGGATTGGTTTTGGGGAACTAGTCCTTAATTGATTGTTTTATGAAAAAGAGTTTACTTGTGTGCGAAGTGTGTGCAAACAGATTTCAAAGTGTTCTCATCGTATGTGAAGTTTTCGAACGTTTTCTCTGTGTCAGTACCGTTCTCGGCATGAACATGTGTGTATATTGTTGTCGATGAAGTGATGTCTATGTATGGTTCATATGACAAGGAACCGTGTGTAACACCCCCTTACTTAGCCTGGAGGTATTACCGCCAGTAACCCCGATTATGACTAAACCAGAGTTACCCAAGGCTTTAACCTGACAGAACATACTAGAACAAGGTAAAAGAAACCATTTAAAACCTAAAAAAATTAAGTAAAATATTACAGCGGAAAATGATAGCTTGCATATAGGAGTAGTTTAGATGCATGTTTTATATATGTTTTAGTTAGTTTTAGGTTTGTTTTTTATGTAGTTTTTAGGTTTTTGTGTTGTCGGGTATTATGCGCTGGTTTGCTCGATTTTGCAGGTTTTTAGGTTCAGGAGCAACAGCGAGGCGAGGTGTAGATTGACCATGGCGGTGGTGGACGAGCTAAAGGAAGCTAGGAGTTGTTAGATTGAAGAATGAAGAAGAAGGAAAGCCAAGAACAAGACGAGCCAAAGCTCGGGATCGATGTCGCGCACTAAGCCGCGCAATCCCATCAGAAGCATAATTGCGCGGGGAGGAGAAAATGCGCGGCCGCGCAATATGGTCAAACCGCGCAATCTGGATTTTTACGCGGAGATGCAATGGGCCGAGCTTTTGGTTTTGGGCTTTGATATTTGGGTTATGGGCTTGTATTTTGGCCGAGTAGAATGCTTTAAGATAGATATGTTGAGGGTTATTTTTAGAAGACATATATAAACCTTATGTTAGTTTAATTTTCTCATAACTTTTGATCATACTTTTGGAGGCTAGGGTTTTCTCTCAAGGAAGAACCTTTGAACCTTTGTAAGTTTGATTTTAATTCAATTATGCATTGCTAATTTCTCTTGTGTTTGGCTAGTTATTGAAGTCATGATTTGTATGTAGTTGTGAGGTTTGATTGATTCTCAACAAACTTGAATAGAAATTATTCCATGTGCTTAATTGAATCCAAACTAGACTTTTATTAGATTAGCTACCTAATTGAATTTCTAGTTAAAATTGAATCTGATTAATTACGGGTTGGAGTTAATTAGATCAAGAGTATACTTTAATCAATTTAGTACCGGTTGGACAAGTTGGTTAAAGAAGGGAATAAATTCACAAGTCACTTGGATGTCTGGTTGCTCTAAGTGTTTGTTTCTATTGATAACTTGAATCGTCATGCTGTTATTTAATTGAATCTAGAAGGTCTTCTAGGTTATTATTTAATTAGGGTTGTTAGACTGGTAGTTCTATCAACTAAATATGAAGTTTGGGTTTTAATCCTTAGTAGGATCATTATCCACAATAGATTATTCAAGTGAGAAGAGAATCAAGAGAATCGATGATCAACGAATCAATATCATGATGGATTTAACTAGTTGAACACGTTTGTCTTTCATATATTTAAATCATCTTTGGATTTATAGTTAGTCTTATTCTTGCATAGTAGTATAGAATTTACAATTACAAACCCCCTTTGGTTACTTGGCATACAAGTAATAACACAAATACACAGTCCTTGTGGGATCGACCCTTACTTGCCGCTCTACTCAGTTGGTTAAGCTAAGGATTCTTTGATAGGTATAAACGACCATTGAAAATACCTCATCAAATTTGGCGCCGTTGTCGGGGACTCGTCGCTATTTGTGTTTATTACTTTTGTGCTATTTTTGGGTGTGAACCTGTTATATGGTTCATACTCGTGCTACTAACTCATCTCCCTTGCTCTTTGATCCAGATATTGACAAGACAATCTTCAAGTTAAGGAAGGATATCCGGAATCACTTTCAGGCTTTATCGTTCTTTCTTGAGGCAATTGAATCTGAATCAGAGACTGAATCTGAAACTGCTGAATCTGAGGAGATGGTTGATCAAACATTGAGACAGTTAACTGCACCAAATCTGGAGCAACAACCGCTAGCGGTGCAATTTCCTGCTCTTGCTGAGGGAGTCAAGTTCGAGCTGAAATCTGGGTTGATTCACCTTTTTCCTTCATTCCATGGGCTTAGTGGTGAAGATCCCAACAAACATCTTTCTGAATTTCATGTTGTGTGCTCAAGCATGAAGCCTGCTGATGTGACTCACGACCAGATCGCGCTGAGAGCCTTTCCCTTCTCTCTCAAGGACCAGGCTAAAGACTGGTTTTATTACTTGGCTCCGGAAAGTATTGATACATAGGATAAGATGAAGCAAGCTTTTCTAGAGAAGTACTTCCCTGCTACAAGGCTCAATGAACTGAAGAAGATGATTAGCAACATTGAGCAAGAAGCTAATGAGACCTTGTATGCATACTATGAAAGATTTAAGAGGTTGATAGCCAGCTGTCCTTTCCATGGCTACACTGATCAAGACCTGATTTTATATCTGTTTAATGGCCTTTTGGATGATGAGAGAAGAATGGTTAATGCAGCTTGCCAAGGTAACATTCTTAACAAAACTCATGCTGCTGCGTTTGAACTATTCACACAACTGTCTGAGGGCACAAGACAGTTCAGAAAAGAGACTAGCTCGAAAGCTGCAAATTCTGTGGTGGCTAACTCAAGAATCCAAGACGGAGTAACTGAGTTGAAAACGATGATGAAGCAGCTTTTGCAACAAGGTGGAAGACAACGGGTGAAATCCTGTGAAATTTTCTTTGATAACATGCATCCCACTAATTCCTGCCCTACACTTCAAGATCCAAATGTTAAGGTAAATGCAGTGGGAGGATATGGACCACCTAGGCCGAGGTACGACCCCTTCTCCAACACCTACAATCCAGGTTGGAGGGATCATCCTAATCTGAGGTATGGCAATCCTAGCAATCAGCAATTCAACCATCAAGGTGGTCAAGCTCCATACAAGCCACCTTTTCAACCCCGTCCTCAGGGGCCCAATCAGAATGCTATGTCTACTGAAGATATGATTCGGACTCTTGCACAGACTGTGACTACAATGCAAGGCTCAATGAGCCAATTTCAACAAGAGACCAAGTCTAGCATCCACAATCTAGACACTCAAGTCAGTCAAATTGCCAACGTTGTAGGCAAACTGGAAGCTAGAGATTCAAGTAAGTTACCGTCTCAGACCAAGCTCAATCCAAAACAGAACGTTAATGCTATTACTTTGAGGAGTGGGCGAGAGCTTCAAGTAGAGCCCAGGGATGGGCACGTACCAATCAGAAGGGGAGTGACAGAAGAAGCCAAGGGCGAAACTGAGGAAAAATTTGAACTGACAAAGGATATTCCAAGCAATTCATCCGAAGACGAATTGCTCGGCTTGCCTGCTAAAAGCGCGGTCGAGCAATTGTCACCCCGCGCAATGCCATCTCAGTCGAGATTGCGCGGGGACGCAACGACAGAAAGCGCGGTCGCGCATTTGCCAAGCCGCGCAATCTCGTCTCAGTCAGGAATGCGCGGCTTGGCATCTGAAAGCGCGCCCGCGCATTTGGGAGATAACCCGAGCAATTGGGTCGCTGTTGAGGATTCGTCTGAAACCCCTCTGAAGTCTTATGCACCTATTCCTAATGAGGTATTTTTTAGTCGTTTTACCTATCAAAGAATCCTAACTTAACCAATCTGAGTAGAATGGTAAGCAAGGGTCGATCCCACAGAGACTCGTGTATTAATGTTATTACTTAAGTGCCAAGTAACTAAATAAAGGGGGGTTTTAATGATTGGAAATCTAATCTAAGATGCAGAATAAAACTAACTATGAATGCAAAGTTTGATTGTAAATATGTATGAGAGAAATATGTTCAACTAGTTACATCCATCATAGATATGCTTATTGATCATCGATTCTTTTGATTCTCAATTCCCTTGAATAATCTATTGTGAATTATACTCCTACTAAGGATTATGATTCAAACTTCATAAATAGTTGAAAGAACTAACAGTCTAAACAACCCTAATCATTTAACAACCTAAAACAACGTCTAGATTCAGTTAAACGACAGCTTTACGAATCAAGTTATCAATAGAAACAAACACTTAGAGCAAACAGACATCTAAGTTATTCGTGGATTTATTCCCTTCTACAACTGAATAGCCCGAACGGGTCCAAACAATTATAGATGCTACTTTATCTAATCAACCCCGAACGGGCATTAATCAGATTAGTTGTAAATTAACCTAGAAATTCTATTAGGTGGCCAATCTAACAAAACCCTAGAATAATTCTGATTCAATTAAGCACAGGGAATAAAACCTATTCAAGTTGATGAGAATCAATCAAACCTCACAATATTGTGCAATATATGATTTCAATAACTAGTCAAACACAAAGGAATTAGCAATGCATAATTGAATTAAAATCAAACTTACAAAGGTTCAAAGGTTCTTCCTTGAGAGAAAACCCTAGCCTCCAAAAGTATGATCCAAAGTTATGATAATGATTGAGAGAGAAAACTAAAAACAAGGTTTAAATAACCCTAAGATATCCAAAGATAAAAATATCCCGAAATTACATTAAACTAGTCGGAAAAGACCTAATAAAGTCCAACCCGAAGCCCAAAACACGCGGCCCAACTCTCCCACGACAGAACAGTAGGCGCGGTCTCATTCCAGGGTGGCGCGGCCGCGTCACATCATGTTATGCCCGCGGCACTCTCGATTCAGCATTTCAGGTGACACTTCAGAGACTGTTTTCACCCGCTTCGAGTTGGAATTTGGACTCGGAGTAAAAATATGAATTGTATCTCTTCGAGTTAGCTTTCCAGTGATACCAAATTGAGCCTCATCCGAACACTATAGCTCCCAAACCAAGCATTGCAAGATAGAGATGTCAAAACAAGAACTTCAATGCATAGCGCGAGTTTAAGCTTTCTTTTCACACAAGCTCTTGGGCCTTAGTTCTTCTAATCTTCACTTGTATCACTCTAAGCTTCCTCAAAATTCACCATAGTCCTCTAAGATCCATCCCGTCCATGCTTGTTTACCTAAAGATCTGCAAAACCAAACAAAACAAGCGTAAAACCCGAATTTCCTAGAAAACCTAAAAACCTAAGAATTAGACTAAACTAAGCTAAAACCATGCAATATAAACATAAATATGCATCCTAAACACTACCTAAATACAAGCTATCAGTTCCACCCTTCTCAGAGGCACTAAAAGAGACCCGAAAGCTGGAGAACGACAAGGAATTGTTCGAGACGTTCAACAAATGTGAGGTAAACATTCCTTTACTTAATCTGATTAAGAGCATTCCTAGATATGCTAAGTTTTTGAAAGAATTGTGCACCATAAAGAGAACTCAAAAGCTAAAGGGGAAACAGAAGATCTATGTGAGTGAGCATGTGTCAACTGTGTTTCAAAGGCGTATGCCTCAGAAATGTGGTGACCCTGGCATGTTCACTATTCCCTGTATTATTGGTGAAACAAAAATTGATAAGGCTATGCTTGATCTAGGTGCTTCAATAAATGTTTTGCCTTACTCTGTGTACAAAATGCTTGAATTGGGTCCTTTGCAAGAAACTGGCGTTGTTATATAGTTAGCTGATAGATCAAATGCTTACCCTAGAGGAATAGTTGAAGATGTGCTTGTGATGGTTGATAATCTGATATTCCCTGCTGATTTCTATGTTTTAGATATGGACCATGATAAGCATGCTGCACCTATTTTGCTAGGTAGACCTTTTCTGAAAACAGCTAAAACTGAGATTGATGTCTGTAGTGGTTCTCTAACTATGGAATTCGATGGGGAAAGGGTAGAGTATAATATTTATGATGCAATGAAATACCCTCCCGAAGATTCCTCGTTGTGCTTAATTGATGTGGTAGAGCCACTTGCTCAAGAATTTTTGGATATGCATGAATCTGAAGCTTTAAGATCCACCTTGGAAAATGCTATTATGAATGATACTTCAGATTTGGATTTAAAGACTGACCTGCAGAAAGTGGTGGCAGAGTTGAATGCTCATTTTGAGCGTCCGCTTATGCCACCGGGCTCAAAGCCCATACCACTAACCTTGCCAAGCGAGAAGCTTTTGCCATCTATTGTGCAGGCACCGGTGGTAGTATTGAAGCAACTTCCAGACCATCTCAAGTATGCTTTCTTAGGTGAAGGGGACACTTTACCGGTAATTATATCCAACAAGCTCAGCAATGAGCAAGAAGGAAGATTAGTGGCAGTTCTGAGGGAGCATAAGACGGCCATAGGATGGACCATTGCAGACATTAAAGTGATTAGTCCCTCAACATGTATGCATCGGATTCTATTCGAAGATGAAGCTACACCGTCTAGACAACCCCAAAGAAGGCTGAATCCCCCGATGATGGAGGTGGTAAAGAAGGAGGTGCTGAAACTCCTTCAGGCAGGTATGATCTTTCCTATTTCTGATAGTAAATGGGTCAGCCCAACTCAGGTTGTCCCTAAAAAGGGTGGTATCACAGTGGTTGAGAATCACAAGGGTGATCTCATTCCCACCAAAGTCCAGACCGGGTGGCGGGTGTGTATTGATTATCGCAAGCTGAATGCAGTAACCCGGAAGGACCATTTCCCATTACCTTTCATTGACCAAATGTTGGAACGACTTGTCGGTCGTTCATTCTATTGTTTCTTGGATGGGTATTCTGGATATTTTCAGGTAGCCATAGCACCAGAGGATCAGGAGAAGACAACATTCACTTGTCCTTTTGGCACCTTTGCATATCGAAGGATGCCTTTTGGACTGTGCAATGCCCCAGCTACATTCCAACGGTGTATGGTTAGTATCTTTTCTGAGTACATAGAGAAATTTATTGAGGTATTTATGGACGATTTTACCGTCCATGGGAATGACTTTGATTCATGCTTAACTCATTTGACACTAGTGCTTAAAAGATGTGAAGATACTAATCTTGTTCTTAACTCTGAAAAATGTCATTTTATGGTAGAGCAAGGTATAGCATTAGGCCATGTAATGTCTTCTAGGGGTACTGAGGTCGATAAGGCTAAGGTTGAAGTAATTCAATCCCCAGATTGGTCTCTCCCCTTTGAGATCATGTGTGATGCTAGTGACTATGCAGTGGGGGTTGTTTTGGGACAGAAGAAGGGCAAGGCGTCTCATGTAATCCACTACGCCTCTATGACATTGAATGAGGCTCAGAGGAACTACTACACCACAGAGAAGGAGCTCTTGGCAATTATGTTTGCATTGGAGAAATTTTGCTCTTACTTGCTGGGAACAAGAGTGATTGTTTATACAGATCATGCAGCACTCCGCTATCTGCTGACGAAAAAGGAGGCCAAACCCAGGTTAATCAGGTGGATCTTATTGTTGAGTGAGTTCAACATCGAGATCAAAGACAAAAAGGGGGTTGAGAATGTGGTTGTTGATCATTTGAGTCGTCTAGTGATGGAAGAACAAAAGAGGCCAGCAACTTCACCCATTCAGGAGGAATTTCCAGATGATACTTTGTTTGCTATTAAGGCTATAAAACCTTGGTATGCACACTTGGTTAATTTCCTGGTTATGGGTGAATTTCCACCAACTTTCACTAAAGCTCAAAAAGATAAGTTAAGAAGTGAAGCAAGATATTACATCTGGGATGATCCATATTTGTGGAAACACTGTGTTGATTAGGTAATCCGACGATGCATCCCGGATAATGAGGTAACATCTATCTTAACTTTTTGTCATAATTATGCATGTGGGGGCCATTTTAGTTCTAACAAAACAGCTAGGAAGGTATTGGATGCAGGATTTTACTGGCCAAGCATTTTTAGGGATGCTCATGGTTTTTGTAAATCCTGTGACCGATGTCAAAGGGTTGGGAATATGTCCCAAAAGAATGAGATGCCTCAATCTCCTATTATTTTCTGTGAAATCTTTGATGTATGGAGCATTGACTTTATGGGTCCATTTCCTAATTCTTTTGGGAATTATTATATTTTGCTTGCGGTGGACTACGTTTCCAAATGGGTGGAAGCGAAGGCCACCAGGACTGACGATTCTAAAGTGGTGACAGATTTCTTAAAGACCAACATTTTTACTAGATTTGGTGTCCCTAGAGATTTAGTTAGTGACAAGGGATCCCACTTCTGTAATAGGATGGTGAGTGCATTATTGAAAAAGTATCATGTCACACACAGAGCCTCTACAGCATACCACCCTCAGACAAATGGCCAGGCGGAGGTGTCTAACAAGGAGATCAAGTCCATTCTGGAAAAGACAGTTGCACCAAATAGGAAAGACTGGAGTGCTCGGTTGGATGATGGACTATGGGCATATAGGACCGCTTTTAAAACGCCAATCGGGATGTCACTATTCAGGTTGGTGTTTGGGAAAGCATGTCATTTACCGGTGGAAATTCAATTTAAAGCATACTAGGCAGTCAAGAAGTGCAACATGCAAGAAAATGAGGAAAAGACAAAGGCCTGGCATGACAAGCATATATTGAGGAAGAATTTCAAGGTTGGGGACAAAGTACTTTTGTTCCAATCTCGCCTCAAACTGTTTCCTGGGAAATTAAGCTCAAGATGGAGAGGACCTTTTGTGGTAGCACGTGTATATCCACATGGCGCAGTTGACATCTATGATGGAGTTTCTCATTCCGTCTTTAAGGTGAATGGTCAGAGGCTGAAGCCATATTATGAAGGGTTCAATGGTGCTACTTTGGAAGAAACGGATCTACAAGAGCCGGAGCAAGAGCCTTGATATCCTTTTGCGTCAAGCTATTGACGTTAAACAAGCGCTTCTTGGGAGGCAACCCAAGGTTTAGGATAGATTTGCTTTGATTTTGTTTTAAATTTTACAGTTTTTGTTTTTGGTTTGCTTAGTTTGTTTAGTTCAGGTAGAAATAATCCTCAAACCTTCAGATAGCTCGGGCAAGTTTTGAGTTACAGAAGTTAAAGCTCGGATTGGGGAGTAAAATGGCGTGGTCAAGTAATCTGGAGCCAAACCGAGCAATACAGGCTCAGACAAGATTGCGCGGCGTGAAAAGAAAAAAGCGCGGACGCGCATTCCCGGACCCGATGATGCGCAATCACAACTGGGAGGGTATTACGCGGGGTAGCAATTGCGCTGCCGCGCAATTCATGTCGATGTCGCGCAATTCATGTCGATGTCGCGCAATTGGCCGTTTTTCAGCGAACCCAAATAAAAAACCCGAGCCTCTTTTTACTCATTCCTTCTCCTACGCAGCTCTCCCTCTTCTTTCTCTCAATACTCCATTGAAGTTCAACTACTCAACCTCCATTGAAGACCTCTCAAGCTCGGATTTCTCATCAAAATCTCTCAAAACTCCATCTAACAACAAGATTCAAGTAAGATTTTCCATTCTTAACTCTAAATTACTCAAGTTTAAGCATAAATTCGAATTAGGAGCATGTTCTAGGTTTTTTAGAAAAGCTTAGATCTAGGCTAATTTAGTTCGATTTTGGCTTAATTCCTTCACAAAAGTTTGTTCTTTGCTTGATTATAGGCTAGATTTGTGCTTATTTCGCTAATTTGTGAAGATTTGAGATTTAACCTAGAATTTTTTATTAAATTTGATTAAAATATTCTAGGTAGTGGGGGAAGAGAGTGATTGAGCGCTTATTTGTGAAATATTGTTGTGGTTGTCCTTGCCGGGACAACGAAATTGCATTTGTTTGTTTGTTTGGTGGTGTTTGTGCAGGTTGCTTTAAAATTCTGAAATAATGGCTCCAAAAAGAAGTAGAAAGGATGGTTCTTCATCATCCCGGGCTGCTAGTCGGGGTGTACATCTGCTTCCCCCTGCAGTGGTGGGAGAGACCACCCAGGAGACTTATGGGATTAATCTGACAAAGAATAGCCATATAGTTCGGTTTGAGTTATTGAAGGATAGGGAGTGGACAGCAACCAGGTTTATAGATTGGGATCTGATGAATGACCTCGGTCTAGCACATCTGTTGAATGAGATAGGGGCATATCTTGAGATGAGGAACTTTTTGCAGCTGTGTGAACCCACTTTCAAGGGGTTAACACTTGAGTTTTTGAGCACTTTGTCCGCTGACTATAGAGGAGAAGGAGAGATCAAATTCTGGCTCGGAGGTATAAGGAGAAAAATGACCTTGAAGGAGGTCAACCGTGTGTTTGGATTCTGTCACTTTCCCGGTAATGATGTAGTACTAAATGAGACTGGTGCTACATGGGCTGATAAGAATTTTTGGAAGACCATCACCCGAGAGATCAAGATACAATCCTACCCGAGAAAAAACCTCTCCCATTACTCACCCTGCTATTAGAGTATTTCAGAGGTTTATTGCTTGTACGCTGAATGGGCGGGGTGAGGGTGGATACAATTGCCCCAAGAAAGATCTTGCTGTGTTGGGCGCTAGTTTATTAAGGAAGAGGCTGAGTTTGAGTGCTATGTTGATGCACCATATGGAGCATGTTGGCAAAAAAGGAGAAGGAGCTATCTGGATTGGTGGGATTGTGACCCATCTGGCCAAGCATTTTGGTGTTGATCTTGACAGGTTACGGGTTGATATTCCGCCCTTGGCTATAGATTTTACCATGCTTAAGAAGATGGGTGTTCTCTACAAGTACAAGAACTCCTATTTCTGGGTTATTGGGGATTCCAAGAAGGTGATGAAGCTCCCTGATGGAAGCCGAGTGAAGATTGGGGATAGCCAGAGCAATTGGTTCATTAAAGATCGGGCTGGAGATCTAGATGTGGATACTATAAAGGGCCCGGTTAGGGGTAAAAAGAAGGCTCCAGTTGCTATTATAGAGGAGTCTGATGAAGAGGAGATGGATGAAGATTTTGTTATGTCTGAGGAAGAAGAAGAAGAGTTTGTTGAGGATGAAGAAACTGATGAGGATGATGAGTTTGAGGAAGAGGATCAGCAGAGGCAATTTGATCCATCTTTACCTTCTGGGAGTGGAGTACACTATTCTGATGCTCAGTACAATCAGATGATGGAGATGATGAGACAGATGCAGTTGGACAACACGCAGCGATACAATGATATGTCGTCTCACATCGATCAGAGCTTTCAGAGTATGAGGGGTTATGTGGATCAGAGGTTCACTACTTTTCAGACTCGTCAGGATCAGCAGCTTGTTGCTTTTCAAGCCCGCCAGGATGAGCAGTTCAGACTGCTCAACACTAGACTTGATGGATGGAGTTCAGCGGGTTATCCACCTCACCAGTCATACCCTCAGTATGCTTTCCCTGATCCGCCATATCCTCAGTTTCCGCCGTACCAGCCACATCATCCAAAGTATCCTCCAGAGTACCAGCCACAGCCACCACCATCAGATTTTCCGCCCTACTACCCGCCAGACAACTAGATCTTTGTGAGTTCTTCTCTTTCTCTTTAATTTTTACTATACTTTGGGGACAAAGTATGTTTTAAGCATGGGGGAAGGGAATTACTTGTTTGCATTCATATAGTTGCATTAGTTTAGGTCATATTTAAAATTCTTGCATGCATTGATTAAAATCCTGAAAAATAAAAAAAATCAGAAAATTTGAAAAAAATACAAAAATATTGCATTTAGGTTCTTATTTCCCCATTGTTTGATTCATCTTGTATTTCTAAGTTAAGTATAAATTCTAACCCATGATTTGCATGATATGCTCAAGTTGATATGATATGAGCATGATCATTGATTGATTACCTTGATTATAGGATGGAGCATGTATTTAGCTTGAGTATTTGATTCATTCTGAAGTTCTAGACAAAACTTTACCTTGTGAGATATTTTTGGCCTTTCATGATATATTTGTTCTCTACATTCTTGAGTGCATCACCATAATTATCTAGCTCTAGAACTTGCGTTATGATTCTTTGTCAAAGCTGCTTATATGATAGAATACATGACATTAAAATGATTGAGGCAATGTTTCTTTATAGCCTATTATTTTCCTTCCCACCTTACAAGATCCATGTTTTTGACACCCCTATTTCTTTGAGCTTTAAGCCTATTTTTTATAGCTCCACAAAATGATCCCTAGCCTAATAAGCTTGACCCATAATTCGGAATTTAGGACTTTAGGTTGTGGTTGTGTTTTGTGTGAGTATAATGTAAGTATGGGGGAATTGAAAGAGAGGTGGAAAAGAGGAATAAAACTCTAAGTGTTTGAAGTGAAAAGAATGATGAAGATGAAAAAGTTTGTGCAAAGCAAGGAAAAAAAAAGTTGAGCTTAGTTGTAAGTAGTCTTCATTAGTATGAAAGAAAGAGTTGAAGAAGAGGCAAGAAAAGAAAAAAAAAAGAAGCAAAGTGTTTTGAATGTAAATGTAAGGAGTTGAGAGAGTGAATGTTGGGAAGTGTTATGAAAGAAAGCGTAAAGTTTGGGTTTAGGATTAGTTCTTTATCCCGGATTTAGCACCACATGCCAAATATTATCCCTTCCTAATTTCTCTTTACCTTGGCCCCATTACAAGCCTAAAAAAGACCTCATGATTTTTGTTATGCATTTGATCCTCAGCGGTGGAGATTTAGAACTCTGATGCAAGCATATGGTAGTCTAGTTTTCATGGTTGATTTCGAGTGAAACACATACCTTTAAACACTTGAGAGTTTGAGTGCAAACACAATTACCTTGGTGAGGTCTAGAATGAATGAATGGTCCTTACTTATTGCTAGTTATAATGCATGTTGAGAAGTCTTGGTCGGGTTTTTAATTATGTGTGAAATGCTTGTTTGACTTGAGATGGATGTATGATTGCATTTCTATGGTGTGACTTGGATTTATGACTTCCTTGAGGACAAACAAGGGTTAAGCATGGGGGAATTTGATAGCTTGCATATATGAGTAGTTTAGATGCATGTTTTATATATGTTTTAGTTAGTTTTAGGTTTGTTTTTTATGTAGTTTTTAGGTTTTTGTGTTGTCGGGTATTATGCGCTGGTTTGCTCGGTTTTGTAGGTTTTTAGGTTCAGGAGCAACAGCGGGGCGAGGTGTAGATTGACCATGGCGGTGGTGGACGAGCTAAAGGAAGCTAGGAGTTGTTAGATTGAAGAATGAAGAAGAAGGAAAGCCAAGAACAAGACGAGGAGGAGAAAATGCACGGCCGCGCAATATGGTCAAACCGCGCAATCTGTATTTTTACACGGAGATGCAATGGGCCGAGCTTTTGGTTTTGGGCTTTGATATTTGGGTTTATGGGCTTGTATTTTGGCCGAGTAGAATGCTTTAAGATAGATATGTTGAGGGTTATTTTTAGAAGACATATATAAACCTTATGTTAGTTTAATTTTCTTATAACTTTTGATCATACTTTTGGAGGCTAGGGTTTTCTCTCAAGGAAGAACCTTTGAACCTTTGTAAGTTTAATTTTAATTCAATTATGCATTGCTAATTTCTCTTGTGTTTGGCTAGTTATTGAGTCATGATTTGTATGTAGTTGTGAGGTTTGATTGATTCTCAACAAACTTGAATAGAAATCATTCCATGTGCTTAATTGAATCTAAACTAGAGTTTTATTAGATTAGCTACCTAATTGAATTTCTAGTTAAAATTGAATCTGATTAATTACCGGTTGGAGTTAATTAGATCAAGAGTATACTTTAATCAATTTAGTACCGGTTGGACAAGTTGGTTAAAGAAGGGAATAAATTCACAAGTCACTTGGATGCCTGGTTGCTCTAAGTGTTTGTTTCTATTGATAACTTGAATCGTCATGTTGTTATTTAATTGAATCTAGAAGGTCTTCTAGGTTATTATTTAATTAGGGTTGTTAGACTGGTAGATCTATCAACTAAATATGAAGTTTGGGTTTTAATCCTTAGTAGGATCATTATCCACAATAGATTATTCAAGTGAGAAGAGAATCAAGAGAATCGATGATCAACGAATCAATATCATGACGGATTTAACTAGTTGAACACATTTGTCTTTCATATATTTAAATCATCTTTGCATTTATAGTTAGTCTTATTCTGCATAGTAGTATAGAATTTACAATTACAAACCCCCTTTGGTTACTTGGCATACAAGTAATAACACAAATACACAGTCCTTGTGGGATCGACCATTACTTGCCGCTCTACTGAGTTGGTTAAGCTAAGGATTCTTTGATAGGTATAAACGACCACTGAAAATACCTCATCAGAAAAACAAGTAAAAGGTCTTATACAAACCTTAACTTAAAAAGAATAAATAAATAGAACAAACTTCTATTTGAACAAAGTCTTTAAAAAGTTTTCCGTAGGTTCTTACCTTCTTTCCCACTTCGCTTTGCAGCAACTTAACCAAAAACTTCATTCAAGTATAGCCATTGGAAACCTTTCTTCAACTTCTGAAGCTTCAAACCTCTTGATCCACTTCTTGAATCAACTTCCAAAAAGAGCCTAATGTGTCGTATACCAACGGTGGACACCAGCCGACCATATAAAAGAAAAGAAGATGTACGTGTTACTCTAATGAAAGACTAAGCAAGTGGAGAAACTAACTTGGTTCTTATGGTTGTGACTAAACCTATTGGCATCAAAATTCGACTAGTCTCGGATTATGATCAAACAGTTAGCAGTCTTATAGAGAATAAGAAGGAGTCTTGCATATTCAAGAGAGAGAACACCACAGCTTGTGGTTCCTTTAAGAAGCATAAACGATTAATGGAAATTTATATTAGCCACGCAACACTCACAAACGTATTCAACAACTAATCAACTTAACTTAATCAAAGTTTGATTAAGAATCATTCTTAATCAGGAGCAAGAATGGTTATCAAAAGACCTAACCATTCAATTACATAAATGTGCCTATCGCACTCTCTTCACTTTATGATTTTAACATTACACATTCATTTCAATAACTTTTAATCGACCCAAACTGTTGCCGATAAATTCCTTGTAACTGATGTCGTCGGGGTGAGAGGGTCTATTTCATTCGTGACCACCTGACCCACATCAGTTCCTTTTGCACTTAGCTAGAGTGCAAAAGGAACGTGAAGTGAGACATGAGTCATGACTCCAATATTAGGATACGCTAGCAAGCTACGCCTCCCAATACAGACTTTGTTATAAAGAGGTCATTGGAGACTCGGCTCCTACCCCTAGACTACCTATTTTGCAACAGTGTTTCAGCATAGGACCACTAAAGAGATGTTTTGGAGTCTAAACTCCGATCTCTACCATCTTACTTCACAACAATGTCTCAGCATGAGACAGCTAATCACACAAGGTCACATAATGGTCCTAAGTTCAATTCTAGCGTAAAAACTGAAATAACGACATGGTCGTTATTTCTAACAAAATAACAACCTATCAAACTTTATTCAACATACAAATTATTCCCAACATGAGGATCAAATGGAATTCAATTCCTCATTAATAACCATAACGCAAGAGAGAATCGTCCACTTGCCTTAGAAGGCGTGCACAACGTTCTTAGTGATTCCAACAGTAATCTTAATCACCCTTCTGCCAAAAATAACAAAAGATTTCATCAACAACGAGCTCATGGATACACTTCTTAGTTGTATACTCAACTCCTACAGCTTCCTAATCGATAAACGATTTCTCGTATATCGACTTATAACAAATCCTTATCTATTAGGATTAAGAAGCCATCTTGGCGAAATTATAACTAATTATCCGCTTCACTTTTGAAACAACTTTCTAAACAAAAAGTGTTCATCATTAACAGTTTCTTAAGGTGACCAAAACTCGGATTTTATGGATTAATAACGAATCCCGAGTAATTATCCGAAGTCCTTTACCTGCCAATCGGTGTCAAAACTTGTATTCGCTATAACTGAAGATCCTGACGTCCGTTGCTCGAGCGGTTTCAACCTGTGGAACCATAATAACGTTAAGATTATAAAAACCATCAATTTAATTAGCAAAGCAGAACCGAAAGGTCCTTACGGTGGCTCCGCAACCAAACCTTAATCTCGATCGTAATTACCTTCACTTGAGCCTATGGCTCGTTTGGCTCAATAGTGGCTCGATCCCCGAGCCCAAGGGTGGCTGGGTGTTGCCCGGTGATGGCCCTCGTGGTGGGTGGTCCGAAAGAGGCTAACGGAGATGGTCGACTGCGGCCCGCAACTTCCACCGAAGCTTGCACATAATGAAAGGGCGAGGGAGGCTCATGTGGTTCGCAGCAGCAGGGCTGGGCACGAGCTGAGCTCACCCTGGCTCGAGCTGTGCTCACCCTATCTCGAGCTGTGGTGGTCCGGTGAGGCGCCTGTTGTGGCTGGCCCAGGAGGAGTGGCTTTCGGCGTCGACGCACAGCGAGGCTGAGAAGATTATCGGCGATGATGAATCCAATCCTTTCTTCCCGAGTCCATCTTTCTTCCTGATTCTCTCCTCTGGTTCTGGTTGTTGCTGCACAACAGGGAAAGAGGAAGATGATCTGGCAGGGAAGGCGAGGAAGAGGGAGGCAGCCGGCGGTGAAGAAATCCGACAACTGAGTCCGTCGTTCCTCCAATCTTCCGCTCGAACTTTCCTCCTCTGTTTTTCCAAAGGTTCGAGTTCCTTCCTGATTCTTTCTCTCTGATTCCTTCCTTAATAAGGCAGAGAAGAGATGATTTTAAAACCAAAACCCGTCTCGAAACGGGATTCGCGTTAAAGCGGTAAAATTATGTACCTCGGGTGGAAAAACTTACTAAATATAAAACGTCCCGTAAATTATATAGACCAATAAAACCAATTTTCCATGATTTTATCTTGCTACCTTCAACTTTCAAGGCTTCCGTTTCGTATTTTAAAACCTTTACAGTACATAATTAAAAACACAGCTTATCCAATAAATATTCTTTTTCCACTGAAAAATCCTAGAATTCACATCGATCCATAAGATCATTTCTTTATAATTTTAGGATATCATCATAAATTTTCTAGGATTTAAATTCCAACAAAAATATTGGATTAAGAGTTAAAACGGACAAAGAGGTTAAAAGGATATCCGAGAAAAATTCAAAAATATCCTTAAAAACCACACTTATTACATTACTACCCCCTTAAAATGGTTTCGTCCTCGAAACTAGGGAGAACTCGGATCATAAGAAAAGATAGCACAAGCACACACACAAACACTACAAACCTATACAGAAGTTTGTAGTACCCCCTTAAAAAAACATGTTGTTACTTCTGCACAAAGCACAAAACAACCATTGCTTAGTTACCAAACTTCTTCTTTACAACGTTCATTAACTTTGAAAAATGGCTCACCATTTCCTGTCTAGTTTCTCAAGTCTTTTCTTTACCTCCATTTTTTTAGGCCAAGGTAACCTAACCAAAGGTATTTTTCTTATTCACGATTCAAACTAGCCTTCCTTCATAGGTGTCATCTGGTTGAATATCCATATCATTATTATGGAGTACATGAGATATATTGAACACATACTATCAAGGAAGACATTACGGATAGAATGCACTGAAGGTGGCAATGTCAACTATTAAGCAAGCTTACCAGTTCTTTCCAGTATATCGAAAGATCCAACATAGCGAGTTGTGTTGTCTCGCTTTCCACAGCGGAATACGCCTTTCAAGGCGGATAGTAAAGCAAAAACGCCGTTCTTTACAATGAACTTAACATGCTCTCGCTTTAAAACAACATACGATTGTTGTTGCCTTTGAGCAGTTAGCACCTTTGATCGTGTTAGTGCGATATCAGTTGTTGTTCTCTTGACCAAATCTGGCCCATGAAGAACCTTGTCAGTATTGTCATTCCATCAAATTGACAACCAACACTTCCGGCCTTATAAAGCCTTAAAAGAGTCATTTTCTTTATCGTGTGATCAAAATTCTTGTATGTGAAGTCACTCAAACTCAAGCTAACATCCCAACTTGTGTGGAATCCAGAATACATGTTCTCGGGAGTTTGAATTTGTTTCTTTACATTGTTCATCAGTCTGGTGAGGGAAGCCAGCACTAAAATTCAATTTACTCCATAAAACTTGATGTCACTCCTTTCAAAACTTTGGCATGAACCATCCATCTCAATCAAAGATAATAGTCTTTGGAGTTTTATGAAGATGAAATATTTCATGCATGAACACCTTAGCTAACTTCTGTACTCTTTAAGTCATCTTAATTGCATTAAAAAGAACATTCTAGGTGAGTTTATTAACAACCTTCATATTACATCCTTCTTACATCCTTCTTTCATTAAGTCTTGAACAACTAATGACAAGAATCCACTATAACATCTTCCCATTTCTATCCTGAAACAGGAAGAGATTATAACATTATATCTGGTCTTCTATGCTCAATCAGGACTTCTAGACAAACTAAACATATCAAAACGAACTCGGTGACATTTCGCTTCATGTCAGTCCATCAAAAGTTTTATCTTAAATCCTTATACATTTACTTGTTCTAGGATGAACTAATTAAGCAAATAATTATGCCTCCTTTGAATTAAGCTTTTGAAGCTCATCAACAACAGACACACATGAACAGTTTTGAAACCAAGTAATCCATAATCTTGAATAACAAATCCCGGTGTCTTACCTTCTTGATCTTCTACAATGATCTTAAACAATATTACTTTCCCATACTACTTTTCCTTGATCTGGTCAACAAACTTTCTTTACAACGATTACTTAAAATCCTTACTCAATTTCCTTTTTTTTTTGGATAAAATCTTAGTATTACTTTAACCAAGAATATGAGATTTATCCAACACATGACAAGATAATAACCTATCTTGTCAATCCTTTACATCCTTTTTTCAATCAAAACTCAGCTTGGGCATACTGACATTCGAAAGTAGTTATCTCTCTCAACTACTTCAAACTTACACTCTTACGCATTACTATACCAACATATTGAACAATAGTACCTTTAGTCCAATAATTTCCAACAAAATTGTCTCCATTGACAATTTTCAGTCTTTTTCATCAAAGAACTGTTTAGACTTCACTTAACATTCTGACTTGTTGAGCAACAAAATTCTCAAGATTAGATATAGCAATTGCCAATACTACTAAAATAGTAGACAATGCCAATACTGAGTTAAATCAAAAGATTTTTACAAGGTAGCTGATATAGCAATTGCTATACAAGAAAACTCTCATATTTGAATCTCAATAACTTTACTTGAGAAAAACTTATATGATTACCAACTCATACTAGAAACCATTCTTTAAAACCCAAGGAATTATGTGATCTTATTCCACCATGTGATCAGGATGGGGAAATAAAATTAAACATAATCCTTTACTGCATTCTCATAGGAATTAGACATGTAATCTTGCCTTACTATGTAATCAAGATGGAAGACAAATTACATTCTTACTCACCACTATGAAAACCGTAGAAACACTTACTCTCAAATCGTTTTAACAACTAACATTGCCTTAAAAAAATCATATCTGAATTTTTCTCAAAATCAAAGATGAATCTCAAAGGAGCAAAGACAAACTAATTCGTTCTAAACACATCACTTCCCTTTTGAAGTATATACTTCTTTTCTTCTTCAAGGTAGTTCTTGGTGACGTACCTTGACCTTTTCTCACTTCCAATACACTAACACACTTTTCCGTACTCCATAGTATGAAGTAATCCTCATTTGATACGACTTGGTCAGAACTCATCTTAACTTTACAGGTTCCAATAAAAAGTTTGATTACTTGAATTCATTTACTTGCAATCCTTACTAAAGAAAAGATTTCAACATCCTTATAGTTATAACATAGATTCTCCTGAGATCATTCTCGATTGTATATCATCTTGACATACTGCTTTAAGATGAAATATTAATGATTCCCCACTAGAAATCAAAGCTTGAGTTCATCTATTCTCCAAAACCATAGGTCTTCTGGAGCTTACTTGTCATCTCAACTCCTATATTCAAAGGTAAACAAACTTACTCTATAACAAGTCTATGGTATTTACTACCCTTTTTATCCTTACATAAGGAAATTCTTTCAATTTCAAATTCCTTATCACATATGGGAGTACATGGCTCCACATAACCTTTGGAGATCCTTCCAAATTATATCTTGGTTAAACAAATCGAAATCTTCCATTATTGTCTTCTGTTCTCACATAGATGTGCAGAGATGAAATATTCTTTTTTATTATCTTACTTTCAACTCACTTTGCAAGGGAAGAACTTGTTGTTAGGAGATCACCTAACACTTAACAATTTCAATTGTACCACCTTAGGCATTGGATTTGACTAATATGCAATCTTCAGAACTTAAACACAACTAAAATTTACTTTCCAGTGTTATGGTCTAAGCCTTATTGATCATAACATTGAATGATTGAGATTTTCCTCTCCACTGTTCACAGAACACAGATAGTTATACCAAAATCATTCTATGAGTAATTCTTTAAATCCTGAACCTCATTGTTTCTATCCTTGAAGAAACATAAGTCCATACCACTGACAACTTAGAAATGTCTTTAGCATCGATTCCCTTACTGCTTGATTATACATCTCAAACCTCATATCTTTATCCCGAACTGGCATACTGCTACAAAATTCTAACAAAATAGCCTCTTGGGTTAATCACTTGAGTACCAAAAACTCATCCTAGTCAATCAACACTTGCACTAAGTGGTTAATTGAATATAAACACATTACCGATGAACTTCTACTTGTTTAATCCATTTTACCCAATCCACCTTATCCATCACAACCTTGATGATTAACCACTTATACGCAGCTTAAACTGAACCAACATCCCTCCTTTCTTCCTTACCATAGTCACAAAAGATTCCCATGTCGTTTCGGATTCTCAATCCCTTTCAACTTAAAGGATACAACACATATAGGAATCCGAGTTTCTATCGGATTATAATTGAGTGGCATTTTCATTAAATTATCAATTTAATTGATCAAACACTGGAGCACTTCAAAGCTCGTACTCTCACTTCCAAACAATAGAAAATATAGAATATCCAAGATTCTATACTATAGACTTACCAACACAATTTGCTGAAGAAAGTTTCCAAAGATAATCCTTTTCTTTTCAATATTCTTATATCACTTCACCATCCTCATTGAACTTTCATAATTACTCCAACCTTGTCAAGATTTTCCAATCTTAAGACCAAAAGTAGAGATTCCAGCTTCTACTTCTCTTAAAACTCAACTTCAAAACTTTGAGTTTTTACGAAAGTATTTTTGTAAAAATTCATAATCATATAACTTCAGTCTCAAAGAAACTTGATTTCAACAAAGCATTAACATACGCATTTCAAACAAGGAAACTACCAATTCCTTTCGCATAGCTTTAAATCATGACCTTTTCAAGAAAATTCTTAGCTTAGAATCCTTCATTATACGAGTTAAAATAAAAACTTTTAAATAGGAAGTCCTTAAGAAATATACTATTTGGTTTTCAAACTTCACAAAAGTTAACAACAAGAGTACATGTACTCCAAACTCTTGAAAGAAAAGAGCGAATCAGTTGAGAACTTGATCTAGAACCGGTTCAACCAAGAAAATCTTCACATGCTCTTACTATGGATCCTTCTCAGAATCCACTCTCATTTCCAAGGTCTCAAACGTCCATCACAAGACCTTTTTCTCAAAAGTTATTAGCAACTTATTCCTCTTTCTTTTTCTATCTCTTCTCGAGTTTACCCTTACAACTTAACCATTTTCCATAATGGTTCTATGATAACACCCATACAGAATTCTCCGTAATTCTATATAGAAGATGAAAGTCTTAAGCAAGACTTAGGAACTTTTAGCTCTGATACCACTTCAGTAACACCCTCTTACTTACCCTGGAAGTATTACCGCCAGTAACCCCGATTAGGACTAAACCAGAGTTACCCAAGGCTTTAACATGACAGAACATACTAGAACAAGGTAAAAGAAACCGTTTAAAACCTAACAAAATTAAGTAAAATATTACAGCGGAAAAACAAGTAAAAGGTCTTATACAAACCTCAACTTAAAAAGAATAAATAAATAGAACAACCTTCTATAACAAAGTCTTTAAAAAGTTTTCCGTAGGTTCTTAACTTCTTTCCCACTTCGCTTTGCAGCAACTTAACCAAGAACTTCATTCAAGTATAGCCATTGGAAACCTTTCTTCAACTTCTGAAGCTTCAAACCTCTGGATCCACTTCTTGAATCAACTTCCAAAAAGAGCCTGATGTGTCGTATACCAACGGTGGACACCAGCCGACCATATAAAAGAAAAGAAGATGTACGGGTTACTCTAATGAAAGACTAAGCAAGTGGAGAAACTAACTTGGTTCTTATGGTTGTGACTAAACCTATTGGCATCAAAATTCGACTAGTCTCGGATTATGATCCAACAGTTAGCAGTCTTATAGAGAATAAGAAGGAGTCTTGCATATTCAAGAGAGAGAACATCATAGCTTGTGGTTCCTATAAGAAGCATAAACGATTAATGGAAACTTATACTAGCCACACAAAACTCACAAACGTCTTCAACGACTAATCAACTTAACTTAATCAAAGTTTGATTAAGAATCATTCTTAATCAGGAGCAAGAATGGTTATCAAAAGAACTAACCATTCAATTACATAAACGTGCCTATCGCACTCTCTTCACTTTATGATTTTAACATTACACATTCATTTCAATAACTTTTAATCGACCCAAACTGCTGCCGATAAATTCCTTGTAACTGATGTCGTCAGGGTGAGAGGGCCTATTTCATCTGTGACCACCTGACCCACATCAGTTCCTTTTGCACTTAGCTAGAGTGCACCATTGTCCTCCTTCAACGTTAATCGAGACATGAGTCATGACTCCAATATTGGGATACGCTAGCAAGCTACGCCCCCCAATACAGACTTTGTTATAAAGAGGTCATTGGAGACTCGGCTCCAACCCTTGGACTACCTATTTTGCAATAGTGTTTCAGCATAGGACCACTAAAGAGATGTTTTGAAGTCTAAACTCCCATCTCTACCATCTTACTTCATAACAATGTCTCACTAATCACACAAGGTCACACAACGGTCCTAAGTTCAGTTCTAGCGTAAAAACTGAAATAACGACATGGTCGTTATTTCTAACAAAATAACAACCTATCAAACTTTATTCAACATACAAATTATTCCCAACATGAGGATCAAATGGAATTCAATTCCTCATTAATAACCATAACGCAAGAGAGAATCGTCCACTTGCTTTAGAAGGCGTGCACAACGTTCTTAGTGATTCCAACAGTAATCTTAATCACCCTTCTGCCAAAAATAACAAAAGATTTCTTCAACAACGAGCTCATGGATACACTTCTTAGTTGTATACTCAACTCCTACAACTTCCTAATCGATAAACGATTTGATTTCGTATATCGACTTATAACAAGTCCTTATCTATCAGGATTAAGAAGCCCTCTTGGCGAAATTATAACTAATTATCCGCTTCACTTTTGAAACAACTTTCTAAAAAAAAGTGTTCATCAGTAACAGTTTCTTAAGGTGACCAAAACTCGGATTTTATGGATTAATAACGAATCCCGAGTAATTATCCGAAGTCCTTTACCTGCCAATCGGTGTCAAAACTTGTATTCGCTATAACTGAAGATCCTGACGTTCGTTTCTCGAGCGGTTTGAACCTGTGGAACCGTAATAACGTTAAGATTATAAAAACCATCAATTTAATTAGCAAAGCGGAACCGAAAGGTCCTTATGTTGGCTCCGCAACCAAACCGCTAATTAATCTCGATCATAATTACCTTCACTTGAGCCTATGGCTCGTTTGGCTCAATAGTGGCTCGATCCCCGAGCCCAAGGGTGGCTGGGTGTTTCCCGGTGATGGCCCTCATGGTGGGTGGTCCAGAAGAGGCTAACGGAGATGGTCGACAGCGGCCCGAAACTTCCACCGAAGCTTGCACATAACGAAAGGGCGAGGGAGGCTCACGCGGTTCGCAGCAGCAGGGTTGGGCACGAGCTGAGCTCACCCTGGCTCGAGCTGTGGTGGTCCGGTGAGGCGCCTGTTGGTGGCTGGCCCAGGAGGAGTGGCTTCCTGCGTCGACGCACAGCGAGGCCGAGAAGATTGTCGGCGGTGACGAATCCAATCCTTTCTTCCTGAGTCCATCGTTCTTCCTGATTCTCTCCTCTGGTTCTGGTTGTTGCTGCACAACAGGGAAAGAGGAAGATGATTTGGCAGGGAAGGCGAGGAAGAGGGAGGCAGCCGGCGGTGAAGAAATCCGACAACCGAGTCCGTCGTTCCTCCGATCTTCCGCTCGAACTTTCCTCCTCTGTTTTTCCAAAGGTTCGAGTTCCTTCCTGATTCTTTCTCTCTGATTCCTTCCTTAATAAGGTAGAGAAGAGATGATTTTAAAACCAAAACCCGTCTCAAAACGGGATTTGCGTTAAAGCGGTAAAATTATGTACCTCGGGTGGAAAAACTTACTAAATACAAAACGTCCCGTAAATTATATAGACCTATAAAACCAATTTTCCATGATTTTATCTTGCTACCTTCAACTTTCAAGGCTTCCGATTCGTATTTTAAAACCTTTACAATACATAATTAAAAAGACGACTTATCCAATAAATATTCTTTTTCCACTGAAAAATCCTAGAATTCACATCGATCCATAAAATCATTTCTTTATGATTTTAGGATATCAACATAAATTTTCTAGGATTTAAATTCCAACAAAAATATTGGATTAAGCGTTAAAACGGACAAAGAGGTTAAAAAGATATCCGAGAAAAATTCAAAAATATCCTTAAAAACCACAGTTATTACACCGTGCCCCTTCAAAAGAAAAGTGATTTGTTTTTTTTTGCAAGTGCTCTAGTGGAGGCTTGACTAGAGATTAGAAGTGTTGATATCTCGTGAGGGGTAAGAGGTCTTGCCTCGGCACCTGGGCATAGGGGAGATAAGCGCCATAGAATTGGAATGCAATGATGAGTAAAGGGTTGCATAGCCACGTAAGAACTTGTGTATGTGTGTGTAAAGGTGTGGATGTGCGGATGTGTGTGTGTGTGTGTGTGTGTGTGTGTGTGTGAGAGAGAGAGAGAGAGAGAGAGACTAACTAGAAGCTAGGTATGAATTTAGAATTGATATGCATTGTGTTTGTGTTGACCTTGCATGTGCGTGTGTTATGAACTTAATTGGTTTAAAAACGTCTTACTAGTACTGTGTGATTTCTAGCTTGTATTAGAACAGTAGTTGACCCCTCAAGGACTTGTTATTCAGTTCCATGTACGAATAGAGGGCCCGTGCTGGAGCCTCGTTAGGATGGTGGAGCGGATTGTTCACGCGTGCGTGTCATTAGGTCCTTTGTCGAGTTGGGTGCTCTGGATTACTTTACTTGATAACCTAATATTGTTGTTTAGTTGGCTTAAGTTTTGTTGTAGTAAAAGGGGTTGTTGAGATTGTGAATTCGTTTTGAGTACATTTTCGTATTCATGCATGTTTGATGACATTTTCATTTTTATAATTATAAGTTGGATGTTTTATTGGGTCTAAATCAGGTGAGAATGGGCGTTTAGATGAGAAATAAGAAAGAACAAGAGTCGTTGGATGAAGAAAAATCAAGGGTGTTGATCGTTTCACTTAAAAAGGGGAAAAACGGCACATACGAATTTTTGGTGAATTACTCGCGTATTTTTGAAGAAAAAACGGATAAAGGATGCGCACCCGGATTGTTCATTAAAAATGTGATTTTGTTCATCAAAACATATTGTTTGTGTATCAAAGTTGTGATTATGTTCATCAAAACTGTGATTTTGTCCATATTCACCCTTCTTCCCCCAACTAATTAAGCCTCTACTAGAGCGCTTTCCAAAATATTTTTATTAATTTTAGAAGGTGTCTCCCCACGCTGCATGACTATGTCTAGGATATCTTCTCTATCGACTTGCCCATGAACATAACCATACTTGTAGAAAACAAGTTGCACACAATCGAAAATCATTTTAAAACTATTTCGATAGCTTTTAAATATACGAGTATATAATATGAAGTAATATTCTAAAATAAAGTTCTACATATTCAATCTACTAGCTTAACATATAACATGTTTGCAAGCAAAGTAAGTCTAGATGACTTACCTCAATGACGAACTTCCCTAAGGTAATAAGATAGACAAGAATAGACCTCCTATACGAGATAATCCATTTTAAGGCGATTAGTTCCAATCTCGAACAACGTGCAACCAAAGCCAACACGCTTATCAAGGCATGAGAGCAAAACCGATGGAACACAAACTGAGATGACCTAATTCACTCTCCTCCTTTCCCTTCTTCTTTCCCAACTAGCCCAAACTAGCCCGAGAGTTATCCAAAGCATCCAAAATTTTCAAATCATCACATAAACGTCCAAAGGTTCATAACTTTCCGCATACATATCCAAATTAAAATCCATAAATTGTCCCATACTCGTTAGAGAATTACTTACCTTAATATGATTCCCAAAACTTTCCTAAAATTATAAATTTTGCCCAAAAATTCCAGAAATACACAAAATGCCCAACCTTCCTCCTCTCTCCTTTCTTCCTTCTTAGCTTGCCAAAGCTAGCCCATCTCACCTTTCTTAACCAACCACTCCACCACCAATTTTTCCTTCTTCTTGGCCTAGTTACCACCATCCTATCCACCCTCATTTTCAACCCACACAAAATACTTTTTCCTCTTGTCCAACTCTCCTCCGACCACCCAAATCCACCAGTACTTCTCATGGCTTCTAACATCGAGCTTGGCAGTGAACTCTCATGGCTAGGCAGCGCACAAAAAATGCCATGGTGGTGCGGTGGATTACCTTTCAAGAGGTGGTTGGAGTGAGAAAAAAATGTAAGGGATGAATAAGAGGGAAATGAAAGTGCACCCAAAGCCTGTATAAATAAACAGGGAGAAAGAGTTACAATAAGCATTCATAGACTCACAAGTTTTAGAAATTGCATACTAATTAGAACCATTAGGGACATTAGATATAGTAAAAGCATTCGTAGATGAAGTGACTAGCCCATCATGTCTGTAATAAATGAGTGGAATTAGAATCAACAACCCAATCAGAGAGGTAACCATAAAGATATTGATATTGCAATTAAATGTCCAATAGCAATGATTTTTAGGTTTGAAACTTCTTATAAAAAGAAGAATCCTAGATAACTATGATACTGAGAGAACATAGGTTAATGAAATCCAAGCAATGAAATAATTAGGGAAAAGAATAACCAAATATGAAGAGGCGGAAGACGACAAGGACATCGAGGCCATAAGAAAGGATGTTGTCATATTTGGAGACACAAAGGGCATGGAGATCCACGAGATGGAAGGGAGGAGACGACAGAAGGAGAAGGCGTCGAAGGAGATGGGGGTGGTGAACCTTAAGATAGGTTCACAACACCAAGATTGGCACAAAAATCACACAAAAGACAATTATTGCCTCCTCGCCAATGGTGCCAATTTGATAGCGGTGATTTCGTCGTGCAAATCATGACTATGTAAGAGAATCCAAACTAACTAAGAATCATAGTCTTTAGGAAGTCCGGGTCGAATCCATAGGGATACAAATTTATCTTTTGTAATGAATTTTGTGTCAAACAAGTACAAGGAGGGTTTTGTATTTGTAACTAAGAATGTAAAACTAACAAAGCAATAAAAGGTTGTGATTAACAAGATTTGGGAAGATAGCTTATAGCAAGCCTAACAGTTTCCCTAAATTCTTGGGTTGGGCTTTTGGAGATTTTGAACCAAAAAAGTGGTCCAATAGATGCTCCATCTCATTCCCTATTTTGGAGTAATTCTCCAAAATGGGTTGAGCTCTCCCTAAATTTGGAGTGATCTCCAAATCCCCAAAACCATTTACTTTCCTTTTCTTTTTTCTTTTATTATATAATTTAATAGATAAATTAATTAAAAAGAGTCAGCCAAAGGACAAATTAATTTAATGGATAAATCACGATTAACAATACGATGACCCATTATAGAACCACCCCGACCTCCTCTTGAACTTTGGCTAGATTAACCTTTTTCTTTCATTTGAGCAAGTAAAAATTCTTCATCTTCATTGTCAATAGTGTTATCATCATCCATGAATGTATCAACGAGATAACGACTACCCAATGAACGATGAGCAATAAAATTTATTTTTCAAATTGAGATAAAATGAGAGTAATGATTGTGTGAATGAAATAACAAAAATGTTGATATTTATATGCAAAAATGTAAATGTTTTATTTCCTTATTAATCAAATAACAAATAATTTATGATTTATTAAATTAAGATTCTAGAATATTTTTATTCCTTATAAGTCAAATAACAAATAAATTATCAATTATTAAATTAAGATTATAAAATATTTTTATTTCCTTAAAAGTCGAATAACAAATAATTATCATTTATTAGGTTAAGATTCTATAATATTTTATTTTTTTATGTAATATAATATGTAATTAGTTATTGTAATTTATATGGTAAAAAATTAAAGTATTTAATGCAATGTTCTCCAAAATAGAGAATCTGTTGGAGTTGGGCTAAATTTTTTTTGGAGAATATGACAGTTGGTTCTCCATTTTGGAGAAAGTTATGGAGAAGTTGTTGGGCTTGCTCTTAGGCAAACAAATATCCACAATCGTATGACAAGTTGATCATTGATCTCACCTCAATATCTCATGCAATGAATTTTCCAATTCTTTTTCAATTCTAACTAACATCACAACCAGATACTATTAGTTCTAGCTAATTAAACAACCATGAAACCATCAATGATTCAGTTTAATAGCAGCAGTAAGGATAGAAATATAATAGGATACAATTCTAGCATAAAACAACTAGCTTTTACCCTAGAATGTAAATCAAATCTCTTCTGCATAAGACTAGCACAACCAGATACGAGTACGATGCAGTTGCTACTTCAATCTAGAGAGATACTCAACTAGTAACACTCTAGATCTAGCAATAGATCCAATAACAACAAACCCTAGTTGATCAGGCTAGAAACTATTGAAATAAATCATAGAAATTAATGCAAGAGAGAAGATTAAATCCAAGCAATAGATAAGGAATTAGAAATCTCATAACTTTATTCAAAATGATACTTCAATTGTCTGACTAAGCAAAGGTGCTTAGTTCTCCATAGAAAATTTGTAAAAGCTAGAATGAAAAATATGAGAATGAGAACCCTAAACCCTAATATAAAGAAAACTAGGTCTAAACAACATAAGTACAAAAGATATAAACCTAATATAATAATAATAGGATAATAAGCAACTCGCAAATTTGATTCTCGCGTCCAGGATACGCGGCGCCCGCTGCCAACATAGTCAGCACCCTTTGATTCAGCATTTAGGTCACACTTCGGGGGCTGTTTTGACTCCTTTTGAGTAGGAATTTAGACTCGGAGTAAAAACATGAATTGTAGATCTTTGAATTATTTTTCCAATGATACCAAAATCAACTTCATCGGACCATTATAGCTCCCGAACTAACCCTCGTAAGACAGAGGTGTCGAACAAACAACTCCAATGAATGGCCTGAATTGCAGCGTTCTTTCCCCAGTTTTCATTCCTTTCACACTTGTTCACTTTAAGACCTGTAAAACAACATAGAACAAGTGCAAAAACCCAAAACTCCTAGACAGCCTAATAACTTAAAGAAACTAACTTAAACTACCTAAAAACAAAGCAAATGAAACGGAAACATGCATCCTAAACACTACATGTATGCAAGCTATCAAGAGAGAGAAGTTGTTGAAAGATGGGACGAGAGAGAGAGAGAGAGAGAGAGAGAGAGAGAGAGAGAGAGAGAGAGAGAGAGAGAGAGAGAGAGAGAGAGAGAAGAGATGTGATAAGTGAACAAAATGGTTATGTGGGTAATAAAAAGATAGCCATGGACAATATTAGGTTTTTGTGAATGACTCCCTTAATGTGCAACACTATCAACAAATCATAGTGATTGGATTAGATTAAATCAAGGAGTGAGATTAATCCTCCAATTTTTAGTAAGTTGTGTGCCATACCAAATTAAATTGAATATGCGTAATTTTAGGCACTTTTTTATTTTAATTTTAGAAATAAATCAGATTTGGTAAACCACCTTCCACGTTTGATTCCATCATTCTCCAAGTGCTTCGTCATCTCCCTCTCTAAATGCACTCCATAGTCGTCATTCTACATTTGTTAGGGTTTCGATCAACATCTCGTTGTGTCTTCAGAATAATTCTGGGCCTTTATTTCCAATCTTGGATGCAGATAGTTTTCTACATCATTTTTTCTGTTAAAAGTGGTTTTTTTGTTTCCAACTATGGCTTACAAATATTTATTTAAATAAAAAATAAGTGTACAATGGATGATGTTTACCCCCAAGTCATATTGATTCTTGACCAAAATTTGATTGCGGGTATTCTACGTGAACAAACTCAATGTCTTGAAGTTATGGTTCATGTGACTGGTCTACAAAGATTTGCTTCTATTTCCATTTATTAAATATAATCTTCCAACAAGGATTTGTTGATAGTGTTTCGATATGGGTTTTGTTTATTGCAATCATACACGATTAGTGAAATCACTTTACAATCTATCATAGATCTAATTTTGATTACATTTTTAGGGTTTTTAAACTATTTGAATGTGAATGTGCACTAGCGAAAATATCCCAAGGGATATTACCGCCAGTGATCCCAGATTATCCTACCCAAAATCATCCAAGACTATAAAACTACATAACTTGAATATGAATTATAATACGAAAAATTCATTCATCAAAAGGAATTATGGTTCATTACAACAATAATTGTTTGTCATAAAGAGATAGCAACGGAATGTAATGCCATATTACAAAAGGGTTATTCAAAAGACATAAAAAATACAAAAACAATTCAAAGGACAACTCATATGTTGATGAGTTTTTGAAAATAGAAGGGTTGGTGTACAACCTTTTGGATGCTTTGCTCTAACGGAAATTCTTCCATCCTTCAACTTTTTCTCCCCTCGATATTTAGTTCTTGATAACCACCCTTTAAATCTCTGATGTGTCATTAAAGAAAACGATGGACATCAATCGACCTTGTAAGGGAAAATTTGTCGGGTTAGTCTAATGAATGACTAAGCAAGTGGAGAGACATATGGATTTGTAACTGAACATGCTAGCATCGGAATCCGAGTGAAAACCGTTCGATAATCTAATAGTTAGTACTTATATCAAAATAGAAGAAAGTTATACAAATAGACGAGATAAGATACTACAAGACCGTGGTTCTCTTTGTAATAACTGCGGTTTTTATGGATATTTTCGAATTTTTCTCGGATATCCTTTTAACCTTTTTGGTCCGTTTTAACGCTTAATCCGATATTTTTATTGGAGATTAAATCCTAGAAAATTGTTGGTGACATCCTAAAATCACAAAGAAATGATTTTATGGATCGGTGTGAATTCTAGGATTTTTCGGTGGAAAAAGAATATTTATTGGATAAGCCGTCTTTTTAATTATGTACCGGAAAGAATTTAAAATATGAATGATTCGTCCAGTCGGAAAGCCATTCTTACACCCGGTTATGAATGATTCTTAATCAAACTTTGATTAAGTCAATCTGATTAGTCGACGGAGGCTTTTTAAAATGTGATGTGATTAATATGAGTTCCCAACAATTGTTTATGCTTCTTAAAGAAACCACAAGCGGTGGTGTTCTCTCTCATGGATTATGCAAGTCTCATTTTTATTCTCTATAAGACTGCTAACTGTTGGATCAAATCCGAGTCTATTCGGATTTGGAGGCCAATATGTTTAGTTACAACCATAAGAACCAAGTTAGATTCTCCGCTTGCTAGTCTTTCATTAGACTAACCCGTCCATTTTCTTTTCTTTTATTTGGTCGGCTGGTGTCCACCGTTGTATACGATACATCAGGTTCTTCTTGGAAGTTGATTCAAGAGGCGGATTCAGATGTTTGAAGCTCCAGAAGTTGAAGAAAGGTTTTCAATGGTTATACTTGAGTGAAGATCATGGTTGAACTACTTCAAAGTGAAGCTGAGTTTCAGAAATAAGAGCTTATGGAAGACTGGATGAAGATTTTGTTTAAATAGAAGGTTGTACTATTTATTTAATCTTTTTGGATTAAGGTTTGTATAAGACCAATTGTATTTATTCCGCTGTAATGTTTGTTTTAGTTTGTTCAGTCAGTTTAAAGCCTTGGGTAGCTTCGGTTTAGTCTTAATCGAGGTTACTGGCGGTAATACCTCCAGGGTAGGAAGGGGGTGTTACAGAAGTGGTATCAGAGCTAAAAGTTCCTAGTCTTCTTTAAGACTATTATCCTTCCATATAGAATTATGGAGAATTCTATATTGGTGTTGTCTTAGAACCATTTACGGAAAGTGGTTAAGATTGAGGGTAAGACTCGTGAAGAGATAGAAAGAGGAAAGGGAATTGGAGAACACGAGGTAACAAGCTTGTAATGGTTTATGTGAAAAAGGTCTTATAGTGGACATTTGATTCCCTGGAGATGGGAATGGATTCCGAGAAGGATCTATAGTAAGATCAGGTGAAGATTCCTGAAGTTGAACCGGTTCTAGACCAAGTTCTCAATAATTTCCTATTCCCGCTTGAGAGTTTGAATTGGGTGTACCCTCGTTGTATCTTCCATATTAGGAAACTTCTTGTGAGATTTTGAAGTTAAGTATTGTACTTCATAAAGACTTTCTAGTTTGAAGGTTTCCTATTTTAAGCCCGTATGATGGAAGATTTCAAGTTAAGAATTTTTGTTAGAAAGTTCATGATTCAAAATGTTATGTGAAGGTTCAAGTGTCGTCTTGAAGTCATAAGATTAAGAGTTTTCACGAGTATATTCTTATAGGAATTTCTGAATTTTGAAATTCGAGTATCAAGAGAACTTTGGATTGGAACATCTACTTTTAAGTATTAGGATTTGGAAAATCTTATGATTCTTGAGTGATTCTAAGAGATCAGTATGGATCATGAAGGGATGTAAAAGAATCCTGAAAAGAAAAGGATTGTCTTTGGAAACTTTCTTCAACAACTATGTTTGTGACTCTATAGTATAGAATCATAAATATTCTGTACTTTTCTTTGCTCAGTTGGAAGTTAAAGAGCTTTGAAGTGCTCAAGTGTTGGATCGATTGAATTGTTAATCTATTGGAAAATGCAATTCAATTTTTAATCTGAGAGTATTCGAACTCGGATGTTCATATATGTTGTTATCCTTTGAGTTAAGAGGATTGAGATTCCTAAATGGAATGCGGATTTCTTATGATTATAGTAAGAAAGAAAGGAAGAATGTTGGTTCGGTTTAAGTCGTGAACAAGTGGTTAATCATCAAGGTTGTTGTGAATAAGGTTGATTGGTCAAAATGGATTGATCGGGTAAAAGTTCATCGATGATGTATTTATGTTCAATTAACTACTAGAGCAAGTGTTAATTGATGACACTGAATTGTTGATATCCCGATGATTAACCTATGTGACAATGTTGTGGGAATTCCGCTACATTATGCCCATCTTGGGATAATGAGAAGAGACTTGAGGTCTATAATGGACTAGTAATGCACTCAACATTGAGATCTTCTAAATTGCCAATGGTATTGGCTTATGTCTTCAAGAATGGAAATGATAAAGTTCAGTTTTGAGAATATCAATCAAGGAATGATCTTAGCATATTTGTCTTTGATATTTTAAACAGTTGGGAGAAAAATATCAATCATTTAATATAGTGGTCAATAAGGCTTAGACCTTATCGCTGAAAAATAATTTCAATTGTGTTTGGGTTTTGAAGGTTTCATATCTATCAAACCTAATGTCTAAGGTGGTATTGGTGAAACTATTAAGTTGTCAGCAAATCTCCTAACCACAAGTTCTTCCTTTGCAATGTGGTTTGAAATTAAGTTAATAAAAAGGTATACGTCTTCTCCTTATGGTTAAGTGAGAAGACAAGGGAATGATGGAGAATTTTAGTTTGTTCACCAATGTTGAATTGAGCAAGGTTTGAGAATATCTTGTTTGGCCATGTGTATTCATTCATTCTGTTATTAAAAGAAATTGGAGATTAAAGGAATTTTCTTATATGTAGAGAGATATAAGGATTGAATGTCTTAAACTAGATACAGAGTCTGACAATGCACTTTTATTTGTATCGAGAAGATTAAGTTATAAAGGCTTGTTGTTTTGTGAATGGATGAACTCAAGTATTGAAAGTTTGTCAATGTGTCATATTTGCATAACTTTAAAGTGGGATGTCAAGGAGACATACAAGTTGAGATCGACCTTGGAAGAATTTGTTATGAGTATGAAGATGTTGGAATCATATTTTCCCTAAGGTTTGCAAGTAAGTGGATTGGAGTGATCAACTCTTTTATTGAACCTGTGAAGTCAAGTTGGGTTGAGATTGAGTTAAATCAGGCAGAGATTACTCAATACTATGGATTATAGAAAAGTCTGGCAGTATGTTCTAATTAAGAAAAGTCAAGGTATGTCATCAAGTTCTACCTTGAGGAAGGATTGAAGTGTCACGTTCGAAGGGAAATGTGGGGCTCAGAAGTGAATTGGAGCATCTTAGGTTCCTTGAGGCTCAGTTTTGATTTGAAACTTTGGCCAAGTTGGTAAAGTCAGCTAATGTGCAAGTGTCAACACAGAACTAGGGCAAAGCGTTAGTAGCATCATTAAGATAAGGTCAGTAATTTTAATTGATGCATTGGCTTGACGCGCCCAATTCTTCAAGAGAATAGCTAATCTTTGTTTCCACAGTATTCAAAGTTAAAGCAAGTATGTTAGTAATCTATGTCGAGTTCCTGTCAAGCTGTTATGATTTAAGGATATTTGAGATCGTTTCATGATTTTCTCTTTTGAGGACTTATTATAATTCAAGTATGAATTTCTAAAAGTAATGGTAGTTTGTTATAAAGGATTCATGAATAAATTTTTCTACGGTTTTCATGGTGGTGAGTAAGAATGTGATCTGTCTTCCATCTTGATCACATGGTAAGGCAAGATTACATGTCTTATTCCTATGAAAATGCAGTAAAGGATTATGTTTAATTTTGTTTCCCATCTTGATCACATGGTGGAATAAGATCACATAATTCCTTGGGTTTTAAAGAATAGTTTCTAGTACGATTTGGCAATCATATAAGTTTTCCAATTATATGAGTTTTGCAAGTGTAGTTGGTTGAGATGAAAAGATGCAAGCTTTCTTTTGCATTATAGCAATTTCTATATCTAGTATCTTGTAAAACTCCTTTGAGTTACCATTTAAGGAATATGGTTAAGCTTCCCAGAATAATTCAATGATAAGTAAAGAAATTTGGTAAGATTCTTTACAAATCTGTGTTGGTCTCTGAAGAGCATGGAGTAACTCCGTACTTCTCTAAAAGTTTAGGATTGTTTTCAATCAATGACTAGTGTAATTCTCTAAGCAGTTGCTAATAGTTTGTCTTGGTTGACGTCATGACCTAAGAAAGTCATTGCCTTTTTAGCGGAATTGTACTTGAAAGTAAGTTGATATGGACTCTTGGGATGGAACCCTTTCTAAGGAATGATATTGTAGTAATCCTTTCTTTGGAATAAAGGATGTACTAGTAATTTCTCCATTAGTTGTCATTTGTTTTCATGTTGTCTTGAAAACTTAAATCTCTTTGAGATAAGATAGTCAAGTGAGGACTTTAAGCAGAACTCCGATGGGTCTGGAGTTTGGATATGTAAATTAGTATTGATTTTCAATCTCAGCTTGATAAGTTGTTGGATATATAGAGTGGACACGTGAGGATATGTTTTTAATCCTAAGAGTTAGGTTGCTCAACAAGTCAGAATGTTAAGTGAAGTCTAAACAGTTCTTTGATGAAAAAGACTGAAAATTGTCAATGGAGACAATTTTGTTGGAAAATTATTGGACTAAAGGTATTATTGTCCAATATGTTGGTATAGTAATGCGTAAGAATGTAGTTTGAAGTAGTTGAGAGAGATAACTACTTTTGAATATCAGTATGCCCAAGCTGAGTTTTGGTTGAGAAAAGGATGTAAAGGATTGACAAGATAGGTTTTTAGCTTGTCATGTGTTGGATAAATCTCATATTCTTGGTTAAAGTAATACTGAGATTTTATCTCAATAAGGAAATTGAGTAAGGATTCTAAGTAATCCTTGTAAAGAAAATAATTTGAGAAGGACTAAAGGTTTAGTTGGGATGACAAAAAGGTTGTGTAAATTCCCTAGGATTTTATTCAAAATCTGTTGACCAGATCAAAGAAAAGTAGTATGGGAAAAGTAATATTGTTTAAGATCAATGGAGGAAATCAAGAAGGTAAGACACCGAGATTGGTTATTTAAGATTATGAATTGCTTAGGTTCAAAGCTGTTCATGAGTACCTGTTGTTGATGAACTTTGAAAGCTTAATTCAAAGGAAGCATATTTATTTGCTTGATTAATTCATTCTGGAACAAGTAAATGTATAAGGATTAAGATAAAACTTTTGATGGACTGACATGAAGCGAAATGTCACCAAGTTCGTTTTGATATGCTTGGTTTGTCTGGAATTCCTGATTGAGCATAGAAGACCAGATAGAATGTTATAGTCTCTTCCTGTTTCAGAATGAAAGTGAGGAGATGTTACAATGGATTCTTGTCAGTAGTCGTTCAAGACTCAACTCCCGAGGACGTGTATTCTGGATTCCACACAAGTTGGAATGGTAGCTTGAGTTTGAGTGATTTCACATACAAGAATTGTGATCACACGATAAAGAAATGAATCTTTTTGAGGGTTGTAAGGCCGGGAGTTGATTGTCAATTTGTTGGAATGACAATGGTGACAAGGTTTTTCATGGGCCAGACTTGGCCAAGAGAACAACAGCTGATATCGCACTGACACGATCAAGGGTGTTAACTGCTCAAAAGCAACAACAGTTGTGTGTTGTTTTGAAGTAGGAGCATGTTAAGTTCATTGTAGAGAATGACGTTTTTGTTCTAATATTCGCCTTGAAAGGCATATTCCGTTGGGGAATGCGAGAAAACGTAAATGCTCGCTATGTTGAATCTTTTGAGATACTGGAAAGAACCTTTGATTAGGCTACTTGGGTCTAAAAATGGAAATGAAGAAAAGACTTGAGAAACTAGACAAGAAATGCTGAGTCATTTTCCAAAGCTAATGAACGTTGTAAAGAAGAATTTGGTAACTAAGCAATGGTTGATTGTGCTTGGTGCAGATGTAACAGTATTTTTTTAAGGGGGTACTACAAACTTCTGTATAGGTTTGTAGTGGTGGTGTGTATGTGCGTGTGCTATCTTTCCTTGTGATCTGAGTTCTCCTTGGTTTCGAGGACGAAACCATTTTTAAGGGGGTACTAATGTAATAACTGCGGTTTTTATGGATATTTTCGAATTTTTCTCGGATATCCTTTTAACCTTTTTGGTCCGTTTTAACGCTTATTCCGATATTTTTATTGGAGATTAAATCCTAGAAAATTGTTGGTGACATCCTAAAATCACAAAGAAATGATTTTATGGATCGGTGTGAATTCTAGGATTTTTCGGTGGAAAAAGAATATTTATTGGATAAGCCGTCTTTTTAATTATGTACCGGAAAGAATTTAAAATACGAAACGGAAGCCTTAAAAATTGAAGGTAGCAAGATAAAATCATGGAAAATTGGTTTTATTGGTCTACATAATTTTCGGGATGTTTTTCATTTAGTAAGTTTTTCCACCCGAGGTACATAATTTTACCGCTTTAACGCGAGGCCCGTTCCGAGACGAGTTTTGAATTTTATAAGCATATTTTCTTGCCTTACTAATTAAGGAACCGAGAGAGATGATGATAAGATTTAGGCTGAGGCATATCTTTATGCCTTGCGAAAGTCTACCAATTCGATTGAAAACAAAGCGAGGACGAGAGGAGATGACGGACTCGGCGCACTTCACCGCCGGCAACCTTTCCACCTCCATCTTCATCTCCTACCTCACCTCTTCTTCTTCTTCATCTTGGGCTGCTGCTGCTGCCATGTTTATGGAAGGAGAGGAATCAAGGACGGGATGACGACGGCGAGCTCGGGAGAAGTAAACGTCACCGCCGGTCATCTTTTCGCCTCGCCAAGCGACATCGCCGACGATCATTAGCTTCTCCGACCACCACCCATGGCAAGGGCTGCTGCCAGGCATCACCCATCCACCCTCGGGCTCGGGGATCGAGCCATGATCGAGCCAAACGAGCCATGGGCTCGAGTGAAGGTATATACGATCGAAATTAATTAGCGGGTTGATTACGGAGCCACCGTAAGGGTCTTTCGACTCCGCTTTGTTAGTTAAATTTGTGGTTTTTATAATCTTGACGTTGATACGGTTCCACAGGTTCGAACCGCTCGTGAAACGGACGTCCAGATCTTCCGTTATAGCGAAGACAAGTTTTGGTTACCGATTGGCAGGTAAAGGACTTCGGATAATTACTCAGGATTCGTTGTTAATCCGTTTGATCCGACATTTGGTAATCTTTAAGAATTGTTGCTGATGAACAATTTTTATTTAGAAAATTGTTTCAAAAGTGAAGCGGATAATTAGTTATAATTCCGCCAAGATGGCTCCTTGAAGCATGATAACTAAGGATTTATTATATATCGATATTCGGAAATTAAATCGTTTATCGATTAGAAAGTTGTAGGAGTTGAGAATACAACTAAGAAGTGTTTCTGTGAGCTCGTTGCTGAGAAATCCTTTGGTTATATTTGTCAGAGGGATGATACAGATTACTGTTGGAATTGCCAAGGACGTCGAGCACGCCTTATAAGGCAAGTGGACGATTCTCTCTTGCGTTATTGTTATTAAATGAGGAATTGGATCCCATTTAATATTTGCGTTGGGAACAACTTGTATGATTAATAAAAATATGATAGGTTGTTATATTTGTTAGAAATAATGACCATGTTGTTTATTCAGTTTTGCGGTAGAACTGGATTTAGGTCCGTTATGGGTGACCTTGTATGTTGTCTCACGCTGAGACATTGTTGTGATTAAAATAGTTCAGGGAGTGGTTCTATACCCTCTCTTTATAACAATATTACATTAGGAGGGGCCTAATCCTAATGGTGAGTCATGACTCTCTTCCCCTACTCTTCGTGTGAGAGGGTTGATAGGCACTCTAGCTAAGTGCAGGTTCAGCACGGTGTAGTGTGGACGACCTGGTAATAGGCCTCTGGGATCTCTACCTCACCATATGCAAAATGAAAGATCAAGGATAGCTTAAGTCTTGCGATCTTGGTTTTGAGATGATTATGGATGAAACAGGCCCTCTAATCTCTACAACATCGGGACTCGTGCTATTCGGGTTGTTCAAGGATGAAATAAGCCCTCTGACCTCGGTAGCATTGTGTTCCATCGGCAGTAGTTCGGGCCGATTAAAAGCCACCAACTTGTTGTGAAAAGTTTTGAAAGTAATATAAGATAAGTGCGTTAGGCACATTAATATACCTGAATGGTTCGTCTAGTCGGAAAGCCATTCTTACACCCGGTTATGAATGATTCTTAATCAAACTTTGATTAAGTCAATCTGATTAGTCGACGGAGGCTTTTTAAAATGTGATGTGATTAATATGAGTTCCCAACAATTGTTTATGCTTCTTAAAGAAACCACAAGGGGTGGTGTTCTCTCTCATGGATTATGCAAGTCTCATTTTTATTCTCTATAAGACTGCTAACTGTTGGATCAAATCCGAGTCTATTCGGATTTGGAGGCCAATATGTTTAGTTACAACCATAAGAACCAAGTTAGATTCTCCGCTTGCTAGTCTTTCATTAGACTAACCCGTCCATTTTCTTTTCTTTTATTTGGTCGGCTGGTGTCCACCGTTGTATACGATACATCAGGTTCTTCTTGAAAGTTGATTCAAGAGGCGGATTCAGATGTTTGAAACTCCAGAAGTTGAAGAAAGGTTTTCAATGGTTATACTTGAGTGAAGATCATGGTTGAACTATTTCAAAGTGAAGCTGAGTTTCAGAAATAAGAGTTTATGGAAGACTGGATGAAGATTTTGTTTAAATAGAAGGTTGTACTATTTATTTAATCTTTTTGGATTAAGGTTTGTATAAGACCAATTGTATTTATTCCGCTGTAATGTTTGTTTTAGTTTGTTCAGTCAGTTTAAAGCCTTGGGTAGCTTCGGTTTAGTCTTAATCGAGGTTACTGGCGGTAATACCTCCAGGGTAGGAAGGGGGTGTTACACTCTTAGAAATTAAGATCTTCAATACGAGCTTCTTTTAATCATATAATAAGTTTGAAGAGATCTCCATTGGTTTATTAGATTTATTATCAATCTTATTGTATGTGGATGATACGTTTAGATTAAAAATAGTATCAATTTAAACCAGGAATAGGGATGGTTTTCCAATTAAACTAACCATCCCGATTCATTTCAATAGTACATTCGGGCACTTTATCTTCTTTAAATCCCAAAATAGTATATTCCATCAATGAATTACGTTTTGGTTACAAATAATTGCTGGAAATACAGATGGACAATCTTTCAGCTCATGTATATGGACTTTTTGCACTTAGCTAGAGCGTGAATCACCCCTCGAGTGTAGAGTAGACAATGG
This sequence comes from Fallopia convolvulus, assembly GCA_964016875.1. Classification (NCBI taxonomy): domain Eukaryota; kingdom Viridiplantae; phylum Streptophyta; class Magnoliopsida; order Caryophyllales; family Polygonaceae; genus Fallopia; species Fallopia convolvulus. The sequence goes on from OZ024728.1 coordinate 47,726,493, forward strand.
TCATGACCTAGTATAAAGGAAAATGCGATAATTCCACGTAATACAGTAATATCAAGAGATGTCCAGAGACAAAGCCCACACCCCTATTTGCTATAATTTCACTTAACTTGGTATTTGCGATTTGTCCTTAAGGCGAATGTTGAATTACGAGTGTGAATGGCTTGAGAACTTGTCCAATTTTGAGTTTAGATGGCACCAGAAAATTATGAAATAAATTAATTTAATTTATTTCCATTTATGATTATTACCTAAAATTATTGTTCACTTATACTAAAAATTGTTAGACCTTCCTAATCATTTTTAAGAATTAACACAAGTCATTATTCTTTCATAAGAATTTCAAGAGTCAAACACAGAAAATCAATACCCAATGAAAACCCAATACGTTTAACCGCCACCACCACTGTAAAATCCAATATGACCAAAACTTCTTCGACCCACCTCCGATCTTTCCCCTCCCTTTCCTCCATTCCTTAACCACGCCTCCCCTGTCTCTGTTTGTTCTGAGATGTTGAATCCTCTTTAGAGCCCGAATCCGAACCCGAACCCTCATCTGTTAACTCATGCCCCTTCGAATCTCGCCTCTCTAGTGTGAGATTCCGATTCCGGTCTAGAGCCTATGCTAGGACCACGACTAGACGTGCGAGTCCAAAGGCAGATCGGCTCCTTTCGGTTTTGCTTGAGCCTCGGTGTGGCCGATGATGTTGATCGTTTTGTTTCTAGAGAAGAAATCCTTTTCAAAGGTTGTTTCTCCATTTGAACCTGTACATTGAAACTCATCTTTTTGCATGACTGATTGTTTGGACCATGGTTGTTTGAACCCTTTTTGCTTGTCAATTTGAACATTGTGTGGAATTCGTTTCCATTTTAATGGGCTGATTGGAAGCTCTACCTTGATTAAATTGGAAAATTGAGCCAATTTGTGAAATTTGAACCCGGCATCAATATGGCTGAGAAAGCCTCAAGTATTGTATTGCCGTATTGGTGTTGTAAGAAAGCCTTACCTCGCTTAAATTATTAATTTATTCAAGATGCATATTATTTTCGATGTGCATAGAACTCATCTTAATTCCCATGTCTTGTACGAAATTTTATAAAAAGTTTGTATTATTTATTTGTATTTTTAAATTTTTTATTAAATTGATATATGCAAAAACTATATGTAGTTTATCTAAAAAAACTATTATTTTTAAAAATAATTATAAAAAATTAATATAGGGAAGAATATTTTTTTAAAATTATATGTGTCTTATCTTAAAAACTATTCTATTCAAAAATAAAATTAACATATTGATTGTTTTTTGTTAATATATAAATATAACTAATAAAAAAATATCCAATTAAATTTCAACAAATCAAATTTATTTAAAAAATATGGATGTTGTAGTTTAATGTGAGGTCGTTTTATATATTATTTTAACTTTTATTTTAATATCCAGTAATGATTGAAAAAATCATACAATATTTTTATAAAAATATGCATCTTGTATAAATCCTATACATGCGCATTTTTCTTCCAAATATTCCACCTAACAAATTCATTATTCTATAAAAGAACGTATAATATGAAATTTCAACCGTTAATTTTACAAGTCCCTTATCTGAGCCGTTAATTTTTCTATTATTATATAAAAGAACGTAAAATTTGAAATCTCATCCGTTACTTTTACAAGTCCCTTATCTGAGCCGTTAATATTATTTTATAAAAGAACGTAGAATATGAAATCTCAGCCGTTAATTTTACAAGTCCCTTATCTGAGCTGTTAATTTTTCTATTATTCTATTATTCTATAAAATAACGTAAAATTTGAAATCTCAACCGTTACTTTTACAAGTCCCTTATCTGAGCCGTTAAATTTTCTATTATTCTATAAAAGAACGTCTAATTTGAAATCTCAGCCGTTAATTTTACAAGTCCCTTATCTGAGCCATTAATTTTTTTCATCAAATTCAACTACGCTTTTCCTTTTATTTTTATTTTTATGTAATTACTACACTTATTTAATTCTAATGTATTACAATTATATACACTAAAATTGTACTTCCCATTTTCCTGGCCCAGAAACTAGTAGTATAAGAACATCACACTTGGTTTTAACAAATTATAATACAAAAATTGGTTTCCAAAAAATAGTAATCCTACCGGATTTAAAAAAAAGGAAATCAACTTTCTTTCGTGGAAGAATAATACTCCAATAAAACTCGATTATTATAGCTATTAAACAAAAGATATGCCGGTCTTCCAAAATCTCCTTTTGAGATCGTCAAAACCCAAAACTACCCTTTTGGAGCGCTTCGAAAGTACAACCAAGCCCCTAAAACTTAACCCTAACGCTCCCAAGGGCAAGAAAGTCATTTGACCCGTACTCCAGCCTCACGTGTAGCCAAAAATATCTCCCGCCTTCAAAGAAGAAAACACACAAAGGGCAGAGCAGAAGCACAATCCCACACATACAACACAAGAGAGAGAAACAAATAAGGGATTTCACTTCTACTCGCTCCCTCGGATCGCTGACGTGGCAAACATATTCGAAATCCCGCCCAAACCCTTCCTCTCTTCAGCGCATCTCCAAATTTTCAATTTTTATTTCCCCTTTTCCTTTTATTTTTTATTTTTCTCTTTCTCTCATCCCTCCTTGCTTTACCCTTATACCCACACTCGCAATTACACGCGAAGAGAAAAACCCATTTCTCTCCCTCGATCTCTCCCTATATCTCTCGCTGCTCGTCGCAAACCCTAGAAGGTAAACGCGTTCTCTTCTTCTTCTTCTCTCTCCATTCGCGGCGCTTCATCGGACTTGGTCGCTTCGTTTTCCGTCGGTTCTGACCGATTCCGCTGTCGTTTTCTCCGTTTCTCAACAGGAATTTAAGATGAAAGGCAAGACCAAGGCCGGTGCCAAGGACACCAAGTAAGTATTGTTTTTTTGTTGATTTTTTGCTTGCGGCTTTGGTTGTGGAAGGCTAGATCTGTGGATTTGGTTCTCCTAGGGTTTGATGTTGATAGTGGAGGATTTGTTGTGGTTGTGGATTTTAGGCTGGCGGTAAAGAAGACAGGGAAGGCTGTCAAGGACCCGAACAAGCCGAAGAGGTCTCCAAGTGCCTTCTTCGTTTTCATGTACGTCGGTTTTGCTATATCCGTTTCAGATCTGTTTTTTGGTTTGTTTTTGACAAATTGCGAGTTTTGGATGGAGGTTGTGATTTTGATTTGCTATCTCTTTGTTTTTCCAACAGGGAGGAATTCAGGAAGACGTTCAAGGAGAAGCATCCAAACAACAAATCTGTTGCTGCTGTATGTGCTGTTTCGAATTTTTGAATTTAGTTTGGATCTCTGTCTTGAAATCATGGTCAACTTTTGTGCATATGATTTTTGTTTTAATTTGTGTTATAACTTTGAAAATATCTCCAACAGGTTGGTAAAGCTGCTGGTGAGAAGTGGAAATCCATGTCTGAAGCTGTAAGTACATATTCGTAGTAACTTTTTTTCTTCATCAGAAATTCAAAAGGAATCAACTTTATAGGACTGTGCTATTATTGGAAAACTCACGCTCTGATATTAAAATTAATCAGGATAAAGCTCCTTATGTGGAGAAGGCAGAGAAAAGGAAGAAGGAATATGAGAAAGCCATGATCGCTTACAATAAGAAACTGGTATTGGAATAATTTTTTCTCCCTCTTACTTTAAACTCTGGCCTTTTTTGTACCACTCAAGTCTCTTATAAAGACTTGAAATTGGGTATTTCGATACTTATGATCCATGTATTTGTCAATATTAGGCCGGTCAATCTGACGAAGTTGAGGAAGAGTCTGACAAGTCAAAATCTGAAGTCAATGATGAGGATGATGAAGATGGCAGTGATGAGGTGTGTTCACGTTCAAATTGTTGTATGAACAAATTGAAGTCATGAAACCAATGATTGATTTGATTGCCCAATTTTAATTATATATATGGGTTTGTGAATTGCAGGAGGACGAGGATGATGATTAGATGAAAACAAACAATGGAAGCAAAAGAAAGCTAGCTTGGCAAATTTGGCGTAGGATTTGCTAGCATAGCTATATATCAACTTTCTAGTCTTTTGTTAGGTAGAAGAAAACTTTGTGAACTGCTGGGGCAATGGCTGCTCCTTCCCCTGCCAAATCCATAACTTTGTTTGGATTTGTCATTTTTGGCTATTGTGCTCATTTATGTAAGGGGGATGGAGGACTAGCTTTCGGTGCTTCCCTGTTTTAATTAACAATCAGTTTGGATGGTGATATGTATCTACTACTATCAACAGTTTGATTATTATGTCTTTGAGAGTATGTTTAGTCTCTTGGTTTAGTTCTATGTCTCAAGTTCACAGCTCAATCATTGTGAAGATTCTGTTTGCTGTGTTTATGATTGTGCTCAGTGCTTTACCAGAAGCACGAACTGTTGACTACAAATTGTGGAATATGCCCTCTTGTTTCATCATTCTGTGAGGAGAATAATTGCTTGTGTTGTGCATTGGAAATTGCAAAACCAATAGGAAATGCTGAAAGTTCCTACTAGAAGTCAATTTCACCTGGATTCGAGTTTGAAATGGTGATTTCTAGGCAATGACTGCTAGTAGTAAAAACTTTCAAGTTGAAAGTAGGCATGCTAAAATTTTTTTACGAACTGAAATTCAAAATATCTTGAAAGGATTGTACAGGCTTATGGCTGGCTGAGAAAGAATTAGATAGAAGATATGATATGATATTTTCAAATTTGACTATCCATCAACGTCGTCTATCATTCCTAGCAATTCATATATTAGGCAGGTTACATGTGTTAAGGTAGCAATTTGATAGCACAAAAATTGCAAAAAAAAAAATCCTACAAGGTAAGTTCTATTGCTCAAGTCATTTCATGCTTTAAATCTTACTATCAAAAAATATTCATCACTTGGTTTATTTTGGGATTTTAAGTAATGATTTATTAGTGATACTAAAAAATTAGGTGGCCAGAGCTATTAATGTTCGAGGGCTAGGTTAGGAATTTTTAATTCAAAATTCAAAAATGAAATGATTGAGTTCATGATTAGCAAATAGTTTGATTTGCTACTTGTCCTTGCAATTCGTTGGCAATGTGTTGTCCAAGAGAAAGAGTGAACACCAATTGGTACTCGTACCTCACCCATTTTTATAATCCACAGAATTTGCAAGGAAACCATGGGAAAACCCTTCCACTTTTCGCTTACACATAAATAAAAGTTCAGCAAAAACGGAAAGTAATTCGATCAATTCAAGCAAAAAATCATATACATGAAGAATTGCAAAGGGAAAGAGAACATTTACAATGACTTTGTCTACAAAAGGTCTATTCTCTTATATTGCCCACGCTTTGGAATAATGAGTATTAATTGGCAAAAGACATGGTACATTTGATCTTGTAAAATAGTAGTACTAGTTGCTTTTCACTTTGCCAAAATTGAAAAAAAGATTACCTTTCACATATTTTCCATATCCGAAAACACTCCCAGCCTTGAACTACGTAAAACATAAATGGAAAATTCTCACATGTGGTTAGTTTTAGTAAAGCTTAAAAATAAACAGATCATTTATTTGAGCCCAACCTAATGGGTCCAACAACCCTCACTTATTGCATGGACTGATGTCTGCTTACCGAAACAACGAGGATTGGGTGTCCGCTCCGCTCCGCGAAAGACATGAACCTGGCCGTAATTGGCAAGGTAGTGTGGAGACTTTTGAATGGCGATGGTAGAGTTTCTGAGGACGTCCTCAAGGCAAAGTATGGGATGAAGATAGAATGCAGAACAACCAAGAAAATTAATAAATGCGAATCCTCCCTCTATTTGGAAGAGTCCTAGATGGAGCCTTGAAGAAATGGTCACTAGAGGAGCTAAGTGAAACACGAGGCTTGGCGGATAGAGAAATCAAACCATCAATGAGTTGTGGTCCTGTGGACCCAAAGGAGAGGTTGGAACCAGAGTGTGATTTCGAACACATTGTCAATAGCATTAGTCGAGCCCCATCCTCACCAGAGTGTGATCAAAGGTCTTCTGTTGACTAATGTGGAAGAACACCGACACCATCTCACCACTAACGCTAGTTGTGAGCTTTCACTGGAGAACCCAAGTCCATAATCCACATCTTTAGAGATTGCAACTTCGCAACGGGTCTCTGACACACTCTCATACTGGCAGAACTGATCCAAGACTTTTTCAAATTAGACTCATTGGAATGGATTGTCAAAAACCTGAATTGTCACCTTACACTAAACCTCATTGTCGACAAGCCAACGCTCTTTGCAACAACAACAACCCGATGACTTTGGAAATGGAGAAACACCCACATCTTTTGGAATAATGACCAACCTATTGATCGTTGAGAGTTCGTCCTTAAACAAACACACAACTTCCTTACGGTTGGCCCGTGGCCTGCTTTAAATCCACCAAGATAGAGGAATGAATTCATAGTAGTGTGGGAAAGACCGGGAAGCGGCTGGCTTAAAATTAACATAAACGGCTTGGTCTCTAAGGATGGTGACTCGGCCTTGGTTGTGGTGGGGGTTCATCATGGATGATGAGAGCCAATGGCTCACCAGTTTTATTTGTAAACCTAGGCTCCTGCATAGTTCCAATGTCCGAACTCTTAAGGTGTCGCTTATGGCCTTCAACATGCTTGGGACTCTGGGAAAAGGATATCAACGAATATTTTTGGAAACCGACTCCATGAAAACGATCAGAATATTGTGATCGAAAGTTCAACCTACCCACCTACTTGCTAGCCTAGCATTCAGACGCTAAGGTGTTGGGAAACTGATTGACCCCTTAGGTTTTGATGATGAAAAACCATGTGGATTTTAAGGTTTGTACTTGAAGGTGTTTTAAGTATAAAAGATTAGAAAGAAGGATGTTATGATCAATTTCCAAGCCTTAAGGAATGGAGAAAACAAAGGAAGCAAAAATCTGTGTTTGTTTGTCCTAGAGGTACAACGCTAAGGAATAAGTTTCTACTTATGGAAGGCGGACAACAAAAGGGAGACCGCACGAGTATTCTTCTAGGTTTTCTAAGGTGGTTGAAGGGTTATACTTGGGACGCAAGGTGCTTAAGGGAGGCGAAAGTATAAGGAAGTTTAGGATAGATTTTATTTTAGGAAATAGTATTTGATAGAATAAAATCTATGTAAATATATCTTATCTAATATTTATGGATTAGAATAAGACTGAAGTATAAGGAAGTTTATGATAGATTTATTTTAGGAAACATTGTTTGATAGAATAAAATCTATGTAAATATATCTTATCTTATATTTATGGATATAATTATTATTCTAATCAATGAATATAAATATAAGGTGTATTTTTAGGATAAAAATAACATTGATTACATTGAGAGTATTCTTGAGGGATTTTTGCGATCAAGGAAGAGAAGAACACGAGGAAGCTTGAGGAGTTGTGTATGAGTCAAGTTCGTGGATTGAGTTTGCTAGGCTAAGTTCCTAGAGGTCGTTCGACACTTAGGAACAAGAGTTCAAGTACTAGGAGTTGTGTACACCTAGGAACAATTTTTTGTGTTTGTAAGTTCGAATCTATAAATAAATTCAGCAAATTTGACTAGGAAATACTTGTCTTATTGTTACTTGTTTTGCTTATTCGCTGCCTAGTTCACTGATCCCTAGTGTCTGTATTCTAACACACCCGATCCAACAATTGGTATTAGAGCCTCGTCGCTCTAGATTGTGTGTTTTCACAGGTAATAAGATGAGTTCTTTTAACTTCAAAGTTGATTTGGGAACAACAAACCACCTTTGCTTCTTTTGAGGTAATATGATCAATGGAAAGGATGGATGGCCGATTTGATCAAAGGCAAGAACTTTCAGTCGGGTAACCATTCAATTTAGGGATCTTGAAGTCGTTGAAGACAAGAAGAAGGGCCCAAAGCTCATGGGACCAAATGACTTCAAGGCCATGAAAGTGAATTTCATGGCCAAAACCTACATCAACAACAGTCTTAGTCCTGAAGACTGATGCAAAGTCTAGAACTTGTCAACTACAAAGGAGATGTGGAAGGCTTTGGATCAAATCCTCAATGGAAGTAGCAATCTAAAGGAGAATCTCGTTATTGCTGCTAAGAGAGACTTTCATACCTTTTCTATGATGTAAGGCGAGAGTATCTCTTCATACCATCTCGGAAGCCTTCAACTCTCGGTTGATCAGTCTGGGGATTGACGAGACTCAAATTTCCTTAGCGATTGTGAACGTGGTTACTAACCCCAATCTCGATCCGGCGCAAACACTGAGCGTTGGTTCTCGACGAGGAGGATGGTTGACAAGGAGAATGGCTAGTGAGGAGAGTGGTTTCGGAGAGAGTAGTAATCAAATTGAAAGAAAATGAAGCATGAAAGTGTCTGGTTCTCACATCGTAAAATCGAAAGACAAGATATAGAATATGGATAATTTAATATTTTTGTGTAAAAGATTAGTATTGAAAAAACTATATAAAAAGAGTATATTATTAAAATAAATCAGTGAAAACAGGTTACTTTCGTTATTTTCCTCAATAAGGATAAAAACAAGAAAGGGTCAAAAAACTGAAAACCACCCGTAAGATAGGGGCGCTTTTCGGTTTTTGACCCAACAAGAAAACGTTTTTTTTGATGTTTGAGAAAAACCTCATTTTGGGGGCCCATATGGGGTGGCCTAGTAATGGTAAGAGGCATGAGGGATGTTGGGAGGTCCCATGTTCGATTCTTGCCTCCGCCCCTACACTTGGTGAAAAACTAAGTCTCACCATTCTTCCTACCACTAGGTTGAGCCGGTTGGTGTAAGCCGATTTACCTGGTTCATACGCTTTGCCAACTTCGCGGATCCGGTTTACCACCAAAGTTGGGTCCCTCGTTAAAAAAAACTATTGTAAAATTAAAGAGAAAACAAAGAGAATAGAGAGAAATAGGGAGAAAAAGAGAGAGATCAGATTCGTCTTATTAGGTCACCCCATAGGGCCTTTATATAGAGAGAGTACAAGATTAAATCTAGGGTTTCCATATGTACATCTAAATAATATATTATTATAACACTCCTCCTTAGATGTACATCACTAACTGCCTCGTTAAAAACCTTGTCTGGAAAACCCAATGGGACAAAACCAAGACTAAGGGAAAAAGAGTGCAATTATGATTCTTCTCTCAACTTGAAATATATCCTCCTTGCTTAAATGAATTGAGCATCCATCATGTCTTTGAGTGAATCTTGTAATTTGAGAACACTTGATGATAGGTACTTTGGTTGATCAATCTATGCCGAATTCTCTTCATACATCACCATTGGCTCCTTTCAACTTGATTTGATGGATGGATAAAAACTCCATTCCTTCACATATCTCGAACTTCAGGCCGAGATTGTCTCATCAGAGACCTTATATGACGAATTGCCTCATTAAAAACCTTGTTTGGAAAACCCAGTGGGATAAAAACCAAAGCCAAGGGAAAAAGAGTGCAGTCGTATAATAATGCTCCCCCCTCAGTTAAACACACAATCTTTATGCAGTAAATATATGCCATCACTGAATATTTGTAGAAGATTGGTACTTCTGGACCAATAATCTTTATTTTAGGTTTAGGGAGACAATAACTCATTTTCACATCAAATGACATTATTGAGGTAATGAAGCAAGGTACATTAATGCACCTATTGTACTAAGATATGGTACTTCAAGACCAAATATCTCTTTCACTTTCTAATCAGGACGAAATGAGCCATTTTCCACACTTAGCACCTTAGTACTATTGATGCACTTAATGAATGTGATTTCATCAAATTCAATGGATCTCTTATTCCATTTCTATGCTCGAACTGCAGGCCAAGATATTACTTGATATTCCCTAAGTCCTTTATTTCAAATTCTCTTTTCATGTAATCAGTTGCTAATCGGACCTCTTCTGGAGTTCCAATTATATTTAGACCATCAACATGAACAACAACGACTGCATAGGGACTTATTTGATCATTCACAAACCCTTGCCTTAGTAGATAATCGCTAAGGCGGTTGTACCACATTCTGCCTGATTATTTCAATCCATAAAGCGACCCTTTTAAGCTTAATGGAATACATGTGATGTGGCTTAAATGCTTCAGGCATTTTCAATCCTTCTGGATTTTCATGTATATGTCGGTGTCTAATAACTCGTATAGGTATGTTGTTACCACATCCATAAGTTGCATTTTCATACGTTTCAACAACAGCTAAAGCAACAAGGAACCTGAGTATCATTGCATCCACTACTGGTGAATACGTTTCCATTAAATCCACTCTAGGTTTTATGAGAACCTTGTGCAACTAGTTATAACAGACTGATTTTGCACTTTCTGGTGTTGGAACTACATGCCCAAAAACATCTAGTCTGTTTAACGAATCCAATTATGCTTTCCAGCTTTCCCAACCATTTCGATGTCGACATTCCTCCATTGTTTGGGGATTATTGTCATATTCTCCAATGACTTTTACGGTAACTGAATAAGCAAAGATATCTTCCCGATACCCTATACCGATACTTACATTATTAATAGACATTTTCAAATTGTCGCTCATGCCATTTTCTTTGCTTTTAGAGTTTTTAGATAGAATCTCTTCAGGAGTTCTATCTTCATATTTATTTTCAATCGACATATCATCCTTTTGGGATGTAATTGGCTCTTTCCTCTTCTGGGGAATGTATCCTTAAATTCGAAAATGTCTCTCATGCTTCAAGCATGCTTATGTGTTGGTTTGGAGTTACTTTTGGAATCTCCAAAAGACTGGTGTATTCTTAAATAGTATTTATGTCTTAGTCACTAAACTTCTGGTTTAGTTATACAATATGCTAAACTTCTAGTTTAGCTTTCTTTGGATAAAAATTGCATCCCATGCAATCTCTTAACTTGTAGTCTCAATTATCTTCTCCCCCTAAAGTTGGGATTTTTCACCTCGCCAAAGTGATACATTTAATACCGAGCAATATATTGATCACCGCTTATAAGATCTAGGTATTTTATAAACGATAAGGACCCAAACCCCCTTGTCTAATCCCAACTTTCATTGTGTGGTATTACTTAAAAATTATCTGGGGGTGGAGGACATATATAGCATTTCCATTAGGAGAATTTGCTATAAGCGGTCGGTCTTGTCGAATTAAATAATCGATATTCATATTCATGACCCTATTTAACCACGACTCTTCTAGGTCGCGTATTCCATGTATAGCACTTGCCTGGCTATCAATTATGACCGCATTATTGACGACTCTACCTAGGTCGTTTTGTGTATATGTGTGAGAGCTATCCAATGCTCAATCACTGCACATATTGATTTATTCATTCTCCTCCATTTTTCTTGAAACCAATGGGTTGAGGCATCTTTCAATATTATGATAATCCACAATGGTCCACATGGCGATTTAGCTAGTCCTCTTATATCACTTGAACTTTGTCAATGGAGTATATGAGACTTTGTATTTACTTGACTTATACCGGCCTTGCTACTTGTTTACCAAGAGCACAAGCCTTTTAAGATCACTCTTAGGAAGAGACTTCAAGTCTCAAGATCTTTCGGTCCTATACAGATCATGCACATTATTATTCACATGAGTGACCAAGTTAATCATGCCACAAATATATCTTATTATCAACTAACTTCGCGTTAGTGATCGTACATTATTCAATGGGATATACTCTCCTAGAGTCATCTTCCCCTTCACACCAAATTTGTCACGCGCATGATTGTGAAAACTTCTGGTTTTCAAATACTATGGTGTGACACCATTGAAAAATGTCGGTGATCCATACTTATGTTTGGGAGCTCATCAACTCAAATCAGATGAACCATTATCTTGATCTCTAACATTAGATGCCTCAAAATGGGTGCATTCAGAACTCTCAATATAGATTAGACCGGTCTCTACACTTATACTCATAAGGTGTGGTTCTTGTACAAATGATACAAGACTAATGATCAATTTACATCACTTATGGGATATCCCTTATCTTAGATGTTCTTCTGGACATCAAATTAACCCACGATGTCCTAGCTATAAGTCATAACCATGACTAACGGCCGCATGCGTAATATACCGTAACCTCTTTCACACCCTCTTCCAGAGGAGGCATGCTTCCGGCATGCAAGAAGTTGGTCAAACATGACCTTGAACTTCTAGTTCATGCTAGGTAGGTGGTCATTTAGACATAGTTCTGAATATTGTGACGACCCACATTCCTTGTACTACTTCTAGAGTACATGCCATATTTCTTGTACTACATCTAGAGTACGTGGTTTGGTATGAGATCTCTTAACTCTCCAAGAGTTTATAACGATCTCTACTTGTCAAAATTCGATTCTTCAAGCTCGAATGGAGTTGATGATATGATACGTTCGTTATAACTTAGCACATGTCTGTTGGAACTTCAAGTGCTTCATGGATCTCCCAAACATCTCATCTGTCAACTTTAAGTGACAATGTAATTTTTATTTCTTGAACCATTTATCATCCACTTCGGGAGATGATATGTTCATATAATTCCACTAATAAGTTCTTCTCATCATACTACAAGAAGTAATTATGTATGTAAATCCACTTCTAGGGATAATACTCTTATGTATAAAAGCATCTATTTCAAGAGATGATCATTGTCACATAAATTTTATCATCTTCTTCAGGAAGTGATGTTTTCTATCATTACTCACTTCAGGGGGTAATGAGGTTTATTATTTTATCTCTTCGGGGATGATTTCAAATTTGTCTCTACTGGGACATACTAGCATCCGCTTCAGGAGATGACAAGTTTTAACTTTAAGAACAAATAAAAATGTATATAAAACAATAACATAAATAATTAAATTGAAAAGTATAAATAAGGAAATAAAGTATCATAAAATATTGTCAACTTCTGGTGACAAGAGATTGTATACGAAATCTTCTAGACTTCTTTCCATCACATACTTCAGGATGTAATTATTCATAAAATCTTTCAATCATATACTTCAGAATGTGATTTCAATGAGACCTTTTAGTCACATACTTCAGGATGTGATATCCATGTGGGTATTTTATTATCTACTTTAAGAGATAATATTGTCATATGAACTTTATCGTCTACTTCTGGAGATGATATTTTTCTTTTCAATTTGCACATGAATCATGTCATTTATTTCAAGAGACGACTTTAGTATCACCACTCACTCCAAGGAGTAGGAACTTTTATTATATTCATCCACTTTTGGGGATTGATTTAATTATTTCATCCACTTCGGGGGATTATTTGTTTCATCCACTTCGGGGATGGAAATTATCATTCCAAGTATATAAATAGAAAAATGGTTTCATTCATTTCAGGGAATGAGAATTATCACTCCAGGGATAAAATGAAGTTTTCATTTACTTCAAGGAACGAGTATTATCACTTCAGGGATAATCTTGCTCTGTACATTCAATTAACTCTTCAAGAGAAAATAATATAACATAATTAAGTATATGAAAATAATAAATAAATAAATAATATAAGAATAGTACAATAAATAAAATAATTCATTCACTTCAAGGAATGAAATTTATCACTTCAGAAATAAAATTATAATATTGTTTTGTAAATTCAACTCTTCAGGAGGAAATAATTATCACTTCAGGGATAATATTATTTGTAAAATCAACTCTTAAGGAGGAAATAATTATCACTTCAGGGATAATATTATTTGTAAATTCAACTCTTCAGGAGGAAATAATTATCACTTCAGGGATAATATTATTTGTAAATTCAACTCTTCAGGAGGAAATAATTATCACTTCAGGGATAATATTATTTGTAAATTCAATTCTTCAGGAGGAAATAATTATCACTTCAGTGATAATATTATTTGTAAATTCAACTCTTTAGGAGGAAATAATTATCGCTTCAGGGATAATATTATTTGTAAATTCAACTCTTCAGGAGGAAATAATTATCACTTCAGGGATAATTTTATTTGTAAATTCCAGCTCTTCAGGAGGAAATAATTATCACTTCAGGGATAATACAACAGTGTTCCAATCTCTTCATGGAATGGAAATAATCACTTCAGGGATTATATATTGATGTTTCATTCACTTCAGGGAATGAATATTATGAAAAATTATCACTTCGGAGATAATATTATCTTTCATATAATTTGTCTCACCGGGGACAAATTCGTTTATAATACATCCACTTCAGGGGATATACTGTATTTCTATATTAATTATAGATAACAATTGACTTCAGAATTGAATCAATGTAAATAAAATATAACAACATGTATCATATATATGATTATATATATTCAATCATGCGTA